>JACEFO010001777.1:0-1200000 GCA_015342445.1 Digitaria exilis | reverse complement strand
GGGTACCCCTTAGTTTGGTACCCGACAAATATATATGAAGCTATTGCATAAATATTTCTGGTTTTGATTAATTATGGTTAAGCAAGGTACAAACTTGGTAGATTTTGAAAGTTTAAAATTTTATTATTGTAATATTTTTATGTGTTTGTGTATGCTAAGTTGACATACTTTTGACTCATAAGCTTAATGAGCTGGCTCGCGAGCTTAACGAGTCGAGCCCAACCAAACTTTTTACTCATTTTGTTAACGAGCCAGAACGAGTAAGAACGAGCCGAGCTGGCTCGGCGTCCAGCCCTAGCCACACGTCTCCGTTCCAAGACAAAAACTCTTTTTTTAAAAAAAAATCCACCCGGCTCTAGCTGACTTTTTTTTTATAACACAGTTGAATTGCAACAGATTTATATGAATATAAGCATCCTATCCTTACGATGATTCCCCAAAAGATTAAACAACATATTTTGATATTGATAAAGTCACTACGTTCATCTCCTCAACAAACAGGTCTCCAACGATGGGCAGAATGACACCGATTAAATCTAGAAAGATATAAGCATTAATGCCAAATCGAGTACTCGAATGTAGATGAACATATGAACTACAAGGCATGTACGACAACCCTCACCAACCGTCGAAATACACTCCTTTGTTCCCGCTTCTTGTCCCAATTAAAATATTCTCACAGAAGACACAAAGTAAGCGTGAAGAACCATAACTTTTTAGTATAACCTTTTCGAATCTTCATTTATTCATGTGATTAGAAGATGTACTACAATGATTCATCTGTAATAAATAAAATGTTTCCAACGTGTTTCTCAAGAAATTTTGGTAAACCAAACTAGTCCTCCAACTCCAGTCTTTTCCATTCCATACGGACCCAGCTAGGCAACGCCGTTGCACGCTCCTTTTGAGTCACCTGCTCAGCTCAAGTCAAACACCCACCAGACGCTCACCAATCTCAAAGCGTATCCGACCCCCCCCCCCCCCCCCCCCCCGCCCCGGTCTTACAACATCACCACCCCCGCCCCGGTCTTACAACAAAAAGCCACTCCGACGCTTGACCCGTTACCGACACACTCCCACTCGTCTCGCCCCCCATCCTCCGCCGCCGTTCCCCACAGATCTCGCCGCGGCCACCGCTCCCGCCATGGCCGAGCACCGCCTCCTCCTCCTCTTCCTCCTCGCTGTAGCGGGATCCCTCGCCTTCCCCGCGGCGGCTGAGATCAAGACGGAGTCCTTCCACGAGGACCCCCGCCCTTTAATCACGTTCGAGAAGTTCGGCTTCTCCCAGTCGGGTGCCGTCCGGATCGTCATCTCCGGCGCCGCCGTCTCCTCCCCCGTCGCGCGGGCGGACCCCAGGCAGCTCGGATTCTTCCTCCTCTCCGACGAGTCCCTCCTCCACGCCATCGACGAGGCGCAGGAGGGGCCCTCGCGGGAGAAGCGCGCCGCGGCGACCAACAGCGGCGGCGACGACCCCGACGGCAGCTCTAGCGGCGCCGGGTGCGTGCTCTCCAGCCCCTACGTGAAGAAGCTCTTCACCTTCCACGACCTGAAGGTCGGCCACTACAACAAGTCCTTCCCTGTCACCCGCCCCGACGAGTACACCCTCTTCTTCGCCAACTGCGCGCCGGAGGCGCTCGTCTCCATGCGCGTCCGCACCGAGATGTACAACGTCAACGCCGACGGCTCCAAGGACTACCTCCCCGTCGGCCAGGCTCCCGTGCCGGCCATATACGGCTTCTTCGCCTTCTGCTACGTCGCGTTCCTCGCCGCCTGGGGGTACCTCACTCTCTCCCGCGACCGCGTCTCCGCGCACCAGATCCACCACCTCATGTCCGGCCTCCTCGTGGCGCGCCTGCTCTATTGCCTCTCCGCCGCGGAGGACCAGCACTACATCCGCGCCACCGGGACGCCGCACGGCTGGGACGTCGCATTCTACCTCTTCCAGCTTGTGAAGGGTGTCATCCTGTTCGCGGTGATCGCTCTGGTCGGCACGGGGTGGTCCTTCTTGAAGCCGGTCCTGCAGGACCGGGAGAAGAAGGTGCTCATGGCCGTGATCCCGCTCCAGGTCACCGCAAACATTGCTGCCGCGGTTATTGGGGAGACCGGTCCGTTCTTCGAGGGCTGGGTGACATGGAACCAGATCTTGCTGTTCGTTGACGTTGCCTGCTGCTGCGCTGTGCTCTTCCCGGTCGTGTGGTCAATCCGATCGCTCAGGGAGACATCCAAGACCGACGGCAAGGCAGCGCGGAACCTCTCAAAGCTCACTCTGTTCCGGCAGTTCTACGTCGTGGTAATTGGGTACCTTTACTTCACTAGAATCGTAGTGTATGCACTCAAGACCGTTGCTAGCTACAAGTACCGTTGGGTGAGCATCTTGGCAGAGGAGGTGGCCACCCTGGCGTTCTACCTGTTCATGTTCTACACATTCAGGCCGGCCGAGAAGAGCCACTACTTCTCTCTCGACGAGGATGAAGAGGAGGCCGCAGAGATGGTGCTCCGGGAAGAGGAATTCGAGCTATGAAGAGATGCAGCATTCGCAAGAATGGGTTGAACTCTGCCACAAGATTGGTCGCTGCGCCGCGTTCTCTTGATCTTCCCTCCCTGTGATCTTGATCATACTTTACAAATTCCAGAACATAGCTCTTAGTGGTGTATGTACTGCAGGGATGTGAGCTTGTTTTGTTCTTCTTGTAGATTTCGTGCTTTTAGTATTTTACTGATGAAACGCAGATTACTTAACTTATACCACATTCTCTTTCTTGCACTGCAATCAATGAGCAATAGCTACCCCTGTTTCGGGTAGTTTGAAATTTGCTGCATGTTTATGGTAAGCCGTTTTCGTCATTTTGGCACATTTGACTTCTGCAGCTTCTGGTCTACTACTATTTTTCCAGTAACCGAATGTGTAAAAGTTGTATCATTCCTTTTCCTCCCTACCTAGTCATATATCTTTTGAATACCTGCAATGCTGCAACGCTTTGCTGCATCCCTTGGTCAAATACTGACTATCACTGCCTATGGGAGGATGGTACGTACCGGCATGATTGAGGCTGGGAAACTAAAATTAGACTAAGCGTTGCTTGTTCCAGTTGAGCATGTGTAGCTGACGGAACACCTTGCTTTCTCTAATTTGCTTTGGTAACGCATCACTGTCCAGTGTCCACCTTTTTTTTGCCATGGCTGGTTGCGGATGGACAACACACACTAGCACACACTGGGATAGTTTCAAGCTCCTAACCACAACTGCGAAGAGCCAGAAAACTCTGGAAAAACTAAGCGTAAAATCAAGGCAAATTTTGTCGATGAACTGGCTTAATAGTCGAGTAGTACCTCCCTAACCAAAAGCAAAACAGTGTAAAGGACGGAGGCACATTATCCATGTTTAAATTGCTAAGATATTCTTTTGTATATTGTCTAAATGAGACCTTTGCTGGTAGGTAGGCAAATGTTAGCCTAAACTTTATGTTCAGGTGGACAACCACAATGCACCCACCAAAATGCTTGGGGTCACAATTTGTGGCTTGTCATAATTGACTAATGTGCACCTAATTGATATCACAAAATGTGCATCCCTGTTATGTAGTCCCACAGGCCACGAACGTATATAAATAAACTGAAATTCGAGCGACCAAAGGGGATATTTACCGGATGCGTCTTCTGGTGCATCAGAACTGTGCGGGAGCAGAAGATTGGTTTGCGCTTAGGAAATGAGTTAAATGAAGGATCTGTTGTGATCGCGTCTCGCCATCTTTTGACGTGATCATTGTCGGCGACAAAGATTGAGATTGGGAGCTAGAGGCCCTTGAGCTAGTTACGTTTAGGTTTGGTGCTGGCCGTTTTAGGCGAGCGGTTACCAACTGGCACCAAAGGCCGGAATTGCTCGATTCGTCGGTGGTAGCATAATTGTCGTGAGGACGTGAGCTGCGCCAGTTATCTGTTGTTCACACCTCACCTAATTGTTCTTGTTCAGTGTTTCAAGTACCGTGTTACCGGCAGATTGCCGGATTCCACGGGGACTAGGCGCCAGACTACTGGAAGTAGTACACTTTGTTCGTTGAAGCTTGAAGAGCACTCAACTCTGAGTCTCGGTGACGCAGATCCGCGTGCGTACGGGGTGCTGTTGTGTCTTGCAGTGCTGGAGAAAAGCTTCCGTCGGCACAAATAGAATGCGGGAGGACTCGCGAGTCGCGACCCGAGCCTAAGGAACATTGCCAAAGCAACCACCAGATGTCCGGTCAGCTGGTGCCCTCAGAGTCTACCGCTAAAATAGCCGGCCAACATTGGCCGGGTTCCCTTGTACACAAGGTAGGGAGTAGAATTTATCACAGCATTTCAGGCGATCGCAACATGAACATGAGGTAATATGAATGAAATGTTTAGTATCAGTACTCGGATGTAAGATATATTTCTATAGCAAAACAAAGATATGTGCAAGAAAAAAGAAAAGACAATGGGGGCAGCTACAGCCAGAAAAAAGGTGCCCCAAAAACATACATGTGTGTTGTATATGCTTCTTGGTCATGTTTCTCAATATTTCCTACAGCTGAGGCCTTCTAAGTGGTAAGTAAACCTGTGATACAACACCACTGTTGACACAACTTGCAGCTCCGTGCTGGTGGCTCATGTCGGGCAGCGCTGCTTTCAGGGTTGGGCCTTTCAATGAAGCTCTTCAGGGTACAGCTCTGGATGAGAGGGTGGATTATAGCAAGTGCCAAAAGCCCAGAACCAGAAGACAGTCCTTGTTCTGACTCTCGACCACTATAAGAATCCTTAGCTGCTGCTCCATTTGATGCTTCCATTGCATATGTTGTATGGGAGAAGTGCAGTATGTCCACAGCTCAGCACCAATACTACCGAGTGCCATCTTTCAGTCTGCCGCTACTACACCTTACGATGTCCGTGCCAAAAAGTCGTCAACAGCAAGTGTTGCATCACCATGTGCAACAGCATTCTCTGGCTCCGGCATGTAGAGCGTAGCAGAAGAAGCCTGTATGGCAACACAGGGGAAAACAAGTATGTTAGATGTACAAGACGAATAGTCAACGACTGAGGGAAGGTATATTTTCAGCAAACCACTCCATCACTACTGTTAGATACTTGTGCACTCACGAAGATTCTCCACTAAACCATCCAGTGAGGATTAATACCTTCATATCTATCTGCAATTCTCCACTGCTATCTACTGAAAGAACTACCCCATGCGCTTTCAACCATTTCTCGCATTCTTCTAAGCCATCATCCCCATCGGCCGTACAACCTTCACTATCTGTTCTTAAGAATCCCAAAATCTGTGCAACATATTCTACAGGTACAGTTGGGCGATATGATTTAGACATGCATTTCATGGCTTCAAAGCGCATCCGCTCCACATATAGATCTGTTAAAAAGAATGTTTACCATATTAGCAACCTCTTCCAAAAACTGTACATTTACGTGACACAAAAGATACTAGATTGCACTTTACCCATGAGGCATGAGTTCAAATTTGGTGCTTTCTTGTATAGTTTGAAAAATAGGACATAATTGCCAGATAAAACAGCAGCGTGAACTGCAAGGGCATGCTTAACAGCTGCATCTTGCTTGGCTTCTTTTGACAAACTGAAACAATGAAAATATCAATTACGACCCATCACTTTATAACTAACATTGGATGTTGATATGCTGTATTTACAACATAATACCTCGCCAATGATGACAGCAAGTCTCGTTTATTATTATAGTGCAACATGACACACAGCAAATTGTAAGCAGAAAATTCAAAATAGCAACCCTCGATTCCTTCTGCGTATAGCCTCTTCAGTTGTGACTGGCACTGCAAAAGTTGATGCAGAAATAGTTAGCACAAGGACAGTCATGAAGCACTAGTGTCGATTTCTGAATTTGATAAGCAACAAATTTTAATGCTAGTCAGCTTTCCTGCATTCTGCATATAGCAATCCTGTATTTTGCATTATGGTTGCAAATATAAATTTTATACGCAACAAGCAATGCCGGTCAGCTTTCTTTAATCAGTGATGTGACGTACGAAAATCAGAGACAAACCAGTTTACCCAGCTTTGTAATGCTTGGGATTACCCAGCTTTGTAATGCTTGGGATTGCTGATAAGCTAAACTACCAATGGAAAAGCAAACCCAACCAGTAAAAGATCTTTCCTAAATCTAACAATGAAGTGGGTAAGCCAACGGGTAGTTGGGTTGCCATTTTAGTTCATTTGCCCCCCGCATCCAAGAGAAAATTAATAGCAATTGTGTAGAGGTTCACTTTTAGTTCAAACCAGTGGATTTTGGGCCGACGAAAAAAATCAAAAATAGGAAGACATCTTTAATAAAACCTACAAACTTACAAACTACCATCAAAACGAACATGCATACAGTCATTTGATATTAAAGAAAGCAGATCAAGTAGAAAAACAGGCATACCTGGTTATATTCAGGTAAATCGCCAGCTTGCATTGCTAAACGGGCATGAGTTTCGTAAACCTGAAATAAGTAACATGGATGTTACAACATAATTGCCCCAGTGCATAAGATTAACGGTACTTTCCCATGGTCAGTTATAGTATTGGTATAAATAGCACATTAAGTGTAATTTCTCTACTTAAACCTAGTTGGCACAGAAGAAATGCAGGATCCTACGTAGAGCTGAAAGCTACCTTCACTGTTAGACCATTCTGGATTCTTTGAACTGTAAGATCTTGGCGAATAGATTTTAATTGATCACACTTGTAAAAATAATTCTTTTGAGAAGTTTCAACCATTGCAAGGGCCTTCTCTAGGACATCTTCTGGCCTTACCTGAAAAGGACATTTCAGAGCAGTAAAGAGAAGAGTAGAAAACATCAAGCAGCAGCAACCAAATTGAAGGGTGACTATTTGTGACACTCTTCGATATCTTGATCAGGAAAACAATTGGTGAGTATTATTTACCACGGATGGATCAGGTGCCGATGTAAGGCGTAGATATCCTTTCTCAATCTCCTGGCATGTTCCTTTAATTGTCAGTGCATCCCAGTCCATATCCTCCACAGCCCTTGTGCCTTCTTCGTAAGTTCTACTCAGATGAGACGAAATAGCTCTTCTTGTGTGCATATTAGCCATTGCATCTTTGTTTGCAGAAGAGATTCTTGATTTTAATGATGAATCCTGACTCCTTTCAAAACGCTTAGATCTATGCTCCCTACGTTTCTTTTCCTCAGGTGAATTTGCTAGTGCGGTTGCACTGGCATAATATTTGGTTAGATCCTGCTCCTTATCACTGTCACTTGAGACGTTTCCATTCTGTAATTGAATTGAATTGCTATTTATTTTTTGCTTCTTGGCAGGCCTCTGATTGACTTTGTTTAAAGGTGCTTGACGAGACTGGAGGAACTTCCCATGATCCCAACTGGTACCCTGATAGCAACAAAGCCTTTTAGTCTGAAAGCAAGTTGGAGTAGGCCTAGAGTTGAGCCAGCATGAGCCACCAACAAAAATGGATAATAAAGTGAAAAAAGAAAATTAATTGTAACAGCAATTTGGAAATGAAAATTCAGAAATGACGATTTAGGAAATCCATTCCATCTGTGTGTTAGCAGTTTATAAAGATAAATTTTTACAAGAACAGATTAATGCTTACCGTTCTACTTTTAGGTTCCAAAGAATTATGTATATTATTGTTGACCAATCCTTTTGCTGTTTGTTCCACTTTGTTCGTGGCTGTTTCATCCACAGCAGGCTCCCACCTGCTTTTCGCACGTTTCCTTGGGGTAGGTGTTGATGAGAAGAGACTTGAATTGTTTGTATTGCTGCAAGGAAACAACATGAGAGTGTATCAGGACTAGACTATGCAAGTATGAAGTATCCAACTCCACCAAGCAGAGAAAATATGATATGAATCCGGGGCAAGTAACAGATGCAAAAGGGCAGCAGTTTAGATGATTGACCACTTCAGAGGACCAAAATTACGGATCACAAGCGTAACTTTTGGCAGTCAAGGAACTGATGTAATTCTTTTTTATATTCCATCATGTTTACTCTACTCAATTATGTTTAGTAATAAAAACAGGTTAAACACCTCAACAATAAGAAGCAAGCCTTTTAGTTCCAAGCAAGTTGGGGTAGGCTAAGATGAAACCTAGCGGGGCATAGAGCCTCAATAAAAAGAATGAAGAGGTTGTGATAACAGTAATAATACATGACAACCAATTGAACAGCATGGAGTTAAATTATGACAATATAACTAAATCATGTTCATTAACAGTTATCAGGGCTAGAAATATCCTAAGTGCAGAGTTCATATTCAGGTAATCTGATAACTGACAGTTATATTAAGAAAAAAAAAAGCATATGTTAATTTTTCTTAGGTTAGTTTTGTAAGCCATCAGCTCTAAATAGTAAATTCTCAAAACAACCCATAAAATTGCATCAATCAATCAATACATTTAAGATTTCAAAAGCACCAAACTGCCACGGTCAAGAAACTTTATTTCATTTCAAGAAAGGGCACTGATAAGAAGCTTCCACACCTTGCCTCAGTCATGCCCAATTCTGGCAAAGGAAGTAGAGGTTCAGTATCCCAGTTCTTAGTAAGAATGGTTCCGTCAGCAATAGCTTTTCTCACGATCTGAAATTAAAGAAAGAGAATGAAAACAACTAAGATTACAGAGTCAATTTATTAAATCCAATTTGATGTACCATGGAAAACTTCAATAAACAAAATATGTAACAGGGAAAACTTTAACAGATAAAAAAAATGATGCACAAGCATAGTCGTGGTTAAATAACTGAAAAGCATCTGAGTAGAAATTTGGAATCAGTCATTCACTTCAGAATGGCAGCATCCATAGTCATGGATGTTGGAAACTAAACTTGAGTTAGTTGGTTCAAGTTAGTTATGGAGAAAGTGATGGGTCATGAATGCAGTGCCAGTGTTAGTTAGGATATGCTGTGATATGATAGATGCATGAGTTGTATGAGACTATGCGTTCTTAGTGCTAGTGACAAGACATGGTAATGTACTGCACATGACAAGAGATAGCAAGTCCTTAGATGCATATAACAGTGGTGAGAATACGCAACAGGTTGCAAGCATTATTGGTGGTGAGACCAAAGACCAAACTTATGCTGTCTCTTCCTTAGATCTTTTTCTGGTCCCACCTCCAGAGAGTATGTGCGAGTGCTCTCCCAGAGGGGTGTGGGAAAAAGCAAAGTTGAGTGATTTGAGCCTCACAATTGAAACAGCCCTGTTTGCTAGCCAAATTATACCAAAGAATCTGAAGAGGACTTCAACTATCATGACCTTACGGGCCAGGGCTATCCATATAGCTGGAAGCAAGGCAACTCTGGTGTCCTTTTTGGCATGAAAATCCTAGCACCTACTGAAGGCAAGAAATAAACAAAAATTGATATTTACCTCTTCCATTATCCTCGTGCAGGCTGTCCTTTGGGCATCATCTTTGCAACGATTGAGGTTCCTTATAGTATAATTACGGAGTGAAAACGGGATAGACCTCTAAACAGGAAAATGAAAATGCACGGTTAATAAGTGAGTACCAAAACATCTATTTACTTTGGTAGCTGAGTTACAGACATAAATCCAGCTCGACCCCTTTTTTATCCTTAATTACCAAAGAATTAAGTGATTAACTTTCACAAACACTATAAATTTAATCCTAATAATCATAATATTAGTAAATTATTATGCAAATTCAGCTTTTCTTAATGTTATTTACTTTGTGTATACGTGTATATTTCCTAAACGAAGAAGAGAACAGAACATTACAGCATCAGGACCAACTTGAGTTCCTTGAGCATCGTTTGTTGGCACGGAGACGCTAACATAGGCAGGTTTTTTTGATAAATCAGCTCCTAAATTTTTCTTCTCACTCTTCGGTATCACCATAGAGAAACCAGGAGCAATTCGAGGATTGGTTGGAATCTGTATTTTGCTTTCGCTGGAAGCATTTGTTGTCATGGAACCCTGCAAGTTTGGTTGAAAATTTTCAGAAACATGGTTGGACAAAGTATTCGAGCTTGGACCTATAGGTGCTGCAGTCCTCTGCTGATCTTCAGGATTGCTTAGCGGTGCATGGCTCAAATTCATAGTCTTCTGAGGGTATGCCTGCGCCTGGTAGGTATAATGGTTTTGAGACCATTGAACTCCTGTTGCCTGGTTGGAATTATGGTCTTGTGCCTGGTTGGTGTATTGATTTTGAGGTCCTGAAACACCAGGAGCCTGGAGAATGATGAAATTTAGATGATGAGAGCTCTTAGCAGTTAGCACAACAGAAAGAAAATAAAATGCTATAAACGACATAAGTAATTGTTACAAAAATAAGCATAAAGAATGGAAGGCAATTAAATAATATCAAGCCATGCTTCTGCAGACGCTAAATGTTAACATAAAGATAGCAACCTTGGTAGTCCGGCCATCAATTAAAGAGCAATAGGTTCATGTACTAAAACTAAAGGCAAAATAGCCAAAATCGTCCTTGAACTTTTGGCTTTGGATCAATTTCGTCCTTAAACTCTTGCACAGGCCAAATCAGTCCTCGAACTTTTGTTTTTTAGGCCAGTTACGTTTTCCATCCAAAATTGATGACCACGCCGTCAGCAACACCTGACGGACTAACCCAATTGATCAGTTTGCCCTCCCGCAGTGAGCTGGGTTGCCTGCATGGCTGGGTCCCCGTAGCCATCGTCGTGTATCGTGCATGCATGCAGCATGGAGAAGCTGGATGTGATGCTGTTGCCGTTGAGCGACGTGATCTGCTGCAGCGTCTCCATGGCAGGGTTCACAAAACCGGAGGAAACCGGTCAGTTCCCGCGGGAACCGGCCAAACTGCCCCGGCCCGGTAGCGGTTCGGGGCGGTTTCAAACCGGTTAAATTTAAAATATTCAAATTTAAATTTAAAATGGAAAAATATCAAAAAAATTCCTAAAAATACTTCAAGGTATATGTAATCTATTGGTGTCAAAAAAATTTAAATATTTGCTCATTTGATATTTTTTGCAGGCACTAGAAGTTCAACAAAAAAAAGGAAAAGAAAAAAAATCGGCTCATTGAACTTCTAATGCACACAAAAAATACTAAATACACTAATATTTGAAAAATTTTGACACCATTAAATTCTACGCACCTTGAAATATTTTTAGGAATTTTTTCTTTTATTTTTTTAAATTTTTAGTTAAATTTGAAAACATGACAAATTATGTATTGAGCCGGCTTACCGTCCAAACCGGCCGGCTTACCGCCCAAACCGCTCGGTTACCGACCCAAACCGGTCGGTTAGCCGTTCGTAACCGAGTACACAGGGGATTTGAATTCAAAATTTAAATTTGTCCGGTTTCCACCGGTTCCCACGGTAACCGGACCGGTTAGCCGCTACCGACGGCCGGCGGTTCGGCCAGCCGGTTCGGTTTTGTGAACCCTGCTCCATGGCGTCCTTCTTCCGCCCGCGCACCAGCAGGCAGCAGCCACCCGGGCAACTCCTGGGCGAGGAAGTAGAGTAGGACGGAGTAGCAGAGCGAGGGCACGGACGTCCACTGGTACATGTTCTGCCACGACGCCAGGAAGAGGGTGCCGGCATATAGAGGAGCGACGGCAGCGGATGAGGCTTCCAGGGGGAAAGCTCCCAACGATTCTGTTGCGGACTCACGGCATGTGGGTGATAGTTAACTGACGCTGTGTGTGCTAATGGGCCGAAGGACATAACTGGCCTAAAAGACACAAGTTTAAGGACTGATTTGAGCTGTGCAAGAGTTCAAGGACGAAATTGACTCACAGCGAAAAGTTCAAGGATGATTTTGGCTATTCTGCCAAAACTAAACTAAAAGGTCAAATAATCACTTGATATCATTGCATAAAAAGAATGGGACATGGCAGACCTTCTTGGAGGCCAAGCTAAGGATAGCCAGAGCCCCACAAGTTTTAACAAATAACATAACAAAATATTAATTAGATCACTCAGATATACAAACCAAAATATACATAAACATGTTTATCTCAATTTGGCCTCAATGATTTTATTCGAGCCCGCCACCAGATTTGGTACATTTGGGTAGGAATCATCTTAGTTCTGAGGCCAGCCTTACATTGTACCTAAGGCTCAACACAGAATGCTTATTTATGTTTGAAACTTCCTTCCACTTCAAGATAGAATATTCATCTTTATTCATGCAATATGCAGATAAATATTTAATTATGTTCTATCATCATGCAATGCAAGTACTAAAAGTATTCCGATCCAACACAATACTCAGTGCTAGTACCACAGATATCTGTGCATAACTCATAGAAGCAATCACTACGGAATGTGCTGTACAATATCATGATGGGCCTGTGTTAATTTATGAAGCTATACTCAATTAGAGCAGCTGCAAGGAAATGTACGGGAATATTTATGACTAAGTTGAATGTGGCATGCTGATTAGATAGCTGTTATATGACAACAAAATATATATTTGGCGAACCGAATAATTTCTGGCTTCAGAATCTTCTTGGGGATAATTTTAACTATTAAGTTTGCTTCTGCCGTACATTTTTATCAACGTCTGTTTTTTTGCCACGCATTTCTCAAAAGCTGTTTGTTTGTTTTTCCTATATTTGGCCATTTCAGAATAATACTTTCAGTCAAAGGTGTTTTTGACTCACTCAAGTCACTGCATACCTGTCCAATGGGTGTGTATAGCAATAATTTACACTTAGGATAAACCACTTGTCACTTATGAAGAATTTACCACTGTGGTCAATATTTAGTATGCTTTTATTCAGTCAAGCATACTAAAACAGAAGGCAATGGCAAATATAAGCCAGAAACTAACTACAGAAGGGTAGCAAAACCAGAAGGTGATCAAAATGGATGGCAAAAACAGAATAAGGTGTCAACTTGATGGCAAAAAATAAAATTAACCCATTGAAGATGTATTGTTCTACTGTGCATTATCGAGTAAGAACTAAAATTAACAAAACCAGACACACATACTTCAGACAAATCATTTTCCAGAATATCATGAAGAAAGCTATGTGCGTCAAGTAAGAATTTGTAGTGAAAGGATGTAAATACCTGCATAGGAGGTGCAACAGAAGCAACTGAATTACTTCTCCACGGTGTCGTGCCTGGTGGAGGTGGCTGGCTATTAGGATAGGAATAGCCAGAGGGGTTGTTAACTGCTACAGTATCTGTAGTACTGTTTCCAGCAACTGGATTGCTAGAAGCATTTGGCACGGATTGATCGTAATAGTATGGCCACTGGTTATACTGCTGCTGGTATGGCACAGAATTGGCAGGCATTGAAGTGGAACTCTGGAGTGCATTTGTATCAGATGATGAGTAGTTCTGGTATGATTGAGCATAATTATTCCCTGAGCTTCCACCATTCCATGTGTTGTTCTGATAATAGTAGCTGCTGCTTCCATATCCTGGCACAGTCTGATGACCCGCAGCATTGTAATATGTGTTACTTGTAGGATCAATGTAAGACCCCGAATTTTGAAATGAAGTAAGAGGCTGATAAGCTGCACCTGGATGTTGGTTTGCTCCTTGCTGAACAGAAGAATCATTTGTAGCTTGTGGGTAGCTATAATAATAGTTGGCATATTCTACAGGATTGTAACCATGTGGAACTGAACTAGAGTAAGGCAATTGAGAATGAGATGCATCAGTTATCCCCATACTCGACTGGGCAGCATGAGATGCACTAACACCTACGTTTTGATTCCCTCCTGCAACTGATACATCCCTTTGTGGATCATAGTAAACTGTATCTTGGCTCGGTTTGTCTACTTGATTGTTCCATGAAACCGTTGCTGACCCACTCACAGAGGACCATGCTTGATGACTGGAAGCTAGAGGTGGATAAGGAGATGGATTTGTCTGCCCCATACTGACAACCTGCCATCACCAAATAAGGTGGTCATTCTCAGTGTGCATATACTCTATAATCTAAACAGTGTTTCTAAAGGGGTTAAAAGTAAATTCAGATCCGCGAAAAAACACAGTACAACAGAGTTCTATCAGCCTATAGATTTCCGTACTACATAATTCTTTCTAACAAGTAACTGAAGAGCAAGGCGCTCATGACTTTCAAATACGACAGAATAAAACATTAGAGATAGAAAGACAACCCTCGGAGAAATCTTCATTAATTATTTAATCAGTTTGACCTTGTTCGATTTAATAGCAGCAGAACATAAATTGTAGCTACGTTACATCCCCTTCCCTAAAAAAACATGGCACAATAAATTGCATAACCAATCACGCAGAAAGAATTCTCTATTACACCATATACTCGACAAAAGCCAGCTACATCGTAATCCATGGAGATCAGCAAGAATCAAAGCAGAATTCAAATTCACGATAACAAGGAGAAATACACAAGCATGTGTCGAATCGCATGGGTACCTCAGCATGCGGGGCGTCGGATCCAGCGGACGCCCCGGCGGCGTGGCTCGCCATCCTCCCGGACCTCCAACCCTAGCAACCAGTCAATCACCACAGCCGCCGCCACGCCCACGCCCACGCGCGATTCGATCCGCGGCGAGGCGGCGGAGGAGCAACGGACCAGATGCGGGGAACGAACCAGAAGCAAGGGGGGAATTCGTGGATGAACGAAGAATTGGAATAAGCCGTGCGGTGAATTTCTTCTCTCTTTTTATAGGACCCAAAAAAAGGTTTCCCTTCCTCTGAAAGTGAGGAGATGACGCAGGAAACGGAAAAAGGAGTTCCAGCGCTTTATGCCCGGCCACGCCGCGCTGCGCTGGGTTCGGGTGTCGTCTGTCGTCAACGCCCCGCCTCGCGGCGCCCGCGTCGGAGACTCGGAGGAGAAAGGGGAGGAGTGAGAAGTGGCTTGCGATGTGACGGAGCGGTCTGCGTTGGCTTCGCGGTGAGGGATCGAGGAGGCCAGGAGGGTTGCCGGCGGCGAGCTTAGGGCGTCGGGGCTCGGGGGAAACGGGCAGAAAAACAGGCGAGGGTTGAGGACTTGAGGCCCTCTCAGGCGAGATGGGCGGAGATAGCCGGCGAATCGGGTGACGGCGGTGGACGGTCAATAGCGAGATTGGGGAGGAGTAGAGGACAGAGAGGGGGATGGAGGGGATCAGGGGAGGTTGGAGGATGGCGGCGCTGACGAAAAACAATCCCGAGATGATGGTATCATTTGTCAGTGTTTAGGCAAAGATTAATAGCCGTACTTGCAGAAGAAGTGACGAATATTTGTCACTTTCGTCAAACATATTTTGTTATAAAACACATGAAAATAGGGGCTTAGTTTTACAATTACAATACATTGCACAAGTTGAAATCAACTGATTATACAGTGCATATCCTCAACAGACAACAGGAGACATTTCGAGCAACCTCGTTCTGACAGCACAAGCGATTATTTTTCGGCCACGAGATGGATGTAATCACCGTTGGAACATCTCCGCATCCACACCATCGCACAAGTTGTAATCGCCTGGTTCTACGATATTTGTTCTCAAATTTCATAGGAGCTTGAGTGTAACGAAACATCTTGAGCGATTATTTTTTGAGATTATTGAAGCTTTAATCACCGCTGGCACACCCCCTGCATCCGCAGTGGACGCATTCTATCACTTTCTCCTCCCTGAGATGCTTGGGGACCCTGCAAACACAGGTGGTTGCGAAGTTGTGGTCTCGTGTTTGTATGCAACGGAGGCAACAGAGGCGCTCATAACCTGGCTGCAAAAGGACTCGAGAGAACAAATTGTTAGTCACGGTCCAGAGAATCAAGTAATATGATCCAAAATTCCAAATAGCCACAGACTCACAATAAAACAACTTGTAATATAATCCAAGCCTAGATATATCATCTATAGTAAATATATGGTAGCTGTACAAAGAAAGAAAGCGCAGTTCAGGGTATGGAGCAAAAAAAGTTTAACGACTAGTGAGAGAAGGAAAGGTATCTGAGCATACCCCTAATGAGTGAATTACTAAAAATCTGCTTTACAAAATTCCACATGAAAACCAATGCCCACAAAGTACACTAGAATAGCACTGGTTGAGCAACAAAGTAACTATATCAAGCAATATCTACAATTGAATTTGACACACTGGAAACTATCTAAAGTACACGCACAAGTTGACAAAAGAAAGGAGCTTTACTCTTTCCTGATAAAGTGACAGTAACTTGCAGAAACTTGAAAATTCTATGAAGCAAGCATTGAATTGTGTTCTACATTGCTCTTATTTAAGATGGTCCATGAGAAAAGGGTGCATCCAGAAAAACATTATACTTACCAAGGTTTTACTTGTTCACTTGATGTGGATAGCCTAGAAAGTTATAAGGAATCTAAAAGTGGCTGCACAATTGAAGTTCAGATACTTAAGGTGGAGAGTACCATTTCAAAAATAAGGTGGGGAGTAGTGTTCCAGCCACAGTTTCATAAAACTGTCAAAACACGGCGCGGGTACTAGAGAGTATGATTACCAACCTTTTTCCACTTTGCAATCAGATTGCGATCTGCATAGCCTTGGTCCAAGCAAAACTCATATAGCTCTTTTGATATTTCCTTCCTTCGATAGTAAAGATCATATATGTACCGACTCTTCTGATGAGAAATACGGAAGATCGGCCATAGAGCTTCACACTTCCTCTTCCCATCATGTGGATCATTTTCAGCTGCAAGGGAAATTCACGTTACTATGCAAATCAGAGAAAATATACTCACTAGAAGATCCAAATATAATATACTAAGTTCACACCTTCCCTCATTTTGGCCTCCAAATCACGAAGTGTTGGCTCAATAAGCTCCCATCCTTCAGGATATTTCACACGGCTTGTCTTTATCTTAGGCATATTGTCTCAAATCTGTGCATATTAATGAGAAACTTTATCTTAGGATACTGGGATGTACAAATTTGTCAGAAACATTAGGAGGACAGATTCATAATATTTATTATCTAAAAGAGGATGGTCTATACTTGATAGGATTACGGATCCTACCGGGCTTGTCTCGCAGGGAGTAAGGGTGACTCGGGGGAGGAGGAGGAGGACGGGCACGGCGCTGGGGCGCCGTGGTTGCGCAGGGAGAACGAGAGAGAGGGAGAGACAGGACAGAGGGGGCGACCGAGAGTTGGATCGGCCCTTGAGGCCGGCAACAAGAATATTGCCAACTTAATCCAATCCTCCCATATGGGGTAGTTTATATCTCCTGATTACAAAATATCTAAAGACTTGACAAATAAGAAAAGAACTCTATCTTAACTACGATGACGAAAGCGGCGGCGGAAATAAGTGATATGCGCCCTAGGCGTCGCCGGCCCCTCCTGGACCGGCTGAACCGGCTCGGCCGGTTGGGCCTGGCTGGCCGTAACAATACTTATGCATATTGGATTTACAGACAGAAGCACATCAAAAGCAGCATTACTAAGCAATTGTTTAAAAATCATGATCAATATGTTTCTGAATAGTCACACTGCACTTTTATATCTAATGCTAATAAAGTGCATATGTACAGGAACTGAGCCTAACTCAGTTGGTAGGAGGTGTGGGTGTACACCCTCACCACCCAGATCAAGTCTTGACTCAAATTCGGTTGCCTATTTCTTCTTTTCTTACAATGGCACCTAGTTCCTCCTAGGTGGGTTGAGTTTGTTTTTAGCATGCGTATTGCAGTGACATATCATGGCACCCAAGTCAACCTGGACATAAACCACTCAGGTGTTTGGAAAATAGGTGTAAGTGTATAACATAAAGAACCTTTTCCAAAAAATTGGAACTGCAACTGTTGAAATGGATTACAATGGTATACTCAGATGCAGTGCATACCAGTATAAGCTAATTGGTAGGTCAACATAAACCTGCAGCAAGTGCCTAATCAAGCAACACAAAAAATGATGTGTGCCTGGTCTAGGCTAGCAGCAGTCCTGGACAGCGACATATGGACACTAAGCAAACTGCACCTGGTCCAATTTTCGTCTCAATTACTCTTTCGGCATTAAAATGCCCCACTGCCCCAGCCCAATAATCCAATACATAGCTTGTGAATCGCTTTTCACCTTTTCAGCCAAAAATAATCTCGGGCTGGGCTGAGAAACGGTCACAGCTTGTGTGCAACAGAGAAAAACTCATGTAAGTTGAATCCCCAAATATCCCTTACTTTCCACCCCTCTCCAAAAATTCTCGATGGGTGAATTCGAGGTTCCAGGCTTCCAGCAAGCAAGCTTGCCTGAGCTTCTACCTCTTTTCACAGAAGACAAATCCTAAGTCTCTTGATCTTTCTGGTTCTAGGGTTAGCTTGGTTTGGCCACTGGCCTTGCTCTCGTGTACTCGTACACAGGAAGCAACTCCCGTTACAAACATTTTTGCCCAAACTACAGAGGGTTATAGAAACACTAACGACTATATGGAAACTGCTATGCTTGCAGGCTTGTCGTTCATCTGGACTGTAAATTCAATAATTTGTAGCTAAAAAACTGGTGCAGTACATGCACGCACCGGAGATCAGATAATATGCATATAACTATATGTTTTCATGCAGTTAGTATTAGATACACAAGGCAAGACGTGTGGCTAGTATACTAAATCAGGTCCAAGGCGACCAGGAGCATCAAAAACAAAAAACTATTTGGGAGTGTTTAGCAATACTGCAAACAAACTAATACACATAAATGTCTCATGCTCACAAAAAGAGAATGCTTTTGTCAAACTCAATTATTGATGCTGACAACATAAACAATCTTCTAACAGAATGAAGTATTAAGGGAATAATCACCGCTGGTTCGACAATTGGCATAATTCAATGTTTCATCTTCTTTATGCAGTACCGGTGATGGTGAAACAGTGCGAAGGAGGACCCCGCTGCCCCCCATATATCATCGCAAGGCTCAAATAAAACATTACGGCGATAATTTGGGGATCTAGGGCACAAACCGGGGAGGATTTGGGATAAACGAATCCGAACTTGTACGCGAGATTATATAAGTTGGTAGTCGATACTAGCAAACGAAGACGAGAAGCAACCGAGGGATTCGGTGACAGAAATCCGCACCTCGAGGTTGAGTCCGGCGACGGGGCGGGGAAGAGCTCGACCGAAATCAACGTCAGCAACGGCAGGGACGCTGCGGACCGCTGCCGAATGAAGAGGCCGGAGCGGGAGATGGCGGCGGGTTCGGCGGCGGCTGCGGAAACGGGGATCGTCAGCTCGGTCGGGACTGGCGACGGAGGGAAAAGGAGAGCGATGGCCGACGGGGAGCCGACGACCCGCCGCCGTTGGTTTTGGGTGGGTGGGTTGTGGGGGGCTAGCGGCTACGGGCCCAGAATGGAAGAGACTAATCCTTGGTTCGCAGGCCCAGTGGGCCAGCGTGGGCGGGGGCTTGGGAACAAGGACCAACGTTTGTAATCAACTGTGATTTTGCAACAAACACGCCTAGAAATTCTGTTGACCTAACCTCCTCCATGACGTCTACGATCTACATGCTCTCGAGGAGCTCGCTCTTCAGATTTCTCGGCCGGCATATTTGGATTTTCTTTATCCATCCGATGGCAGTTGTAGTACCTCAGTTTCGATCACTTAATAAAGAGAATTGTTGCACCCTCGAAAAAAGTATCTCTTTTTTTTAAAAAAAAAAAGGAGAGAGCTTATATTAAATTAAAAAAAGCTTGTTTACGATCAAAATTTCACTACTAATAAAGCAGAAGAGAACTCTTGGGCCCTTGTCCAACTCAAGACAGTGACCCTTGGGCCAGGCTTTAGCGGAGAAACACAAACTCGAAAACAAGCCAGCCCATTAATGTATTTTATCCTCCAAAAGAAAGATTAGTGTATTTCATTATTTTTTTGGAAGTGAAATATAATGGTAAGTACGTGGTTGTCAAAAGAATCTGGCCCGTATACTCCCTTTGGGATAGTCCTGTGCATAGAGTTTAGGTGAAGATTAACTTTTTTTAGACAGACTACGTTTTGCTCAGGTCTATATAAAACCATGACCGTTTGCGCTACAAAATGTAAAAAGGAGAATTTTTAGACACCATGTTTTGTGTGCCGAGGTGACAATACGAGGGAAAGGATTAAAATTGCAAAATGTGTAACCATTCATCGGCGTGTATGATTCATAAGCTCACAATTAGATGTCTCGTCATCACAACAAAAACATTACTCACTTATGAACACCCCCACAATTTACATTGCCACGACCTCTCGGTAGCCCTCAAGATCAGTCCACCCACTGAGCTCCTTACACGTTAAAAAGTGCATAAAGCCAATTCATCGCCGTGGCCTTCCTCGTCGAACTGTCGAAGACTAGCTTGGAACACACCTGCTCATATTATTGCTCCTCGGCTTCCTCCTCCTCCTCCTCTTCCTCGTCTTCGTTGCCGTCCTCGTCGTCCGAAGAAGACGACGAGGAGTCGGAATGATCCGATCCTTTGTCTTTCTTCGGTGCTGGGGCGGCGGCAGGTGGAGGAGCAGCAGGCGCTGGTGGATCTGGCGGCATCGACGTGAGGAAGCCCAGCGTCATGACGACGTCGGCCATCAATGGTCGCACGGAGTCCTCTTCCTGCAAGCACATAGCTGCCATGGCGACCACCTGGTTCAATGCTTTGGCTGGGTACTCTGTTTTGATGAGTGGATCGACCAGCTCGTGATATCTCTTCTGGTCTTTGAACATCGGCATGGCCTGAAAACGTGTCGTGGAGGTGGCAATATAGCTTAGCGAAACAATGTTTAAGGTTTATTTATTTGAATGCCATCATACAAAATTCAGAAGTCTATGTTTCACAACACTAAAGTAGAAAACAAACTCGAACAATGAACACTACACTGCAAACGAAAGTTGAAAAATATTGTCGGATTGAATTCCAGAGTGAGAGTTTCAGTAACTGGCTAACTGCTACAGCATCACTAAATAAGAAATATCTGCATCATGCCAACAACACAGGCGTGTAATTCACTTACCCAGGTGACCACGTTCTGCTCGGCCACAGGCTTGCTGGTGTCGACGGCCCTCCTCCCGGAGATGAGCTCCACGAGCACCACCCCGAAGCTGTACACGTCGGACTTCATGGTGGCCTGCCCGCTCCGGTCGTACTCCGGAGCGCAGCAGCCGAAGGAGCCCATCATGGGCGAGGCCACCGGCATGTTGCCGCCGGCCTGGCCGAGCTGCGCGAGCCCGAAGTCGGAGAGCTTGGGCGTGAGGCTCTCGTCGAGAAGGATGTGGGAGGCCTTGAACTCCCCGTACACCACCGGCGGGTTCGCTGTCTCGTGCAGGTACTCCAGCCCCTGCGCCGCGCCGTACGCCACCTTCATCCTCGTGCACCAGTCCATGGGCTTCTTGCCAGCCGATAAATCTGGCGCGCAGCATTGTGAGCGATTCACCGGAGATATATATAGACATGAACAATCTTTTGCAGGAGTTGGTCGATCGGTGGGTACGTACCGAACAGGTGGTCTTCCAAGGTGCCGGCGGGCACGGACTCGTAGACGAGCAGCCGCTGGTCTCCGTCGGCGCAGTAGCCGACGATGTCGACGAGGTTCTCGTGGTGGAGCTGGCTGAGCTTGGCGACCCCGGTCAGGAATGCCTTGCTGTCCTGGAACCCGTGCTTGTCCAGCTGCTTGATGGCCACGGTCTGGAGCAATGCAGACAGACAGAGAGAGAACCATGCTTGATCCGTTCAGAGGCCAACCGATTTGAGCAAAGCCAGAAAGATGCATATAGCCACGGGAGACGTGGCGGTGGATTGCGTACCTGGCCGCTCTTCTCTAGCTTTCCCTTGTAGACCCGGAAGAAGCCGCCTTCTCCGACGAGGTTGTACGGCGTGAAGTGGTCGGTGGCCGCGGCGAGCTCGCGGAACGCGAACGCCTGCGCCGTGATGGCCAGCCGCAGCGACGCCTCATCCGCGGCAGAATCCGCGTTGTTCGCTGCGTTACGGAAAAGAAATCAATTCGATTGGGCGTTAGAGTTGCAACAAAACCAATAAAACGATCGAAGCTGCGGCGGGGGCTCTATCTCTCTCTCACCGCCACCGGGCTTGGCCGCCGCCGCGGCGATTGGGGCGGACGCCGGGGTGTATGCGGCGGGCGCTTGCATCATCATCGGCGGCGTCATGTTGGACGCCGCGGCGCCCGCCGTCGGGGTCGCCGCGTCGGCGTCGTCATTATTCTTGCCCTTTCCGCCGCCGAAGCACGGAAAGCAGCTCATCTTCCCTTTCCCTCCGCGCCTCCCCGTGGCTGCGACCTTTGTTTTGGGCGCCGGGACGGCGAGCGAGCGAGCGACCACTCGATGATCAGGCCAAGAACGCAGGGCGCGCACGCACGGACGACTCGATCAGGCCAAGAACGCAGGGAGGGCGCGCACGCACGGACCGAGCCACCGGCCGCCGTCACAGCGCGCGGACCATGCCCCGGCCTATCAGCAGCACCGGCGCGGCGTCTCCACTTCGTGGAACGCCATGGCCCCCGGGCGTCGCCGCGCGCCAAATAAATGAACCAGACCGACGGACCGGCGCGGAGCAGTCGTGAGCCTGGCGGTAGTGGCTTTGCTCGATCAGGATTCAGGCGACCGGAGAGGAGGACGAGGCCACCACGTGGGGAGAAGGTCGATGGCGCGATGGCAATGGCAATGGAAGGAAGGCCTTGGAGATCGAGGGATCCAAGGGCCTTCCCAGAGAGGGGGGGATCGGGGGAGGGAGACCGATGGGGAGGGGAAGCGGGGAGGATGGGGGCAGGCTAAGTTTGGCGGGTGGAGTGGTGGGAAGAGGGGACACTCCAAAACGAGGGGTCGGGGGAACGTGCCGTGCAAGAACGCGCACGTATTTGGAGCAACGCAACGCCGGAAAGGGAGGCACGACAGCGCGTCGTCGTCCCTGCCGGTTGCATGGTGGTTGCTTCGCCGGCCGTGTCTGGCTCTGAAGACTGAATAGGAATTTGCAGGCTTCTATTTTGCTCTGCTGGGTCTTGAAACAGACCAAAATGTGAGTACTCTACTGCACGGGGTTTCGTTCTAGGAGTAGCTCGGCGAAAAAGCTTCTACCCAATGTCGTGCTCTTTCGGAAAAAACCGTTACAGTTCAATGTGCGCCTTTTTTTAAAAAAAAAAAGGGAGAGCAAAATAGAATTCGTTTAAACCACGAACAAACTTGAATTGTCTGTGGATGGAGCAGGAGTTTTCACCTCAATTGAAGACCCATAGTAAATGCACTCTTTTTTTAGCGACCGTGCCTTGATACGTTTTTCATTAAGAAGAAAGCAGTTTACAAACACAAGCTTGATACAATCAAGCAGAGCTTGACCGACGGATACAACGAGAACACATAACAGAAGCGACCAAGACACCACACCCCAGTCCACCACCATGACTCAAGGATGAGTGGATGACCAAGGGCCTGAACCTGCAAGTGTTACATCGTCGACAAGATTACCAACATTGAAGGTGGCAAAGCATCCCCCTAAGCAGAGCGACTATGGCGGCAAAGCATCCACCACAAACAGCACAACCCCAACGGCAAAGCATCCAGCCAACGAGAAGTGGTGGCAAACCATCCACCCATCAAACACTAAGACGGCAAAGCATGCGTCAGAAGCAAAACGACCCTCAAGTAGCGGCAAAGTATCCACCGAAGCAAGCATAGCGGTGGCAAAATATCCACCACATCTACCAGGCATAGTGACCCAAGTAACCATGACAAGTACTCTGTAGCTATACCATCCCAAAAGAAAGACTTTTTTTTACCTCTGTGGTGTAATAATACTCTCTTCGTTTCAAGATGTAATACGGCTTTTTTACATTAAGTTAATCACTCGTCTTATTCAAAAAATGTATTGGAATTATCATTTTTTTTGTTATTGCTTGTTTTTTTAATAAAAAACTTCACGAATAACTTAAATTTGACCATGTTTGCGTAGATTTTTTGAATAAGACAAGTGGTCAACGTTGAGCTAAAAAAGTCAAATGAATTCTATTTTGAAACTGAGGAAGTAGTTGTTTTAATGTTATTTTTTGGAAAAGGAAATATATTCATATTCTAGCCTCTACATCGATCAATGTATGTAGCCATTTGTTATTACAAAACCATAAAAAACAAATATACACCAACTGAATTTTAAACTATCCATATTGAAGTCTGTTACTTAAAAAACCACCCGTTCTTAACAAAAAATTCCACGATGATATTCTGAAGCACACAACACCCTCCCCCCCAAATTATGGGGGGACGATCTTCCTCTTACGACATCGCCCATAAGCATATCCTGTTTTATTAGTCCAACATCTCGTAAATTGCTCAATTTGATGCAACAATTTGACCGGTGGGTACAAATTGGTTCAACTTGTAACTTGCTTGAGTTAGTGTAATAATTTAGTAAATTTGTACATGTCCAGACATTACCTCTACGATGAACTTATCATGTGTGATGGTGGGTATAGGACAAGTTTTCTCTAAAGATGATGCACACACATTTGGACAAAAAAAATCTTTATGGCAATTTTTTTTTCACATGGCCAAAAGTTCCTAATTTATTTATCCACTCTAAATCTAACCTTGCTTTTGTTAGATCGATAGCACTTTGGTCGAGCTCAAGTTCGTGCTTTTGTTGCAGACTTTTATGATGAACTCGAGAAGCACATCTATGAAGGTTCTTAGCCCATTACCCTTAGTGACAACATACTACACTTGGGCTCCCTCTTTGGATGTGAGGGCTCCCTCTTTAGATGTGAGGACAAACAATCATGACAACAGCTGCAAGCAAATCTAGAGTATTACATACATTGCGATGTGTATGTGAAGGGCACAAATAAGACAGAAAGGTAGATGCAATAATTTACATGGGTGATTATTTAGAATGGAGAATATAGTCTTGACTCTTGACAATATTTGAATTGCAAATACACCTATTTGCCGAAATGTTACATGAGATTGAGCAATTTATAAGTTGTCGGATCAATTTGCATCTGCGTCCAATTGAGCAATTTAGAAGATATTGGACTAATATGCACCCATCGTGAGCGCAATTTAGTCTTGTTTTAAATGTTTTGTACGTTTGTTTGTGGGGCCCATTTCTCCGACTCAGAACTCTGGACAATTTGTGGTGCCCATTTCTCACTCAGTCAACTCTGAACAGCTATTCTTCTGGTTCTAATTCGTCTTGCTAATGCTAATCTTTTCGCGAATCAGACCAAATTATAGAGCCCATCTTCCAATCATTCGGTTCAGTTTGCTCTGTTAGTGGTGCCGCACAGCCCAGCCACATCACAACTACCCTGTTCGACGTGCCGCACGGCGCAACAAAGTCGTCAGCACGATCACCATTGCGTAGCGTTTTTTTTAAAAAAAAAAACAGACTAGCGAATTTTTAGGGTTGTATAAAAAGCAGTCTAAAACCAAGGTCCATATTGCTCGGAGCAAATCTATGTGCGCCGCAGGAGAGAGGATTCCGAAGCCGATGGCGCGGCGGCCGGGACCGCAAGCTTCGCCCCCGCGGCACGAGGTTCGTTCTGCGCCCCCAGAACAAGGCCACCAAGAGTGGAGTGTTCCTCTTGAAGCCGAAAGAAGAGGCGACGAAAAAAAAAACATAATCAAAACTAGAATTTCCACAAATTCTGCGACAGCAGCAACCCCTAGGCGAACACACACACGAGAGAGAGAGAGCAGATAGCTATCAGATCAAACGAGTTCAGCAGCTACCGAACACCGGTTATCTGAGGAGGAGTGGGAGGTTGACGAAGCATCCTTGGCGGCGGCGCCCGTGGAATTGTGGGCGAGGTGGTTTCGTTAGTGAGGCGTCGCACGTTTATAAAAGCAGCCGGGTGGGTCTAGGAAACCCTAATCTCTGGTCAGCATTGGGCCGGCCCAGGTCGCCAATTTCTGGGCCTCGTTTGTACGCGCGCGATTGGGAAGTTGCGGGCCATTTGTGCGCGACAACACAGTGTGTGTATATGCTTGCTGTTTGAAAAGCGGGCACGTTGCAGAATCAAATGAGACGCAAAACCGCCATTTGCAGACACGAAAACAGGGGACGTCTGATGGTAGATTAGCAAACGGAGAACTGGCAAAAATAGAAGAAGTTCAATTTAGAAACCCATCAACACTTTCGTGGTTACCATGCACGGGACCACAATTACCAAGCTCGTATGGCTGTCCTCATCATCATCGTTCATCAAGCACTGAGCCACCGAGGAATGATGATACATAACCGAACGCCAGAAAAAAAAAACATGGACACAAGTCGCCAAGCTGACTCGAAACCAGAAGGAAAAAGAACGACAATAAAAGGTGCACGACCCACACAAAACGACCTACAAGACACGCTTGATTTGTTCCATCCTTGGGCTGGGAGGCTGCGAGTGCCGCCTCGTCACCCTCTCCGCGGCCGCCTTGCTCGGCGTCGTCGGCGACGAGGCGCCCGGCTTGTCCACGAACGCAAGGGACATCCGCTTCTTCGCCGAGAACGGCGATGACGGTATCTGCAGAGGCGCTAGCCCACCGCTCTCGGGAGATGCCGCCTCCAACGTGTCCGCAGATGCCGCCGCCGCCGACGGGCTCGCGCACCGCGCTTTGGCTTTCACGGACTTGGTCGCCTGCATGTAGCTTGGGGTCACCGGCTCGTCTCCAACGCCGGCCATCACCGCGGCGGTAGCGGCGCTCCCTAAGCTCAGCCTCCTCGGGAGCTCCGCCCGCATGCTCGTCGTCCGCCGCAGCGAGGCAGCTTCCTTGTTGGCGTCTCCAAGCCGCGGGCTGCTGCTCACCGCACGTTCCTGGCTGCTCCGCGGCCTGCGCTCCGGCTGCACACTCGTCGCCGTCGTCGCGCGGTGCACGCCGCCGCTGGAAGAAGAGCGTAGCGGGCTACCACCGCGCCTGGGGCTCGCCGGTGGCACGGCTCGCCGCGGGCTGCTCACCGAGAGCTCATGGCTGCTCCGCGGGCGCCGCTCCGGAGGCTGCAGGCTCTTGGTGCGCTGCAGGCCGCTGGAAGCGTGGAGCGGGCTGCTCATCATCCTCGGGCTCGCCGCCGTCTTCCCCGAGAGCGACGGCGACCGTGGCGGGGGAGTCGACGGGGACGGGAGCGACGGCCAGTTGGGTGGGCGGAAGGACCTGCTGCTACCCTTTGGCGTCGTCGTCGTCGTGGGTATCTGAACCGAGATGGTGGACAGACGAGGCATTCGGCCGGGGCCTTTCGCGGCGGCGCGGCCATTGTCTGGCGCCGGCGATGTGGTCTGGTTCTCCCACGGCCTCGTGGCCGCCATCCAGCGCTCCGTGTAGCTCCAGCCCCAGTTCGGGTTGCCTGGGTCCATGAACATTGGAGCAGGCGCAGCTCGCGCGGAAGAAGGGTTCCTGTTCCTCCACTGTCAAAGGCTGAAAGCAGTCAGAGGCAGGCTTCAGGGCAGGGGACACCGGGACAGAATAGAAAACGCAGCCGACGACGATGGAATATGGCTATCGTAATCCATCTGTGATCAGTTACCTGATTGGAAAATGCGTATGACAACGCCTTTTGCCGCCTTGAAGCGGCTTCCTGCTTCATCATCAGCACGGCTTCCATCTGCTCCTTGGATTGAAGGCTATGGTCCCAGCCTTCACCAATCTGTCAACAAATTCACATCCAAACATCATAAGATTGCCAGTGCTTTTGTTGACAGATGTGTTTTTACCTCCATAGTTATTGAATGAATCTGATAACCTCTAAAACAAGTAAATAACAGCAATTCTGTGCATAACGTAACATGGCTCTTTGAGCTTTGTTGAATGAATGCACTGCACCTTTATTTTGTCCAGGCTCTGTTTAACCTTGATCTGACCCTTGAGGGCCTTCTTGTCCTCCTCCGTCTTGAGCCTCCTCGAGTATATCTGAGTCTGGATCCTCGTCATCGTCTGCATGCAGTACAATGCTCCCTCGGTTTGGCGCTTGATGGTGAACCCCTCCACCAGCGACATCAGCCGAGCCATCCCTCTCTCCAGGTGCGCCCTCCTTGCCTGAATCCAACACATTGCCACGAGATTTTGACAGTTGCAGGAGAAAATTGCTAAACTGCGAAGCTCAACGATTAGAGTCCCAAGTATGCAATTTTCTCCAGTTGCAGATGGCGGCCATGCGAATTAAAATCCTCTTGAATTCTTGATCCCTGAGCGAACGAGCTCTATTTAATCAATGGAGAAGTGATGATGCGCTTATATTACCAGATAGCCCCTGCAGGCCGCCTGAATCCTGGTGGCGGCAATGTCCTCCTTTGAACGCGCAACCCACGCTCTCGGCGTGGTCACCGTGGGGCCGGCGACCGCTGCCGCCTCCGCGGCGGCGTCGGCGCCGGCCTTTGAAACCACATCCGCAGGAAGCACGTCGCACCACGTCTCCTCGTGCTGCGCCTCTGCTGTGGTCTCCTCGGCCTGCTGCTCGTCAGGCCGTGGCGACGACGGTGGCGGTTGAGGCTGATGGGCATTCGGATCCGGTGGAGGCGACGCAGAGGTAGAAGCGCCGGACGGGTTCGATTTGCCGAACTGCCAGATCTTCTTGAAGCTCGGTTTGTCTCTAAGCTTCGCAGCCTTGTTGCATCGAAATTGAAATGGCCGTGAAATTCATGAGAAATAGGTAATTTTCGCGTTGGAATCGAGTGAATGATGATTTCTTTCAGGATATACTGTTTACCTTGGCATCTGTCTCGACGGGATCAGGTTCGGAAGTGCTCAGGATTCTCTGCACGGTGTCGAACCACCGCACTTTCCTGCCCATTTCTCGTGCTCTTCGCACCGTCACCTCAGCGACGACCGGTTACGAATGATCTGGTTCAAAACCGCAATCAAATCAAACAGGAAAATAGGAGGCAAAAAAACTTGGAGACGTTTTTTTTTTTCCCGAGTCGCTCTGTTTACGCACCTCTTCGATACGGCCACCGTGCTGCCGGAACCGCCACGCCGCTGCTCTCGAGTCTCGACGACGGCCACCTCGCTGTCGCTGCAAACCACCTGAATGGCGCTTGCCGCTGTCCCTACATTTGCCCCAACACGCCTTAAAATCCGGCGGTAATACACAAGTCGTGCGTTGTTGCGCGGCATTGCAAAAGGCCCAGCGCAGGAGGCGCATGCAGCGGCCCAACACCTGCGCCGCATGCAATAAACCGGCGGCGATCGCCACGCATGCTGACGTGCATAGAACTAGATGTACTATAAAACTAGTGTAAAAAAAAAAGATGTATAAAGCATGCATTTTAAATGAATATAAAAAGCTACAGCCTGCAAGACAATCACCCAAATCAAATTTAATTGCACCATTATATTTTTGTGATAAGATTTCTAAAACTACTCTGCAAGCCAATGGACTATCTCCGCATGTTTTTTTTACAATTTTTCTTTTTCTTCCAGAGCATTTTTTGTACAACATTTTATTTCAATTTTTTGCAACGTTTTGATGTAATGTATTCTCATGCAATTTTTATTTTGTAATAGAACATTTGCGTTTCTTATTTAGAACAATTGTTCCAGCCTTTGAAACGATCTTATTGTTTCCCGTTAAATTTTTTCAATAAAAAACCATCCAAGTATATCTATTATACAATAGCTTGTAAACTTGTACCCGCAAAAAAGTGGTTTAATTTGATTTTTTAGTGTAAGAAATAGAGTAAATTGCATCTATCATATAATAGCTTGTAAACTTGTATCATTTTGGTTCAACAAGTAGAAAAAAGTGCAATTGGATACACAAACTTGTCAAATGTGTGCGTATATGATCACATGTACGCCATGTTGATGTATTTTGCCACGGTAGCACATGAAATGGTAGATTTATGTATGTGGCCTCTTATTTTCGTCCCACCTTCTCATCTAATTTTTGCAAAACATACTTTAATAATAGGTGATAGTATCTAGTTTTTAAATCAGAGTCCCACGAGAAAATCACTTCGAAGTTGTTGTGTGCTTTATTAGTTGTTCTTGTTTTGAAGTAAAATATATATAAAAAAACTTTCTGGTAGTCAATAAATTTTGATGACTAATATGATGTATGGAACCAAAATATTACCGCCTACATAGAACTAAAGGTTTTTTTTAAAAAAAGTAAATGTTGTAAATATACTCAGTACTAGGTTTATCTTATTACTATAATCAACTATAGAAAGTGAGAGGAATTTAAAAGCTTACTTGGGGCTATATATATGATGCACACATATACAAGGTTAAAATTAGATCAACACGTATGTTGTTGTACACTTTTCTCTTATCACACATCATCAATTATTTTTTAATCTTCTCACAAACGAGACTTAAATGAGAAGGGGGCGAAAGATAGGGTGTTACATGCATAAAGCCCTTCATGTTACGTACCACGGTGGTAAAAATACATCTATATGGAGTACATATGATCGTATGTATACGCATTTGACAAGTTCGTGTAGCCATTTGCACAGTTTGTTATATGTTGGACTAAAATGATACAACCTCAAAAGTTATTGTATGATGGATGCAATTTATTCTAAGAAATACAATGATTATAAACCTATAAAAACAAAGCCAAATTCTCGCACACAATTTCATTTATAGACCCAGCCCAAGATGCTCCTAGGCCATGACGATCCACTAATTCCCCGTAAGACGAAACTTCAACTCGCCCAACCTCCTTTCGGATACTTCTTGTCTTGTACTAGTCTTCTTTAGTCTTCCCCAACCATCATCGCAGGGCGCAGTGGCGCACCACCACCGCTCTCTATCACCCACGCGCGTAGGCAACGAACACCACAATTCGCCAAACCAACGGCAACCTTCGTCTCCGTCCGTCTCAGTCAAGGAAAGGTAACGCGCGCTCTCCAGTTCTCCCTCCTCTCTGCCCCCCCTAGGATTCCTGTCTTCCTCATCTAAGCGCCGCACAAGGCGGATAGAATTGCAGAGGGAGCGACTGAAAGTTAGGGTTTTGGGTTCCGCCTTTAACATTTTACCTCCGGAATTTCGTAGGCTGCTAGCCGGGGGCTCTCCAGGGAGGCGAGCACCGGGGAGCCAGCCACGATGCTCACACGTTCTGGATACAAAGCTGCGATGGGCTTGGGTCTGTGCGGTAGTGGCGACAGCCGTGGCAGAAAGAAATGAACGTAAGGGGCTGAATGGCGTGGATGGGTGCTGCGGAGGAGAACTTGATGGTGAATTCCGGTCCAAAAATTAATGCTGATGCTGTGATGGTGGAAGTCACGGAGGAGGTGGCTGGGGTGACAGCGAAGGGGAGGGCCGTGGTGGCGGGGGATGCGTTGGTGATCACGGGTGCTGGTACATATGAAGAGGGAGTTCTCGCGATGGTGACTGATTTGCTCTGCGAGACGAAGCTGCAGATATGGTTGGTGAAGAAATAGATGGACATGGCTGTGGGGTGAGAACGTGCAAGTGCTGAACGGTGAAGGTGGGATGAAGGCATTGTTTGGAGGATTTTTTTTATTTTAATCCTTTTTAATCTAAAATATTATAAAAATCTAGTCCCAACTAATATTCTGAGAACTAGCCCTTTTGGTCGCGCCAGCCTTTTTGGCGCGACTAATAGGTCAGTCACGCCATATCAAATGGCGTGACTAAACATCCACGTTGGCACACGGAATGACATGGCAGGGCATGAGTCACGCCACATGCATCCCTGGCCATGTTCAGATTCTAAAAGTACCTTTTACTTCCTATTCATCCCCCTCACAGAACACGCATCCTAAAACTTCTCTTTTCACCTTTCCTATTCATTCTCCTCACATAACATGCTTTCCGGGAAAAAAGTACTTCTTCGCTCGTTTTAGTGAACACAACCAGTGCATCACCTTCACACTTGTTTTTATTTCACATCCATCATGTCATGTCCATCAGCCATCTATTGTTTTCTTTTGCATTTTCATAAGGGGGCTGGAAATATGGAGAGTAACAACTATATCCAAATTATTTAAGGTGTGTTTACATCACCCAACTTCTCCTAAAAAACTCTTACTCTTACTCCCAATCTAAACTCACCCTTACTCCCTCCGTTCCTAAAAGAGTGTCGTTGTTAGTGTAGAAAATACTTAATGAAGAAGTTAGTTAATGGTACTTATTTGGTATCATAAATCTTAGTACTTTGTTACATAAATTTGGTCAAACTTAAGATAGTTTGACTCTCCAAAAATCTTGAAATAACTTACCACTCGTTTAGGGACGGAGGGAGTAAACTCGTATCCACGGAAAAGTCAAATGTAGATATTTGTATTTTGTAATATGGTAAACATATATAAAGCTATTTAAAAAATCATATATATATATAATAATAATAATGTATCTAGTGGAACTACTTAAGGTCATTATGTCAAGCTTATGAGGATTATACATATCTAATTATAAAACTAATTACATAATACGTGAAAATCACGCGATCAATCCATTAAGCCTAATTAATTCGTAATTAGATATTTATACTATATATTTAATAGTTTTTATATCACAAATTGTCAAGTGTCTTTACCGAGCCTATCCTTTCGTAATTGACTACTTATCGAGCAATTAACTTGGTCTAATTGAAATTATCTAAATGTGCTAATGTATTGGGAACAATTATTAATATACATAATTTTGGCAATAGGGAGCACCTTGGGGGCTTTGGAGGAGGTGATGCAGTGCTGCTCTGCTCGCACTGTGCCTGCCGTGCTGACCCTGCTGCTCAACAGTGTTTCTCTCACTTCTGCCAGTCTATCACTATATGCTCTAGCACGGCGCTTGCCAGCTCGGTCGCGCGAAGCTTGGTGGCGGGACATGTGGGCGACTAAGGCCTGCCATGTCATCCACCGTGCCAGCGTGAATATTTGGTCACGCCACTTAATATGGAAATGGCGTGACTAACCTATTAGTCGCGCTAAAAAGGTTGGCGCGACCAAAAGGGTCAGTTTCTTGAAATATTAGTTGGGGCCAAGTTTTTTATAATATTTTAGATTAAAAAGAGTTAAAATAAAAAAAAATTCAAAGCTGGTGGCCTGCAGAGTGAGGTGGAAGCAACTGTTAAGATTGTGGAACGGTTTGCTCCTTGCCGTACACCTCAACATGCTGAAGCTGGTAAGTGTACTGCCATCCTCTCTGGTTGATCTGATATATCATGTACTGCATGTTTATTCTATCTTTTTATTTTTCCAAGTGGCATGGTGTTATTGAATAAAATTTACTTCTGATTTTGCAGAACCCCAAAAAAGTGATCGGTTTGCCAAATACTACCTTCCTCGTCTTGACAATGGTGATATTCGAGTTTCTGATCTTGTTTGGGGCAAATTAGAAGGTAATCCTTGGTGTACTGGTGAAATTTTCAATCCTTCGGATGCATCTGAGCTAGCATTGAAGCATCAGATAAGGGGAAACTACCTGGTAGTGTTTTTTGGTGACCGCACATTTGCATGGTGTGATGACTCCCAGTTGATTCCTTTCATGACCAACTATACACAGATGGAGAAACAAAGCAGTTCTCCATTATGTTAAGTCATTAGCTTTGTTCCCTGGCAAAGGGGGTGATTTTCTAGAATTAGTGATAGCTTGCTCCCAGCTTACTTCCTTCTATCTGTCTAAGGGCTTCTCTGAACTTCCCAAATTTCAAACTAACAGTGGATGGAGTGCAAATGCCACAGATGCATCTTCCAGTAAGGATGTAAGTGTAGAGGAAAATGACACCACTATAGTGCATTCTAATCATTACAAGCCCAGAAGAGGCAGGGGGAGGCCTTGCAAATGGACACATTGGGATGGTATTGTTGAATCAATGGAGAAAAAGGCGACATCTGATCTGTACGACTTTTGCAAGTATGGTTATCCAGAGGAAACACAAATGTTTGGCTCTGCTGATGAACTTATTGTGTTAGAGAAAGCAAAGCGGAGACACATGCATAAGAACCATAATGCAGATCCCATGGAATTATTGTCACAGCTCTGCTCAGTTGCCATAGAACCAATGAACAGAAATAATTTATCCAAGAAGATCTTTAGTTACTTCAGCTATTACAGGAACTATGTTGTTACAACTTCTAATGAAGTAAGCGTCATTGGAAAAGTTAAGCCAAAGAGGGGTCGAGACAGGACGAGTTTGCATTCCCCTGAGTTAGAAATGACTCAAATGCAGGATTCTTACTGGTCTGAATTGAGTTTACACAATGATCCAACTTATAGCCTCAGAAGTGCAAGTACCAGGACGAGGCCTATGCATGAAAGGAGAGGCATCACTAGAAAGGTCTACATCTTCATCACATCAAATGCAGCCTGCGGCATTCACTCTGAAGAAACAGATACAAGTGATGGAAAGACCAATGCCAAAATGACCCAGACCCATGAGGTGAAAGGCACTGCACTTGTTTTGAGCTTTGTCAGGTCAGCTGCTCTTCCATCAGAAGGATCATGTCAAGATGTTCCGCCATTGTGGGCCACTAAAAGAAACGGAGACAGAAGTGCACAAGGACACACATACTGTTAAGGTTGTCTTCAAGAGACGTGCCGATGCTGAAAGGGCTTTCAGTTTTGCTGGCCACTACTGCACTTTTGGACCGTCTTGTGAATATGCCATTTTATTTAGGGCCACAAGAAGCAAGTAATCCTGTGACGCACCCTGAAGCAAATGGATTCTAGCGTACGACGTCGTTATTTTTACTTAACAAGTTGACTTTAATCGCTATTATATTGTGAAAACCTTCATCCATATATGTTTGTCCAGAATGCATAGATGCCAGCTATTACCATTAGTTATCTTAGGGCAGGAGCAGCCACACCAGCCACTGTGGTAAGAAATCAGAATCACTTAATTGGAGCTGTTTCCCCCCCTATATTTTAGGGTCAGATCTGCAACTTTGGTGTAAGAATTCATATCTAAAGATGCTCCTGCTGTTGCTTCAAAAAATGATCCTCCTGGTACATTTCACTGGTGATCTGAGTTACTGAGTACCTGACTATTACTGAGTATATTACTGTTTTTCTTTATACCAGTTAGATTCTGTGTGGTAATGCTGCCTGCAGATTTATTTCGGCTCGTGAAAGATTGAAGTATTTTTTTTTTTTGCTTTTCACTCTGTTATTTTGTTCATCTTCTGGATTCTGTGGGCCTACTGATTTGAATGTGAAATTCAGGCATGCTATTCAGTTCATGTCTAGATCTAGTGCTCTCAAATTCTCAATATGTATCAATTGTAGATTAAAACTCAAAAGCCCATCTTTTATTTTATGTCACTGTTTCCCCCTTGCTTTCTCATTTTTTGCTGCCAATGCTGCAAGGAGGTTGTTTATGCTTTAGTCTTGTTATTATAGCCTTGACTTAAGCTGTAGCGACCGTACTTGTGGTGGCCTTCCAAGGCTCGAAGCATTCATAGGCATGATTTGTTGCAGAGTTACATGGGGCACGCCTGTAAGGTTGGTAAAACATGCATTACTAATCACACCATTCAGTGGTTAATTTTTTTTTAGTCCGAATTTGAAAGATTGCTAGCTACATGTCACTTAGACACTTAGTGGTTAATAGTTAACCGACGAATAGCTAACTAGTATTAGTTGAAGAATGTTTGAATCCAGTAGCTAGACGGACAAACCTAATAAATGTATAGAATATCTTTGTCATTACTTCTTTTGGATATGAAAAGAACCAGGTCACCGGCACAAATTGGTCATTTTTCTACCAATTAGCTGTTGGCAAGCTAATGGGATAATGGTTAGCTAATAATTAACCGATCAATTAGCTAATGGTACTGTAATTTCATAGCGGCTGAAAATCAGCCAAGTGGCTCTAAACACGGTCTAAATGAGATGATTTTGAAGTGGAGTAGAGCTTAAGATGTCTAATAGAGTATCTTTAGGCCCAATAAAGATTGTGGTAAGAACTTTTTTGCTGTTTTATTGTGCCTTTTGACGAGAATTCACCGTGTTGAACTATGATATCATGCTTTCATAAAAAGGCTCGGCTAGATGGAATAACCAAGCCAGAATAGAAAATAGGGACTTGCATCCCTATAGGAGTTAGTAGATCATTTCATATAGCTATGTTCTATTTGTAGGAATAAAATAGGGATTGGGCTGTGGAGAGATGGCTGAGTGGTTGATAGCCCCGGTCTTGAAAACCGGTATAGTTCTAGGAACTATTGAGGGTTCGAATCCCTCTCTCTCTCCTTTTGTTTATTGAATACATTTGTTTCTTTCTATGTTTTTTTTGTTCTGTATGATGTATTTGAACATTGAGTTGGTTGTAATTTTTTTCCTTTGTAGAATGTCCTCAGTCCTCACGAGGTTTGAGTTTTTATGCACAAAGGTTTTTAATGAGATAACAAGAAGCAGTAACATTTGAACTATTTGAATTCATGTATATGTATGTTATTGATAAAGGATTTTTTTATGGCTGAGCCGGGCTGGCACGGGTACGTTTACCTGGGCCGCTGCCTCGGGCCCGTGGGCTGGCCTGGCTCGTGACGAGAAGAGCAGGAAAAAAAACAACATTGAATTGAAACACCGTTTCAGATCAGATCGCCCCCGAACACCTATGCTTCCGAGGTCGGAGCGCCGGTACACGAGTACACGACACGGAAGCCGAGCTCGAGCACACTGCCCCCTCCTGACCTCCCCCGAGCTCGCATCTATCCCCCCCGTCTCTCTCTCGCCCTGCCATCTCCGAAAGCAGCTCTCACCTCACCTCCCCACGCGCGCGCCCTCGTCCGCGCAGCCTCTCCCGTCCTCGTCCCGCCGTCCCCTGAGCTCGGCGCTCAGGCAGGTAAATTCCGTGCTCCCCACGCGCTGATCCGTGCCTAGGGTTTCGGCGCCTCGCCGGATCGAGGAGAATTCCGAGCTCCATACCTCGCTGACTTCCTTCCTCCGTTGTTCCATCCAGATTCCACCGTCAGGAGTGCGGCGTTGAGGCCTTGCTCTGATGAGCTCGGGGGCCGTCGCGGCCTCGGATCCGGGGGGTGGCGAGCCGAAGTTGGTGGCGAGCGCTGACGTGGAGATGATGGAAGCAGATGGCGTGGTGCCTGCACCCGCCGCCGAGGTGAAGGCGGATGGGAAGGCTGCAGTGGCGGCTGATGTTGGTCAGGAAGAAGGCGACGTGGCGGCTCCGGCGTTGAGCGACCCACTTTACGCGACGGAATCGGCTGGTATGGTCGGTGTAGAAGGCCCCGGAGATGAGCCAGTGAAGGGCGTGGAGGGGTTGAACGGTGGCGACGAGGGGAGGCTGGAAGCAGGAGCTGGAGGTCTGCAGAATGAGGCGGAGATGAAGCCGGTTCCGGTGGAAGATTCAACTGCTGCTACTGGTCAGGAGGTGGAAGCAGCAGCTAGTTCGAAACACGCGGAAGCTGGTAAGGAGACTACTTGGAGCACTTTGCTCTCTGATCTGTTGCCTATTGATGTCACTGTTTCATCGCACCTAAACATCCTGAATAATATTCACTGATTCCATTTCAGAATCCAATAAACTTGAGGAAAATCATATAAACGCTGAGCGTGGGACAGATAATAGTGAAACTGATTATGGCGTAGCACATTCTGATAAGGAAATACAAAACAATGTGTCTGGTGAGGTCGAGGGAACATCCAAGATCTATGAAGATGAAAGAGCACCTGTGGTTGAGCAGCCGGATGATGGATCTTTAACGCTGCCGCAAACAGGGGAGCAGTTTCCTGATGTTGGAAATGGCCCAAGCAGTAACGAAGGGGCTGCTGGTCTAGGAAATATTGTTCAGGGTGCTAGATACTGCCTGCTTCCTCTTGATAAAGGCAGTTTTCAAGTTGCTGATCTTGTCTGGGGTAAAGTAAAAAGTCATCCTTGGTGGCCTGGTGAAATTTTTGATCCATCAGATGCATCTGAATTGGCGCTGAAGCACCAGAAAAAGGGCAGCCACTTGGTAGCTTATTTTGGTGACAGTACTTTTGCATGGTGCGATGAATCCCAGTTGAAGCCTTTCGTAACAAATTATTCGCAAATGGAGAAACAGAGCAGTTCAGATGCCTTTGTTGGCTCAGTTAATAATGCACTTGAAGAACTCTCAAGGCGGATACTGTCAGGTATGAGCTGCTCTTGTTTACCAGAAGAGCTTGCTGATAATGGCATGTCCTATACGGTTGATAATGCGGGCCTTAAGGATGGAGTTACCTGCTCTGCAGTTAATCGGTCTGAGATCATAAACAGTTTTAGTCCAGAAAACCTTCTTCATTATATTAAGGACTTAGCTCTATTTCCTGGCCAAGGTGGTGATCTGCTGGAGTTAGTGATAGCATGTTCTCAACTTACGTCTTTCTATCGATCGAAGGGATGTCCTGAACTTGCATCATTTCAAAGTGGTGACGGGTGGGTTGAGGATGGGCTGGATGGCACGGACACTCCAGCCACCCAGAATGTAATGGTCGAGGAAGTTGTGATTAATGAAGTACAACCTACTCAACCTACTCCAGATAAGCCCAAAAGAGGCAGGGGGAGACCTCGGAAACAAAAACCTGGAGATGGCCAGGTGGTGATGGAGAAAAGGGATCTGTCTAATAGGGCTAACGTTACTAGCCACGATGAGAAACAAACGGTGATGGACTTTGATGATTTTGACACCTTACAAAACAAGAAGAAAAGAAACTTCGACTTGTTTGAAGATTCAGAGAAGGCGTCAACTCTAACTGGTGGTAGTTCTTTCAAGATTGGCGAGTGTATTCGGCGAGCTGCAAGCCAGCTGACAGGATCATCATCCATTGTGAAAGCTCAGAATGAACCGACAAGCTATAAGAATGCTGCTGAAGCAGAAAATGGGGAATTTGATATCTCTAGTGATGATGCTGTTGATGAACTTACTGTGGAGAAGCGAGCAAAAAGGAGACGCTTGCACAGGAACCACACTGCGGACCCCAAGGAATTACTGTCACAGCTATGCTTGGTTGCAACAGAGCCAATGAATGGATATAGTTTCTCGGCGATGATAATAAGTTACTTCAATGATTACAGAAACTATATTGTTTCCACTACTACTGAAGCAAACATTGTTGAAAAAGGGACATCGAGGAGGGGGAGAAAGAGAAAAGAGGTGGTTTTACCTTCTCCTGAGGTGGAGACGACAGATCATATGCAAGATTCGTACTGGTCTGGACTGAGCTTGCATAATCACCCAATTCATGACCTCAGAAAAGAAAGTCCCAATACAAGGCCAAGACGTAGGCGGAGATCGTCAAGACATGCATATGTGCCTTTGTCCGAACTTGGAGATTCGGTTCCTAAAAAACAGATACAAGTGATAGAAAGGTCAATCATCCATGTCGATGAGAAGATGGTTGATGAGTTGAAGCCCACTGCACTTGTTTTGAGCTTTGGCAGGTCAGCTTCTATTCCTTCAGAATTGGATCTCGTTAAGATGTTCAGTCGCTATGGGCCACTGAAAGAAACAGAGACAGAAGTAGACAGGGACACAAATACTGTTAAAGTCGTCTTCAAGAAACGTGCAGATGCTGAAAGGGCTTTTAGTGCTGCTGGCAAGTATGGCACTTTTGGGCCTTCTCTTCGAAGCTTCCGTCTTGTGAATATGCCGTTTTCTCTAAAGACATTATCAGCGAATAATCCTGTGAAACATTCTGAAGATCATGGTGTGGAGATTCCAGGTAAATATTTGTTCAATTTACTTGTCTGTTCATAGTATTTAAAGAAGTTACTGTGCAATTTCCACAAAATTAAATGCTTATTTCTGCCTTGTGGCCATGCCTTTTCTCTAGGTTCGTGTAATTGTGAAACTCCTAAGGATGCCATGGAAGTTGATCTGGTGCAGAAAACAGAGAAAGTAGAAGTTGCGGTAGAACCATCAGTCGAACAAGTAGAGACTGTGAAGCAAGTGTCTCAAGTGGAAGCTGCAAACACTGCATTCACCAGTCTAGTTGACACGGTTGAAAAAACTGGAAAGGGTGATGCTGAGCTAATTGTGCATGTTAATCAAATCGGAACAACTGCACAAGATGTGACTGGTGCATCACTTGGAGGCACGATTGATGAAATACAGCTAGGTGATGCTCCATATCAAGCATTCCTTGCTGATACAACAAATACATTCCAAGTGGAAGCTGCTCCAGAGGCACAAACTTCACAATCTGATGCTAGAATAAAAGAGTCAACCCAAGATGTTTCGGATAGTATGGAAATGAATGTTACAGCTGAAGCTCCAAAACATACTCACATTTCTGGAGATATAGCTGTATCTGAAGCAATCACTGAAACACCAGGTACTGCACAAGCTAGTTCTGAGGTTGATACTGCCAATGAACTTAAAGTAGCAGTTGAAGTGGAATCCAAAACTACTGTCGAAGTATCGGGTGAGCAAGTCTACAGTATTGAGCAGACTGTTCAAGTGGAAGCTGTAACAGAAGCATCAGCTGGAAAACTTGACGTAGGAAGACAAACTCCAGAAGATGAATCTAAGACTGAAGCAATTAATGAGCACTCTACTGTTATTGTTGAGGAGACTGTGGAGCCAAAAACAGCACCGGCCGAGGAGAATATAAAAAATAATGCTGCTGCTATAGATGTAGCTGATGTGACTGCTGCAGGTGAAACTAAGGAGGAAGCACCAGATGAGAAGGGGAAAACAGAAAATAAAGCTGCTGCTGACACACTAGCTGGGGAGACCAGAGGCTGTGAAACTACACCAGAGGCACCAGATGAGAAAGCAGAAAATAAAGCTACTGCTGAACCAGTAACTGGGGAGACAGCCGAAGCTACAGCTGAACCAGTAGAAGAAGCTAAAGCATCTGAGGAAATGGTAGAGGATGTTAAGGCACTAGATGATAAAACTATGCCAGTTGAAAAACCTGTAGAGGATGCCATGGTTGTTACACAAGATGAGAGAACTAATACAGTCGAGAAGACTGTCGAGGATGCCAAGGTTGAGGAACCAGATGATAAAACTACTACAGCTGAGGTGACCATGGAGGATGCCATGCCTGATAGAAAAAACTCTGAAGCCAAGACAACTGTAGAGGGTGCCACACTTAAAGCACCAGAGGGGAAAGATGCAGCAGCAGAGAAGATTCTAGAGGATACCACAGTCAAGGCACAAGATGTACAAGCAGGTGCGAGTGAGTAAACCATCTAGCGTATGCTGCATTCCTGTCAGTTTCTGTTGATATCGGTGTAGAATGCGCAACTGATTCTCTTATCTAGACAGTGTGGTCTGTATAGAAAACGGGAACCCACTTTAGCATCAAAATGTTGTTAGGGATTAGTAACTAGGGTACCTACATTTGGCCCCTTTTGGTATGAACTTGATCTAGTTGTTTTGGCCATGTCAGTTTGTCATAAACAGAGTTGCTTCCTAATAAGTCTGTGGACTGTTGAGCACTCGGACGATCAGCGACTGCGTGAAGACCTTGAATCAGTAGGGGAAGCCATGTTCATTCCTATGTCTCACGGTCAGGCTTGGGAGTCTTTGGGCATTCTACTGGTCAGGCTTGGGAGTCTTTGGGCATTCTACTGGAATCCGATGATTCTTGTATCATTTGTCATTTGTAACCTAACTGTGTTCTGGAACCCTTTATCGTATCTCGTAGAAACTTATAGGTGAATTCTGTCTGCTCACAGATTGATCATCAAATTTCGACAACCGTTTCTGCCGTATCGTGGGGTGCGTTCATGTTTCTTACTATTACAAATGAGATGCTGCAAGTGCCGACAGTAAATGGCGATTCCTAGGCAAGCCAGTACAGCAGCACCGCTGCTAAGTTTTTTTTTTTAAAGAAAAATCACCGCTGCTTCAAATAATCAAATTGTTGGACAAGGATTCAGTCCCCAGGGGAGGTTCGGTTGGCTGCTGCGCTGCATGTCCGAGTCCTGACAATGTGAGCCTGTAATCTGTTACGGTCAATGGAAAATCTGTACTATGCTGCCTAAAATTAATGGTTGAGAATCTTTATCCACAGCTGGTGTGGTCGGATTTGGGCCGATATCAAGATAGTCAGAAATGTCTTTGAGAGGTAAGTTTTTTTCTCAAGGCCATGTTGGTCCTCTCCATAGCCATGGCCGGCCATGGAGGGGAATGCGCTTAAAGATAGGCCATTGTATCGTGTATTAGCCTTAACTAAATTTGTTGAATAATATATCAGTATTCCCTTCGTGCTTAAATATATCGTGTGACAAGCTAGTCTGTTTAGAAGTGTTCTATTTTGCTTATCCTAAGTATCATATATCCGAGAACACAGAAAGTATATAATATCAAATAATACTGTCAAGCATTTCATGGTGTATTTTGTAGAACTAATTTGATTTTACAAATATTAGCGCATCTCACGCTTAGTATAAACTTATCCAAAGCTATAGAAATTGTAATTGGCACCAAACTGGAAATCTCGCGTCTTAAAATTGAGGGAGTTGGAAGTCCTCCAGGAAAGGACGACGGCACGCCCTGGCCCATGTACACAAGACATACAAACGAGAAGATAAGCAACAGAACATTATTTGGCCTAGATAATATTGTGTCCATGCCACAATCTTCTCCTTTGCTAGTACAAGGACATCCAAAGATGGTTACAGCTAGAGCAGCTCTTCTGATTATCTGATAGTTTAATACACTAGTTTAACACATTGCACAATATTTATGCCTCCCAATACAAATACATGTAACGAAATGATAGTCACAAGACCAATCATTAAATTATTCTTAATATACATACAGCAACGGCGCTAAACCACAACCGAAACTATTCCCAGGGAAGCGATTTACACCTAGCAAGCTGCCTCATCAGTTCTGCCTGATAAAAACGGACCTACGGGGATGGGGGTGGGTGGTTACTCTTTAACTGCTCACCGCAGGGGTGTCTTAGTAACTAACTGCAATGAAAAACCCACCTGTGTTAGAAATGCAGCAACACTTGATATATAACAAAAATCGTTGAAAGCAGGAACTTATACCTCAGGGAAGAGCAGCTGTCGCAGAAAAGGTCCAAGCCTTCATTAGTTTGAGATGTCTCCATTATGGTACTGGGCAAGGGAAAGAGGGAGCTATAAGCAAACATATGGATGCCAACTGCAATGTGGGGGATTGTCACTACAGATAGACAGATAGAACACACGAACTGGCTAGCATGTACATGATAATGTTCCGACTGACTGAACCTGTCTCACACATCTTGATTATCAAGTTCCCTATTGCAGAAGTATTATGGTTAACAAAAAATATAAAGGGGCTAATCTGCCAGCTAACCCCAGTAGGTCCAACATGTTAGTATTAAACCCAGTAAATATGCAACAACTGAAGGAGCTCAAACTATTAACACTTGTTCTATATGTGACACGGAAAACAAATGATCAGGAGAACAAAAGTATGTTGATGCCAAAACCCGTTCTGTTTCAACAGGATATAGAAATAGTAATTTATTTAAGACATGCACAGATTATGACAGAGAAGTTGCAAGCCATATATCATGCTTATAGAAACAGAAGTACACAACAAACTAGAAATTTGTCAAGGAAATTTAAGGCGAGTCACCTGAGGTTGCATATAACCATATGCTCCTTGTTGCCCCATCTAAAAAGAACAAAAATAGTTAGCTTCGCAATATGATCAAAAGGACAACAACAAAACAGGTAAAAAAACACTAACCCCTTGTGTGGCTGAGCTACTAGCACCCCCATGGCCAAGGGCATCCTTTTTAACAGAGCCATCTCCAGCTTTTGCAGTTAACTTGCTATCACCCTGTTTGTTATCAAAGAAACAAGTGCAGAGATCTTTCATCACACCTCATATTCTACATGTTTGCTAGTTTAATCATGAATCATAACCAGAACATACCCCTACACCCTATAAATAGGAATCAGCTGCTAGTAATAAATACTGTAGAGGAGCACAGTAACTTGCAAAGCAGTGAATTATGTTAATACTTTATCAAAATCAGGCTGAGTGCAATTCTACTGGAAGCAAACATATACTAGATTGTATGGTGCAGAGCTCCGGCTTTGATTACATGGTTCTCCAAGAAAAGGAAACATGCATGTGACTGTCATTTTTCCATTAACATTTTCCTGCCCTGACAGTAAGGAATCAATATATGAAACCATATGAACTAGGTAAGTTTACAAAAGGTTCGGTTAATTAACATCCTAACCCCTCCCCCTCAAATAATATATTAACAACATTAAATTGGCTATGCCCACCAGATGTGAATCAATTCAATTGTGTGCAGATCTGTTACAAGTCAAGCTGACTATAGGATCAACTGCTCAAATCACCACTTCCCAAGTCAATTCTAAAACCTACCATAACACATTTCAAACCACTAAAACCCAATATCTAGAAACATGAAAAAAAGATCTAGGTGTAATTCACCATCAGGCAAAAGATATCACATGAAACACAGGTTCAATACCACATACCTCCATCTGCGATCAGCACACAAATCCACCATAGACCAGACAGAAGAGAATAAAAAAAGAAAAAGTCAGATATATGATTAAACTGATAACATACAACATGCACAGCAATGCAACTATCCATTAAGCCGAAGAAGATTATTTAGGGCCTACGAATCCAAAGTTACGGTTACAAGTACCTATTGTGTAAATATGCAGTTTATCAAGTAAATTACAACAGAACCACACTCTATTTACAAGAGCTTTTGCTGCTCTATGAATTCCATTAGCATTACATCTAAACTTTAATTCATAAATACAGCTACGTATGGTTCTGAGTAGATAAATAGCATCCCCACTATGAGTGCTATCTTAACCTCACATGTCTCCCACTATTACTGTACAATGAATCAAACAATTTTCGAAATTTCACACCTTGGAATCATTTTAAAAAAAAAGCTAATTCGGAGAAGGAATAACTGTAAAGACATATTTAGCAGTAGTATTTACTACAGGAACAGGGATACTTCTTTATATCCTCAATTAAAGCCATAAATGGATACCAGAAGCGTCAGGAGGGAAGTGGGCCAATCACTTATCACCTATCAATACCCATGCCCAACAAGATTATTTAAGTTCAATCAGAGCTACAATCCAATCCAAAAGGTGATAATCAGTGATTGCACAACCCGATCCCCAAAGTATTAATAATCTTTAATTATCTAACACGACTTCAAATCCAACAAAGTCCTCTAACACTTTTCATCAGTACGCACCTCTCTGTACTTCTGCAGGTACACCTTGAGGGGGTCTATGTAGTCTTCAAACCCCAGCGTGGCCATGGCCCACAGCAGGTCGTCACCGTTTATGGTCTTTCGTTTCTCCCTCTGGCACTTGTCGCTCGCCCTGCGGAGCGCAGACAACAAAAACGGAGTCAAAGACAAAATTCCACACCTCAGTTAAAGCCCGAAACGCCACTCCAAATTCCCAACCGAGCCAAGCAAACAGAGCCGCTAGCACTCACTCGCTGGTGATGAAGGAGATGAACTCGGAGACGCACTCCTGCACGGTCTCCTTGGCGTCCTTGGCGATCTTGCCGTTGGCCGGGATAGCCTTCTTCATGATGCGGCTGATGTTGGCGATGGGCAGGAACCTGTCCTGCTCCCTGACGCCGCCGCCTCCTCCCCCGCCGCCGCCCCTGGGGCTCCCGCTCTCGTGGCTCCCGCCGCCGCCCCCGGGGCTCGCTGGCCCGTCCGCCATGCGATCCTCGTGCACTGCAGGCGCAGGACCACCACCACACCCAACCGAAACCCTAGATCCATCAGCTCAATCCACCGAACCCTCGCCCCCGCGCGGAGGCGGGGCCGCAGGGGTTTGGACAGGGGAGGGGAGGAGGGCGTACCTTATATACGCGCGGGCAAGCGCGACGTGGAGGGAGGGAAGGGGCGAGGTGGCGAGCGCGCGCGCTTGCAGGGAAGGCGGAGGTGGGGAAGCGACCGAGCGGAGAGAAGCTGCGGTGAGGGCGGCGAGTGGGAGATCGGACGCTGGAGAAGAGAAGGCGCCCAGGGTGGGTGCGATGCGGGAGTGGAGGTATCCGGGCCGTTCGTGGGGTTTATATAGCCCGCCGGGGGCGCCGCCGCGTGGGCTGCGGGTGGTAGAGCCCGGCTCACCGTGGACCCGGCCTAGGGTGGTTGGTGACTTGGTGTTCACTATGCGAGGCTTCTGGTTATACCCACTATTTTCTTTCTGGTCTTTCTTTTTCCTGTTTTTGGCATGTGTTTATGCTGCAGTAGGACTAAGGGGTTTTCGCAATTATTAGCATCGCTATCCAATTGTCGATGCACTTGTATGATTTAAAAGTTAATATAAAATATGTTTATGGAATGGGTGATCACGTAAAACATATCCGTGTAGCGAAAACATCTTCCTATTTTTTAAAAAACATAAGGTATTTGCCTTCGGTCAAAAGATATAAATTTGAGGCCTTGAGGGGAAGAAAAGATTTAAATAGTTGTGGAAATATGATTTTGTGCCACCTTACGAGTCGAACAGATCTTACGTGAGAGCGGCGCATAAGACAATTATGACATTGATCATGAGGTCTGCATTTGAAAGAGAAGGCAAACTTGTAATCGTATGCACGTATGTGAGCAATCGTGTCTACAAGCAACGCAATATATTGTTTATTTCACGTGAGAAAATGGGCATACGTCGATCCATGCATAGCAGTATGGACACTTGGCTATGCCTTAAGGATAAAAAAAGACATTTGTCAATCCATGCATAGCAACATGTTAAGGATAAAAAAGACATCTGTCAATACATGCATAGCAATGTGGACGCTTGGCTATGCCTCTTGAATGGAATTAACATATGTCAATTCATGTATAGGAACATGGACGCTTAGCTATGCCTCATGAATAGAACGAACACATGTCGATCCATGTGTACCAACGTGGATGTTTGGCTATGCCTCATGAACATAACAAACATATGTCGTATAGCTATGTAGACATTTGGTTATGCCTAGTGACCAAAACGGACATGTAGCGATCTATGCATAGCAACACGGAAGTTTGGCTATCTCTCATGAACAAATGGACATCTGTCAATCCATGCATAGCAACGTGGAGGCTTTGTCTATGCCTCACGAATAGAGCGGGCATTTGACAATCCGTGTACAGTAATATAGACTCTTGGCTATACCTCATAAATATAATGGACATATGTCAATGTATATATATGGATGTTTGGCTATGTCTTATGAACAGAAAGGACATCTCTATGTATAGCAATGTGGACACTTGGCTATACTACATGAACAATACAGACATCTATCAATCCATGCAAAGCAGCATGGACACTTGGCTATACCACATGACAAAACGAATATATATCAATCTGTGCATAGCAACGTGGAGGCTTGGCTATGCCTCATGATAGAATGAATGGCTGACAATCTGGATGTATATGTATAGCAACACAAACACTTGTCTATGACTCGTTAATATAATGAAAATATGTCAATAATATATAGCAATATGGATGACTGGATATGCCTTATAAACAAAATGAGCATCTTCATGTATAGCAATGTGGACACTAGGCTACGCTTCATAAACACAACTGACATATGTCAATCCATGGATAACAACATGGACGCTTGGCTATGCCTCTGAAACATAACATACATCTATCAATCCACACATAGCAACGTGAACACTTGGTTATGCCTTGCGAATAGAATGGACATGTATCCATCCATATATAGAAACATGAACGTTTGGCCATACCTCGTGGATAGAACATACATCTATCAATCCATGTATAGCAATATAGACACTTGGCTATGTCCCGTGAATAGAATAGACATCTATCAATCCACGTATAGCAATATAGACGTCTGGTTGTGCCTCATGAATATAACACACATTATATCAAATCACATATAGAAATATGGATGCTTAGCTATGCCTCGTGAATATAGCATACATCTGCCGATCCATGTATAACAACGTGGACGCTTGGCTATGCCTCGTGAATAGAATGGACATATGCCATTTCATGTATAGTAGTGTGGACACTTGGCTATGTCGCATGAATAATACTACCATTCGTTGATCCTTGCATAGCAACATGGATACTTGGCTATGCATCATGAACAGAACAGCCATTATTCAATCTGTATATAGCAACATGGAGGTTTAACTATTCATTTATACCTCGTGAATAGAACATACATATGTAATTGCATAAATAATAATATGGGCATTTAATTTGGCTATGCCTTGTGAACAGAACAGATATATGCCAACATATGTATAGTAATATGGATGTGCAACTATGCCTCATGAACATAACAAACATATGTCAATACATGTATAGCAACTTGGATGCTTGCATGGCTATACCTAATGAACAATGTGGACATCTGTCACACCATGAATAGCAATGCAGACACTTTGGCTATGCCTCATGAATAGAATGGGCATATGTCAATCCTTGCATAGTAACATGGAAGCTTGGCTATGTCATGAATAGAGTGGATATGTTAGAAATATATATATTTGGATTTTGTTGCATAAATAGATTTGACCTTCAATTTTTGTATCACACTAGGGAAGGCATAATGTAAATCTATCAGTTATTATACTTGGGAACATGTACACATTAATATTTTGCCTATATACCTCATGAGCTTGTTCTTTATACTCGTGTAAGGTTAATCAAGTTTACATATAGATATAGATTTTTCATTCTGTTCATCGGGTGGAAGGATGATTCTTATATAAGAGGCTAAAATGGTGAGACATGAAATTTGTGTTGATGAAGTCCATATTAAATGGATAAGGGAAACTTAAGAGCAAATGTGTTTAGTTTCCCCTTTACATATCCCCTTTCCCAAAAAAAGTATTGGAATAAACCAATAATCTAGCACAACTCTCCCCAAATAAAGAGAGTGATTAGTTTCACCAATATGTTTCTAATGGGATGAGATTATTGGGAGACTGTAAAAATATTTCTCCCAATAATCCATGAAAGTGGTATTGGGACATCCCAATACCATGTTATTGGGAAATTTTTATTGGGATACTGCGGGAAATTCTCTTACTTGTGCTAAGTAAGTCACAATATTATGGACATTCGATCCTGCCAAGAAGGGTATTCTTATATATAAATGATGATGAAAATTGAGATATGAGGTAGACTTGTGAGCAAACATGTCCTTATGACCTTAATGAATGCGAGCAACTATATAAGTAAGTAGTGTGTTATGTTGTTTGTTGTCACTCTAGAAAAAGGAAATATGTCTATTGATGCATTTAGCAGCGTTGATGCTTGGTTATACCTCATGGATAAATTGGAACGTTGAGGTCGGTTCGCATACTCAAGAGGCGACATCTGGCAATCTATACATTTAGAAACATAGACTTTGGCTTACGCCTCAAACAAATTAACCTCCAAGTTGTTTATTAGAGTATCTCCAAGAGTGGCTAAAAAAATTAGTTTGGGACCTTGCAACAAAATATTAGGAAGAAAAAAGACCCCTACTCCAATAGTTCCCGAAAAACCGTTCTAAAAAAAATTACTTGCTGCCATGTCATCAATTTGTGGACCCAAACCCAACATCTGATTTTTTTTCCACACCCGTGAAAAGTAACTCATGGAAGTTTTTTTTTTTGCCAATTTTTCCATGGGATTAGAGCCCTTACACAGGGGGGGGGGGATTTGGCTCATTATGGAATCCATATTAGACATCGTTAAATTTGAGAAGTGAGATTAAGTAACTGTTGGAACACTGTTTTTTCAACTTCACTCCAAAAACTGATTATTGGGAACAATTATTGGTCATTGTTGGAGATGCTAGTCACACTAGAAAAGGCACATATGGGATTTGTTATGTTAGCAACAGTGAAATTTGACTTGTGTAACGTAAGTCATGTTTATGTATGGACATTTATTATTCCGGATGAGAAAGATGGCTCTTAATGTAAGAACAAGGAGACATAAGAATTGTGACATCGATCATGAGGTCTACATTTACGAGCTAAGGCAGACTCTGGATTGTTCGTTGTCACACTAGAGAATGGGCATAGGTCAATTGGTATATAGCACATGGCTTGTGCCGATTGTAAAACTAGAGAATGGATTGTGAAAAAAAAAGGAAGATGAAGAAGCAAGAAGAGAGATGAGACCCCGAGACCTTCCAGATTGCATCGGCCACTGCTGGATCATAAATGAGATGGCACGATGAAAACTACCTATAAGCTTCAAAACTTTCCAAGACATTTTTATACTCATTCCGTGCACGGCTTTTAGACGACCAATGGGCAGGTTCACTTACTCCGAAAGATCAAATGGTAAAGCGGAAAAAGGGCTATGCAAATCAGACTAAGCAATGATTTCTGATAAGATATCGACTAGAGGCACCTTTACACGGCAGTGGAGTTGCGACATCTGCAAACAAGCGTATTATCCTCGGACAGGATACAATTAAAATATAGTTCTTTGTGTTGCTGAGATCAGAAACTGGATACTTAACTCCCTTAAGTGTCGCTGTGGTCACTACTAGCAGAGCCATTTATTTGTAAGCAAAGGCTTCCTTTTGCTGCTAAGATCAGAGACTGCATACTTGACTCCTTAAGTGTGGTTGCGGCCACTACTGGCAGTGTCATTTATTTGTAAGCAAAGGCTTCTGGGCAAAGCAATAGGGGTATTAAACCATATCATTCATGCGGCACATTCGATCGACCGGCATATATTCCACGGAACAGTATGATAGCCCGCGTCTATAGTACTAGTACGGATGAAGGAGTTGGCTGCATCTGGAAGCGACCCAACTCACTCGTTCTCTAGTGACTTCGGGTACCGCCTCCCGCATCCATGGGAAACTTTTTGAGAACAAAAGATGGCAACTCATCACACCAAGGTCGCAAACACGGCAGGAACAGAGCCAGCGCCAGAGAATAAAGATGTCGCATATGATCGATAAGGGACAGGCCACTACAAGTACAAGGAAATGAGCCAAAAGGTTAGAGATATTGTTTCCGTGGCAGGAATCCCTTACGCCCGGATCAGATTGTTCATTCGAAATCCACGAATAATTCACAAATATTTTGCTAGAACACACAGAAGGCAGAAGTCACAACTAAGCTTTAAAAGGCACAATCAGTCTTCAGAATCAACTTTTGAAGGCACAATGAGGCTCAGATAGCATAGCGCTGGCATTGCTTTGCAACAGGCACACATATGTACATAAAAACGTATACGGATAAATCAGTGCGAACTAAAGCTGATGGTCGCCGCTGATGGTCGCCATGTGCGACACACACTACGTAATCTGTTTAGCACACCTAAAACCTAGTATGTACAGAAGGGTAGGATTTTTTTTTCCTCCTAAAATCTGCTCCACCAGAGCGTGCAGTGAGCTAAAACAGCATTGAACCACCCAGATTTACACCATGCTTTCCTTTCCTACGAGATACTTACAAAACGCAAACCCTAAAGCGTGTATCGTTATGGCTCATCCGTTAAGACAGGTGGAAGGATCCCTGGCCTTCCGTAATAGCATAGATGAGTTTCTCCCTCATCTTTTCCTGCAGGCAGGTATTAGAAGATTTGTCTAAGAACTTGAAACAAGAAACTTCCGTGTTGCAAAACAATTGAAACATAGCTAAAACCAACTGCTCTTAATAATTGGTATGTGAGAAATTATATATTTTTAACTATCAATTAAGGCTCAAAAAAAAGAAAGAGCTCTGACTTGCTTAATGTTTTTAGTTATGTTATTTGAGAAATGTTGCAAGTTGTATGTTGGTTGCTTAATGTTTTTAGTTTATGTTTGGGGACCTCATAACATGGATGTTCAACTTCAATCTCTTTACTTGCTCTGTCATACTTTAGTTCAAGAAGTTCAATATCCTAATCCAGAACTGTCAAATGATAAAGAATATCGAAAACAATTTAACCTAGTATGCTACAATCAATTAATATAAGCATAAAGTTCAAACCTTAGAAGAGTATGGAGGTAACTTAAGGTAGTTGGCACAAGTCATCACACTTGGCAGGTCATTGTCAGCGTCATTGCTGTTATGCTGTTTATGAATGCATCACAGCTGTTAGCAAAAGAACCATGAAAAGAACTGGTCCATAAATAGCTTTATAATAATATAATGGAAAACAAACCTTTCGGACAACCGTAAACTTCGGATTTAGTGCGGCCAAGCCACCTGGCGGAAGCCGAGGCGAACCTGTTATAAATTGCAAGAAAGCTCTGCGTTGATGGGATCCAAACTCTTGTATGACTTCCAACAACTGCAGTGCATTTTGGATTTAAACAAGCATCAGTGACTGTTCACAACATATGTTGCACATTCAAAATATTTTGGCTAGAGAAAACTTACATTAATAACAGGAGGGCTGCTGGAGGTGTAACCATGATCAAATTTGATGTGATCTACAAGTTTCCCAAACTGTTCAAAACAAATACATCAGAAACTTTCAGTTCAAAAAAATATACATCAGAAACAAGAATAGAATAATAGTATGAACAGATTCCAACAGAAGACAGATGCATACATCCCAAGTATCTTGTTCACCACAGAGTAATCGCTCTAGCTCATCCTCTGAGAAAACCTGGAGTTTATTTAGGGGAAATACCTGTGGCAGAGAGTGTCAGCATGTCAGACAGAATGAATTTGTCCAACAGATAAATGGCATAAAACAACAAAGTGGGAGATGCAATATTCTAAGTTAAAAATGGACCACAGTATCATGTGGCTCCATGTAACGTTTCCTAATTACAAGTATACAACAAGAAGCACATGGAATGGTGCTAACCCTCTAAGAAACCAGAACACAGCAAACAAGAACCAAGACCAGAAGCACCTTAACAATTTTGGGACACAAACTATTGTGTTATCTAGTCTTAGTCTATAACTCAAAGTAAATTATCCATATGTTAACATGCTTGTATGAGTAAAGAGGTGGGAGGGTGAGTGAATTGACAGAATAAAATCAGTACAAGAAATACAAAGAATGAAATCGGTACAAGAAATACAAAGAATGAAATCGGTACAAGAAATAATTGAAGTTCACTCATGCTATATACAGAGTGTTACTGCTTTTGAAATCCATGAGGTTATGTGGTTGGTAAACAAAACGCAGGTTTTAAATTATATGGTTTACAGTCTAGCTTTCTAGGATTCTAGTAATATCCGAACTTCACGACATTTCCTATGCACACACTAGAAATAATGCATTTCCAGAAAGAGCCAAACTAGACAGACATAGTTCAATCCTAGTAATATCTGAATTTCCAAAGTTGAAGTGTGCTAGTAACAGCACTGATATATGGAATTCCCTGTGCACAATCTCGAACTAACGTATTTTCCGAAATAGTACCAAAATGGAGACCAATAGTGTAAGTGAATGCCACAAGCTCAAGCATCATAGAGCGCTGCATAAGTATAGATCATATACCTCATTAAATCCCGACGTAAAAGCTTCCATCTGTCTTGCAATGCCACTTTTAACTGTCGCCTCGACAACATGACAAACATATTCTTCCAAATTCTCAACATTCAACTGAAAATAATATTAGGGGGGTGGGGGTAATTTAGTCTGTTCAGAAGCAAGTAAAAAAATAACATACTGGTACACAACTTACAGTGTCCGAGCTACTTCCTGATGAGAGCATATAGTCTGGATACCCAGGGAGAGCAAAATCAATAGCAAGATCCTCTATTTGACAACCTCGATAAGTCAAATCAGATATTGTATCCCCTGTCAAATTTGACTCTGCATATTTTCTCCGACACGCAATCGCTTGAAACTCCACAAGGGATATTGCCAGCTCAGAATCAAATGAGTGGATATCATATATATTAAGCTCCTAAAAAGAAAAAGATTATTTTGATGGACACACAAAGTAAGAGAATAATAAATGTCACAAATACTAAAGGATGCAGACTCAACGTTACCTGTCCAAGGATAAGCTTGTAGAATGCTTTAGAAAATGGAATGTCCAGAATCCTGCCATCTTTAATTGCTTTTGCAACAACCTGACCGAGAAGGTGAAATTGTTTGCTCACTTCTTGAAAGGAAGCAGAGTCTGCGGAAGCATACCAAGGTCTAGGAAACAATCCTTTGGGGGCAACCACGAATCTAGGGACATGAGCATCATCAGTACCAGCTTCACGAGGAAGCTCCCCTCTCCACATCCCTAGACCGGACTTCTGAAATTCATGGCTAATCAATGTATAGAATTCCATTGTAGGACCTAAACCAGTACCAACTTCCTCTTTATATTCTACTTCAAGTAGAGCATTGCTCTTAGCATATGATTTCATCATTTTAGCAGCTGAAACGAGTATATCATCTCGATCAACTTTGAACTTCTTCCGTGAATGGGAAGACCCCCTTTCTGTCACAATATTAACACTTGCATCCATAACATGCCCATGCTGGTTTTTCAAAGAGCCAAATGCTGCCAGTTGGAAATACTTCCATCTCGCCTCAAACGAGAACAAGAAAGGGCATGCGGACATCAGTTCAGTGCACCATAAAGGCAGGCAGCAAGACCTTGAAACTAATGGATCATGCATTTGTTGCTCAAGTTTATCTGTCAACTTGGCACTGACAAACTCCTGCTGAGGAATCGAGAAAACTACAGCCTTCAGATCATCAAGGTTAGCTATCCTTCCATGGGCAAAAGAATGGTTTCTCTCATCACAAACGAGGTGAAAGGAATACCGGTTTAAACCCTCTAAAATGTGTAACATAAACAATATGTCATACAATGGACTTGATCTGTCAAGTTTGCAAGGAAGTTTCCCAAGCAACATACTAGAAAAGAATGGGAGCTCCTGCCATTTAAACCCAGTTGTATTGTCACCTTTTGATGATATTGCAGTAGATGAATCTTTAGGAGAATCTGCGTCTGGGTTAAGAGCTGTTCTATCAGCTACTGGTTTAGCAGCTGCTCTGAAAGTTATGTCATGTACACTGCGCCAAAACTGCATGTCCAGAATTATGTCAGATCCTGCATTGATCTGATCCTGAAGGATTGATTGATACAGAGTAACAGATCGGTCAAGCTCTTTCCCTTTTAAGATAAATGCCAATTTTGGTTGTAAGCCGTGATCTGCTTGACCTGCAGGGGCACACATTCATTAGAGTCCAAAAGTGGTCCGCAAACCAGACAGTTTAGGCTACACATGCTCACCAGAAGACGAAGTTCCTTGATTTGGGCATGGTTCTACAGCTGGGTTTTGGTTTTCGCAAGTTAGGCCCTGAAAAAGAGTCAGTTTAGCCTTCAAGAAAACAAGGACATGCTCTGTCAGAAATATAGCATTGCATAAAACTTCTCTTGATATGCATTTCTAATCTAAGCAGTTAAAATCCCCAATTATCTGTGAACTCATTCCATGGAACTATCAACATAACAAAAACTAATTCCAGCTCAAAGAACCTTTGATTCTATGTTTAATTTCAAAACTAACACTTAAAGAAGAAGAGCTGACTGCAGGTAATGAACCTATACATTCCATGGAATTGCCAGCAAATAAAACCATCGCGAGAACAATTATCCTTCTATTCTCTGGTTAGTTTAGAACTTAAGCATACAAAACCATCTCTAGATTTAAAGGTCCTTCTATCCTCTCTGGTTAATTTAGAACTTATAGAAAAAGCAGGTAAATGTGCACATGAGTTTAAGAATATATTCATCCCTTGATGTTGGAATAAAAAGCTAAGAAAAACGTTTTATTCTGAAAGCAACCACATCATAATAAAGGAATACCAGTTAGTGCCTTCCTAAATCCTAAAGTGCTAATAGAATAGGCAGAATAGCACCTCTGATGGCGGAGATGATTGTGGTGTGGAATCTCGTTCCTGAGAGTCATCATTAGCATATTTGCTTTCCAAAGCTGGGTCACTAGGTGGTGATTCAGCCTTCTGACTCTTCGTGTCTGTACTGACTTTGGGCCATAAAAATTCTTCAATGGTATGCAAGGAAGATGATATTTCCACATTCACGATGGTATCATAGCTTGACAAGTTAGTTTCATCTTCATCTTTCTTGAATCGTACTCGGATACATGGAATGATTGTTGAGTGCCTCGTAGGGATATCAGAAATGCTGCTCCTTGGCTTAAAGTTGTGGCTCATTATCACTGGAAAGTTGTCGAGAGAAGTAAGAGCATTCTGCAGCTTCCATACTAACAGTGTCAAGAGCATATCACTCCAACCTTGGCCCATTCTTGAGAATGACATCCGAGCAAATGACTGAAATCTTTTCACCACAGACAAAAAATGGTCAGAGCTGCAATTCATATTTTCCTCCACCTGGAGGTATTTGCCATTCGAGAGGTAACTCGATAATGATTTGACCAATCCACTCTCAAGGAATTCAAAGGTTGTCATTGTTTCTCCCCCACGGAGCTCCATCATCACCTCACTTAAAATGGTAGATAAGTATTCTTCATTTTGAAGATTGACTTGTTCTGTTGACTTGTCTGTGGTCTCGTTCAAAACTGCACAGCAAGTTTTGAGTTTCTGCACAATCTCAGTTAACCCCTTCTCAGAACTCACTATTTCCTTAGTAAAGTAGGTGGTCTTCACATGCCTAGCAAAAATAAAAAGACTCCCGTTCCCAATCCTACAAGTCCTTGTTTCTGGGGCTTCAGACCTGTGGGCATCAAATGCATAGCAGAAACATGTAGATTTATTTCTTATGACAGGTTGAGTTTCTGATTGTTGTATGGCATCAAGCAAATTAGTGGATTTTGAACAATCCTCTTGTGCAAGAAGAGCGTCGACTGCATAAACTACTCCTTCCTTGATAAAGAATCCCAGGTAAGCATCAGGAAGCTTTTGCATGAGAATCTCGATTATCTTTAGTGATGAGGTCAGCACATGATGATCCTTTCTAGACAATAAACCAGCCAAGAAGCTGCCACAGAAAACAAAAACAAAAGTATCCTTTCAAAATCAGCAGTTCAGGTATAATTTAAGTGCAATATTTTGCTTGCCTATGACTGCATTCAAGAAATGTGATATTGCAATCCTCGCACATGCTATTTTGTACCTTGATATGTTCGTTTCTTTCAGCAAGTCTTGAAGCATTTCTGGTTTACTGAAGTAACAAATGTTGTTCACTATTGAAGCACAGCCATAGCAAATGTACGAATTGGCACCAGAGTTCACCGCCTGCACAAATGTACTAGCTCACTTCCATATTTCGTAACAAATCATTGTTATAAGTTGTCAGTTTGTTACTATTAAGAATCTAAGATAATACCTTGATCAAGACAGGAAGAATATCCCTAGAGAACTGACACAGGAACCTTGGTTCATCCACAATTATTTTTTCTTTCGCGAGTACAATCTGGGTGTCTTCAACATCTCTTGCTGCTGATGGAATCAACTGGTTTGCTAGTTTCAGAGCTTCATTGACCTGATATAATCATCATTAAATTATCAAATCATGGCATAATATGTCAAAGAGTCCACGCTTTAAGAATGTTTATCACAAAGAAAGGATAATCCAAGGATGCAATAGCAGTGTGAAAACAGTACGCCTGCTGTTACGTATTTACAATGACATGTTGTGATAATGTTCTATTCACTAGTTCATAAGGGGACGTCAGAATTTCAGTGCCAAAATTGCCAGCCGGGATGTTCAAAGAAAACAGCAGGTTTCTAGGACCCCTATATTTGTTTTGTTTCTTCTGTTTTTTTTAAAAAAAATGTATGATTATGGAAAAAATGATGCTGTGTGATTGAAACGATCTTGTATAAAACGATGTAACAATTGTCAAGAGAAAAACCAGAATACAAGACATCCTGGGTTACTTTAGATGAGAGAAGAGGCTAGAGACCATGATTAATTTAATAGTATGTACATGGTTTTTCCTTAAGATTCTGATATGTATTTCTCCAAGTCATCTGTAAATATATCAGCCTATGATGATTTCATGAACTCTGGTGACAAGAAATCTTATAAACTTTGTCAGAAAGAACTGCAACCCACAATTGTAGGATAGAAGAATATAGAGACACAGATTGTTAGGTTCCAAGCTTTTCTAGGATAAAATGTACTGATGTAAACATCGTGGCGTATGCATCATTAGTACAAGCAATTTGCAGGTGCCAAATGCAATATATATTGGCTGCAATTATTGATTGGGCAATGTGAAATGAAAATGATGAAAGTTGCAGATGTGAGATTGTACGGAAGTGATTTACATGTGGTTAAATTATCTGATTACATAAAATTTACCCTTTGTTACAAAATAAATTGATTAAAGCCTCACCAGAAAAAAAAGGGCAAAAAAAAAAAGAAGAGAAGTAATGCTTTTGGTGAACTCATAAGGAGTTTTAAATGTCATTTGCAATAAGCAAAATGGTGCACCACATATACTGGCATAGCTACTATGGTCAATTTCTCACACTATCTTCATTTCACAGAACTTCAACAGTTTATGTAAGCATACAAATAATCAATGGCACATGCAAAACTATTGAATGCACATGAAATGATCCACAGAAAGCACATAATCCTTTCCCCAAACATCATGGTACCTATAAAAAAAATTTCATTATTAGCAGCAAGCAACAGAAAGATCTGCTATGCACATCTAGTACTGCTTGGCTGGAAGTAAAGATGTGAAACAGCCAACCTGATTGTTTTGTTTTTCCAAAGGCAAGTATGGCATGCCATGGGAGAGGTCTGAAGCGACCAAAATTCCTTTTATTGTGCTACCAACATTCAGCTCAAAGAGAGACTTCACTGCCACAAGTGACGAACAGGCTAGCTTAGCAAGAAGCCCAATCAGGTTCTGCAATCAAGACACAACGTTCAGCTCCAGGGCCTGGACACATAATTGAGCATACGCACGAAATCAATGAGCAAACTTACGCTGCAAGTCGATGAGCTAAGGGCCGTGAGGCCCCCAGTGTGGATCAAAGGCAGGACCTTCTCTATGATGCCTTGGTGACAGAGCTGGTCAAGAAGATCAACTGAAGCGCTAAAAGAGTCCACGATGCTTATCAAGCAAGCTGCAACCTTCTCCACTACCTGGTAATTTGCACCACTTAGGAACTAAAAACAGAACACTGTGCACATACCAATAACAAGCTCAGTTAGATGGGGGAACATAAGTACCATCTTGTCCTCGGATTGCAGAAGATTACACAGCGTTGGGACCGAATCCACGACAAAATGAGAGCAATCTGCGGGAACCTTTTTGCAGGCATTTGCAACAGCTGACACTGCAACCCTCTAAATCATGGAAGCAGGTATCACATTAGCAAATGTACTGAATTCTCAGCACCGAAGATCAACTTCTTTAATGTTCCAACCTGAATACTTGCAGTGAAGAAGTCAATGTATGTCAGCACTGCGGTGATCATCCCTGCCTGCAAGCAGGGGGTTGGCTGCCTCCGTGATATCTTCTCAAATGCTTGCAAACACTGCATATACGCAAGGGAACGATTAGATCAACCTCGGGAAAATTTGATGGCTGATCAGGTCGCAGGAGAATTTTGGTTACCTGTTCAGCGACATCTAGGTACTCGATGGCGAGGAGGCGGGAGCAGAGCACGGGGAGGAGGCCGTGGCGGACGACAGCGTCGGCCGCGCGGGGCATGGCGTCGCAGAGGTACGTGATAGCGCGCACGGAGAGCAGAATCACGTCGGGGGCAGACTCCGCGCCATCGCCGCCGCCGCCGGCCCGCCGCACCAGCGCCCGCGCGGCCGCCTCCGTGGGGAAGTAGCCCCCCGCGTCCTCCGCGCAGAAGGAGAGCGCCTCGCAGAGCTCGTTCAGCGCCGCAACCAGCGCGTCCTGCCCCGCGCCCTCCGCCGCCACCGCCTCCACCATCTGATGGAACCTACCTGCCCGGCCGCCGCGGGGCCTGGGGCTCCCGTCCCCATCCGACTCGCACGACGACCCGCCGTCCCCATCCCCATCGCCGTCCCCATCCCCGTCATCCGCGTCCGCGTCCGCGTCAGCGTCGCCGGCGTGCCCGGACGACGAGGTGTCCATATCCGAGCCGCCCTGCTCCGCGGGGCGCGCCCCGCCCGGCGCGGGAGGCGCGGCGGCCGCGGCCGCGGAGGTCGAGGGTTCCGCCGTGCACGGGCGCTTATCGGCTGGGGGCTCGGGCTCCCCGGAGCCCTCGGGGTCGGAGTCGGCCCGCTTCCGGCAGCGATCCATCGGCGCAGCCCCGCCGGCCGCCGCAGCACCAGAGTCCTCGCCGAGCACGGACGCCAGCGCGCTCGCTCGCTCGCTCTCGCTCGCCTGACCCGCTTTTTGGCACGGCACGGGGGCACGATCGACCGATCAATGAGGGGGCGACGAATTGGGGCCGCCGCGTGGATATATACGGGAGGCGTGCGGGTGTGGGTTTAGTCGCAGATTTGTTTTGGTTCCTCCGCGATCGGGGCAAAATCGCGAGATTTTCATGCGATTTGGGGCGGTTTTGGTGGAAACTACGCGATTTGGGACGGCGCCGGGGTTGTTTGGGGACTCTTTTGGGGCGTTCGGCTCCACCGCCATACTGTGGGGGTGTGCGTGTGTGTCAGTGTGTGCGAGGAGCCGAGGACTGGAGATGGGATTGGAGCGGCCGGGGATGGGTTGGCCGGTTGGGGTCGAGCCGCGGCCGCAGGGGGGCTCGGTTGTTTCGGCGTTTTTGCGTGCACTGCGCGCGGGGTCGTGTTGCACGAGTCCTGGCTGGTTGCAGCTCCCCTCGGATCAGATTCGTGTGTGTTTGGACGGGATTTTTTCTCTCGAATTGGGTACTTCAGAATTGTGCTGTTTTACAGGCTCCAAAACAGAATACTTTGTGCTAATGTTGTAGTATAGTTCAATTATTATTATGTTTCATAGAACAACATTTATGGATGTTGAAAACATCATCCTTGTTATATAGAGTAGAAAGAATGTCCTTGCTTAATTGCAAAGTCATGGGAGACTCTTCCCTGTCAATGGATTAAGGGAGAGTGGAAGTTTCTTATATGTTTTCTGTCAACTTGATTTATGATATAAGCTAACGTGTAGAGGGGAAAACGACATGACAAATGAAAGCATAATTCATAATCTAATATAAGGTCATGGACTATGAGTTATACCGTTATACCCCCCCCCCCTCCACACACACAAAAGTAACCATTACATTTTGTTATTCTTCAAACATATAGCCAAATTTGTCTATACATGTCTAAAATAAGCCTCATTTTAATTGAGACTTAATTTTGTCTTGTGCATAATTTATTATGGTTTCCTTCAGAAAATTCCATTCCAAGATAGACATACTTGTTTAAACTTTATTTTAAAAAACTTAGCAATTAAACTTTGTCAAAGAAAAAGAAGAACTTTCTAAGATCAAATAAAGGAAATAAGATTATCAACATCAGAAAATATGATACCACTGACATGAACAAATCCACATATCATATGGTATGGTAAAAAAATCACAATATTTAGGGTGGGTGGCTTATTTCTTCCGTTCAATTTTTTATGATTTAAATTTTGTAAGAAAACAAAATATTTTTACCCTATTATACTTTATTTGATACTAGGGCTAAACTTTGGATCCTTTACATTGGATTTCTGATACTAATTAGGCAAAATTATTTGCGCATATGAAGGCTAATTCGTGAAAAAAAAATCTATTAAGCTCAATTAGTCCATGGTTTGATATGTATTACTACAATGTGAATTAGCTTGATGACATACAATGTAGTCCCAAATAGGCTTAATAGTTTCATCATGAATTAACTCATGGCTTATACCACTAATTTAATAATTAGCTCATGCTTAGTTCTCCTAGTTAGCATATGAATATTCAATGTGATAAGGGCTAAACTTTAGCCTAATGATCCCAACACGCTCTTAGTATGTGTGTGCGTACAATAATCAATTAGTATAAAATGTGGATAATAAATAGAGGCAAGTAAGATCACTTTACGTCATTTCTAATCTATCCTAAAATTCCTAGAGGGGCTTGTTTTATGTGAAGGAGAGTAATATATAGTCGACATGCAGATATCGCACAGATGTTTCAAAGGTGGTAACCTGTGAGCTTGAAAACTCTCTTTTGTCAAAGAAAAAAAGTTAAGATTTCCTTCATGGCAAAACTTGCATGTCCGAATAGCCATTGATTCCGCATGTAACTGTACTAGTGGTAACTCCAGAAATTGTCAGTCAATCGCCTTGCGTCCTCAGCTGCGCACCTGCATTTCTCTACAAAAGCACATTAGCTGTAACTGTTACAGTAGTTATTATTACATCTTTTTTTTTAACTGAGTTATTATTACATCTTTCAATGGCATGTACGGAGTATTATGTAGGTTAAAAAAATATATCGTTGTATAAAAACTCCGCAAACGTTGGGCCAAGCCGTCCGTATCCCCTCCCTGGGCTGCTAAATTGAGCGGAGTCATGTGGCCCATGTAGGGTTTCGCGCTGTCGTGGCACAAGCCGGGCTGATGCCTTGGGCCCCATCTGTCTGTCAGACAACACGAGGCGTCCCCTGGCAGAAAACCCCCTCCGTCTCCGGCGTTCCCCCGCAACCCTGCGAAAAAAATTTGCTCGGCGGCTCGGCCCGCCGCTGAAGCCTCGCCTCGTCGGCGGGACGACTCGCGGGGAACGAGGGAGCCCTCGGACGACATGTACGCCGACACGATGAAGGGCCAGCAACCTAAAGGGTTCGCTATTGACGCCACCGCAGCGAAGAAGCTCATGGGTATCTGGCCGAGGTACTTCCCCGAAGAGGCCGGGTCGTCGGCGTCCGACGGCAAGGTTCGCATCGTCGCTGCCCTGGTTGCGTCCCGCTTCTCCGATATTGTGCACAAACTTCTGTCAAGGGTACGTACTCGTGGTCGATCTCACGTTCATTTCAGCACCCCATCTCCTGTTCCGCGTGTGATTAGTTGGTGATAATCTAGTCAGGATTTTAGAATTCTGGTTCATGTGGACGGTAGCATTTGGTGCGGTGTGAATACTGTCAAAATGCTGGGAATTTGTCGGATTGGGGGTCGTCTCAGTGGCGGAAATGTTATGAGTGGATATGGCTATTACATTCATTTGTTTGTTCAGAACCTTGAATGATAAATGCTTAGATTCTGTTTAGTTTAGCTTTTTTGTGACTTCAAAAAAGATACACAAAATGGGTGCAAAAATTATCTGAAGTTCGGTCTATTTACCATAGTGATAAGCAAACTCCAATGCTAATGCACAAAGCATAATTTCCTTTTAAGAACAACGTGCAGGGCACAATACGGTTATACAATTATGCATTGGATTGTAATATAGAGCTGTGTATCTGGACGGTAAAAACAATAATGATATGTGAGATTGTAAAAATATACTGGTCATTATGTTTATAATGTTGAAGTATGGGAGGGTATGCTCTCTGACATTTAGTTTTTCGACCAAGACCATTTCTGTCTCTGTCCCAGCTTAGAGAAAGCCTAAGGTGGCGTTTGGATGGGTGTTGGGTTAGGGATGAGGAAATATGATGGGATATGATGAGGCAGGTTGAGGTTAGGGATGATGAACATTTATTTCCAATACCATGTTTGGATACTTGCTTTGGGAAAAGGAAATGAGATGGGATATGAAGGGGCATGTAGGGGAGGCAGTTTATATCCAGCTATAACCCACCCCCTCCTATGGGTTGAAATGGATGGGAAATGAGGCCATCTTTTCCCCAACACAAACCTCACATTTACTTATCCCTAAATACCCAAACATTGGAAATAGCAACCTACTCCCCTCATTTCCCTATCCCACTTCACATTTCCAGCAATCCAAACACAGGTTCAGAGATTCACTGGGTTTGCCAGTTTACAGTTCTTGAGGTCAGAGAACCAAAACATAAACAACTACATCAAGACCAGAACTAAGCATATCTAAAGGAAAATGAGCTCCGACCTGATCTCCCACAAGCCCCCAACTCTTCTCACTGCAAGTCGAACCCAGGACTTGAGGAGTGCTACTAGAGCCACCTAACCACAGCTAGAGGCCCTCGCCGCTTGATCCTTATTCCTTCATCAACATCTTGTTGAAAGCCATGACATTCCTCATCTTCTGCAGCGCCCAAAAAAATCCCTACATAACAAAACAGGATCTTCACCTTGAGTGGGACCTCACTCTTCCAAAAATTGGCATTTGCTGGTCAGTTACTCAAAAGATCAAAGCTCTACAGAGATCTTTTTATACTATATTTCCCCGATTTCTCTAAAAACAGCTCACGTCACTCTTCCAATAATGAAAAGCTTTCAAGATTCGTCAGTATCTCTGATATTGCAAATTCAAATATGTTTCTATAGGAATTCAACTGACTATCTGTAGAACTGTGATTTGTAGAGTACATTACAAGAGACACCTTTTGTTTGGTAATAAAGGCTTACATGTGGTTTACAATTTGTGATAGCGCTGTAGAAAATATATTGGATCCAAACTCAAATCCGAAGATGTTTTTCGTGAAAGTATAACAGAGCAAGTATTCCTCTGCAATTTTCCATTTCAAAGTATGAGAGGGTCAGAGGCTCTACTGCAGCTTATTCTATGGTTAAAAGTAGACGATGCTTGAAGTTAAAAGGGAATAATATTACTTTGGCATATGATTCCGTGTCTTAATTAATGGCTGTCTGCCTTAGCCTACCCCAACTTACTTGGGACTAAAGGACTCTTTACCAGCATTTTTGTTGGGTGCTCTATAGTTTCTTGGATGATCATAATGAAAATGTGTAAATTGTAAGCTGAAAGTGCAGGAATTTACACACTGGGCTCATCTGGTTACTTCTATGTGCACAGGTTGAAGATGATGGCAGTGACATCTTATCCCTTCCAATTGATTTCCAGCAGCTTCAGGAGCAATGCGTGTTTATTAAAGATGAACTCGACAAATGTCCAAAAGATGTCTTGCTTTGCATGGGAGCTGCAGCTCATCTGGTGTCTGTCCATGTTAAAAAATTGTTAATATGGTGACGGATGCCATATGACTCTTGCATTCAATTTATGATTATTCTTGATATTTTTCAGGCTGTGTTCTCTTTTTGCGACCATGTTCAGGATTTGTTCTATGGAAATATCGACAAGGTCAATATCAGGCTTTACAACACGGGGGCGGCTATTGCTTTAAAGAAACTAAAAGCAGCCTTTATTAGTAAATTCTTCCTGTCTGTACCCTTGTGTTTCGATTCATATGTTTGTGTGCAATATAATTGAAGTACTGATTTTCAAAAAAAAATATTCCCATTGTTAGAGAAACTTGTCACAGTGTGTGGCACTGTTGTAAAAGTCAGCACCGTAAAACCTCTTGTCCTGGAGCTGAAATTCCAATGCATGAAGTGTGGTACAGGGATACCCAGAGTGTTCAGTGATGGGAAGTTTTCACCTCCAGTGTCCTGTACTGTTCAGGGATGCAAGAGCAGAACCTTCACCCCAGATAGATCTAGTGCAAAGTTGATGGACTGGCAGAAAATAAGGCAGGTGTTGAATGTTGAGTAAAGTCATTTACACTATCCTCCACATATAGTGCTAAAGCTTAGGTTTTCTTATGTTCCCATCCAGGATACAGGAGCTTGCTAGTGCTGACAACCATGAAGAGGGCCGAGTGCCGAGAACAATAGAGTGTGAGCTTACAGAAGACCTCGTCGATTGTTGCATCCCTGGAGAGATTGTAACGGTAACTGGAATCGTAAAAGTACTGAACAACTATATGGATGTTGGAGGAGGTACACTCAAAGTGGCTACAACAGCGCTCTTTTCTTAATTTTCACTGATGTGTTCTTTGTTTGCTGCAAACCATCAGCCTATCTGTTAAAAGCTGTTTAGCTGTTTGGATTATTCATGCCTCATGTAGAGTACGTGTTATCGAAATTTTTGGTTTTTCCTGTTGATTATTTGGACTGAGTGTCTAGTTCTAGTGCATTATGGGTTGTGGGCATAAGTAATTCATTACAAGTATAAACGTGATGAATATCTCCCTATACTTTAGAAGTATTAACTCTTAGGGAAAACCTATATATTGCTATATTTACCGACACAGGGATATCTCTATATTTTTTAGGGAAGTACAGTAGGGGACCCTACTGTACTATTTATACTGATATAGATACACATAGACAGTTGTAGGTGAGCTATATACAGGAGATCCTCAAATAGGAGTCAAGGGAAAGATGCTAGCCAAAACATAACTATTGATCTATCATTTATTTCTACTCAATGTAGTCGCAAAGTAGCTTAATGAAGTTTCTTTTCCATTCTTCAAAGCTTGGCCTCTTATTCTGAAAGATGGGTCCATTTTTCTGCTTCCAAATGTGCCATAATGTGATCAAGTGATGAAGTCCTCCATGAAAAGGCCTGGAAAAAGTTTCTTCCTGCTGCATCGATAATCCGTTTTTAGCAGTTTTAGCTAAGATCAAGCATAGTATCTTTTCTTATCAGTTTAAATATCTGATGTGTGGGCCATGTGGCAGGATATCTATATTTTTTTATATTGATAAATCCTACTTGGGTTCCATGCTTTAGTTTCTTGAATTTAAGACTCCAAAACTATTGATGCTATGACAGTGGAGCAAAGTAGTGATTATGTGTAGTTCATGTATCCTTATAGCCTGCAATCTTGCATGATCCTTCATACGCTACTAAAGGACTATAGAAACTTGTTTGTCTAAACAAATTTTTGAAACTTTCTCTTTATAATTTGAAGCACACACTTTGTTTGAATATTTCTATGAATCTATAATTAATATCTTCAGGGAAGTCCGGAAGCAAGAACCAGGGTTTATACTACCTGTACCTGGAAGCAATTTCAGTGAGAAACCTGAAGTCCTGTGCTGATTCAGGCCAAGAAATTCGTGCTAGTGGAATTTGTGATATTCAAACTATTACTGAAAGTCATCGTGATTTTGCTGCCGCTTACAAAAACCAACATGGTGCTGATGTATTTCGTCAAATACTTCAATCCTTTTGTCCCTCCATCTATGGCCATGAACTTGTAAAAGGTATTTTCCCCATATTATCCTGTTTTCCATCCTTGCCTTGTATTATATCGGAATTACAAGACATTTCCCAGTTAATTACTGTCGTCACAGATCTGTTTATTTTGCTCTTGTTGTCTTGATATCGAAATCCGTGGTTTTATGAAATCTATTGTTCCCTTCGATTTCTGTCTATATGACAACTAGTATTCAACTATTTTGCTCACTTTGTTCTGAGCACCACATCTACATCATTTCTGTACGACAAAGCCATTACCAGCTGCATTTGCTTTTGGACGTCTTTGAAAGATGGCCAAGGCATTCTTTGTATATTGTTTTTCCACCCAAATGGCAGACCTGCTGTTTTCATTTCCTTCTTACGCACATATACTCGATTAAATGGATATACCCTGATTTTCAGCTGGTATCACACTTGCTCTTTTTGGCGGTGTGCAGAAGAACTCAATGGATCAAAACAAGGTCCCTGTTAGAGGAGACATTCATGTTGTTGTAGTTGGTAAGTTATTATTTTCACCATAAATCCCATCAGGTTTCCTCATTGTTGCTCATGATGAGGTTACGCTCTTGCTTATTGAGTTACAGGTGATCCAGGCCTAGGCAAGAGCCAACTCCTCCAAGCTGCAGCAGCTGTTTCCCCACGAGGAATATATGTATGTGGGAATACGACAACAAAGGCTGGCCTAACCGTTGCTGTGGTTAAAGATTCTATAACAAATGATTATGCATTTGAGGCTGGTAACAATAAAATTTATTCCTTCATGAAAATTTTTAAATCTTCATGTTCAAAATCGTGTCTTAGCATTGCCACTTTATGGTTTTCCTTGTCATATCAATTTCTGTTCTATGTGCTCTTTGTTTTGTTATGCCTTTTCTTTGCGGTGTTAGAATTTTTTATGAGATCAAAATAAAGTTGATTCCTTGACCTACAGGTGCCATGGTCCTTGCTGACCGTGGAATATGCTGTATTGATGAGTTTGATAAAATGTCTGCAGACCATACGGTATTTCTGTTATTAACTTATTATTCACCGTATGAAGCTTTTTTATGAAATGTTCATTAATGATGAAGTTCCCAAAGCCTATATAATCATGTTTCTAATTTTTTTGAGTTCTCAGGCTTTACTTGAAGCCATGGAGCAGCAATGTGTTTCTGTAGCAAAGGCTGGCCTTGTAGCAAGTTTATCAGCTCGTACATCTGTGTTGGCAGCTGCAAATCCTGTTGGTGGTCATTATGAGTGCGTTGATATTTTCCATCCTACTTACTGAAAACCTTCTTATTCCTGATCATCTCCTTTCATCGTTCTTGATCAGTCATCCTCATTCATCCATTTTTTAGAGAAAAAAAATACTGATAGCATCCTAGTGTTCTGAGAACAACTATTCCTGACCACTTATCTCCATTCACCCTCTTTTTTTTTTTAAAAAAAAATACTGCTAGCATATACTGTGATGGAAGTATGTAGAATTACTCTAGTAGTTTAGGTGCCCTACAGTGATATGTGATGATGATTTTATTGAACAAAACGTTGATTAAGCATTTAAATTTGGTCCTATACTGCAAGTCTTCATCTATATAAGACTAAACTGGAAGTAACACCATTCATCTGTGGATATTTTCTGGTGTTGTTTGTCCTGTTTCATTTCACTTGGGTTGGTGGCTGTTTATGTGACGACATTTATATCCTGTACTTATCCCTTTTCCTTTTGTGGTTTTCTGAGGATTTAAGCCTAAATATCCATGCCTATTGTATATGATTTTTTGCCATCTAAATATAATTGTTTGCTGCAGCCGAGCAAAAACAGTGAACGAGAATCTAAAGATGAGTGCAGCGCTCTTGTCTCGATTTGACTTGGTTTTTATTCTACTCGACAAGCCAGATGAGCTACTAGATAAAAGAGTGTCAGATCATATAATTGCTGTAAGTGGCTGTCAGACATATTTTACCATTCACGTGTCACAAGTATATAATATGGATAACTGACATGCTCATGTAATGCTATGAATCTGTAGTTTGTAAGAACTATTTTTTACTGGACATGTTTCTAAATTACTAAGATGGCTGAAATTTCCTTCAAGCAGATTCATACCATTGAAGGTGATAATTTCAAATCCAACAAGAGGATCAGAACAGGTTATTATTTATTTACCTACTATTTTGTGCTTCTTGCTTTTCAGTTGTGTTAATGTGTGCCATCGTTCATGTTTTGCAACTTTTCTTAGTGTCACAAAATAGTGATCTGGGGCTTGGAGTTGGCGGGAATACTGTAGCTTCAAGACTGAGACTACATCCAACGAAAGATAAGAATTTCACCCCATTAGATGGTCAATTTCTTCGCAAGTATATAACTTATTCAAGAGAACATGTTTTCCCGAGGTATCTTGTTCTATTTAACTTTTAGTCAAATGCAATGCAAATATAGTTCATTTTTTATACCTTACCCACTTTCTTTTCTCCCCTCTTAAGAATGTCCAAGGAAGCAGCTGCAATTTTGAAAGAGTTTTATTTGGGATTGAGAAACCGCAGCACTTGTGCTGACGGTACTCCCATAACAGCCAGACAGTTGGAAAGCCTAGTCAGATTATCTGAAGCTCGTGCTCGTGTGGATCTAAGAGAAGAAGTGACTGCAGAAGATGCTCAGGTAAAAAAAAGGAGATTGTTCGAGTTCTGCAGAAACTGTTTAGATCCATAATGTTGGAGTGTATAGAGGCCCATAAGGCCTGGCCCATATAGAGGCCCATGTAGTGTTGTATATATCTTTCCCTCTTAGGGTTTGAGTGGCAATACAGTGATTTTCATCCTTCCAACATGGTATCAGAGCACGCTCACCAAGAGCACGCTCGTCTACTGCGACAACGTCAGCGCCGTCTACCTCTCCACCAACCCGGTTCAGCACCAGCGGACGAAGTATGTGGAGATCGACTTGCACTTCGTTCGCGACCGGGTCGCCATCGGGCAGGTCCGGGTCATCCACGTCCCGACCACCTCCTAGTTTGCCGATATCTTCATCAAGGGACTACCCTCCTCGACGTTCTCCGAGTTCCGGTCCAGTCTCAACGTAAGCAATGGCTAGTTGAGACTGCCGGGGGGGGTGTTGTGTCTGTGTCCTCTTTCTTGTCCAGTCTTCAGCACCGCTGCGTCGGTAGCTCAGACTGCGGGGGGGGGGGGTGTTGGAGTGTATAGAGGCCCATAAGGCCTGACCCATATAGAGGCACATGTAGTGTTGTATATATCTTACACTCCTAGGGTTTGAGTGGCAATACAGTGATTTTCACCCTTCCAACACATAATTGCTAAGCAATCCTCATATTCTGCCCTGCCGTTTTGCTATTTTCCATTCTTCCGGTGTCAGTAGAATGCAATCTAAAAGAGAAATCTTGTGGACATATCGGTTTATTGTCATAGACTCATAATTGCAGAAATTGATATGTTTCTCAACTAGTTGCAACGACCCTCTGATGCATTCATGTCATTGAACTTGTCTATCTATTACATTGAAACTAGGTTATGCTCCACTAGCTTAGAGATGTGGTTTTATTATTGCTAATGCCTATGCCTTCACTGTAGCTAATTCTCAGTCAAATGCGTGTGTGGAAATGAAATATGATTATAAACAGCATCATGAGGCATATATTGTTTTAATGTTCATTTGTCATATGGCAGGATGTCGTAGATATCATGAAAGAATCTCTCTATGAAAAATATGTCGATGAAAAAGGTTTTGTCGATTTTGCTCGAAGTGGTGGAATGAGCCAACAAAAGGAGGCAAGGAAGTTCCTGAATGCGCTAAACCAGGAATCTGAGTTGCAGTGCAAAGATCGCTTTTCAAGAGCAGTAAGTGATATGGCAAACAAGCCACTTATATCTCTTTTTAAGTTTAATTACTGTCTGAAATCTGCTCTGTTTGGAAGAAAGTCACCACCACCACTGCATCTTGAGCATTTTTTTATTCACGCAGTAAATAGGATTAGTTGCACAAAACAACTTTCTGATTCCTTAGGCTGCCCTCATATTCTATCATTGATTTTCATATTCCCAGGAGATTTACAACCTAGCTGATAAGATCAACTTGCGAGTACCAGACATTGACGTTCTTGTGGACAATTTGAACAGTGATGGTTTCCTTCTACTAAGAGGAGGGATGTATCAGGTAGAATATTACAGAACTGGCTAAGACCAAGAAGTCCTAATATTGTTCTTGGTATCTGAATTACATGCTAAATTATGACTTTGTTCTATCAGATTAATGATGATTTTTTGTCACACGGAATCTGACATAGCTTCCTTTTGTCGACAGCTGGTGACTGCGTCACATACACAGTGCAAGCCAGAAAAATAGTGAGTTTCTTGAATGAAAATTGGAATTGCACTGCCATTGTCTGTACTTACTCTGCAATTATGCATGCCTGTGCCAACTTTAGGATAATTCCACTCATTCTGTAATGTCTTTATCATACAAAAGGATTGGCAATCATCTTTCAGTTAATCTTTTTTTGTTGTTTCCTCCTTTGACAGAATTATGGCATAGTGGCTGTGCAAAGCATGCGTGTCAGGTGACAAAAGTGGACGAGTAGCAGGATGACAAACTTTGATAGCTTGTGCTTGTGCATAGACTTTTTGCTGATTTAACATCCGGAGTTTCACATGACATATGTTGCCAGCTTTACACTATCCGATTCTCGAACGATCCAGCATTCGTAAGATCACCAACCTTGTTATCGTTGCTTTTTCTTTTTCGAAATTTAGGAGAGTTGTGTCATTATATTAAGAAGAATATTGTTATTGCTGCTGATTTTGTGCTTTTAGGTACTATTGGAAGACGTGATTTTGTGACTGAGTCGCGTTTAGGGTACTTATTTTGGAAGACGTGATTTGGTGGCAGCTGCTTTTAGAGTACCTTTCTGGAAGATGTCAATGGCTTTGTACGCTAATCCAACATGTCAACTTCATCACCGAAGTGTTCTTTTTAAATGAATTCATTTTCGTGTACAAGACTAAGTCGACAATCGACTTATGCACAACGATCTTTGCACTAGCAATGTATCATTATACGGTTTGCGAGTTGTCCTACCTCTACCTCCAAAGCATCACCAACAACAAACATGACATCTTAGCGGCTAAACTATTAAAAACAAGACTTCTCAAGCCAAACAACGAAAAGAAACAACGGGGCAAATTGGCATATAAAAGATAACTCGGAGAGGCAGGACAGGCGATGCAGCATTTAATATCTTCAAAATGTAAACAGAATAGTAATGCAAACAAAGCGCAGAATGAACAGCTCTATTGCTAGCACAAGTTTAGATAATTGAGCCTTGATTTCTACTTCATTCAAGCAATCTAAGACCTTGGCTTCTCCTTCTTCTCCTTGAAGAGCGCAAGCAGCGACACACCAGATACCTTAACAACCTTGAACCTGACACCAGGAATATCTCCAACAGCATGTCCCTTACGACCAAATCCAGCAATCAGCACCTCGTCCTACAGTAAAAAAAAAGTAGATGGTTAGCTTCATTTCATAGAGCCGATAATCATCACAAGGAAAATTGGTAGAGGAACACATACATTCTCCTCAATATAGTTCAGGCAACCATCATTGGGCACGAAGGCAGCAATCTTCTTCCCATTCTTCACAAGCTGAACACGAGCACACTTACGGATAGCAGAGTTCGGCTGCTTGGCTTCGATACCACTGCAGAATGGAAGGGTCAGGACCTTAATTCAAGCACAAAAGGTGGAGATAGGAAAGGCATATGTGGTTCTACTATCAAACATACATCTTCTCCAGAACGATGCCCTTGGCATGAGATGATCCAGCAAAGGGTTTCTTCCACTCGTTACCCAAGTGACTCTTCTTGTATGCCTTGTCGGCCCACCTCTGGTTCCTGCGGTGGGTCTTGAGCTTGCGCCCTGCTCCCATACCACGTGTCTTCCTGCAATGTGAATTCATAATTGTTACAAATTCAATACAGATCACGTGTTCTACAACTCACAGAACACAATCTTCAATTGCATAAGCATATATGAACCAACATAGCGCTAATGGCATGATCAACAACAGCATAGATAAAAAAACACACAATACAAAGAGGAATCCAAGCACACATATATAAGCAACACAATTTACAGAGAGTAATATTTGATCCTAAACTGTATCAATATTGCACGCTGCTACATTTCCTTAAAATTGTGCACAGATGCTAAGCAACAATCTTCGTAGCACGACCTCAATACATCCTAACCAACCATTAACATAAGAATCTCACTTCATCACAACCAACCACATAGACATTCACCTTTTTTTTTAGCACAACAAAATAGACATTCACCTAAAACAGCCGAAGGAATCAAACCGAAGAGGTTCTTGATACTTTGTATGCCGCCACGCATAACCTCCCGTATACAGGCATTTGTATCCGGGAGAATATGGTCACACGGTGGCAACGGATTCGTGTCGCTTATGAATATGTTTAGCGCTGACGGTGTATAATCTGATCAGCACTGGACCGTCAATAAGCTTTGCTTCACACATCTAACGTGATTTCATTCTGTAATCCAACACCAAGAAGCCAGAATCGTATGCGCGAAACAAATCTACGCATCAAACGGAGGGTTTCCTCCAGGCCGCGGCAAAGGAACGCCTTCCGGAACGAATGCCCGGCGCAACACGGGCACGGGTACGGGGCATCGGAACGAGGGGAGCAAGATATATCGAACGTACCCCATGGTGGAGGATGTAGGAGACCGGCTGCAAGGGTCGGCGACGCGGCGGGGATGAGGCGCAAGCGGCGGGCTTCGACTTCGGGGGCGGCGGCGGCAGCGGGAGTGAGGGATGCAAGGAAGGTTTATATAGTGACGTTGGCAGGTTAGGGTTTGCGGATCTGCGTCGCGATTCGTGTTGCCGCTGCATCGTCGTATCGTACGGTCCACGTGTGAGCAAGGAAACGAGGCGCCGTGACTGGTTCGTTTCTTACCCAGACCGACGGGCCTAAATGTCAGAGGCGTGTTGCTTGATCAAACGAAGAATCCAAGGTGTTGTCAACTTTATCGCCGAAGTGTTCTTTAAAAAAAAGAAATCAATAAATTATACGGAGTAGTAGATACCCGTCGCCAGTGTTGTTCATGTTCGAATGAATGGCTTACGAATCATAGGTAAGCATCGTATAAAAGCAAAAATACAAATCAAGTGAAAATCACGGTGAAAGATACAGAAATTACTACAGAAGTCTCCAGGAATTTAGAAGTAAGCCATATTTAGCTTGAAAAAAACTTTGTTGCCTCCCAAGTCCCATGGCATGAGCCGGCGAGAGCACTCAACCTGCTACAAGATCTCCACTCCAGTTTCCAGTGCTGGAATCAAATAAGGTTTTTGGTTTGGAAAGTAATGGGTTAGAGTGGAATGAGAGAGAAAACCTGTTCAATCCATCTACTTTCAAAAAGTTATAAAAGTGAAATCACGATGACGTTCTGTTTTCTGTACGAGAAATGATGTGTAAGGGCCAAAATTTCAGTAGACACAGGCTCTCAGTAACGCGTTCAGGCACAATCTGATGGGCATCAAAACATAACAATGTAGACAATCTCAATGTGGTTGAGAATAGAGGCACAAGGGTTAGAAATGAAACTTGTCAGCGCACGGCGCACCTGGAACAATCCAATCGCATTGAAGTTACTGATTCATAATTTCAAATCTCCATTTGTATCACAAGGCGGTACACCAAATCGTGTTCCTTGAGATAAAACAAGGCTCACTACAAGACTAAGTGGGTACAACAACAGTACATTGAAGCAATGAAGCTACATGCACCTTTATTTATGTTTCAGATAAAAAAACATTTGAAGAAGTATTGTCCCGCCTGATTGCAGAAGAATTGATCTACATACTTGCAGGTTAGCCATGGTCAACCAGTCCGGTGAACGGCATAAATATATATTCTGGTAAACTACTAAAAATTTCACCTTTATGCTATGTTCTCTAGCACATACAATGGGTTGAATGGACGTATCATGTCCAGGATAGGCACCAAGTCATAAGTTTAACATTTATATGAATCCTAAACCTCACTTAAGTGTCATTGTACCGACAAAATTGACTTCTGATTAGAGAATAAATCAAGCAGTATGAACTCTGGAGCTATTATTTACAGAGTTTGTTATGGCATATAGGACCTCATTCTAGTCATGTCATTCTGTGATGCAAATGCTACACCTTTGGAACATGAATATCAGCTAACGAAGAGATAAGATCTTCCCTTGATTGTGACCGGCGGCTTTGAAGTGTAGTCTGACCTCGGCTAGGGTTCCTCACTCCACTGGAAAACTGCATCTGACCTAAGCTCCCAACAGAATAGCTGTGATAGACACCCAAGGATTGCCTAGAGGACTCCATAAGCTGTACGTTACTGCCTCCTAATCCATGGCTCATACTGAACGGATGGGGTTCTGACCCAGCTACAGTAGGGCTCAGGGGTGTCTTTGTTCTTCCATCACCTATGAAGTATCAGACAAAGATGAAAAAAAAAGTTTGATCATCTAAGATAGTCCACATAAAGTGTGAGATTCAAACAAAATCTGAAACATGCTCTTGAATTTATGTGATGGGAAAAATGTCCATTCTGTAGTAAGATGATGTAAAAAAAACATGAGGCAACATTTCAAAATCTGTCTGGTGGGTGGTGGCTATTTCATTACAAGTAAATTGAAGTAAAAACACGTGCGAGTTGCATCCATCATGCAGGAGTTCTATGCAATGCTACTTCTTGAAGATTAACATACCAGAATCAAACTAACAAGAAGGCAATTAGAGGCAGGTCATTGTTGCCAAGGGGGGCTTGTCTCCCCAAAACATTTGTGGAACTAGTAAATGTAGTAGTTTATTAGGCAAGTTTGAAGATCAAGTTTCGAACAGGGCACCTCTAACTTGTTTTACTTCACAAAGTATTCGGTCCAAGCTACACTCGTATGGAAAACTGTTGGTTTTTCTTTCTAACAAAACAGGTTAACACCCTTTGTTTTGATGAATAAATGGCATACTTGCAGCCAACAGAATTACCAGTGCAAAACAATTCAAGTATTACTGTGGTCTTTAAATAGTAGATGCTTTTTGCAGAGGAAAACTGTGATTGCATGTAAATAAAGAAAAAGCATTTGCATTTGCATATTTATACCTGAATTGATTGGACTCCATAATTGAAATCTGAAAGGTGACCCCATACCAAGAACTGAACTCCCTGCAGAATTATGCCTATGGAGTGGCAGATAAGACTTGCGGAATGATCTTGGGATCGAATTGCTGACACACGATATGGCACATATGACCAAGACAATTGAGATCAGAAACAGTACTATGAGAATATTCGGGTTTATCTCCCTGTGCAGTATTCGGTATCCCTGAATATCGATTCGTGTAGACAGCGCCTGACCAGCCTCCAACAAAGCAACCCCAAGAGTCCAAGTAATACTGCCAGAGCCGATTATCACCTGATTATCTTTAATCTGCAATCCCTCTCTCAGTAGTGATGCAATATAAGGAGCTCTGAAGCAGTATTGCTCTATAAATGGCTGTGGAGGAACACTACTCTTTGCAACTTTCCATGTTTTTTCACAAAATTCCTGGCCTCTTTCTAGAACATCAACCAGAGTGGCGTCAGCAGTCAAATTAAAAAATTTAAAAACCACAAAGAAGCCAGACATAGCAAAAAACTTCCCATGTGGTTGGGGAAAGTTAGAAGCAAGAGCACAGGGATGAAGGTTACAATCAAGTCCTGGACTTGCACTGGACCACTCTGAAAGATTTACTGTTACTTTTGCAAGAGCACTGCATTCATTCCACTGAGGGGCTCCAACCAGTTCGACAGCTACTCCCTGCTTCTCTTTGACAGATGTCTTCTCGCCAACACTGGGACTTCCATCTTGTTTTAGTGGGTGGCAGTAAGAACAAACATAATCTTCTTCGTATCCACTCTGTAGACAAGGATGTTTGACTTGAACTTTGCCCTTATCTGCTCCTCCCCCCAACTTTTTCACTAGATGTGCTACAGACTTGTCAAATGCATCATTTAATCCATAACCAGTAAGAGAATAAGCATTAAGATGATGCTCAACAGAACCAATCCTCAGGCTAATACTTGTCTCATCCTGTGTTGTTTTATCAGTCTCAAATGTAACCTGTAATGATGATCCACCTAAATCAAGTGAACCATATGTCATTTTGGATGATGAGCTGCCAAGCATGTTCATGTGATGATTAAGAGCTACCCATCCATAATAAGCTTCATCCATGCCAGTGATGATCTTAACTCTGTCTCTACTACATAAAAATGATGAGTTTTTCAAAACATCCCAGGCCTTATCCAGGAGCCACTCTGAGTCTGCACTAGGTAGCTTGCGGACACCAGCTGTAGCATATAGAAAAAGTGGAGTGTGTTTATGTGCCTGTCTAGGGATCTGCTTCTCAGCCATTTGAAGGAGGGGCTCTAGTGCCTTCTTCAATCCAGCTTCATTGTGAACAAGCTTGCTCAATCCAGGTTCAGTCTCCATTCGCTGGTATAGTCGAGTTACTTTACCAGATTTCTTCTTGGGAGCATTCCCCAAAGGTTTTAAAACAATAGGAAATCCATTTGCATCATTATGATTGATGTGCCATTCATATACATACACTCTTGTGCCTGTGCTGCCACAATCAAGAACCACATAGTATTCAGAGTTTCCTTCAGACAGGAATACATGGAAATATCTCCAAGAAGCATATGCAAAGAACACCAACAAGATCAGCGCAATAGCGCAACCAGCTGCTCTCATGCATCTTTTCCGATTTGTTGGTGATGATGGGGGTGTTCTTTCTTTTGAAAAGCTTGCCACGGGACCATCTCTTTGAAACGTGCGTACAGGCTTTGCACGCCCTGAGCTCAGATCACTGCCAATGCTAGAGACCCTTTCTAAAGCATCAATTCTAGTGAAGGTCGGCAGATCTTGAAGAGAAGATGAAAGACGCATAGTTTCTTACTCCGCAGTCAGGGCAGCAATTATTACATAATCTCACTGACCAGGGGCAAGATGCAGCAAGAACCTCGGGAAGCTGCAGTCATAAGTAGATAGTATAACCAGTTGCACAGTAAGAATGATAGCGGCACCTCTACACAGCCCCTGCCAGAGGAAAAATTTAAACATTAGCATGCAAAACTAACATTGAACCACTAAATCGGTAAAAATGAAATGAACTGCCATGCAGGGAATTAATCAAGGCAACGTTTTATTTTTCAGAAAAGAAAAGAAAAGAAAAAGATTCCCAGCTACTCCTACGAATACAGACAACATAATAATCTTCAGAGCAACTTCACTACCAATGAACCAATCCGTGGGACACAGCAATGTCTCTAATACAACACGCTCAAGACTAAGGAGACCTAAATCCTAATCCTACTTGTCTACCATTCACACAACCCACACTGAACCAAATCACAACGGACGAACTGCCAGTTACACACACCTCCAAGACCCTAGCAACACGCCAAAGCAGCCACCTTCCCCTCGGCAACGGCACTCCGGGATCGTAACCCACCAAACCGCCGATCCCAACCACTGATCCAGGCGAAGTGGCGAACCGCAACCAACCCCCCAGCACTAAGATCTAGCCGCGCCCCCAAGCCGGGGATCGATACCGGCAGACACCCGCAGACCGGATCGGATCTGGCGAGGCCCCCAAAGTGATCCAGAGACGAGTTCCGAGACTCACCGGTTGCGGCGGCCGCCCGCGATCGCCGGCGGGGGCGGCGGAGGAGGAGGGGAAGGCAGAGGGGCAGGCAGAGGAGGCGGGGGGCAGAGAGTAGGTGGGAGAGGCCCGCCGCGGAGGCCGAGGGCGCGGAGTCGCGGCGGCGGCGAGTGGAGGCGACGGCTCGACGCAAAGGCGAGGCCGGGGAGGGCGGAGCGGCCTGCGCCTGCGTGGCTGCGTCCGCAACGGCGCTGCGTCGGAATGAGATGGGCGTGACGAGTGACACACTTGGGCGGACTTGTCGTAGCAGCAGCGCAAGCTCGCAGTCCAGGGGGCCTTCTTCGATCAGCCCACCACTGTCGGCCCAGGACCCGAATCAAACAGTAAACTGTCCGCATTACGTACGGCCCATGTTCGAAGCCGTTCGGTGCCAAGAGCATCCCAGTGGAGCCCCAAATAGGCCTCTATCCATTGATTTAGTCTCTCATTGGAACAAATATCTCCAGCAGAGCCTCTAAATGAGCCCTCATTTTAGGGAGGCCACTAAATTTTGGTCAAAAGCCTCTAGAATTGGAGGCCCTCCAAGTTTATTCAACCCACTAAAGTTTGAAGCCTCTAAACTATTTTTTTTGGCTCCTAAAATAACAGAGGCTCAAATTTGGTCTCCCCACTAGAGGTGCTCTAAGAGCAACTCCAGTCGGCCACTGAAATTGGGCCCGTATCCCACATTTGAAGGCCCGGGAAAATTTAGAGGCCTGAATTGCACTCCAACTCCAGCCGGCCCGAGCAAATTCCGGCCCGTAAAAGTGGGACCCACCTGTCAGCGAGGAAAACAATCCTGTGTCGTCGTCCTCCTCCGCGCTCGCACTTCGCCGCCGCCGCGCCCGCACTTTGCCGTCGCCACGCCCGCACTTGCCGACGAGCTCGCTCCTCGCCACCGTCCTCCCTCTCTCCCTCCCACACCCTTCGGTCACCTCTCCCCCGCGTCATCCACCTCTCCTTCGCGCCGTCACGCCCGCCTCGCCCCTTGCCGCGCTGGCCGCCACGCGCTGTGCCCAGTGCGCCATCCCCGCCGTCCCCGGAGCTGTGACTGGTGCGCCATCCCCGCCGTCCTCGTGTCGCATCCTCGCCCCCAGCCACGCCGCGTCCCCCTACACACGTGAGTTCAATCTCACACTAAGATGTTTTTTGATGCAAAAAGATTGTTTCTTGATGCCAAATTGGGAATACGCATTGTTAGCTGTGCTGGTTGATGTGCAGTCTTTGCTAGCTACGAGTAGTCGGTTGGTCAGTTGGTTGTAGATTGTTTGCTCTGGTGTTAGCATTTCGTCAGATGAACAAGGCGATTCCTGCACAGGCTCATCCCGAAATGATACAAATGAAGCTGGATTATTTTCAGATTCTTTGGTTATTTCTAAAACACGAACCTACACTCAGTTATCCTTGAAGAATAAATGAAGAAGTTGTTCCCTCCAATATCCCTTTCCTGCACACGCTCAATTTAATTTTTTATTTCTAAAAGACGAACATGCACTCAGTTCAACTGCTAGCTACATTCGTTTAATTTTTTGCACACAACAGACGTACTGCTTCTGATTAGGCTGTGATTGAGACTACTCTGCATTTTTTAGACTTTCCTGAAATTACACCAATGTACTTTTCTTCTTAATGAAAAAATGTGTTATGTACATCTTAAAAAAAAAGTTGATATGAAGAGGGAGCAGCTATTATAAGCACTCAGTGAAGACTTTGAAGTGAGCCCAAGATGATGTCCTTGTACTGCAGGCCATCATTTCCAATGTTATCATTTCCTGCGGCACACTGATAGATTGCAATTGTGTCTGATCCTTGGCTAAAATCTGAACCTGGATGGTGATGATCACAGATCGACCTTTTGACCTCTTATGAATTTCCAATGGTAATGACACCTGCAGTTACTAATTGGTGCCCTTCTTGTTGACGGCATCTGCAATTACTAGTACTCTTACACTGTAAATTATGCATGGTCTTTTCTACCTGCTTTTCCGGAAGTAAACCAGTTCAGTGTTTGTATGCTAACTAAATTTGTTTGTGTGGCAGATGTCGAGGTCCGAGAGGCTTCGGCGGTTGCGGGAGGAGGAGGAGGAATCCGATGAAGATGATGTCGTCTTCCTTGGTGCTATGCTTGCGGTTGTGAAGAGGAAGAAGGACGAGAAAAAGTTCCGCGGATCTTTGCCGGGCCGTCACAATGTGCCACGAGATATCCTAAGCGATCACGAGCATATTTATTCGGATTATTTCGCTGACAATCCTATTTACAATGAAAAGCATTTCAGAAGGAGGTATTGGATGTCGAGGGCACTTTTCTTGAGGATAGTAGCGGCCGTCGAGGCTCACGACGACTATTTCCGACAGAAGCCTAATGCAGTGGGTCGTCTAGGTGCATCTGCTATTCAGAAGGTTGTTGCACCCTTTCGGATGCTTGCACACGGTGTGTCAGCCGATTTCTTGGATGATTCAGTCAGAATGGGTGAAAGCACCATAATTGAGTCTTTAAAACGTTTTGTGAGAGTTGTTGTTGACATCTTCAGTAAAGAATACCTGAGGGCCCCCAATGCCTAAGACACAGCCAGGCTGCTAGCCATCAACAAGGAAAGAGGATTCTCCGGGATGCTTGGATCCATAGACTGCATGCATTGGAGGTGGGAAAAGTGGCCGGTTGCTTGGCAAGGTGTTTACACAGGGCATAAGAATGGGCCAACTTTGATCTTGGAAGCTGTTGCATCACAAGATCTCTGGATTTGGCACGCCTTCTTTGGACTTCCTGGTTCATTCAATGACATCAACGTGCTACGTTGGTCGCCACTATTCGACACGGTGGTTTCTGGGACAGCTCCAAAAGTGGAATATATGGTAAATGGAAATAAGTACACCATGGGGTATTACCTTGCTGATGGGATATACCCCGCATGGGCACCACTTGTGAAAGCTTTTCGCAACCCGCAAGGTAACAAGAAGGTGCATTTCACAACAATGCAAGAATCTTGCAGGAAGGACGTAGAACGAGCCTTCGGAGTGCTACAGTCACGATTTGCCATGATTCGAGGCCCTGCTAGATGGTGGAGTAAAGATGATCTCTGGTACATAATGATGTGTTGTGTTATCTTACACAACATGATTATAGAGGATGAGCGAGAAGAGGATGAGGACTTTAACTACTACCAAGAGCCAGGTGGCGTCCCAGAGTTGGCACCCGAGGACTACCAAACACGTGATCCAGTTCTGGTACAAGAGTTCCTCAAGAACCATAAAGCAATCGAGGATAAATTGGTGCACGAGCAACTACGGAATGATCTTGTGGAGCATCTTTGGGCAATTCATAGCTCTAAATAGGGCCTAGACTCCTTTTGTAATATTCAATGGCAGTGTGTTCAGGCTGCAGTGCTATTTGGTTGCCAAATAATATCTTCCATCCAGGTTTCTAATCCTGTTTGTTTTTGAATTTCAAGGCAATTTCAGCATCCAGATTGTCCTGAAATAACATAAGTTGTCATGGGTGCAATTCCAGTCGCAGTATATGAAGTAGTTAACTGCATGTGTCCAGAAACTGTTGGTTGTGATGGTTACCAGTATGCCATTAAGATTACCAGTTAAACGAAACTATTAACCATAAAGGAAAAAAATTACTGTAGGCAAAGAAATATGAACATTCAAGTGGCATTTTAAACAGACCATAAATTATTGTAGACACATTCCAGTGAAGAGTCAGGAAACGACAAAGTGATAACTGAATTTAGCACAACACAACTATTCTCAATTTCAGAACTGAATTATGCCTACAGTTTACAAGGTCGAGTGCAAAAAAAAATTTCAGAACTATTCCCAGAAGTTTATAATTTCAGCATATAGCATTCCAGTTTACATGCTTTGCCTAGAAATAACAGAAATATTGGCTTCAATAGAACTCAGTTCACTAAATGCGATGAAAGTTATTGAGTGAATATAGTAAATATATAGCCTCATTGCTTTGCCTAATGCCTCATTCCAGATTCGGCTTCCTCAGCGTCCCCTCCACTGCCCTGTTCACTTGTGGAGCCTCCCCCCGCTGCTTTGACTAGTGCTTTCTTGGCCGTAACTATTTGCTGCCTCATTGCTTTTACATAGGCTCGTTGATTTTCATCCATGTGAGACATGTTGCAGAACATAATCTTCTGTTCTTGATCCCACAACAACTTTCTCTCCTCGAGCTCCTTCTCGGCTTTCCATCTTTCACCACGCTTCTGGTGTTCTTCTGCCTTCATTTGTGTAAAGGTTGCAAATTGAGCGGCATATTCATCTTCACCACTCTTCTTTGATTGTTTCTCCTTTGAATGCTTGCGGCCTGGAGGACGTTTGGAGGGTGCACGGTCATCTTCCTGTGCTTGTTGCATTGGGGTTGTGGACTTCCTTTCTCTCTTTCCGTGAGTATGTTTCATTCCTTCATATATGGTTTGGAACTTTTCAGTATGGCGGACCTCCATCCAGCAGTGAAGGTAAGGAAAGCCTTTGGTCTTATCATAGGATTGTTGCGCTAAATTGATCTGCAACAAGGCAACAAGGCAAAGTAGTGATGAAACTGAAATTAGTGAAACATAAAGGAAATTACTGAACCTTACAGTATACCATTCAGATTACCAGTAAACTGAAATTACTGAAACATAAATGAAATTACTGAACCTTACAGCATGCCATTCAGATTACCAGTAAACAGAAATTACAGAAACATAAAGGAAATTACTGAACCTTACAATATGCCATTCAGATTACCAGTAAACAGAATTTACTGAAGCATAAAGGAAATTACTGTTCCAATGACAGAATTCACCTATAAGTAAAAGGAACTGACAAACTAGTGATTAAAAGACTAATTTTGCTAAGAACAACTTACATATTCTGTATGGGGAACACCACTTGGACGGAGACGTTCGATCTTCTCGACGCATTCCTGAAACCGAATGCATTCCTTTTGGATGCTATTCCACCTTTTTTCCAGTGAGGTAGCGTTTCTATCAGAGACAAAAGTCTTGTTCTCATGATAGTGTTGTGCTATGCGATTCCAATATGTGCCCTTTGATTGATCAATTCCTACTCTAGGGTTGAATGTTATTGCAATCCAAGACCAACAGAGCTGAATGTCCTCACTGTGATTGTAGTTTCCTCCACGGCCTCTACTGCTGCCACTATCTGGGATGGGGGCTTGTGTAAGAACCGATGGATCTACTTCAGAGTCTTGTGTGAGCATCCCAACAAATGATTGAGAATTGTGCATTGGGTCCTATAAAAAGAATAAATGAATAAATGTTCCATCAGTTCAACATAACATTGCATGTCAATCCTCTAATCTGATTCAACTAACTGAATTCTAAAAAAAATGTTACAAAAGAGAGGCAAACAATGAGAGTTTCAGTGAACATATATGACTAACATGTTGGCATGTAAACAAGCAAGTTAGCATGTCTAGCTCCATTTCAACTAACACTAACATAGATACTTCACATATATTTTTTAAGATACTATTGCTGTAGCAAAAAGAGGCACTTGCAGAATCCAGTAGCTTGGAGATAGCAAGGTAGCACTGAATAATTTTTGGAGACTATGGCTGAAACGAAGTGGTTGTACAGAATTCAGTTAAGATCAACTGAATAATTTCATAGAATGGCACTTAATAATTTCATAGAAGCAGTAAAAAGAAATTGCTTCTACATGTTATGCCAATTCTCTACCATGTTCACACTATGGCTCAAAACATTGACAACTGAAGGCTAAAGCTAAAAAAATTCAGATAGCTGCACATTGCCATGATTAAGTCTCAACAACAATATTTCAAACTTCTATGTGAGATTTATGTTCTATTTTTTTGCATCACAAGCAATCTGAAACCTGGGATTTGACATGTAAACAACGAGAACATATATGCTAGATGGCATTCTGAACATATATATCACAAATTAACATTCACAGAACAGGTGGAGTTGCTCCTACCTGCAAGGTGCTGTTGGAGCTCCAGTCATAGTATGGCATTGGGAGGAGTTGAAGTAGTCGTCGACAGTCTGGAGTGACGTCGCTGAGGCAGTTCGTCGGGTGTCCGAGGCGGTGGCAGCAGCTACCATTGAAGTCTTTTGTACTTGGTGCGATGGAAGTTGTGCCGGCTCGGAGAAGCTCGGCATTTGGGCATTCCTACCAGCGCCGGTGAAGACACAACCACGATCCAGGGAAGAAGGCAGGCGGGGGCCGGGTGGAGGTGCTTCGAAAAGCTGGCGTGGTGCGAGCGAGGCATCGAGGAGCTGGTGTGGCCGGACACTGCTGGGATGGACGCCGGCGTCGAGGTCCAGGTGAGGTACAACGCCGGGACGAGGAGCTGGCGGTCGTGTGGGTGCGACGAATGTCGACCGGCGTTTCTTGGCTGTAGAGGTACTCTCGGATGGCCGGGGAGGGCGCCCGTCACCGGAGATGCAGCGAGGAGGCGGCTCAGCAAGGCGCGGCGGCGGCGGCCTGGTCCGGCTTGACCCGCTGTCGTCGGTGCCCCAAGTCGGCCGTACGCCCCCCGGAGGGACGGATCCGTCCATGGCGTCGATTTCTCCAGGGGCGGTCATGGTTCTCCGGCGACGGCGAGGTCCTGGCGGCGGCGGCGGCAAGCGAGTCGGGGTTGGGGATGCGAGCGAACAGAGCGGAGAGAGAAGGAAAAAAAAGATGTGGGGCCCACGTGTCGGGGGGAATAGAGGGCCTCCAAAGTTAGGGGCCCTGGACCAAACTTTGGAGACCTGAATAAAATGGTAGTTCATTTAAGGGCCCGGCTAGAGATGATTTTTTCCACTTGGGCCTCTAAATCAAGGATACGGGCTCATATGCAGGCCCGGCTGGAGATGCCCTAAAGGAGTAAAGGGGATCATCGGCAGGCGGCAGCGATACTTCACTGTCAATGCCATGCACAACGACATGTCGAAGCTCTTTTAGAGCATCTTCATCGATTGTCTCTAAATTACACCCTTTCCTTTCTGAACAAGAGCTCTCTTTATTTTTTGAAGGGTCACTAGAGACCCTGCAGGAATAGATAGGTGAGGAAGGAGATTTGGAGGCCTCTCCAAAATAGAGACTGCAATAGCGACTCTGCTTACGTGTGGTTTTTTTCACCACACCCTCCAAATTTAGGATAGAGATCTGTTTAGAGGGTCGGCTGAAGATGCTCATAGAACTTTTTTAAGGGTAGCACCATTGTGGTCTTGAGTGACATTCGATAGGACTTAAAAACGTCGGAAGAGGTTATGCCTTGGTCGTATAAATATTTTTTTTAAAAAAATAAAGTGTCAAAGCACCTTAAAATTTAAAATTTGCTTAACTGGAAAAGCTTTAAATTTTGGAATGTAGAGTATTTTCTTTCGAAGTGTATCTTTTGTTGAAATATTAAAAATTACACAAGAGAATAAGAAAGAAGCTTTAAATTTTACAATTTGCTATGTGTAAAGGTTTTGGAATTTGAAGCGACATATATGCTGAAAAGTTTTTAATGTGAAGGTTTTCGGATGTTAGGTTTAACAGGCGAATTAGCTTTGGATTTTAAAGTCGATTCTGTAGTAAATTTATTGATTTTAAAATTTGAAGAAGTTTTGCTAATGTAAAATTCTTTAAATAAAATAGAATGATTTTAAATTGAAGAAACAAGAACTAATGTACCTTAACATTTTAGAAAAAATATTTAAAACTACATTGGGTCCCGTATATAATGGGTTTAGTGGGGCTCACAGACGAAGGGACCTATGTTGTCGGGTCTCGTGGGTCCCATGGTAGGGCCCACTTGTAGGACCCATGTCAACGGGTCCCACATGTGGCGATATAGACTATCAGCGTGTGAGCGGGTATAGTCCACATGTGGAGTCACATGCCTTAGAGTGCTCCAGATCCAGAAAAACCTATCTCACCCGATCCAATGATCAAGAGATCGAGAGTGAAGTGGCTAAACGATGTTACCCGGTTCCGGAATTTACGTGGAAAGATGTACGATCGCAGCTCGGCATCTTCTCCGCACGTATCGTGACAAAAACAAAAACGTGACACGAAGATGTTTTTTTTTTTGCGAAACATGACACGAAGATGTTTGCCCTTGCATTGCGTTTGCGTAACTGGTGTATCGTGCTGCTGTACTGCTCGTTACATTGTATCGTAGGAAACAAAAACAACATGTGTTTGGTGCAATATTCTTGGCACAACACTCCGTGGTGGATGAAGGATTTAAACCACAGCTTGAAAGTGTTTGATGATAGTATCATCACTAACACTTCGAAAAAAATATATGTGACACAAAAGATATATCTTTTGTGTTTTTTAAGCATGAGGTCTCCATAAAGAGGCTAGACCATCGCTTCTCTTCATACCACCGTGATAAATATTTATACTGCCATGTGATGAATACTATTAAAAAAAAATTAAGTGAAATAAGGGCATCAGTACTCAATTTTACCTGTGCTAACACATCTTGTTGCTTGCTGCCTAAAGACTGGAGTATGATGGCAGTAGACATTCATTTGTAAACGGTCGAGGCCAGACTTATATCCTTTAAGTATTTGTATCCTAACTTGAGGGTATATATACTAAATATTTTTAAAAGAGTAAGTTACATCTACCATACAACAACTTGTGAGCTTGTATTATTTTGGTCCAAGTAGCATAACATACAAATGTATACATGAACTTGTTGAATGGGTGCATATACGGTCACGTGTACTGCATGTAGATGTATTTTGCCACCATGAGATGTAGCTGGATGGTTTTATAACTTTTACCCTTTTTCATCTATATCACGAACATGTGCACAACTCTTATTTCTTTTGATATGGGTAAAATATTTTTTTTAAAAAAAAGTATGATAAAGTCATGTTTTTTTGTGTCTCGTGCACATTTTGTTTACTCTTGTTTAGAAGTGAAAATATTAAAAAAATAATTTGCTAACATGTCCTTTTAAAATTTTGATGACGGATATACAGTAGATTTAAAGGAAGCAATATTACCATAGACATCAAATAATTGTTTAAAAAGTTAATAATCCTAATATACTGTAATATACTGATGTTAAGTTTGATCTTGTTCGACCAGTAAACTATATAAAATAAGAAGAATTATAAAAAATTGACTTAGGGCTTCGTATATATATTAAATGCACATAATTATAAGGCCATGTTCAGATTCCCAACTATTCACTATTCATTCCAACTTTTTACTATTCATTCCAACTTTTCACTATTCCTCCCTCACAAAACACGTTTCCCAGCGAATGCTACAGTGTTTTTCTTATGCTACAGTGTTTTTTCCTACAATCTAAACACACCCTAAGTTGGATTTGTCAATGGAATATAAGAGTTGTATACATGTTTATTGCATATATAGATGTGAAGGGAGAGAAACATATGTGTTACATGCGTAAAACCATCCATGTTAGGTGCCATGTGAAAAAATACGTCTACATAGAGTATATGTGAACATACATGCACGTGTTTAACAAGTTAATGTATTCATTTGCACGTTTTGCTACTTATTGGACCAAAATGGTACAAGCTTACAAGTTGTTGTATAGTGGGTGTAATTTACTTTTTTTTTTAAAATGTTTTGGCAAATACACTACATCCGCACTGACACCACTGCGTCCAAACTCCAAACCATGCCGTTCTTGTTTCCTTTCCCCGGATACCGTTTATTATACGCTTGCTTTGACTAAAGATAAAGTGCCATTGATTCATGGCAACATATCCTATGGAAACCAACATCTCCGTGGAAATTATGAAAACTAAAATTTAGGCCACACGATGTTGATCTAAGGGCGCGACCAGATCAGGTGAGAGGGGTGATTTGCAAAAGCGTCTTGCAAATCACCTCTCCCACTCTCCTGAGCTTTGCAAATCACTCCTTTCACCTGATCTGGGTTCACCCTTGGATCAACCTCGTGTGGTTCAGATTGGAGTTTCCATAGTTTCCATGGGAAGTTGGTTTCCATTGATTCATAGACAAAAAATATGTTGCCGATAATATATAAAACATATTAAGAAATACATACGTGAGTAGAATGCGTGATGTCACAAGTCACAACTAATAAAGTATCATAGGTGCACTAAGGTAACCTGGTACAAAACAACAAAACGAGGTAGCTGCGCATTCAGATGCGAATCTGAATGCCACAGCCAAAACTACGTGGCTTATACGAAGATCATAGGTTTTGTTTAGGTGAAACGAAGATAATAGGTTTGCATTGTTCGGCCAAATATTGAATCTAATATAATGTATTACAGTTTTTTTTTGCACAAAATATAATGTATTACATATATGAACAGTCATTGTGCTAATACAGAAATAAGACCCTTTAATAATTCCATGATTCATACATATACTCTTTTTTGCGAATATTTCATGTATACTCCTTTATTCGGTCTTAATAAGTATTTGATGCAACTGAAAGAAATTTGGCTGTCAATAACTTTTAGATATTGCATTTGGAAACATAAATTCATATGTTCATATTTTACTAGGAACATGCCCTTGTACCTTAATAAATCGACTTTATAAACATAAAATATTTTTTACTTATCTGTTTCTTTTCCAAGAATATGATCTCATATGATGCCACCAAATGCATAAACATGTGTGCAAGCCTGCATGCCGCATCTGTGAACCATCCAACATTTGGGGTGCTCGCTCCACAAAACGACACTGCGAGGGGGCAATAAGTTGGCCTCCATGTAGTAGCAGGCTAGCAGCTGCTGGAAGAACATTATCTTGGCATCCTTGCTACTCCCAGGTTGCAAGCATAAGAATAAGAGGCACGCCAGCAAGGCAGCAACGGTGTCATAGCTGAACTCTGAAGCATCGTTCGCGCGCACAGCAATGGAAGACCACTACTGCCTATACCTCGCCTTGGCTCTCGTGTCGCTGCTCGTGGTGATCGCCAAGCGCCGGCGGGCCCACGGCCATGGCCTGTGCCTCCCCCCTGGGCCCTGGCAGCTGCCGTTCATCGGCAGCATGCACCACATCGCCGGCAAGCTCCCGCACCGCGCCATGCGTGACCTGTCCCGTCGCCACGGGCCGGTGATGCTGCTCCGGATCGGCGAGGTGCCCACGCTGGTGGTCTCGTCCCGTGAGGCCGCGCGCGAGGTGATGAAGGCGCACGACGTCGCGTTCGCGTCGCGGCCGCTGAGCGCCACCGTGGCCGTGCTCAGCAACGGCGCCCGTGGCATCGTCTTCGCGCCCTACGGCGACCACTGGCGCCACCTCCGCAAGGTCGCCGTCACCGAGCTCCTCAGCGCGCGCCGCGTCCTCTCGTTCCGCGCCGTCCGCGAGGAGGAGGTCGCCGCGCTGCTCCGTGCGTGCGCCACGTGCGCCGCGGCGACGGGCCCCGGCGGCGTCGTCGAGATGCGCGCGCGGCTGTCCGCGCTGGTCGCCGACGCCACGGCGCGGGTCGTGGTGGGCGACCGGTGCAAGGACCGTGACGTGTTCCTGAGGGAGCTCGGACGCGCCATCGAGCTCGTGGCCGGGTTCAACCCGGCGGACCTGTGGCCGTCGTCCCGGCTCGTCGGATGGCTCAGCGGCGCCGTGCGGCGCGCCGAGCGGTGCCGCGACACGGTGTACGGGATCCTTGATCGCATCATCGAGGAGCACCTGGTGGAGATCGACAGCGGCCGTGCCGGCGAGAACGAGGACCTTCTCCACGTGCTGCTCAAGATACAGAAGGAAGGCAGCCTCCAAATCCCGCTCGACATGGACGTGCTCAAAGCTGTCATCTTTGTGAGCTGCACACTTCGCTTTCCAAATTCCCCAATTACTAGTGCATCATAAATTCATAATCACATACTCCCTCCATCCCAAATTGTAAGTTATTCCAAGATTCTTGGAGAGTCAAACTATTTTTATGTTTGACCAAAATTATAGAGTAAATCACAAAAAATTATGGAACCAAATAGATATAATCTAAAAATATACTTAATGAAGAAGCTAATGGTACTTATTTGGTATCATAAATCTTAGTACTTTGATATATAAATTTGGTCAAACTTGAGATAGTTTGACTCTCCAAAAATCTTGGAATGACTTGCAATTTGGAACGGAGGGAGTAGTAGAGTAGGGATACGTGCTGATGATGACAAACAAGCATCTCTTTCTCCTGCACGCAGGACATCTTCGGCGCCGGCAGCGAGACGTCAGCGACGACGCTGGAGTGGGCCCTAGCGGAGCTCATCCGGAACCCCAAGGCCATGCGTCGTGCCACGGCCGAGGTCCGCGACGCCTTCGGCACACTCGGCACGGTCCCGGAGCACGCTCTCGGCGAGCTCCGGTACCTGCACCTGGTCATCCGCGAGACGCTGCGGCTGCACACGCCGCTGCCGCTGCTGCTCCCGCGGCAGTCGCGGGAGGAGGCGTGCCGCGTGCTGGGGTACGACGTGCCCCGGGGCGCCACCGTGCTGGTGAACGCGTGGGCGCTGGGCCGGGACGAGCGGTACTGGCCGGGGGACCCCGAGGCGTTCCGGCCGGAGCGGTTCGAGGCCGAGGCAGGAGGGGTGGAGGTGGACTTGAAGGGCGCCGACTTCGAGCTCCTGCCGTTTGGCGCCGGGCGGAGGATGTGCCCCGGGATGGCGTTCGGGCTCGCCAACGTCGAGCTCGCGCTCGCCAGCCTGCTGTTCCACTTCGACTGGGAGGTGCCCGGCCTGGCCGACCCCGCGGAGTTGGACATGACGGAGGCGTTCGGCATCACCGCTCGCCGCAAGGCAAACCTCCTCCTCCGCCCCATCCTCCGCGTGCCCGTGCCCGGTCTCTAGCTAGCTAGTCTCCCGTCGCCGCTCGCCACTCGTGTCAGTGTGCATGCGTATGACTGTATGAGAAGCAAGTAGCTGCTCCGCCCGGCTTCTCTCTTATGTTGCCATGGGCCTCCAAGACCGATATGTCCAGGCCCATCTAGAGTATGGGCCTATTTGTTGTTACCTGGAATTTGAAATGGTTGGAAGAGTAATAAAAAAACGTTCTCCGTATATTATAAATAAGGAAAAGCTAAACTTCACTTGAGTGATTTGAAGCCCTTCCTCACTCACTTTTTTTGGCCGTTGGATCTTCTTCCCCATCCTCACCATCCACTTCTTCTCCAGCCGATCTGACTATTTGTTTCGCTGATTTGTGGGGCCTAGTTGTCAGCGTGCTTTGTTTTTTTTTAACTGACATGCGGGTCCCACTGTTCAGGTGCACTGTTTGATTTTTTTGGGCTGCGCCTCTTCGTCTCCCAAGCGCATGTGGGTCCCACCGTCCAGCTACAGTGTTTGATTTTTTCGGTGTCGCGCCTCTTCTTATCCCGACGCGCGTCCTCGCGTTTCAGTTCCTCATTTCTCTCCGTCTCCCCCTCTTTACTCTTCCCAGATCTGCTCGAGGCGACGAAGCTCATGCCCTAGGGTTACTCCTATCCTTCGATTTGGTTCGTCCCCGCGGCTCGTGTCCTTGTTTTTTTGCTCTTCGCGACTAGTGGTTTGGATGCAGTCTATTTTTTTCCGTCTCTTTTCTCTCAGTTTTTCGCGCTTGTTTCAGTTCATTCCCGTTCGATTTCGATTTGATTCGAGCTTGTCCTTGGTTGTAGTTGTTTATGTTTCAGGCGTAGAGCGACCGCTGGCGGTCCTCCCCCCGTTTGGTTGCTTTTTTATCGAGATTTCTACTTTTTTTTGTATTTCTATCAGTGAGTTCATCTCGATCCGAAATTATTCGTCCTGGTTGTAGTTTGATTTATTTCTGGTTGACGCGTACATATTCGGATGGGCATCCAGCTTATCAGTTGTCATCGATTTCGGCTCGTCCCCTTTTTTGTTAGTTTTGTATTGAGATTTCAACCATGTGTTTGCTTGATTTATTTCATATGGATTCGATTCCCCTCTCTTGTGGATCGACTCATTTCTGTTTGGATCGAAGAGCAACGATCTAGGGTTTTACTGCGCTGTGCATTCGGTTTCTCTCTTGATTTATCCATTCGGTTCCGCGCTGTTCATAAAATGGTGGGGGTACGGCTTGTAGATCTTCCCGTGCTCATTTCCCCCATACCTGTATGATTTTGAGTTGTCGTTCTATTGTTCTCCGTGTCCTTTTTTTGGATCTAGGTTGTGTCTCTTATAAATCTACAGTATACATAGATACAATTAAGGGAATATATATTACAAAATATTGATTTGTTCATTGCAGTAGAACTGGTTGCATTATGATTTTTTGGCTTGTTAGTTTTGCTTTGCAACAGTTTGCCTGTTAACTGTTTATTTACATTTGTACTAAATTTAATTTGAATATCAGTATTATAAACCGCCTATCATTTTTAATCCTAGTGTGTCAACCTATTATTGTGTTTCTTTAGTGCTATATTGTTTAGCTTTTTGGAGTTGTTCTTTGAGGTATATATAAACCTACAGTATACATATTTGGATAGCTTGTTTTACTCTATGTGTTATGTGATTATTTGATACCTAGTTTTAGTCCATGAATAAGGCAACTGTGTTTTAATTCATGTACTGATATATCAGCTGCTGCTGTTATACTTAGTTTCTTGTTTAGTTTCTTGTCTTACTCTTAGTACTTCTTTTGTACTCAACTTGTGCTCTGTGTTATTGTGCTTTTAGTATATTAGTCTAATTGTATTTGTCTCAGTTTCAGTGTCAGCTATATTTTTTAGTAGGGACTTCTAGGTGAAGTTTCCTTGTGTATTTAGGCGGTTCTTGTCTTACTTTTATATTTAGATTTGCTGGTTTAGTTTTGCACTAGTTATTGCTTTCAAGTGAGTTTTTAAGATATCACATGTCCTTTGGCAATAAATTGTTGATTTTTCTATTTCTTATATCCAATTGTTCTGAGTTAATTGTAATTTGTTTTTCTTATGTTTTTTATATAATTATACCATTTAGTTTCTTTTTGTTATCTTATAATTTATAGTTATTAGTTGAGCTATATTCTTGTTGGTATTTTTCTTTTTCTTCTATTCTTGGTATGCCCCTTTAGGTTTATCGTATTATTTCCTTTTCAGATGTTTTCATTAATTTTATATTTTACTTGTCTTATAACATGAGATTTGTTTTTATAGATGGCTAGGAAGAGGGCAGCTGATTTTGTCAACCTTGAAAGTGCTGACGAATGTGATGATGTTGACACTGAATCTCAAGACTTTTCTGATTCTCAGCCATTTAGTCAATCTGATGGTGGACCGTATGCTGATGTAAGTATATATGTTTTGCCTCATACGTATTGTCTTACAAGCTTCTTCATGTCCTTTTGTTGATCATTAGTTTTCTAATCTTAATTAATCTTTGTTTTTCTGTTTGTTTAGTATTCCTATGGTTATGATCAGCCCAATGAAAGTATCAAGCGTGCAGCTTATGTACAAGTACTAAAGGATGTAAGTTGTACTAAAGTATCAGGCCTGTTGTTTATTTTTTATATTTTTTTGTGTTTGTTATTTAATTTGTGTTCTCTACTTTTATTTTACTCAGCTGGCAGAGATCAAAATATTAAAAAGGAATTTGGCCATGTCTTTACACCATCAAGTTTTTTTGTTCTGAAACCTTTTTTTTTCTATTTCATTGCATTTGTAGCTTTGAGTTCGAAGTTTAAAACTGCTGAATGTTTGTTAGCTTGTGTTCATCCTTGTTGTTCATTTATCTAGTAATCGAGCCTGATGATGAATTGAACCATGTAAGCATAGCCAACGAAAACCCACCAGAGTGGATTTGGCAAGTTGATTTCTTCCATATCACTTTTGCCCTGTAATGCCCGACGTGGTGGTACTACATGGTTCTTTTTATCATTAGGCTCTGATTGGTTATTTTCATATTCCAATTTGTCCTAATTGTCCCCTTGTGTTGGATATCATAATTATAAGCTCATTTCAACTCTAATTGTCGTCGCCTGTCATTTTTAACTAACCTATATCATTGTTGTGCTCATTGATTCTGTTGAAATAGATTAGTGGTTCTTACTTCAGACTTTTGACTATCAGAAACCCTTTATTTGATGTCTGTCATTGTAATGTTACTTTTATTATAGAAATATTTGCTTTCAACATATTATACTTTTTTGCAGTCATTTTTCAATTCTAAATTATGTTTTATTCCCTTGTGTGCCATGATTGCTTTCAGTTCAAAGCTTAAAATTGATGAATGCTTGTTTGCTTGTGTTTATCCTTGTTCATTTATTTAGTAATCGAGCCTGGTGATGAATTTAACCGTGTAAGCATAGCCAACTAAAACCCACCAGAGTGGATTTGGCAAGGTGATTTCTTCCATATCACCTGTGCCCTGTAATGCCCGGCGTGGTGGCACTACATGGTTCTTTTTATCATTAGGCTCTAATTTTTTAATTTTTATTTTCACTTTTGTCCCAATATTCCCTTTGTGTTGGATATCATATTTATAATCTTATTTGAACTCTATTTTTCCTTTTCTAGATGCCTATGCCTATGAAAAGACATAAAGATGTGTTTACTAGATTTTCTGTTACCCTCTTTTCATCTGTTATAGATGCTCTGAGCCCAGAGAGCAGAAAGGTTATTCAGGATCATGGCTTAGGAACTCTTCTTCAGTTTGACAAATGTTTTGTACCTAATAACTTTGCTAGATGGGTTGCTCAGCATGTGAACTTTACGTCAGCTGATTTTGTTTCTGATGGAAAGGTCATTCCCCTTACTAGAGAGTCTGTTTATTCAGTCTTTCGACTCCCGATGACTGAGAAGCCTTTCCCTAGTGATTTCTCTGGTGGGAAATCTCGAGTGTTGTCCAAATTTCAGAAACAGTCCATCCCTTCTGTGAACTTCTTTGCAAGCAAGCTTATTAACCATGATCCAATGTCTGATGAAGACACCTTAATCTGTTTCATTTTGGTAGCAATGAGTACCTTTTTGTGTCCAAATTCATCGTTGATTCCTTCCTATAAATATTTTGGAATTTTTGAAGATGTCAGTTCAATTAAGGAATTGGACTGGTGTGGATTTATTCTTAATTGGTTGCTGGATGCTGTAAAGAAATTCAATGCTGGGAAAGCTTCTAAAGAATGTGAATGTGGAACTCTAGGTGGTTGTCTCTATTATCTTGTTGTAAGTCTTCATGTGTTTCTAATCTATTCTTGTATTTTTTTTGTTGCATGTTTTTTTTCTTTTCTGATATTTACAAAATGTTTGTTTGTTATTATTACCATTTCCCTCTAAATACATCATCTCATCTGCCTTATGTAGGTGATATATTTGGACTTTGTTAATTTTGGTGTTCGCCAAGTCCCCGATGATATTCCACGGATCGCTGTTTGGAAAGGTGAAATGATAAAAGAATATTCTTCTTTTGATATGAAGTCCCCGGGTTGTTATGGTTGCCACCCTCTCTTGGATATTTCAGCTACTTGTTATTCTAAGGTAGATCCATTGGCATTTCTGTTTTCATCATTGATTCCATCTCGAATTTAACCTTTATATTATTCTATTCATAATTTAGTAACATTAGTTTTTTAATACTTTAGGATATGATCTTTCTCCAAAACTGTTCTTCCCTTCTTTTGGATGACGATTTTTGTGAGAAGCTTGATTCGTATTCTGGCTGTAAGCTACCAATTGTGTTGAAGGAGAAAATCTGCAATCTTATTCAGACCTTTTGCTTCAATCCTAGAATAGCAGTCAATTTAAATGTTAATTCAATCAATGGTTTGCCTGATGAGATGAAGAAATCATTTTGCAATCTTCTGAACTATGTTTCCAATATTAATTCTCGAACTCCGAAATTAATTTTGGATCTTGTCAAGTTTTTTGCTGATTCAGCTGATACTTATGATCCTAATATTGTTCGATCCACTCAAGTCACACCATCCAATGAACATATTTCTACTCCTGCAAACAACAACTTTGATTTCTCTGAACCTAAAGATTTTGACAACATAGGTAATCTTTTACCAGCTTGTCTGTTTATTTAATCACTTTCGTTGTTGCTAATATTTCCTCCCATTTTCTATGATTTTTACAGAAGAGAATGCTTCTCATGGTGTTTTCTGTTCTCAGTATGAACTTCATAAATCCTTTCATTCTTGTAGCGAAGTAAATATTGATCATCAGGTTTGTTTCTCTAGTCATTTTTTCCCTTTGTTGTATTTTGATCCTTTTTTATTAGTTCTATATGTATCTCTTATATGTTTTTTTTCAAATAATTTATTTGCTGATTGTCATTTTATATATTCCCTTTTGCAGTGCTCCCCTATAAAATCTAAAGAGAATGGTGCTGATGATTTGGACTCATCTTTGCCTTTGCCTATTCCCAAATTGAATCTTTCTGCTTCTAAAATCCCATCAAATGTAATAATTACTTTTTCCTAATTATCTTTCCCATTTTTTATCTTTTTGACTGACACACCCCTGTACTTATGTTTCCAGTTGATGAATGAAAATGTTGCCAGAGTGATGGACAAGTTATCAAGGAATAGTGAGTAACTTTTTTCTTTATATTTTTTTATTTCCATACGTTTCATTTTGTCTTATTATTTAACCATTATATTTTGTTATTTCAGACTTGTCTTCGCAATCTCCAAGCTCTAGCACCCCTTCCAGATTGAAGACACGATCACCTGCTCTTCAATCCAATTGTAAGTTAGTCGTTATTAAATATATATATTTTTTCTCCTTGTCGTTATACTTGTCCTTGCTTGCTTATAACTTGTGCTATATCGTTTTTCCTTATTAGTTTGTTTACTCTTTTAATTCAATTATCCATTTACTCTACTAATGTGCTTCTTAATTGAATTATCCAATTTTCACAGCTAGTTTTTTCTAGTTCGACAGTTCAGCTGTAGGGGTGTTATTACATTTAAAGTGCTGTCAATTTTTTATTTTTAGGAATTTCAAATGTTTTATGCTTTTATATGCATGTTGTAGATGAATTTTACATTATTCCATATGAAATATGCAGCATATTTGTAAACCTAGTTATCTCTCATGCTCTGTAGGGGAAATTTATTGTCTTGTTTTTGTGTTATTGTTTGCTCTACATCAGATTTTTTAGATCAGTAGCCTTATTATCTTTTTCCAAAACGTGTTCCCTGAAATTTGTCACTGCATGCATGTTTTAATTGAAATGTGGATGTCCTCTATTTTTTGTTGCTTGTACTTGTTAGTTTACATTATTGTTTCCCTTTTCAATCAGATTTCTTATCATTTACATTTTATTTATTGGCCTTTATCATTTTCTTGTCTGTTAAATTTTTTATTTTCAGTACACAAAAGACCTCTTCATTCTCAAGGCACATCACAACACCAACATTACCATGAATATAATAGGTCACCATTACAAGACTCTACCAACTTAAGATCAGCAAAGAGGATTAATAAGTCTGTTGATAACCTATTTGTTCCTGATTCTATATCTCCTCCTTCAAATCCAAGATTGTCAAGATTTCATTCGCAAAAGGCATTTCAACTATTCTTATTGTTATCTTTTTCTTTTTCTTTCTGTATCTCGTATTTGTTCCTGATAATCATTCTATTTTCGTTTTGTATTTATGGTATTTATTATTATTGTTGTTTTGGATGTTTTTGTAGTCTTCGTTAGGTATGGAAAACAACTCTCCCTCTCTGTCTGAAAATGTAAGCATGTTATTTTTCCTTTATTTCACTACATTCTTTGTTCCTCTATTTTTTGCCACTTTGTAATATATATTCCCTCAATTGTATCTATGCAAGAAGAGCAAATTATATTTCAAACTTTGGATTTCACTGACCCAAATTCCCCTAAAGATTTCACTAGCTTGTCTAAAGGATCCAGAGGCATATTAAGTTCTCAATATCATTATGGTGTTCGATGTACTTTTCGGGCCCTTGGTGAATCTCTCAAGCCTGGTGGGGTTGTCAAGAGTTATGTGATCTCTGTGTTCTGTTATAGCCTCTTTCAAAAGCCTAATGGTCACCCTGATATATCAAAGAGGCACTACTTCTTCCCAAACATTGCTGTAAGTTTCATTCCTTTTATTCTTCTTTCTATTTATTTTCACTCTTATATGCTAGCTTTAATGTATGTTTTCTTTTCTGTTCCTCTTACATTTAATCTATTTTTTTTTGTGCATAGTAAAATCTTCTCAAGGATCCTGAGTTTGCTGATGAAGATGTTCTTTCTCGTGCTTTCCGAAGATCATCCAAGGCTCGGCCACTCCATCTTTCAAATATGGTAAATTAATTTTTTCCTGCTTTTGTTTTATTGTTGATTCATTAATTTCACCCCCCCGATAGTTTCTTCGTATCTGTTTTAATTTTCTCTCTCTTACTTGTTCTTATTGCAGCTATTCTTTTCTATTTGTCATGAAGACCACTGGTCTGTCTTTGTCGTAGACATCAAGGACAAGAAATATGTTATTCTTGATTCTTTCTTTACTAGAACTGATGAGTACCAACAAATTCTTTCTGAAAAGATGGTTAGCCCTTACCTTAGTTTATTCTCTTTTTCTTTTGTCTTTTCAAATTGTTGCCATAGTTTCTCATCTTATTTAAATGTTGCATAGATCTGCTTTTGAGTTTTACTGGCAGAAATATATTCAGTTTGACATGGGCTTTGATGAGTATGAGTTTATTCCCAGTGTTCCTCAACAGCCGCTTGATAACACGTTAGTTTCCTATTTCTACTTTTAGTTATTCATTACTAAATCTAGTACATTCCGTTATCTATTTTGCTATGTTCTTGTGTTAAAAAAAATTATCCAATTTCGTTGTTTAACTTGGCCAAATTACTTGAATGGTTGCATTTTTTTGGATTTATTATCTTCTCACATATCATATTTCTTATTTTCACATCTTCTTTCTCATCGTCAACTTATTGTGTATTAGGCGTCAACTTTTCTTTTTTGTACTGTCAAACTCATCATACTAGGTTTCACATCTTCTTTTTTCTTCTATGATCTAGTAATTTTTTTTTGTATATTGATAAATGTAATATTTTTTTCATTTCTGATTCTGGAATTTACAAAATAATGTTCCTTGAAAACTGGGAGTCCCCAAGGACTAAGCTCACTTCTATTTTCACACCTGAAGATATACCAAAGATTAGGATTTTCATAGCCAATCAGTTGGTTTTCCACCACAAAAACACTGGCATGAAGAATCGTGTTGTAAAGTTCAAACTTGAGGTATTTCTGCTTTCTTCATAGCATATTAGTTTATCTTTTTCTGTCAATCAGTTTGTCATTTTTGCTTATTTCTACCCAGGAACATTAATTGACATGGTTCTGGATTCATGTCTTTGCAAAAGATGTCTACTTCATGGGCACCAGAGACTCATAGCTTTAGTTTCTTTGTTTCTAGCATATTTTACTATCCGGCCACAAATGTAATAGGTCGCATAAATAGTGTTCCCATACTTTTGTTCATGCTTGTCTTGTGTACAAAACTCATATTACATATACTATATTCTACTGTAAATATTTTGCCTTGTCTATGCTTTGCTTGTAGCTCTCTGCATATTTCATTTGCTTCTGTGTCCCCACTCGACATTGCTCCCTTTTATTCCTGTTGGATGCTGCTTTGTTCCTTTTGTTCTGTCTTCTTCATCCTTTTCTTCCTACTTGCTTGAGGACCTGCATTTTCAAGATTATTATTTTCGTAGTCTTATTACAAGCCTAATTTCTAAGCAATAACATAAACATTTCATATGTACATATCGATCTTACTTGATGTGTTTCCCTTATTGTTTTTATTCTTCCCTGCTTTCTTAGCCATTTTTGCTCTTTCCTGTTCAACCATTGGCATGAGCCTTGTAGGATTCTTTGGCCTTCCCTTTTGCTGTATTCTTTTTGGATCTCCAATGAAAATAATTTCTTGATTTCCATTTGAACTTGATTCCCCCAAACTGTGAGTCTGTACTGCCCCCTCATTTGCAACTGTTTCTGGTCTCATATCTTCTTCGGCCAACATTATCTCAAGCTCCTCTCCTATCCTTTGGAATTCCTTGGCAAGGTAATCTGCTGTCCTTTTCCCTTTTGCAGCTTTAGATGTTAATTCTGCTGCTTGTCTAGATAACATATTGAACCTTAGCAGCCTATGTGTTGTACTAGTTTGTTCTCTTCTATGAATGTGGAATTTCTTCTCTTTTTTCCTCCATCTTTCTATGTAATACTTCCCTGGTATTTCATTAATCTCCTCCTCTACTATGATTTTCAGTATGTGTGCACATATTATACCATCTTTGTTGAATTTGCCACATATGCAGCTGAATTCTTCTGCACCTTTGGTAAGGTCTGTTTGCACAATATACTTTCTAATCACTCCCCTTTTCCTGATTTTGTTTGATTTGTACCACACTTCAAAAGTCCTGCCCTCTTCTATTTCCTTGTACTTGTAGTTTTCTGTTTGCTTCAGCTGGTTTGCAAATTTCAAGTATATGCTCCTGTTATACAACTCTATCGCCTGCTTTTCTATTGTGTATCCATATTGTAGTTCTTTAGGTATCTTTTTCTTGCTCTGGTTGTCCTCTATTTGTTCCTTGTTCTGAATTGTGTCTATTATCCTCTGATATTCGCGCAAGAAACTGACTACACTATATGTAGGGCCAACATTGTCGTTGAATCTCGCATTTGTCCCTTCGCTCCTTCCAGTACTCTGTATGAATGGAAAGAAGTCGTGCTTGAAGTAGACTGGTATAAATCTATTTCTCATCTCCCACATCTTTGTAAAGTACTTGTTGTTTTCCAGCTTGTAATCTGTTATCATTTTCAGCCAGCCTGTCTCAAATTCTTCCTCGGTGACAGAGAAATTTACTATGTCTTCGAAAGTTTCAGGTAATTCTTCATTTGCTGCAAATACTTTCAGGTTTTTGTTGTAGCATTTCCTTTTAATATGAAAGAAACAGTTCCTGTGTATTGTGTTTGGAAAAACCATCACTATAGCTGATCTCATTGCCTTGTCTTGGTCTGTTATGATACTCTTAGGGTATTTGTTACCCATTGATTCCAAAAATGTCTCAAACACCCATTTGAAAGTTTCACTTGTTTCATCTGCTAGAAATGCGCATGCAAATAAGCATGTCTGCACATGTCCTGTTATTCCCACAAATGGTGCAAATGGTAGATTATACCTGTTAGTCATATAGGTTGTGTCAAAGCTGACACAGTCTCCATATTCTGCATACCATTTCAGAGATATGCCCTCTCTCCAAAACATGCTTTTCACTTTCTTGTCCTCATCTAGCTGAAATCTGTAAAAGAAAGTCGGGTCTTATTTTTCTCTTTGCCTGAAGTATTCCAATGTTTTCATCATGTCATTTCCAGTGACCTCTCTGTTTATTTTTGTTCTCAGATTCTGAACATCTTTTGTTTTGTACGGGAGAGCAGTCAAGCTTCCTCTTAGGTAAGATAGAATTCCAATCATTTGCCTTGTCGGTATGTTGTTATGGTTCAGTGTTCTTATCATTCCCTTCTCATCTTCTGTCATGTACTTCTTTCCGCTGAATAGTTGATTTCTGTTTTCTGGACTCAAATCATGGTTGTGGTCTAGATCCAGCCTAGTTGCTTTCCAAATGCCTCTTTCTTCCGTAACTACCATCACACATTTGCAGTCTGTTCTGACTTGTACATTTGTTTTCCTTTTTTCTTTGCCTTCGTTGGCCTCTACAAGCATATTTTCTTGTTCCAGGTTGTCCTTCTTCTTTCCTTCTTTTCCATATTTATGGCATTTCATCTCTTGCTTATATATCTCACCATTTCTTTTCTTGCTAGTTGATCTAGCTACATGTGTCACCACAACTTGAAACCCTGCCAGAAAGCCATAGAAGGAGAAGAAATGGTGAGCATCCTCTCTTTTTCTAAATTCCATGTCAAGTTGAGGTGTGTATTTGCTGTCAATGCTTGCATTGTTCCCCACAGATGCTGCCAGCTGCTCCCTCTGGATGAAAGCATCAACTTCTTCATATGTGAGTACTCTATTTCCATCTGCATCTGTGTCATTTGCAGCGTTGGCTGAACCTTAATTCTCTGCTGCATTATATGCATTTCCTCCGGTGCTTTCATCTACAGCCACCACCTGTCATTAAATGCTTTGTCATTATCGTTATTTGCACAGAAATTTATAATTGTATTTCATATTAGTTTCACTTCAAATCATTTGACATCTGCAATCTCACCTCTTTTAACTGTATTGTACTGAAAATTTCTTGTCTACAGATTCCATCATCATTGTCGAAATAAATTTCTTCAACGTCATCCTCTGCTTGAGCTCCAATCTTCAAAAAAAAAGGTTTGTTTCAATTTTTTTGAATTCCTTCTTAGGGGTATTTTACATGTATGCAAAAGATAATTCCACTTACCGAATATTCTGGTGTTGTTTCATTGCTGGGAGTCTCAACATTATTCTCCATCCCAACTATGTCCCTGCTTACCTGTACAAGGAAAATGTTTTGCCAGGTTAGTTCTTCTATATTTCAACTATGTCCCTGATTGCTTATCAATGATTGATTATCAATTTCATTCATTTTACCTGGTACTTATCAATGATTGCTTCCTCCTGTTCAATTGGCCAATCAATTTCCTGAATTGCAAGTCCTGATTCCTGCAAAACCTTCATCATCATGTATGTACTCAGTTTTTTTACTCATTTTCCTGCATTGCTTCCTCTTGATTCAAGTTATTCTTTGTTATAATTTTTAGATTCTTTATGTTTTTCTACTCAGTTTTGTCTGTACCTCAAGCCCATATCTGCCTGTTAGTATGCCCATGTATGACATTTCTTGCCCCTGTAAAAAAATGTATATACAACCTATAACCTTTGCATGTAATTTATTATGTACTGTATTTTTAGAATCAACAAATTGCATGTCTTGCCTGATAGTTGCCTCCATTTGCTACATCTCCTTGAGAGTTCCTGCTTTCTTCCTGTGAATTCCTTATCTGAGTCATTAGCAAATCTGTGTAATATCCCTGCAAAATAAATTTGTTTGTATTTTTTGGTTTATTATCAAATTGAGTACTGTTTTAGTTATGCATATATTTTGTTACATGTTCACTGTTGTAGTTGTCTAGCAAATGTGCTCCATCATTCCCAATGCTAATTTTATCTGGCCATCGTTGCCCAATATCACTATAGCTGACCATTTGTTGTTTCCACTTTTCTGCATTGTAGATATTTGGCCGTGGTTCCTGCAATTCAAGAAATTTTATTAGTAGCGGGCACAGAGTTATAATGTATTGTATCTCAACAATTTCTATGAAATTTTCCCTTGTAAATTACCTGTGCATAATTCAGCGGCATTGTCCTTGATGTGTTGCATCCACTGATTAGTTGTGTATTTGTTGAATTACAGTTTTCACTTTCATCTGGTACTCTGTCTTTCCCAAGTGACCATATCAATCCGTATGGATCTGCCTGCACTTGTCAAAAGATATGTATCCATTCATTCCTTTACTCAGTACATTTCAACTTTTCCTTTTGATTTTATAGATTCTGAAGATGAGGCTAACCTGTGCAATTTCAGATCCATCTTCTGCTGCCGTTGTACTGTTGCTGCTCACATGGAGTGTCTGCTTTGATCTGGCGGCTATTTCTGGTGTGGATGCTTGGATCTTGAACTTCTTCATCCTGGTTAGATCCTATTGCCTTTTTCTTTTCCTTCCGGTTGTTTTGGCCCCCTTTCTATCATCCCTCTTCTAGCCTTCTGTTCCTTTTTTTCCCCCACGCCCAGTGGGGCTCGAGCGCTTCTGTGCAGAAGCTTCCTTTTTGCTTTTCTTTTCTTCTCCCCCACGCCCAGAGGGGCATTTGGTCTTTTCCTCTAGTTTCAGGTTTAGTTTTACCCCTTTGCTTTCACCGTGCAGGGGCATCTTTCTTTTGCCACACTAGATCTATTTATTTCTGTGGGCCTCTAATGGGCTTTTTTTTATTTCGGATTTTATTCTGCCTTATTTTTCATGGGCCCTTTTTCTAAATGGGCCTTTTCTTTTGTTTTTAATCCTTTTATTTATTCTTTCCTTTTTTTTAGTCATCTGTTATATGTTATTACTGGGCCCTATTTGGGCCTTCCTAGCTTATTATTTCTCACTGTGCCTCTGATTGGCTTTTTCTGATTTCGGCTTTTATTCTGCTTTATTTTCTTGGGGCCTTTTTCTAGATGGGCCTTTTATTTTTTATATGTCTTTTATTTTATATGGCACCTTTTTCATGTAAAAAAGTTTTGTATTGTTTTTCTATTAACTCTATGTTTGCAGTGTTTTCAATGCTGCGAATTTGGTAGGACAGCTTGGCAGCCTGGGAAAGTTCACTTCAATAACTGAAATGTAAGGGCATGATCTTTGCAATTATCTTGCTCATGGTTGATCTTTGTACCTATCATACTGTATTGTTTCAACAGGTCAACAACGAACATCTTATGTACTGGTATAGCTTATGTTGCACTCTATACTCTAATCGAGCTTTGTGATTGTTTACTTTCTTGCCATTCTAGAAATCTTAGCAACAACAATATTGGTGGAACAATACCGAACGATCTACCTGTCACATTGTGGAATTTGTATGTATTATCCTTACTCTTGAAGTTTTTTAGTCATGGTTTGATGATGTTTGATTTATATTCCTTGTTGCTGCAGCTTTCTCTCAGATAACCAACTCACTGGAGGCATCCCAATGTCATTATCAAAACTCCACAGTCTAACAACCATGTAATTTCATTTTCTTTTCCATTCTCAACAGGTGAACTTTGCCTCTCTACTTTTCATGGGCGTTTTTTCTAAATGGGCTTTTTCTTTTTTATGTGATCCTTTTTTTTATTCTTTCTTTTTTTATTTATCTGCTATATGTTATTACTGGGCCCTATTTGGGCCTTCCTAGCTTTTATTAATTTTTTCTGCTTCAACTTTCCTTTGCTTTATGCCCCTTCCAAGTCAGTTACTTTACATTTAGTGCTTGTTATTAATAAATTGCTAACATAAGCTAAATAACAGTTCATTTTATATACTTTTTACACTTAGAATTTATCTATGATTTCATTTTTAATTTACTGTCTAATTTAAATTGTTGCATGTTTCTTGGATTGCCTTTTTTTACTGCTTTTACTTGCTAGTGCCTGTTAACATAAGCTTACTAACAAGAAATATTATGATTGCTTTGCCCTATAGGTTTTAGTGTCACATGTATCTTCTTGTCATTTCCTTATTTGGCATTATGCCATTTCTTTATTTGACCTTTCCCCATTTGAGGGATATAACAGTCTTCCTTTATTTTCTAATTTTGGAAACCATAGTAAATTATTTGAAAACTTTGCCTATAATTTTGTAATATCTTTATCTCTTCATTTTTCCTGTTTTGCTACTATTTTTCTCCTTGTTCTGTTTAGTAGTTGTCTTTTTTCATTGCTTGTAGTAATCAGTGCCAACTATTCAGCCCCATAGAAGGCTTTTTGCATAGTTTGCCCTATACGTTTTAGTTTGTCATGTTATGTCATATAGGATTTTAAACTTCTATTTTGAGATTTGGGCTTGTGGTCCATCCTCCTAGCCTTCTATACTAGTTTCAGTACTTTTAGGATCCATTGACAATTATAGTCTAGTTATGATTTCAGTTATATCATACTGTCATAGCTTCAAACTCAGTCTTTTTTTTAATGCCTGTGATGATTAGCCTTTTTATCCAGATTTTTTTTGCTGGATAAGCTTCAGTTCCATTCTCTCATGGTTTGTCATCAAACCGTGTGACACATCCATTCCCAACGTACAGCTGCTATGCTGTGATATCTAAGTTGGGGTGGATGTCTTCCACGGTTCCATGGCTGCCATGAACTCTTACATTTAGTTTAAGTGAAAGGTTAACTCAAAGGCAACATATCTGAGGCCATTTTTTTCTTTTTTTTCTTCCTTAATTTCCATCTTTGATGTCTTTTTATTTCCTCCCTGAACCCATTACATCTCACATTTATTTTTTGGTACAACAACAGTTTAAATTCAGTTTTGTATATGTTCTAATTTTCTCTTAGGACTCTTATTATTTTCATCTTCTTATTATACTCATCTTCTTGTTAATTCAGTCCATTTTGAATTCAGTCCATGGATAGCATGAGGAACCATGGATTTAAGTCCGTATAAACTCTAACTCCTTTAGTTGTCTTATAGATTATTTTGGTTGTTTCTGGGGTGAGTACCACATGCTCATAGTCATGGTTATGTTCCTGTTCATCTTCCCAAGATTTACCAGGTTGGTCTATGCTCCGTGCTTCTCTCTTAATTTGAAATGTCTTAGCTTTCAAAATCTGGTTGTTAATTATATTCAAATCTGTTAATTTCAAATCTTGTCTGAATGTTGGAACTTATAAATTTCACAGTTATTTTACCTAGTTTCACAGTTTAGATCTTATTGTAATTTTAGACTTAATCTGCTGTCAAGATTTTCTATATTTGTCCTTTCCTCGTTCGAGGTATATAACAGGCTCCCTTACATTTGTGATTTTGAAAACCGTAGCAAATTATTTGAAAACTTTGCCATTTGCTTTTTTGCCATTTCCCCATTTGAGGATTATACAGGCTCATTAACATTTCTAGTGTTTGGAAACCATAGCAAAATATTTGAAAATTTGACATTTTCTTTTTTGTCATTTCCCGATGTCAGGATTACACAGGCTCATTAACATTTCTAGTGTTTGGAAACCATAGCAAATTATTTGAAAACTTTGCCATTTGTTTTTTTGCCATTTCCCCATTTGAGGATTATAGAGGCTCATTAACATTTCTAGTGTTTGGAAACCATAGTATTTTTTTTTGGAAACTTTGGCCCTTGTCACATTTTGCCTTTTGAGGATTAGACAGGCTCACATTTCTAGTTCGGAAACCATAGAAAAAAGTTTGAACATTTGCAATTATTTGCTTCCTTTGCTTCTTAATTGGAGTTTTGTATCTGTTCTAAGTTTGACCTTTCATTTCTAATTTTGTAAACCATAGTATACTATTTTAAATCTTTGCCATTTCCTTATTTGCCATTTCCCCAACTCTGCCTGTGATGATTAGCATTTTTATCTACTTTTTTTTATTGCTGGATAACCTTGCATGCCATCCTCTCATTGTTTGCATCAAACCATGGGAGATATCCATTCCCAACCTACAGCTTCTATGCGCTGATATCATTGTTGGGGTGGATGCCTGCCATGAATTCGTACCTTTGCTCCAAGTCAAAGGTCAATTTAAAGGCAACATTTCTGAGGCCATTTACAACTTTGTTTTATATAATTTTGTAATAGAAATCCCCTTGTGTTGCCATTCCTCTTTTCTTCCTTAATTATCATCTTATTTCCTCCCTGTTTCTCATTAATTTCACAGTTTGTCATGGTCATGTAACTGTCCTCTGTTATACGTCCACCATGTGCCTGTTTGTATTTTATTATTATATCATATAATTATAGCATTTAGTTTGTTTCTATGGTCAGTAGTAATTTTATGTCACATGGCTGTTTTGCTCTTTCTGTAGCATATCCCTTTTTTACTTTGGTTTTCAGTACATTTTTAGTTATTTGCCTGTGCCCCCTAGGAAAAAATATCCCTGTTTTTACTGACATTTGGTTTTGCTTCTACTATTTTTTGCTATGTACAGAAAAGGAATCCACCAGGCTGCCCCTATTATATGTTCTTTCTGCTCAACTTGAAGTGCCAGAAAAATATGTGAGCTTCCTCTTCCTCTTCCTCCTTTTTTGTTGTCGCAAATCTTAGTTTCAATTATAGGCCACGAAAAAATGTGAGTTCCCTCTTCCTCTTTCCAAGTTTTTTAGTTCAAATCTGCCCTGATTTCAATTATGAGAAGTCATTGTTCAGATTTAAATCTAATCTTGTTCCCAGTAATTTCTTAATTTTTTGGCATTTCTTTTTCTTGTTAATTTTCTACACTGTATGGGTGCATGTACTGTATGTTAGGCTAGTGACGTGGTTGCCAATGCAATGTATGTTCCTTTGTTATAGTAACTTGATTCAATTTTTGGTTCAGAAGTATTTCACTGCCTTCATCCTAGATGATTGTTTCTTGACCATCTGCGAGACAATGAGTGAACTTTCTCTTGCAGCTATTTACATCATAATCTCTTAATTTGAAATTTGTCACTGAAAATTGAAAGTTATAGATGTCACAGTTAGTTTTACCCAATTTCACAGTGTCAATGTTCATGTAATTTTCGATTTAAACTGCTGTCAAGTTTAACTTATGATGTAATTCAAGGTAAATTATCAAACTTATGCTGTTTCAGTATAAATATGAAAATTTGAGTTCAGAGTTCAAATCTGTGTTGTTCGAGTTGAAAAGTTTCTTGTTTTCAAATCACTCTAGTTGTCATATTTGCTAAATCTGATTTAGCCTATATTTTCTTTGTTTTCATATATAAGTCAGTATTTGAATTGAATGATTTATTTTATCTTTTTCCCTAATTATGACTGATTTGGTGGCTTCCATTATATGAGTGAATGGGAGCTCAAAATCACTCAAATTTTAGATTGTCCAAAATCTGGGTGATTTGAAGTGTTCCATCACTTGATGGAACCCTCCAAATCACTCAGATTTTGTTTTGTCCCAAATCTGAGTGATTTGGGGCGTTTCATCACTCAAGTGACAGAACCCCCAAATCACTCAAGTCACGAATAGACAGACCCAAATAAATACAATAAGCCATTCAAAATACGAATTAGCGCTATCGACCTACAGTTCCAACTTTAGAAGAAAAAATATTTGACATTTAGAATAGAGTTAATTACGTTATTAGTACATAAGCTTGTGCTTAGGTATATCATCTCTCAAGATGCTCATTTAGAAACAACAAAACATATATGTGCAGAGAGGTCACCAGAATGGCACGTGGGCAGCTTACACGTACATTTAGCACATGTATATGCCTTAAACGTGGTGAAACACTATCGGAAATAGTCACTTAGCTTATATATATATATTATTTTTCACTCCAGAAACTTTTTTCTTTGAAACTTTGCTTTAGATATTTTTGTTTCAAATTTTATTTAATTTTTTGAGATAAATTTTGCATTCAAAATTGGAGATCGAAAAAAAAAAGGAGATCATATTCTACTGCGGAGGTGAGATCGGGCGAGTTTGGATGGGACGGTGGAAATCGACCGTGGGGAAGCTCCTGTACGGCCGGCCGTGAATTTGCTGTGCACATCCCCTCCATCTTGGACTGGTTCCGGCGATCGATCGCTGGAACTGGCGTTCGTTTTCGCCACCTCGGCGCGCAGGGGACGGAAGCGCGTGGTGACTTGAGTCGAGCCGCAACTTGAAGGAAGCGAAGTCCAATAGGTGGAACGGAACGGAATCGGGGGGCACGGACAGTACAGAGGAGATGCGAATGGCGTGTAGCATAGCGTGTTATTCTGAAGCATGTTCTGGCGTGGCATGGAGCGATTGCCTCGGCTGCCTTTTTCCGGCTCCGGCGGTGACTGCAGACCGTGGACGGAGACCGGGTAGCAGGTCAATGGGAGGATAATAAGCTGGTGCCGTTGCCCGTTGGTGGAATGGAATGGAATGGAACCATCCCGTTGGTGCCGTTCCCCAGAGTAACGCCTCCCTCCCTTCGCACCGGGCGCTAGCGTTGAACTTGAGCGTGGAGCCGTGGAGGATGCGCATGGCCGCCTCACTGGTGGTGGCAGACGCCGGTGGCAACCGGGCGAGGGCGCAAGGCCGCAAGAGGAGTAAAAATACACCGTCGATCCTTAGAACTTGGCAGAGGGTGTCATTCTGCTCTTCGAACTTCTAAAATGCATATTTGGGTCTCAAAATTTGCTATGCTGGACTAAACAAGGGCGCGGTCTGTGCAGTGCAGAGCAAGGGCTCGAGACAGAGCCTCGTCACGCGTCAAGCAATTCTGTTTGGTACAATCATTTTTGGTTTCCTGGTGCTGTATCAACCTGCATAATGTTCGGGGAAACACGAGCCAGAAACTCGAAACCACATAGGACGTTTCACACAAGAACAATAGATTATAGAAGATCGCTTTATTTGACATGAAAGCCTAACGAAGTTTCACACATCACACGACACGGGCAGGAAACGAAGAAGGAATGAAGGATCAGAGTATCAGACCATAACACTCGCTGGTCCATCCTTTGCATAATCAAACACAGCACACAACGGAGACTTCGTGCAGTTCGACCATGAAAGAAAGGCGCCCCGTGCAGTTCGATGGAGAGTTTCGTTGTGCGTCACGCCATACAGTTTGCAATTTTAGTAGACTTATTAAGGTGACAGCTACCTACGACCAACCTATATATTGCAGATGCACGGCGCTACAATCATGCAAATAAAGATGTGACCTGCAGAATATTTGGGAGACACTTTAGCGAAGAATTCCAAATACAAGCAGTACTTCACACAAGAAGCTCGATTTATTTGTTGGACAAGATAGATAGCAAAGCAAAGTTACATCACGACAGGGGTGGTAATTGCAACACAAGAAGGAAGGACCAGACGATAATACTTGCTGATCCCTCCTACCTACACCTGACACAATCAAATAGCAGAAACTTACTGACGACCAGTAATCAAACAGCAGAAACTTAAGACTAATCAACAGCAGTAACAGGAGGTTCTTTCTTACAAAAAAACCTTAGCAACCTCCTGAAAGCAGCAACTGAAACTGGAGCCTAAAGCTCCAAACCAAACCAAGAACAAGGGCAGGGCAAGAACCACAAACAAGCGAAACCACGGATGGATCAGTGCAAGCTCTAATATGGCAACTGACCCATCTGCGACCGACAGACACAAAGGCAGGAACTTGAAATCACGAGAGCTTCGTAGTACTAATTCTGGCTCCCGATCCTCTGCTGCGCGCACTAAAATGAGCACATGATAGCAGCAGAGGAACGAACGAGCCCTCCGACTGACGAAGCAGAGAACGCGCGTGCGCGCTTCTCCTTGAGCTTCTTGCATCGGCTGCTGTTTCACTTCTCGTCGGCTTCGTCGGAGACGGGGACGCCACCGGCGCCGCCGCCGCGGGTGTTCTTGACGAGGCCTGCGGCAATGGAGGTCACCGCGGCCACGACGTCCTTGAGGATCTTCTCCTTGATCTGGCCCCTACGCGGCGGCGGAAGGCCCGCCCTGCCGTTGCCTCCCGCGCCGCCTGCGGCGGTGGCGCGCCCCGGCGCAGCGGGCATGGCGGGAGCCGGAGCCTGGATGGTCTCCGTGGCCATCAGCGACGCGACTCCAGGGGCGCGCACCGGTTGCCTTGTTGCGGCTCGGCGGGGCGAGAGGAGAGGGGATGCTCTCGCTGGGACAGTTTGGTTGGTGTTGGGGAGGATTCGGTTGTCCGGCGAGACGGCAGTCCGGTGTCATAAATAGGCGGGCCGTGCCGGCGTCGCAAGCAGTGCAGGAAAAAGTGCAGAGGTGAGCCCCACCTGTGGGACCCAAAGTACGCGTAAAGGGCCCCACTACCTTGGAGCGAAACACGACCGGCTGGCAAGTGGGGACACAATACCACTACTGGTTCATGGTGCCCCAGCTTGATACCCCGACATTCAACGTGGTCGGTCCGTGGGCCCGCGTTGCATTTCGACGTGGCTGTTGTGATCTGCTAGTGGCTCAGTGCTAACTCGGCACAGACAGTTTGTCTTGAATAGCAAGCCAGCAGCGAGTGGTAGTGCTGCATCGACCTTTTTCGAGCTGAGGTGGAGTCTGGAATTGGGTTACAATCAACCATCATGATTAAATCCGAGTCATAGTGTACCAACCATCTCATTAGGCCTCCTCCAACTATGGTCGTAGCTTATAGACTATTTTAATCGACGAACAGTTATAATTTCTTCATGCTAGCGCGTCTGCAAGAGCTGGTTGCTGACTATTTCCCATGCAGAGCCTCTCTCTTGCACGGTTTCGGACCTTCTGACCGGCCCTCTCTCTCCTCTGCATGAGCCAGCAGCTAGCGCGGACCGTTGGAGGAGGCCTTATAAACTGCAATATAAATACTCCCTCCGTAAAAAATATAATCTTAGGTTTTGTCACGCAAACCAAGAAAGATGTGAAAAGACGCATATCCCTATAGAAAGAACTGTATATAAAAAATAAATAGGTCCCGTCTAGGCCCTAATAAACAACATACGAGTCCCACCTAAATACTACGTGGTCTCATCTAAACAATATGTGGGCCCCACGTGGGTCCCGTCTAAACAATATGAGCCCCACGTGGATCCGGCCCAAACAATACGTGGACCCTACATAAATAGTATGACCCCGTTCGGATGGCTGGCTGGGCTGGAGCTCCAGCGCCAGCCCCAGGCATCCACGTGTGCATGAGAGCCAACCCCAGGCAGCCACGTGTGCACCAGCCCCAAGCCCCAGCTCCCAGTCCAGCCATTTTAGCTCAACCGAACAGGCCGTATGTTGGTCATACGTGTGTCCCACGTAAATAGTGTGCGTGCCCCTTATTAAAATTATAGTACACCTATTGATGGGCCACATACTACTTAGTGGTGCAAAGCTGTATTTTTTCTTTGGACAAAATTTAAATCCTACAATTGCATTCTTTTGTGGACGAAGAGGGTATATCCGTATATGGGACCCATATTTTGATCTCAACCAAACTGATCAAATCCGACAAAACATCACCGATAGAAAACGGCACAATAGTCCTGACCTCATTAATCCCGTATAGATTGGAACCAAGACATAGTAGCCCATGTGCTAGTTCCATAGAAAAGAGGAAATGCAATAAATTAAACCAAAGGGAAAAAAAAAAGGTTAACCGACAAATACAAACTAGATTGAGAAGTGCATTCAAGTAATTTATTTATGTTTAGACTCCAATAATAATTGATTTTTTTAGGAAGGAGGAAATCAGGTGGCGATGCTTCTCCGGTTATTGCTAACACGAGACCCGTCTAGATCTATTGACTGAATCGTGTCTTGTTTGTCTCACTATTGTTACACCAGCTTCCAATGTCTACACCATGCCTCTGGGGCTGGGGCTGGTTATGCCGCCATGTATGCAGCCAACACAAATCGGCACCGTCACTCGTGATCCTGCTTCGCTCTCTCTAATCCAAACTACTTTCACGAAATGGTGCTCCAAATCTAAAGAGACAGGATGCTAATCTGTGGTCTGTGCTCTGATCTTCTAGTGTCGTTAATTAGTCGCTGTCTGCTATAATGCTCTACCTAAGCTTTCCCGTTTAATTAATGATGAATCCATCATTCCATCGTACGTATCCGGGCGGGTAAAGGATGCGCTTTCGCTTTCAAAGCATCCGGCCAATATGAATCAAATCAGCTACGGTCCCTTTCTCATCAGTACTCTAGATGAATAGAGAAACGCCCCTGCTGGCTTCGCCAGCTCGCGAAGGGTTTGCGCATGTGTACACTACCGTGCGAGCTTGCATTCCTTCTTGGCTAAGGATTGCCGTTAAGGCCATTCGGAACGAGATCCTCTAACATTCTTGGTTTTACCTCAGAGGGACATAAAGCTGGTTGGACCGTTCATCTTGCAACCAACGACGGAAACAAGCGCTGCAGCCTGACCATAAACAACACACAGTGATGCATGCCTTTTTATATATATATATAGCGTCACCCACAGTGAAAACTGGTTTGCGTCACGTCTAATACTAGGCTCCAGAGTCCGCAACCCTGTGAACTACGAAGTGCCACTAGATTAGGGATTAGATAAACAAAGTTCCATGAATTTTGAAGAATATGGACGAATGACACACCAAGTTTACTATTCCTAATGTCGCATCATATTTACGCCTCTTAATCTTTGATTTGTAGTTGCTACCATAAAATTTCACAAACTAGTTTCTTGAATGGTGATGCCACGAGTTTAACTAGATTTATAAAAAATACGTGTAATATTTAAACTAGATCTAAATATCTATCTAATGGTATCTGTATTATACCATAATTTTAATATATTTTTATAAATAATTGATCGAAGTGTATTATAGAGAAGTATAAGAAAATAATTATTTTGAGACGGAGAGAGAGCTTTGTACTCCACTATAGTCCGGCGGACTCTCGAGCCTTGTACTAAACGCGGGACACAAACCAGTTTCGATTGTGGGTGACGCTAGATAAAAAAAAAAAAGGGACATGCATCCATGCAAAAGCATGCGTGCACTGTGTTGTTTATGGCTAGGCTGCAGCGCTTGTTTCTGTCGTTGGTCGCAAGATGAAAGGTCCAACCAGCTTTACCTCCCTCTGTGGTAAAACGAAGAATGTTAGAGGATCTCGTTCCAGACCGTTCTCAATGGGGAATTTCATGAACACAGTTACCTCAGTTACCTAGAGTCTTACATCATCTAAAAATGTTTAAAACTAATATAAAATACCCCACTCTCAATGCATAGTTTCATCTATTGTTGTTTTCTAGGTAAAATACAAGGCACAAGTTGTCTAGGTAACTGTGTATGGAGAGTTTCATCACCATGAAACCCATTTCACCTCTCTCTTCATTAAATCACTGTCACATCACCAAAACTGCCTATATAGCACTATATTTATTGCCCATGAAACTCCCACTGAAACTTGCCCTAAGACGCGTTCAGAGATCTGCCTCGGGTTCGTGTAACGTTGCAAAACTTTTGAAGAGCTTCTAGATGGCGCCCGCGGGACGTCACGAGGATGGCGTCAGCGCACTCGCCGAAGGAGCCGACGACCCAACCCTCACTGTCGTGCCGGATGGCAATGCATCTCCAACTCCAAGTGGCGCACGAGATGGTATGCGTGGCAGCGTGGGCACGCAAGCGCGGCAGCCATGAGGCGCGCGGGGCTACGGTACATACGGCCGGTGAGGCAGTCTATGGAGAGACTTTCTACGCGGTAGCTTCATTTGGTGGCGTAGTACCAGTTGAGCTGGGCATTATCTTTCGCCCACAGGACTTTTGGGCTTTTGTCCAAGCTGGTGCCAACAAAGCACAAGGATTCTAGAGAACAATCCTCTGATCGATGTCTCACCTTGATAGATCAAGCGACGCCTCGTGGCTGCCGCGGGGCGTCTCGCCTCGGTCTGGGGGGCTAGCGCGCCAAGCGGGGCCACGCTAGGCACCCATGGCCGGGTGGCGCGCCGGCGCGTCGTCAGCGCAAATCCAGGCCGGCCATGGGTGGATCCTCTCTCCCAGCCACCGGATCTGCTGCCTCCGGCCCTCTCCCCCACCTCTATCCCTGTGACGCAAGCACCCCCCTCCCCCGGGTGCGGTACGAAGGCGCTTGACTGGCGGCGTCGCGGCCGGTCGCGTGTGTCCGGGCCCATGGAGTATCTTCAGGCAGCGGATCCCGCGCCCTTGTGCCCGTTTCGGTAGGTCGGCCCTGCTGGGCGTCTGCAGGGGTGCGGGGGTGCTGGTCGCGGTAGCCAGGTCGGTGTGGCTATTGGGGACTTGTTCCCGGTGGTTCATACCGGTATGCGGCCGTGGAGGCACCTGGTGGTCGCTTCGCCGGAGTGGATGCCGGCTTCTCAGCTTGGTCGTGGAGCACCCCGGTGAAAGCCGTACCTCATCTCCCGAGGTGGGCGGCGGCGGCGCCCCTGGGCGTCGCGTACCTTCCTGGAGGCGTCGCCATGGCGCTCCACCCTTTCGCTGGGAAGGACTCCTAGGCGAGGTCCCTGTGGCGGTGGTTGGGGCATGACTAGGCTCCCCTTGCTCTCTAGTGACAGGGGCTACACCGCCACCACCTCCGTGCCCACTGCATGCACGCCGTCTCAGGTCATCTTCCCACTCGGTTGGCGTGGCGGTCGCGTGAACCGATCTACTCCTCGTCACGACGCGACCGAGGTATGTCCATGGCGGCTGTTCCTTCGGGTCTCATCCTGATGTTGCATTGTATGGAGCCCTGGCAAACGCTTGCGCTTTGCTCTCTTTTGGCCGTGCAACGAAAGTGTTGCGCCCGGTGTGCAAGGGGTGTTGCCACACCCCGCACGGCCAGGAGCCCCCACGCTACCTGAGCTTCTCCATGCTTCGATCTCTACCGTGTCTATGAAGTATTCTCTACTGGCGCCTCTACTTCGTCGGCGCTCTCCTGTTGGTGGTGATGCCAAATCATATGTCGGGTAGTGAAGTTCGCCATTACTGGCCACCTCTCCTCCTAGGCTTCCTCCCCTTGAAGGGCGTCGAGTGGCGGTATGCGACACCCGAATACGCTGTTCCGGTGTTGCCTTCGGCTTGAAGGGAGATCGTCGTTTCCGGCTCCACTATGATCAAATGGTTTCCCTCACCCTTAGCCCCCACTCTATTGGGCGAGCTCTCCCAAGTCGTAGGAGAGTGGCTCACGGAACGGCGTAGCTGCGACGGGTGGTGGGGATGCACTTTGGCTCTGCGTGGGGACCTGGCAAGCATGTTGTTCGGTGGTGTATACCTGTGATGTTGGTAGATCTTGTTGCTCTTGATTTTGGGGCTGCGTCCTCTGTTTCCACTTGTATTTGTCGTGTTGTGCCTGCAACCTCTATGTTTAATATGTGGTCTGCCACACCTTGTAAAACTTTGCCGCCGGCCTTCGGGCTGGTGGCTAATCAATGAAATGTTCAGGTGGGCGAACTCCGCCCCCCCCCCCCTTGACGCTTAAAAAAAAACAAGCAGGAGGCACCGGCAAGGCCGTCTCAGCCATGGGCTTGAATTTTCAATGGTTAGAGATGCCCAGATAAGAGTCTCTCGTCTTCCTTAAGATTGATTGCTTCCTTCAATGCTTTGCTCAAAGTGCTCGCGAGCGGGCAACGCAAGTGAAATAGAATTGCTATCATCACTTTCAATAAACGTGCTTAACATAGAGTTTTGAAAGCTGATTTGATTTTACACATGAGCAGTTTTTTGTAAAAAAAAATTAAGGAAAAATACTATACATGCTGCACATATAGTATACAATTAGAGCGCATGAAATGAAACTTCATTCTGTACAGCCATCGAACTTATCGTGCTATTTCATACACCAGAGGGCGAGGAACAGGCACTCAGCTCCGAGCCACAGTTTTTCCCAGCTAAAAAACCTCAAATAAAACCAGAAAAAAAAAACCCCATAGAGGAGAGTTCGGATACTTTTTTTTTTTTTTGCGGGTGAAGGAGTTCAGAACTTCAGATACTAAGGGCAACACACCATATATACTCATATATACATGGTAGGCACACGATCTTCCTCAGTTGTAGCTTCGTTCCCTTCGGAAGCTGTTGCGATCTTGCTTGGATTCGTTACCGTTGCCCGGCGCAACGAGGTTGCTGAGCGTCCTCACAATCTGGAGCTTGACGTGCCCCCTCTTCGGCGGCGGCTTCTTCTCCTTCGCCAAGTTGCTGCTGCCGACGCTGTTGTACTGGTAGCAGTACTCCATTACTGCTGGTCTTCTTGATGTATAGCTTGTTTTTCCTTCGTGTGTGTTTTTGTGTTTCTGTTGAAACTTGAGAGGCCGAGTGCTCACTCTTGCCGAAGGGACGGAGAAGCACAGGAAGTATTTATAGGCGAAGCCCTTCGGTATTTGGCAATGCTGCTCTTTCAGTTCGGTGTCATGGGCTCGTATGGTATGTGCAGTGTGTGCGTATCCCTTTTCTTTTCAGATTTTTTTTTTGGAATAAATTGACCAGCACTAGGACATGGATTACTATCCCCATTGCGAAGTGTGAACGCGATAAAGGAACTAGTTGGTCAGGGAATATATGCCAAAATACACGAGGTTACCCGGCACTGCAACGGCGCGAGGACCATGTGGACGCGCGCATCGGCCATAGCTAGTTGAGGAATGAAGCATCCTTGGACTAGCGACAAGTCAGACGAGAGACGAGCACGAATCGAAGCTGATGGTAATCGCAGACCATGAGAGAAGAACGAAGCCCCCACGGCTGATTTGTTTTTGGAATGAGGAGTGACCAATGCCATATATACATGCCGCGTGCTGTCAGTGGCTTACGGCAAGCAGGCCTCGAACGGGATTCGGCATGCTGATCTTGTAGAGGTTTCTTTCTGTTCAATTATTGGTGTGTACATGCTTCGATTTGTTCAAGGCTTCAAGCTCAGTGTAGTAGTGGACGAAGCTGGAAAGGTTACATCGTTACGATATTTGCAGGACTAGTAAGGTGCACGGGCACGTGCATGATACAAAGGGTCACAGTGATATTAACGGAACAAATATGCAAAAAATATTAAAATTACTAATATAATTGTGTGCAACAAAATACTGAAATAAATATGAATAATAAGGATATAATAGTCTAGTTTTTTTTATCAAAGCAATACATATATCACCCAACAAACGACGCAATCAAACTTATATGGCTTATTAGAAACCGGCCTAAAATTTGTATAGTTTTGCCTTGCACATTGACGGAGCTTTTGTAGGGGTTGAATATGATACACCAGATCAATCCTCAATATCTTTTTCGGACTAATGGATCCATCATATTTGTCTACCAAATTGTGAACACCAAGTATAATAGTTCTCTATCTTCAAGAGGGTCTATACCTGATGCTAAAATACAGAGTTCTTCTTTGGTGGTCTTTTCCACATAATAACTTGGATAATGTATTTTGAAGTCATGAGATGCACACAGAAAGTTAATGCAACCTACATGACATTTAGGACTACTTCACATCTACCAGAAACCACACAACTTCTTGTGGTGGAATTATCAACATAGAGGAATTATCATCATAGAGGAATTTAAATAACAATGGAGAATACATAAGAAGTAGTAATATTAAGTAATGAAATGGTATTGCTAACCACACGGAGCAATTGATGGAATAGTTGATCATCCCACATGTTCATGAATTGTTATGTATATCTAATCACCAGAGATCCTATTCCAAACCCATGCATATATGATCCGATTGCACTCTTATGTATACAACACATTTTCACTGGAGCGAAGAAAAACAAATATCACATTGGGTTAGTGTGGCATCATAAGCAATGCAGGTATTAGGACATTACCGAGGACTTTTCATTTCTTATAGTGAAATTTCAAGTAGTCATGGTGATAAAAGAAACAATAGAAGCACGTTTTCATCATGTTAGGAACAGGAAGCACTTGAGGATCCAACCCTTATTTATATTCAGGTTTAAGATTTTTTCCGAAGGAAAGTAAATGTATCAGTGCTGCAAGTTGTTAGCTATTACAAAGATTTCAGAGCAACCTGAAGCAAATAGAACTCTACACTACAAAAAACGATCACTTAGTTTTCTATCTTAAAATAATTTTCGATTTATGATTGTTTTCCCTTATCTCTATAATCTATTAAGATATTGGTAGATTAGACTGATTCTGTAGGTACAACCAAAAGTTCTTAAAACAATCAATATGTAAAACAATGGTACCTACCAAGATTTTCTCTGGAAGTTCACCAGTTCAAAACCAATGGTGCATAACTTACTCATCAACAAAATATCCAGAATAAAAAAGCATTTGAACCTTGTCATTGCTGGAAACAAATAATAAAAAAAAAGTCACAATATAGTACTCCATAGCTGCTAGATCTCTGGCTAAATCAGAATGTCAGAGTGGCTGCAATACAAACTTAGGTGAATCTTGCTAGCTATATTAAAAAAAAATAGAAGCATCATCCATCACCCACTAAATGCAAAGTACAAGTCTACATTTTCAAATAAAAACATATGTACAAGATTGATAATTCATGAAGAAAACATTGAAAGCTCAAGGCTCTCTCCAATTGCATATTTTTCAAATACTAATCTACCCTTATATCCAATTGCACAGTTCTCAAATCAGAGGAGAACATACCTGTGCAACATCAGATTCATGCATCAAGACCATATGCCAGTAACCTCGAAAAAACATGTGGCACCTTATCAATAGTCAATATTTGAGAAATCAATGTGCCACTGTGTCATGGTCTGGCTTGTATTAAGGTGCATACTGCTCCTTTAAAAGGGAGCTGAAAGTCTTTAGTAGGTAATCAAAATTTAGTTGCTACTCTAGTAAACACTATAAAAGAAAGCAGCTAAGCATAAAGTCTGCATGTTTAATACAAAATTGAATGCAAATAAGAAAATAATGATATATGTTAGTTTACATTAACATATTGATCTCATTTCATGATTTAGTTGCATGTGCGCCACCACCAGTCTTGTCAGGTTGCTGGTCTCAATATTTAGCTGCTGCCAAAATAAAGTGACAAAACATACATCCAACAGTTAATATCAGAGGCAATTGCAAAAAAATGAAGCAAAAGAATCAAACACTCAAACTGAAAAATCACAATGCAATGAGCAACAATAGTATAAGAACTTCAAAGTTATTTATCTCAACCAGCAAAACAAGTATTTATCTCGCCCTGCAAGTTATTTTATCATATACATTTTCATTGCAGGTTCCTGTGATATCCCTTTCTGGTTTCAAATTCAATTAGCGTGTCTCTATTTTTTTCTGCAGCAGTATAAGAACTTCAAAATTATTTATCTCAACTAGCAAAACAAGTATTTATCTCACCCTGCAAGTTATTTTATCATATACATTTTCCTTGCATATCCCTTTCTGGTTTCAAACTCAATTAGCGTGTCTCTATTTTTTTTCTGCAATACAAAATAAAGTTTAGATGCATACTCTAAATGGCTCCAATACTCTTTATGATTAGAAGGATGATACATTCTTTGAACTGTCCTCTCAAGTAATAGTACTTCCTAAGAACATTGCACAATGGATGACTGAGATATCATCGATGCTTAGAGGGATCACAGAACCACCAGAAAATAAAATAAAGAGCCATGCTAATTAATTAAACAATTCAAGATGAATTATACGTGAGGCAGAGATGGGACATGGTGGTCGTTGGCCGGACGCTGGTGTCGTCGCGGGTGATGGAACGGCGATGGTGGCAGGGAACCGGTGCTCAACAGGACGTTGACAACGAGGAAGCGTCTGGTCGGTGTTGCGTGCGATGGAACGCCAATGGAGGTGGGGAACCTGTGCTCGGCCGGGATGTCGCCGGAGATGGTGGCCGATGGCCGGTGTCGCGGGCGATGAACGACAGCGGCAGTGGGGAATCGCCAAAGAGGATGCAATAAGGGCATCATGGAAAGGTGGCAGTGTGAAGAAAGGAAAGCAGTATTTAGGGCACAATGGGCGACAAGCTCACAATGGGTCAGGGAATCTTTCCTTCTTTTTTGCCGTGTGAATCTAAGTGTGATCAGGGATTTCCTATTGTTTTTTACCATGCGTAGATGATGGCAATGTGATCAGGGGGATCTTTCTTTTTTTTTTGCTGTGATTCTATTCTAAAAGGAAATCTTGGCGGTTGTGATTGGCTAGGGATGAAAATATTAAATAAGGAATAAGATGCATGATTGACGGCTAATAATTTAGAAAGTAAGCCAAGGGAGACGGGGGCGTGGCATAGAAAGGAAGGCAATTTGGTAGGAAATCATGACCTTCCTTTGATGATTAGCTAAATCACGGGGAGGAAATCGTTGATTTGAAAAGAAGGCACAAAGAGGGACCAGATTTGATGATTGGCTATAGATAAATTAGAATGACGAGTGAGACCGGTAGGTAGAGAATGCCTTGGTGACAAAAATAAAGGTTGTGGTGGGCGTTTTCAATAGCAGAAGGACGACCAATCAATCCCCCCCCCCTTCTGGTCGTCCTTGGTAGTCCATTTGGCTATGACATGTGGGTCCGCTGTGAGGGGTAAATGGATGTGTTTGTAGGTGAGAAGTGTCTCAATTTGTTCAATCCTTCATAGTATAGATACAGTGCCAATTGCCAAAGCGGCGAAAGGTTCAAATACCTGGGCTTTTGCTCATCTATCCGACCGGTAGGATTTGATCGAGATGTCCGCTACAGGAAAGGGGACGTTGAGCTCTCATGGAAAACACTACAGCCACGACATGGTGCCAAGACGATATTTCGTAGCGATTTGTTTCGAACATACGCTGCCATGTTCTAGGTCTGAGAATCCAGCAGAATTTCAGCTAAAGCAATAAGTAAACAAAAAAAAAATAATGTGCCCACTAGTTGAACACATACATACTCTAGCTGCTGCTTGATTCTCCTTTGCTAACTTGTGCGTCTGGGAGACTGGAACTCAAATCGATCTGGATAGAGAAGAATCTACGACACTCATCGATATCTAAGCTCATGTGGCATGGCAGCTAGAGGCCATTAGTAGAGTCCCGCCCGTGATCCGCCATTTTCTTTGCTGTGGCTGTCGGAGCTAGCAGGAGTCGTGCATCGTGCCTGCTCCCTGAGCTAGGTGCCCGTTTGGGCTTGCAAAGTTGAATCAATCAGCGCCGTCGGACCGTCATCCCGGAAATGCGTTCCGTTACGTGCGTCATATGATGGGCACGGACGATCGAATCGGACGGATGACCAGGTCGTGGAAAGCAATGACCAAGGCCCAGGATGCATCTCGTGGCCCAATCGGTAATTGCGCAAACTTGTGGCCCAGGAACGACGTGTGCTGCGGCTGGGACCGAACTTGCCTCGGCAAATCTGCCGCCGCCGAAAATGTTTCCTGTGTACCCTAAAAAAAATGTTTCCTGTGCGATAGAGGGTTGTTCGTCCCCGCCGTGCGTGCGTCGTACGTCGCCGCCGCTGACGTAGTGGTTGTAGAACTTAATATGGCTCCCTCTCTTTTTGCTCTTGGAGACTCTGTTGCGTGTGTTTTTTAAGCCCAGTGTGCTCACTTCGATCAATCGCTTGGATGCGATGCCGGAAGCTTTGGTTGGACAGAATCACGGAAAAGAAATACAGAATATAGGCTGCAGGCTTACTAGTTCCATGCATGCATCTGTCCACGCATACTGTTATCAGTTTGATCAGCTGGTGTGCGTTTTGAGTTGCCCTTTTCTTCGCGCGAATAAGTAGACTGCTTTTAGCTGGAGCCGAGACCTGGTCTGACGACCACGAGGCTCGTGTGAATCTGATCGACCTGAACAATACTAGTCAAGTAGCCATGGAATTTATGCGCTCAATAAACCACACGGCGGAGCCGTGGATTTGTTTAGCCACAGATGGCAAATTAGACGTGTGGGTTATGGAACGGGAGTGTGTTTCTGAAGTATCTACGGATGGACCAATAAGCAATCCGCAGCCAATTAGACGATTTTTAATGTATGCTAGATGCTGTGGTGTCCCGGGTATCTATCTTTCTTCAGACCAGCGTTGCTGCTGCTGTTTTTTATCCCTCCTCTTTTTTTATTAGCAACTGGTCACATTCAGTATAGTAACATAAAACGAGCCATATGGTGCACATGGACAAGCTAGAAACTATATAAGATTTTTCGTTGAATCTTTATCTGTGCACGCATGTTGTGATCTCGTTCCTATTACCTGAAGAAAAAAGAGATAAAGGGCGTAGCAAGATTGCAAGAATAACCTTATAACCAACATGAGTCACATGGCAAACAATGGCCGGTCAGGAGACTTGCTCTCGTGTTGTATGAGAGGCCAGGTCGCGGCCACCGGCTCAAGAATTCAAACCATGCATCATGCTCATGCAAGGTCGAGGTGTCACCCCGCGAGCCGGGGCATGCTGCTGCGACGGCAGCCTCGCCGACACCTCTCAACCCTGTGTGTCAACCGGTCAACCCTGTCCGTCACCCTATTATTCTAAAAAAAACTGTCCGTCACCAGACGTGGGATGCTCTACTCCAGTACGTTTCAGGATGCTAAATTTAATGAATTATAGATAAAAAATATATCAACTCTGATGATGTTAAATAAATATGATTAGATTACTTACAAAGTATATTTTCATAATAAATTTGTTTAAAGTCCTAAATATACATATAATTTACTAGAAACGTAGTCAAACATGAACTATTTATTCGACACACAACCTAAAATTACATTCTTTTTAGACGGACCAAGTATCACTTTCCTGTTCGTCAGTGAACATTAGCTCTCAGTGACGTGCGACATGTCGTCTCATGGATCATTGTGCTCTCACGACGGGGTACGTATCAAGCGTGGCTTGATCTCATGAATATATCTTCCATATGTATACTCAAAATTACTTAGCACTAGCTGCAATGTGTATCTTTGTAAAAAAAAAGTAACATATACTCCAGAAATTCGTGCACACTTTACACGCGGACCTATTCTTACCGGCTAGCTGTAACTTTTCTCGTGATAGTACTCTGACGACGAGTTCAGTTCATGATAGGTTTGACACAACGATGAACGTGAAGCAAGTAATTATCTAGTCGCTGGGCTTTGGATTTTTTTAAAACGAAATTCACTGATATTCACGTACGCACACCTGCCAACATAAACATACACATATACTCCCTCCGTCCCAGAATTGTTGACGTTTTGGGAGGGAGCACGGCTACCAAGTGAGCATAGGGTGTGTTTAAATTGGAAAAAGATTTCCCAAAAATACATTGTTTACCAAAAAACATTATAGATGAATAGTGTTATGTGAATAGAAGGAATAGAATGAATAGTAAAAAGTTGGATGAATAGTGAATTTTTGGAGAATCTTTTGGAAACTAAACACCCCTAAATAACACTGGTGCCCTTAGAATACGCGTCTAGGAGCCGTGTGTTGTGATTCACCACTGTCAAAATAGTCTCCTTGTCAGTCGTTGAGAAGCCACGCGTTGGGCCGTGAGTGCTTAGTCAGTGAGGAGGTACTGAACTTGCCGGTCCCTTTGCATGCACCATTTGGCTCTTGGGCATTCAAAAGGCACGCTTCATTAATTCAGAAGGGATTGGACGTGAAGAACAAGGAGACAAGACTACCGTTTCTTGGCTTCGTGTGTAGGACGACATGCTTTGCGGAACAAATGAAGGGAGCTAAAACGACTAAAATAGGGAGTACACCCTACTGATCTGTACAGTAAGTATCTTTTAAAAAAATAGCGGGCCAATAAGCTTAGCAAACACTTCTTCGACTTAACGAACACCCATGCTTTAAATTCGAACTCTAGTGAGATAGATATGTTTCACTAGAATGAAACAGCTGATGAGTTCGCAGTCTTTCGGAAGATACATACATCCGCGACCGATCCACATGCGCCTCAACTTGCCCTCTAGTTAGGATTGATCCTGTCTCTTTCAGGGCCAGAATAGGTTCCTTGATTACTTGATTAGTGCGTTGATCACACGTCCACACTACAATTAGGCAGTGTGGCCCAAAGTATATAGTCAGTTTGTTCATGCAAGGACCGGTAAATAATATAAACACCAGGTGATGGTGATACTCGACAACATGTGGCACGACAACACATATCGCATCGGTATGCTATATGTGCTTGGCCTTTTATAAATACTCGCCACCTTCTCCCATTGCCTGAACACACAAAATCACTTGAGCTCAACTAAGAACTAGGCTGTTTCAAGCACTGAGCACACGGAAGACACACACACACACAAGAGGCACGAGACAAAGAAGGGAAGCAAAAACTATAGGAGGGACAGAGTGAGGGAGCCGGCCATGGAGCATCACTACGCCTACCAGCACAGCAACAGCAGCGGCAACTTCAGCTCAAAGGAGAAGAGGCCGCCGCTGAAGAGGGGACAGCTGAAGCGGCAGATCGTGAGGACCATCAGCAATCTCGTGGTGCCGAGGAACGCTGCCGCTGGTGCTGGCTCAAGGGAGAAAGCCGGTCGTGGTGACGGCTTCGGCAGAGAGCCGAGCTACAACTGAACCTCATGGGCGGCGGCGTCAGATTCACATCCAGTATTCCTGTTTGGTACTACCTCTTGATGCAAAGTCACGATAAAGCACTTCTGGAGTTTTACTCGGTCATGTTCTCAGGGTTTGCCCCTGTTCCGTTGTACAAAATATGCAGGTTTTTTGCTAGCTGAAAGGGTGCTTGTTAGTGTTAAGCTTGTGAGAAGGAATAGAAAGGCCATGTGAAAAAAATATTATGTGATCTATTGGATATATGAAGTTCGTTAAACATGTAGGAAATCGGATATGATTAATGTTATCAAATCGCATTATCGAACCTAGTCCTAAGAGCACCGATAAGATGACTAATTATGATTAGTCGTTGATCAGATTGATTAGTCAAGACTAGTCGAACCTAAGACTATAGTCGTCCTGTCCAAATCTCCATATACTTAGGATGTGTATATATGTATTAAATAGATAATCAATTATAAATTAAAATAGATATATAGAAAAATAATAAAAAATAAGATTCAATCATGATTTGTTCTTCAAGTACATAAACATCTCAGTAAATAAGTGTCCCTAAGCACATTATTAAGTATTAAACTATAGTTAGGACTTAGGAGGGACTAGTAATGAATTATAAACATAAATGAGTGTATTATAAGTTATATATTAGTCGTCCTATATCTAATTGGACGACTATTCATGATTAGTTGATGACTAATTGGACAACTCACTATCTTATTGGGCTAATCGGGTCAGTGGGTCTAATCGGTATCACTGAACCGATAGGGGTGATTAGTCGTGACTCATCATAGGAAGAAGATCGTCATTAATCGTCTTATAAATAATCGGACGACTAATCAGACAACTTGCAATCTATTAAGGTCGGTGGGTCTAATCAATATCAATGAACCGATAAAGGTGATTAGTAGTGACTCATCATAGGAAGAAGATCGTCATAGGACGAAGCTCGTTTACATTTACTAGAAAAATGACCATATAAGATATCTTTATAATCGGGAAGTATTTCTTTTAAAACTCATTGAGTATTTTCAATTTTTTGCAATTACATTCAAATTATCTCCATATTTTTAGAGAATTAATATGGTTTCAACCTTGACTTACATAAAACTGAGTTAAGTTTTTATATTTTTAGAATTTTAATTCATTTATATTGTTGTTTTGATTTGTGAAGTTGCTACTATAAATGAGAGTAGCCTAATAATAAGCTTCAAATTGTAGCAATTAGGGCTGCTTTGGGTTTGGTTCACCTTCCATTACTTTCAATACAATTCATGTTGTATAGAAATCAGAAATGCCAATATATAACTAAGGCTTTGTCTCCAACTTTCCACCAACTTGTCACACTGACAGTCATGCCTCCTCTCACAGAAACACCAATTTTCACCAACGTGGCACCAATTTTTTGAACTAAATGAAGCCCTCCTAAAGCAACTTAGTCGAATTGGTAGGTGTCTCTCTAGGAAAGATAGATGTCGATGGTTCGAGTAGGCTTCCGGTTTTCTTCGGCGTGACTAGTTTCCTCCTGGTGACGGTAAAAACTGTAACATTACCACGCATAACGCGCGGTAGGGCAAGTTTTCCTCCTCCGCATAACGCACGGTAGAGCAAGGTTACCACGCCATCGAGTAGCTGTGCCCGCGGGATCACGCGGAGAAGAGTTGCGATGCAAAGATGCATCAATATTCGATCGAACAATTTTCTTCACTCGACGCCAAAAGAAGCACGACACATGGGAAAATGAGGTTGTGATCAAAAGTACTTAAATGACAATTTGTACATAGCGCACTCGTCCCAGCAGATGAGCAGAGCTCACTAAACGCTTGCGACTCATCAGCTGTTGCTCTGCTCTCTTCCGAACTTGCGGTCCGCTGCTTGGTTCGGGGCCGGGCCGTCGCCACCGCCGCCGCTCGGCACCACGAGGTTGCTGATGGTCCTCACGATCTGCCGCTTCAACTGCCCCCTCTTCAGCGGCGGCCTCTTCTCCTTTGCGCTGTAGCCGCCGCTGCGGAAGTACTGGTAGTAGAACTCCATGGCTCCTCTGTACTCTCTCTCTTTCTCTCTCTCCCGCTTGCTCGCTTCGTTTTGCTGCTGTCTGCTGGCTGTGCGTCGTGTGTGATGCGTGAGGTTTGGAGTAAAGTGATTAGGCCATCTCTACTGGCCGATTCATCCTCGATTCATCAGCAAACGTGGCACATTCATGATCCGATTCAATGACTGGAGAGCTCCGATTCAAGAGGAGGGATAGAAGAGCCGATTCAATATTACGATCCGGTGCAAGAGGAGAGAACTCTGGTTGTACCTCTCCTTCTGTTCCTGTGAGGGATGTGGTGAGAGAAATATTCTTTTTTATTTTGTAGTGGGCCCCACAGATCATAACTCAAATGATGTGACAAATAGAGAGAACTCAAGTGCTTACGTGGAGACAATAAGCCGGATCACCAGTGCGGGTGCTCTTACCTCACCTCACTTCACTCGCTTGGGATGCGATGCCGTGCAGGAAGGTTTGGATGGGCAGGATTTATATTAGGCGGCTTCCTTTTTTTATGGCTAAACTACTAGTTCCATCCTATGCATCGCACTTCCGCCTGTGTGGTCTTTGGCTGCCTTTTCTTGGCAGGAATAAGTTGACCACTGGTCTCACCGTCTCCGGAGCAGCCGAGACCGGGTCATATGGGTCACGAGCAGGGTTATTTTTTTCGGTCCGGTAGTTCGATCCGCCGGCTAGCGGTAGCGGCTAGCCGGTCCGGTTTGACCGGTAACCGCTGAAAACCGAACAAATTTAAATTTTGAATTCAAATTCCTCTTTCCGTCGGTTTGCTTCGGTTAGCCGGCCGGTTTGACCAGTAAGCCGAGCGGTTTGGGCGGTAAGCCGGCCGGTTTGGACGGTAATCTGGCTCAATACATAATTTGTCATGTTTTCAAATTTAACTAAAAATTTAAAAAAATAAAAGAAAAATTCTTAAAAATATTTCAAGGTGCGTAGAATTTAATGGTGTCAAAATTTTTCAAATATTAGTGTATTTAGTATTTTTTGTGTGCATTAGAAGTTCAATGAGCCGATTTTTTTCTTTTCCTTTTTTTGTTGAACGTCTAGTGCCTGCAAAAAAAATATCAAATGAGCAAATATTTGAAAATTTTTTACACCAATAGATTACATATACCTTGAAGTATTTTTAGGAATTTTTACGACATTTTTCTATTTTTTTAATTCAAATTTAAAAATTTCAAATTTGGACCGGTTCAAACCGCCCCTAACCGGAACCGGTCCGGGGCGGTTTGGTCCGGAACCGGTCAAACCGGACCGGTTCCCGACGGTTAGGTGAACCCTGGTCACGAGATGATATGTGAATGGACCGGTCAGCTTATGCACTTGAACCGCACGGGAGGCTACGGATTGTTAAACCGGACGGCGAGTTTCAGACGTATGTTTATGGAGGCCCGGTGTGTTTCCGAAGCATCCACGAATGGGACCAATCAGCAATCAGCAGACACATCGATGATCACCACTTACCAGTGGTGCTGATGGCGATAGATTAGAGAGGACTTGATGTACGCTGGATGATGTGCCAACTCTTCTTATTTACGGATAGGGGTGTAAACGGATCGGATACGAACGGATACCTTCGGAAACAAACAGATATCACTATTCATTTCTTGGAAACGAATACGGAAATGGATATGTCAGATAAGATATGGGTTGACATCGACATCATATATATCCGATTTTAAGTTTTTGGATACGGATATGGTGCGGATATTGAATCCCATATTCGAATACGGACGGATGTAGTCCCCACTAAATAAATTCGAAATCGGATGCGGACGGATAATATCTGCACCGTTCGCACCCCGAGAAAAGAGATGATGTGGTGTCCCGGGTGTTTCTCTTTCTACAAACCAGTTCTAGCTAGTGGCCATACTTTTCAGTTAACTCAGCGTTGGGTTCCATCAGAGAATAAGAAGAGCTAGAACCGAATAACGAACGAAAATGCAAAAGCCAACATGTTGAGCAGACGTTGGAGCATCTCCAGCGGTAAGTGATTCGAGGTGTTTCGTAGACTATTAATCCTATTATCAATATAAAATTTTTTCGGTGGTTCTTACTTATATAGTTGATTCACTCTTACATAAAAAGTTTTTAATAGTCTGTTGCAGCAATAATTACCAAAACTCATAAAATAGTTATTGGCAAAGGAATAAGAAAGTATTTTGGCAATGAAGGAAGAGTAATATGCTGAAGATACACTTACTTCAAGAGTTCTTTTTTTTTGGAGATAATATACCTTTGTAAATTCTCACTCATATCGTGAAAAGGCAAGATAAATAGAAGATGAAACGCATGACGGTAGACAAATATAGCCAAGCATATGGTTCACATGGCAAATAGCCGATCAGGAGAAGTACTTTCCACTCGCGCGATCAATGGGATAAGGTCAAGGCCAGCTACCGGCGATTTGGATCAGATGGGGGTCGAGGTGTCGCCCCGTGACTCCGTCAGCCGGCGCATGCTGCGGCCATGGCAGCCAAGGTGACACCTCGAGCCTGTGAACCTGTCTTGCACCAGCGAAGATGCACTGAACCTTGGATGGTATGTCTGTGAGGAATTGTATATGTGGTCAGGTTTCTCTCCGCATAAAATCGATCGCCAGCACGTGCTGCTTAAACTCAACACTCAACTGGTTCTTAGTGCTGCGTCTTTCTCGTGACAAACAGTGATGATGCCATGCCGCGCTCAGCTTGATCTCCTGCTGCAGTACTCTGATGACGGCTCAGTTAAACAGAAGTTGACAGAGCAAACGTACGTAACGTGAACCAACCGTTCAGCTATGCCCATGAGGTCGAATAGTATATTTTTTTTTTCTAATGTTCGACATGAGCCCGAATTCGTGCCGGGCTGACCCTTCTGACCGGTCAGTGGTCTTCGGATACTTTCAAATCAAATATGTCCCCCCGATCGATCCTCTCGGGCCTCTAGTTAACCGTTTCAGTCTCTTTCAGGGCCAGCATAAGTTCCCTTATTAGTGCGTTGATCACACGTTCACACTATCACATTAGAGTTGGGCACCGTGGCCCAGAAGTAGTCAAATTGTTCCTGCAAAGAATGGTAATAGAAAAAACATCAGATGATTTTTTTTTTAGATGAAAACGAACTAAAAACACCATGTGATAGGTACACTCAAACAACATGTGGCACGGCCGCATCAGTATGATGCTCCCCCCTTATAAGTACGAATCACCTTCTGCCATCACCCTCACCAGAGAGCGCGGCTTAACACTGAACACTCACAAGAACACAAACACAAAGAAGGGAAGGGAGAAGCAGAGAGGGAGGCAGTCAGGCAACCATGGAGTACTACTCCTACCAGCACAGCAACAGCGGCGTCAACTTCGGCTCCAAGGAGAAGAGGCCTCCACTAAAGAGGGGGCAGCTCAAGCGGCAGATCGCGAGGACCATCAGCAACCTCGTGGTGCCGAGGAACGCTGCGCGCGCTAGCTCAAGGGAGGAAGCCGACCGCGGCAGCGGATTCAGCAGAGGGCCCAGCTACAACTGAATCTTTGGTTCGTACTGGCTGATGCCATGGCAGTTCGCTCGTGCTCAGAGTTTTTTTAGGGGGGACTTGTGTTATGTATGGAGTATGTCCTTTATTGTACAAAACATGCAAGGTTTTTGTTCAAATGCTACTCTGGTAATGTCAAGGACGATTTCATTTGCTCCATCGTGCACCACCGACTCTCTAGCTGGTCACATAACATCTGCTGCCCGCGGCCGACGGCACCACTCCACCTCTCGTTACCGCTGCATAAACCCTGGCTTCCATTAACCCCGCGGCGGAGCTTGTGAATCCGCAAGCCTAGGGCTGGTATTTAAGTTCTGAACCACTCATACGGACCATATGCCGATAATCAACAAGAAGCAAAGCCACAAGTCCCTATTTGGATTCTTAAAATTAAATTCCATTCTAATAATCATAATTAGGTATAAATTAATCGAGCTAATATAGTTGTAGGTGGAATATAACTATGTTTAGTGTTGGTCATGTGATATAGATATTTATGTAGTGACCTTCTGCTATAGGAAAGCAAGTTGCACATTAAAATTATAGTATGAGGGTTTACATAATCAACTTCTAATTTCCATCTCACCACTATAAATTTAAGATAATTAGTTTCTAATATACATCTCACAGCCTGTAAATTTAAGATGTACTTATATCTAAACTTTGAAAAGTTGTGGAATAACATGTTACAATATAAATAGCATATTCCATCAAGTAGATTTCAATTCAGTTTCTAATTTTCATCTCCCAGCACCACAAATTGAAGATAAACAATTTCTAACATCCATCTCCCACCCCCCATAAATTTGAGATAAGCTTGTATCTAAACTTTGGAAAGTTTTTTTTTAAAAGATACCTTGGAAAGTTGTGGAATGCCATGTTACAAGACAAATAGCCTACTCCATTAAGTAGATTTCGATTCCTTCAAAATGAAAGGTAGGGGCTAGGATCCTAATCACTGTTTAACAGGGCCCATAATATAGACCTACAGCACGCGGTGTGCGTCTTCTAAAACAGGGCCTCAACTGGCCATTTGAAACTCTAAAACACCAACAGGCGACCGTAGTACATTATACCAAAGCTCGAGAGGCATAGTTACCAACACAGCTCATCCCTTTCACTGATGATGACAACTTACGAGCACACCCTCTAAAACTGTGATAATTTACAACAATAAGCGTGTCACAGTTGCCCATAATTCTCATCTACTTCATACAATTCTTCTCATGCATTTACATCAGAAGGTGGCATCTGGACAACCATATATCATGCTCCTTTTTCTCTTCTCAAATGATAAAAAAATGAAGAGAAGGGGGAAAACACCTGTAGCCTAATGACAAGGTTTCTAAAAGAATTTAAGAAACCACAAAGAGCAAGGGCCAAGGGGGGAGGAAAAACCGGGAGCAGGCATGGAAAGGAACAGCAATACATGATTGGAATATTTCAAAACTTAAGCCATCCTCAGTGATACCTCAGCTGTCACTGCGTTCAAGATCATAAGATGTACTGATATCACGCGGTGGCGAAGATATTCTGGAAGGGAACATTAAGCTAGTCAATCCAATTTTATTTCCTGCATCTGCTCATGGTGCCCATTCAAATCAGTCGTGGCTATCGGGAATCCTGGCACATCATTGTCTTTCTCAGGCGTATCTGATCTCAGCTTGCCATCTTTGGGTGATTCTGCTGTCTGTTCAGAATCGAACTCTAGTGTTTCTCTCTGCTTCTCATCATCTTTGATGGGTGATTCTACCATTTCATCATTGTTGTTACTTAACTTTGTGTTGGTGGAGTCATCAGCATTGCTCTGTTTTTCCTGTGAGGAATCCATAGGGAAAACAAATTTAAAAAGTAGACAGCGCTAGCATGCTTTTAAAACACTTAGGTGATGATAAAAGAGTGCAAATGCGACAACAATAGCCAAAATGTAATGTACTAGAGGCCCAAAGGTCACACTGGAAATAAATTAAAAGCAAGAAAATAATTTTCGGTCCTTGATCGAAGGATTGTGTATTTGTGTGTATCTCCTTTGTTGCATACTTTGCATTGCAGTCTAAAATATTTAACTTACCTTTTTATCTATGCACTTTAACTGGCAAAACATCCATATACAGGATGCCTCGTATCTCAGAATTGTTATATTTTGGTCAGAAGAAAAAAAAAATACCTTGTTCTTATCACGCCAACTCAGTGAAAATGGGCCGAGCAAGTTTTTTCGTTTTGTCTGGAACTCCTGTGATGAAGCCTGGCTTGCCTGACTAGGGGATGCATCTAGCATTGATGTTCTAGAAGGGGAACAGGTGCAGGAAAAATATCAACGTTTGAACATTATGACAATAAATGGCAGGAAGCTACATAGTTAACAACAAAAAAAACTAAAGAGGACAGAAGCAGAATCAAGCACAAGTTCAATTGTTAACAGAAGAACGTTAAAACAATGCTCCCTCCGTTTTTAAACATATGATGTTTAAGACAAGCTAATAAGTTTAAAAATGAACTAATTAGTCCTAAATGTCATATTTAATGGAGGGGGTAGCAAAAAAGCGACTAGTAAAGTAACACTGCCTTATTACTACTTTAAGGAGCTGTCCATCTCATAATGAATACTGAGATAAGACAGATACCTTGGGGAAGGGCAAGGAGACAGTGCTTTCTGCTGGCTAGATTGGTACTGCAGTGTAGCTTCTAACATTGTTTCTGCCATTACTGCTCGGTTCTCCATTTGGGCAAGTGAAGCCATAGCTTCCTCGTACTTTTCCTGCATGTATATCATGATCCTATAAGCGTAGAACAAACTAAGGTACAAGAAGATCAGAAAGAAGGCACAATTATTAGTGACAACAAAATAATAGAAGAACAAGAACCAATGCAGGCATTACTAACTTGAAGTTTGGATAATGAAAATCAAATAAAAAAAGAAGAGAGGATGTTTTTTATTATATAGACCACTTGTTCTGAAGGATATATCTTTAAAACAAATAATGTGTTGTTGCAACTTCCAAGCAGGGTTCAGGGCTGTTTACCCTAAGAAAACAAGTCAGTGGAAACCATCCCGTTTTTCTCCTCATTTTTTCACGATGAAGTTGAATGTTTTAAACATCTGGATCATGTCTAAGAAGGAACAATTTTCTTTTTTCACAACAAAGTTGAGCGTTTTAATGTTTGGATCGTGTCTAAGAAGGAACAATACATAATACTGACAAAATGGGATCCAACAGTACCATTAAACAGTCCTTTAAAAGAAAGATTTGGACCAGGTCAACATGTTTTCAATGAAACCAAGCTAATTTCTGAAGTTTAGTTGCAAGACTTACTATAAATTCAGTAGTCAAATTGGTTAACTCAGCCTTTACTTTGAATTAGTTTGTTTACTCAGAACAGACTATTGAGAAGGCCAACTGTTTCTGCCTTACCGAGAGAATGTTCCAAGTATTACATCTGCAGCTTTGAGAAGATTGTCACTACTCACTATGATCATATGTTAATAAACAATTGAAGTGTTGCTGCACTGGTAATAGATGCTACACTGAACAAGACGGATTTCACCTAGTTCAAGCTGGTGTAGGCAATAAATCACGACAATGATTAACCTGTAGAACATTAGCAGCGTATCTCTGAGCAGCAGCATCCTGCTCGGCCGAGATGCGAGCTTCCTCAGCAATTTTTAGTTCTTGTTCTACACGCATCAGGACCTTCAACAAGACTCCTCGTCAGTTCATATGTGGAAGTAGGAAAATGCATCTAGAAGAATGTACAGTCACTAACTGCACCTGAAACATTGCTTCCTCTTGCTCCTGCTTGTCTGACAGGGCCTGTCTTAGTTCAGATATTTCTTGCTCCAATTGCTCAACCTGAAAGAAAAAATTACAAATATTTTCACAGTTCTGTTGCTCCAAGAAAACAAATCTTCAGCTCATACAATAAAATTATGATGAATTTTGCTGAATGCTCCATAAAAAAATTAAATAGTAATTTGTGCTTCATAAATTATACAGAATGATGGTTATACGGTTTATACTTTAGAAACAAGTTAAATGTAGTTAGAACTTAGAAGCGATTTATGTTGAATTGGCATGTGTCGACAATGGGCTAAGTAGTACACCCTATGTTTCACAATCGCCCTCCCAAGTTTTGAGTTTGAAAATAAAGGGAGAAGTCCAGATTAGTGACTGTAGCATACAATTTAATAAGGGCATGCCAGCATGTATGGTCATTTCTTATTTTTCTTTTCTTTAGACTTATTCCTTTCTATGTGCATGACTGTAGTGGGCCTGTACTGTGAAATACAGAAATGGAGGTGCTACCATGCAATTTAGATTCTGGATATTTTCCATAACTGAATATCTTCTCTGTAAATAACAGTATAGTATTCTATACCTTTGCACTCAATTGGCGCCTGTTGTCTTGCTTAACCATTTCCATCAGTGCGGTTTCTAGTTCATCAGCTCTACAAAGCAGAAAGAAGAAAGGAAACCAAACAAATAAAAAGAACAGATTGACTAAAAAGAAAATATTCTGCTAAAAGGGAATGATCATACTATGTAAAGACTAATGAGATGATGTTTAACAGTTAATGGACACAAGCACATGAGCTAGAACTTGGCAAATATACAGCAGTGAATAATTTGTTTGTATAGCTGCAAGAAACAATTGATAAGCTTGTTATGTTTCATGCAAGGTATGTTGTCAAACAGGTCCAGAATTATGGATTTGTTTTCAGCAATAATGGTAGGTTTATGAGATGAAAAAATAGCATTTTTTTTCATATTACTCAAAAAATTGGTCCCATTGGAAGCAGTTAAAAAGGATAAGGAAAACATGTATCTATTAACCTCGCATTAACTGCTAATTACATTTGGTCAGAAAGTTAAAAGTGCTGTCTCCTGTAATGGTTCCAGCAACTTATGAAAGAGAAGTAACAGAAATTTGGAAAGGAATAAACAGACCTGAGAACAGCTGATCTTCTCTCCTCTATCAGTCTGCATAATTCCAACTTTAGCCAGGCAACCTGTGGTGCTAAAATTAAGTTACTAACACAAGGTAGTAAACAACAGCAATCTCTAGACTTAATCACTTAACCAAGGACAAGGAAAAGAACATGGAAGTGCCACAGATTTTGCAACCCTTTGAGGATAGATAGCAGGATCTAGAGACAGTGATCGAGAAGGTTACCTGGTCCTTTGGATCAGGCAAAGAATCAATCTCAGAATTAACTGTCACGCCACCATACATATCATCCATGTTTCCAGGATCATTTTCTTGGTTGGCATCCCCATCTCCCACATCACCCAACTGGTCTGCTGAATCGCTTAATGAAACCAGTGGTTCAGGGTCACGTTTAAAGTTATACAGCTTTGATGCAAGACCATTGGTGTCCGTCCAAGCACCTAAACCTTTCGCTCTTTCTTCCATTGAAGATATAACAGATGGGCGATGTTTATCACTAAGCTCTTGCAGTATTGTTTCATTTACGGATTGATATCCCATGCGAGCCGTCAAGACAAGCTGACTGCTGTCGAAAGTGGAACCAGCTAAAGACTGCAAAAGGGTAACTGCATCACCAGCATCTTTTGTAGTCACAAGTGCAGGACCTGCAAATGACGCAGCATCAGTCTACAGAAAATATTTGAGGATTGTTGTGTATCAGCTGACTACAACTATTATATTTTGCTTCTGGAAATTGAAACAAAGCAAAGGTATATCCCAGTACCATAGAACTCCAGCAGCGCAAGAGCTGTCCGGAACAGCATCACTCTGTTTCCATCGAACAAAAGCACATCCCAGACACGCAGAACTGAAATGTTTAATAATAGTCAGAAGTAAAAATGATGTAAATTCTTTTTTCAAATATATATGTATGGGATCACTACATCAAAAAGGTTTTATTGCTTACATAGAGGTAACTCTGATTATATTAACTGATCATAGTAGTGAGTTTTACATAGTGTTCCTGGGCACCACCGCACCAGTAACTACCACTAAAATTAAGACAGGCCTACCTATCTGTCACACCTTATAGTGAGTGCTTGCTTTTCCTTCGATAGAAGTTTTAATCAATATTTCCCTTGAATGTGATCATGATTGATCATGTGTCTATTAGAATTTAGAAGCAATGCATGGTTTGCAAACTTAGATCATAGATTTTCCAGTTACATTAAAAGGGCAGCCCGGTGCATGTAGCTCCCGCTTGCGCAGGGTTCGGGTAAGGGTCCGACCACTTTGGGTCTTTTGTACGCAGCCTTTCCCTGCATTGCTGCAAGAGGCTGTTTCCAGGACTCAAACCCGTGACCTGGTCACAAGGCAACAGCTTTCCAGTTACATTAGCTAAGCTATAGTTTTAGAGAATGTTCTTCTTAAGTAGACATGAAGTAATGTAAAATAAAGCCTAACCACTCTCCCAGGGAAGCACATTTGTGAAGATGGATAAGAACCATGGCCCAGTAACCCATGCAACTTGAAGTCCAAGGTAATCCAGGTGATTTGCTGCATAAAAGAAGTATGTTAAACCCTAATGTTTGGATTCTTCTTTTTCCATTAGATCAGAAAGAGTTACATGCCACCAACATATTCATGATATAGATTGCTAACCTAGTTTAGGGAATTTCTCTCTGACTAACTCCTCTAAAACAAGCTGGTCCACCTGAGATACAACCAAAATTCCGCCTTCGCATGAGAATGAATCGAAATTGGAGCTCAAGCACCCCAATATGTAAAGAAACAATACTAGGTGAGCTCATTGTACCTGTGACTCAATCATTTCTTCAGAAAAGTAGCCATCAAAATAGTCATCGATAATTCCAACCAATGTCCTGTAACATACACCAGTGATGGATTTAACAGATTATTTCATCCAACAATATAATATGAGATACAACAATTGTCTTAGGTCATACCAAAAGGCATTCTCCTCCGGCATCAATAGAAGCAAGAGACCAGCAAAAAAGTTCATCGCCTACAGTATTCAGAAGATGAATCTATGCTAAGAGACATGTTGGATTTCTGAGCTAAAACATTGGAAAAACAATACAGTTTGCCCACAATATTGATTGAGAGAGGGTGCCATTATTTCAGAAGCATCGGATACTAAAGTTTTGAATTCACCTCTGTGGTGTGACATGAGTAAAAAAAAATAGATTTATATTGGCTCGACTTTGCAATTTCGGTTATCCAAAAAGGCAACCGACTTTTGGTAACACGAAAGACAATAATGAGGCTGACCATTTGATGGACAGAATTACCTGGCAGTAACCAACTGATGGGTTGTGTTTAGCATAAGCTATAAGCAAGCGTCTCAAAGCATTCCTTCCATCCTCATCTAAAGCAGGATGTCCCGGAAATGTTCTGGGCAAATCCTATAAGAAGCCAAGGTGCAGATGGAACTCTGTTAGACTTTCCAACAGTAAGCTATCCAAAAAGGAATGATTCTCTGTGAAAATGTCCATAACAGCTACCTTCTCTATTTGCCCTATCCACTTTTCATGGATACCTTCTGAGGTTGAAGAATCTGAACATTTGTTATTTTCAGATTCACCTTCTGCTGCAAGACTATCATAATATCCTTCTACCCTACGTGCTCGAGTACCAACAAAAGCTTGCCATAGCTGTCAACAGAAATGCACAGAAATGCTGAATGAGCTGAATAAATCAAAACTAAAAGAAATAAATAAAAGGTTTCGGTGCTTAGGCTGCACCTCTCCCCTCAAAGCCATTGGTAGTCCACCATGGACCAGACACTCCAACTCCTCCTTTGAAATGTAAGTTTCTTCATGACCCCTGCCTCCAACATCAGTATTCCCAGTATCCCCCGAATGCACTTCTTGGCTAGGATCAACCTTATCTACATCATAGAACTCGTCATCTGAGTCCTCCGACAACTTTCCCTCTTCAACTTTCACGGAATGGGTCCCATCCCTCGCTTGCGGCTCTCCAGCAGAAGATTGGTTCTTCTCCACACGAAGGCTCATCATCTGCTCGATGTTGCCCAAGGACTTCCTAATCGGTGTCCATATTTCAATCCTCCGTGGCCCTGGTGATGTCTTCTCCTGCAGTGATTCAGAACCACCACCCTTACCAGCATTCTGTCCAGACAATTCAGGCTGCCTCTCCAGAAAATGCTTCCATCTATCAGATCTCTCCTCCTCTTCCTCCTGCAAGTACAGCACCAACAAGGCATGTAATGTGTCAGGATCAGAGAATGCAGATGAAAATTCAAGGGCCTGTCTTCCTACCTTGTATATGCCTGCATACTCCTTGTAACGCTGCAGGTGTTGGGGCCGCACAGCAAATCCATATGCATCCCTGATTCAGCCACACAGCATCAGAATGGTGTGTTACAAACTAAAATGCAGTTGCATCCAACGCTTAAACTTCGAGGGTTCTATACTTAGCATCCCTCACTCCAGATTCAAAGCAGCGAGAAGTTTTCGTAATAATCTTATCTGCTACAATTGATGACTACGCGAAGCAATTCCAGAACTGGCTGTCCTGCCAAAAACGAATCCGAAACCGCCCTCCCCATATTGCTGGAAACGGCCACAGAAACCCCAGATCTTTTCGAAAAGACAAACACCAGCGCACCACAGAGCTCCCGATTTGGACAATTCCGCCAACAATTCCACATGAAGCTAAACACCTCTCTCCCTCCGATTCATGGAGGGGACCAGAAGCCCACCGGCGCAAAACAAGCGCGCGGAATTTCCCGCTGCATTACCAGGAAAAATCCAGCAAAAAACAACTCCCCGCGCCGCAACAGACCGAGATCCCCGGCGAGCGAAAACAGCGACGTCCAAACCGGCGGAGCGTGAACCTCCGCAGCGGGGTGGAGGTGGAGAAACCAGAACTCATCGGAAGCTACCGGACTCGCGGCGGAGGACGGCGTAGGGTGGGACCGGAGCGGGGGAGGCGGACAAGGGAACGCACCGCTTGTGCTCGAAGGCGATGAAGGGGAGGCTCTTGGGCTTCATCTCCTCCTCCTCCTCGCGAGCCCGGCGACGGACGGCGGCGGGGTTAGCTCCTCGAGCTCGGCGTGGCGGTGGGCGGTGGGTTTGATCTGGCTTCCGGCTAGGCGCGGGGGTGGGCGGAGTAGGAGAGTGTCCGTACTACTCTGGCCTCTGGGGTGTGGGGACTCGAGGGGGAAATGGGGATGACCGTGACCAGTGACCGCCCTCGTGGCTCGCGCGGCGCGGTCTTTTCTTGGCTGACACGGGGAAGGAATGGGGCGGGGGGGTTGGTCGAGGAGGACGACTAGCCAGTCGCAGTGGTGGGAGTACGGGTTCCGTGACTTGTGTCCTCCGCGAGACCGAGATCCCGATCCTCCGTGCACGGGGCAATGGTGCCACCTCGTGTTGTCCCTGCTGGCTCCCGGGCCTCCCGGCTGTCGCGAGTCCGGTGCTCCCATCTTGGCCAAATTGGTGGAGTCTTCTGTCTCCGTGAATAACCACGCGACCCAAAACAAAATTCGTTCTGGCAAGCAAACGCATACGAGTAATAGGCCTGTTTAAATGATAAAGTTGGTGAAAAGTTAGAGGTGTGAATAGTGTATTGGTAAACATGTCTTTAGGAGAAGATGTGACTCGATGTGACTAGAAAGTTGGCGAACTAAACAAGGCCTAACATGTGGTAACTGATAAATACATTGTGAGGACTGAAAAGTGTACCAGGCTTGATGCTCCAAGCATCTAGGGCGTAACAGGTTAGGTTGCCTCGTTGTTGTTAGCAATTGAAGCATGCTCATTTACCTTTTTAAGCTAGTGTACCATGACTACAATATTCGCAGATAAATCGAGACTTCCAATCAACAATGGCACAAAGACTTTTTCATACGCCCATAACGTTTGAGTACTAATTTATGGAACATCAATCGTATCCAAGTTTATTCACCGCTAATGTAGATGGGTGTAGGGTCCTTGTTCTCCTTTTATAAATTTGCTACTAAAGGCGCGGGTCACAAGCAAAGTAGAGGGGTGTGTGTTTGTACGAAAGATGTGGAGACATAACAGTGGGCGGCTTAAATGACATATGCGTTTCTATACAGAGTTGCAAGCTCATAATGGTGTGACGAAGATGAGGCAAATTCCATGTCTCATAAATTGCTTGTGAAGTTGATTATAGTGAGATAGTCCAACAAAGAACTTTTTTTAACTTCTGATATTGGACCTTATCCCTTAATCGTTTGTTGTAATGATGGACTAATTGAGTTCGTAAGCTACTCTTCAGCCTATAGGTGATGTCTCGCAGTCTCATGGTACATCGACATCAGATAGATTTACCACTAAATAGACTAAAAATCACCATGTAAAATTTGGCAAATATAGAAGTCACTTAAGAAGTGCACCATGGTCATTGCAACGCTAGCTTCACCCCTACTTGAGCCAGCTTATTAATATAAATGAGCTAATAATGCAATTCAGCTCACTGCAAACTTTTAATTAAGTTGAGCCGACCACCTTACTAGTTGACCTTTTTTCCGATGAGTTTTAGGTTAGTTAGATTAAGCTTAAGTTTTAATATTTTGTTTACATGCTAATAGGTTTATATATGACGAGAAATTTGTTCTTTTGTGCAAAAGGTGTTAAGTGGATAAGATTTCAGCATTATGTATATATAATTGAGAGTTTATCGTGGATAGATAATGTACCATGGGCTCCTGGTATAAAACAAGAATAATTTCTTCCTAAGATACTCAAGCCTAAACAATCATTTAGAACGATATCTAGTAGAAGGAGTTAGAAGTACTAATCCATTACAAATATTTAAGCCTAAACAACAAGTCTTACTTTAAAGTATCATGAGTTGGTTTATCACTACCCTTCTAATTAGTTGTATGCGCTATGTCATATGCTCATATAAAAAAGGTGTTGAGTTGTCAATATCACTGTAGAATAAACGTATTTATAACCAAAAGAGAAAGAGTTAGTACCAGAACATCCGGGATAAACTACAGTCAAATAAATCAATGTCCGCAGGTAGAATGAAATCCATCCATCAGACCATCACACACATCGCCATCTTTGTTGGTGCGCGGCCAACACTCTAAAAAACCAAGTTATTTCCATACGGCTATACCCACCGACAACACTTGTCGGCACACAGTCACAGGGATCGCGGCCACATAGGATCAAGGCCAACGTTGGTGAGGAAATCGAAATGAACGAACCGTGCTTCCAGCGACGCCGCAGCGGGATCCGTGGGGCCGCCGGGGCAGGGAGAGCTCGGAGACACCTGTGATCCTTCGTCGCCGCAGCACGGTGCGCAACAAGCGCCGCTGCTTTTATGCCGCTCTCGAACCGAGAAGAGACATGTACCGCCGCAAATCATCGCTGCACACGCTACTTGCTCGCAGGTGCTCTGCAAAGTCTGAAGCGCGCTCTCATGGTGCCGGTAGTACCTTGCCCATCTCGCTTTTCCTTCGAGCATCTCTCTTGAATTGGTATTGGTATTGGTATAGTACGTAGCCGTACGAGAAGGCCAGTGCGCGATGTTTGTGAGATTTCTATGACCGTGTCTTTCCAGCATAATTGTTTCGTTTGTCAAAAGGGGTTGAACTCGTGAAACCAGTGGACCCTCGCCTGTTCCCCGGCATCGGCATCGGCATCGGCATCGGGTCCCACCCATCTTTTCCTCTCAATTTTTTCCTCCGATGCATAGGTCAGCGAGAAGTTTTCAATCTACTCACGATCAATTATATATAAAAAAATATATTAAAATTTGTGATATAATATAAGTATTCTTAGATAGATATTTAAATCTAGTTTTTTATAAAAAATATTAGGTCATTTAAATGTTGTACGTATTTTCTACAAATCTAGTCAAACTCGTGGCACGCACACCAACGACGACAAATAAAAAGGGACATAGGGAGTAGAAGCAAAGTTCAAATGCAAGAATTTGAATGTTGTATTGAAACATTTTAGTCGCCTGATATCTGATAAAAGATGTTTGAATGGCAATTTATACTTTAAAATAAATTTATCTATTCGTTGTTGCATGGTTTCCCTTTCTTTCCCATCGTGTCGATTGGTTTTATGTGCGCACCAAAACGCCTTGACAAGCTCTCTATATTGTACAATACACGTGAATACAACATACATGTGCTACATAGGAGTATATATATGCCGATGGTACATGTTTGCATGCGAACCACGAATTAAAAAAAGAGTCACTTCTCCTCGATCCCGTCGCCGGCACCGCCGTCCCCGCCGTGGCCGTCGTCGAAGTAATCCTCCCTGACGTTGCAGACGAGCATGAGGCAGACGATCCAGAAGAGCATGGCGTCCAGGTTGAGGAACGCCGCGCCGCCGAGCACCCCGGTCTCGGCCGTCGGGCAGGCGTGCCCAGGTTCGCGGTGCACGTTCCGGGCGTGGAGCATGGCCTCGCTCGCCGTCGCCAACACCGTCGTGCCCGCCCCGGCCACCGTGACGCCTCTGCACAGAAAAACGAAAAGCAAGAGAGACTCAGGCTCTGTCGTACTGGCATGTTGTATACTCCGTACGCGTGATTACATTTTAAGCGATTCAGCGCTGCAGTTGTGTTTATGGCGATCGATCGGTTTGATTTCTTACACGGCGACATGGAAGAAGACGTAGAGCGGGGTGTGGGCGAAGAGGACCTCCCGCGGGATGTGCCTGCCGCCGTAGGGGAAGAAGACGGCGAGCGCCCCCAGCGCCGCGCTACACGCCGCGGCGAGCGCCCCCAGAGCCACGGACGGGTCGCGCGGGAACCGGCAGACCACCACGTCCTGTCCCTGGATCGGCGTCCCGTACGGTGGCTAACAACGGATCAATTAAAGGAACAGAGAAACATGTCGTCAATCCAGGCAAAAGAATGCCATTTGTGCAGGAATGGCAGCCCGTTTTGCTATCGATTTCGCGACGCGCGAGGCAGCGGAAATGAGGGCATTACCTTATTGATCTCGGCGAGGACGGCGAGGAGGAAGGAGAGCACGCCGAATAGCCCGGTGGCGAGGCCGAGCTGCGTGCTCTGGCTCAGAGCCATGGCAGCGGCCGGCCGATCGGTATCCTGCCTCGGTGAACGAAGATGGTCCCGCAGCTGCCTTGATCTGTCGGCCCCCGCCTCAATTGGAGTCCCTGAGGATGGAATCGGGTAGAGATCATCAACGAAACGAAGGTTGCCATATTTGATATGATATTTCGATCGATATGGATGTGAATTGCTTTTTTTTTCTTCTTTCTGTTATTGGATTTGGTTTGCAGATAACTAAGCTTTGATCACACAAAGAAACAAAAAAGGAGGTTTCTGAAGCAACGTGCATGGATGGAGAAAGAAGAGACGGACCAAGAAAAGATGAGCTTAATTTGCCGGTTTACCTCATTGAGGTGGTTCGAATTGTGAGGTCACCAACTGAGCGCGGGTACATTGCTGTGCATGGCGACTAGTCAGTAATTAGGGGGAAAGAGTGGGGGAGGACAGCGAGGATGACAGGTGGGCCCGGTGTGAAAACCTGATACGCAGCGGTGTCTCCCTGCATTTGGACTGCACAACGGCACCACGCACACGCTAGGATCCCGAACCTGAATCTTCTGTGATGGTTGATGGCTGATAGAGGATGGAGCAGATGGTCGGATCAAAATTTTGGGATGTTTGCAACTGCAAAAAAACTGAGCAGCAAGACAAGACTATGAATTTCGGCAGGAGCTAACTGTCTATGTTAATAACATGACCTCGTTGGTCTATACAGTTATACACCTACAGCTAAACGGAAGAAGATTGTCTATGTTAGTAACATGACCTCGTTAGCATTCTTATATACAGCTATATATTTAACAGCTAAACGGAAGAAGATGGTTATCGCCTTATCGGTCAGTTCTTCAGATTTTAGAGGAAAAAAAGCGCAACAAAAACTTTCCGTTGCCGGGACTCGAACCCGGGTCTCTCGGGTGAGAGCCGAGTATCCTAACCAGCTAGACTACAACGGATGCTGACCAAGCTTCAGGAAACGGGTAATTAAACAAAAATCATGCACAACGAAAGCTCAGACACTCCAGTGTGACCATTTTTAGCACCGCTAGACAGAAGCTCATTTCAGTTTTGCTGAAGGAAAAGGTACTTTCACCGCCCCTCAACTATTGACGGAGTCTGAGTTTCGTCTCTCATCTAGAAAACCAGATATCGACCATCCCTCGTGTTACAAAACCGTCCGTTTCTAGTCCCTTCGCTGTTTTCACGGTGGTTTTCGCCACGTCAGCCTTGTCCACGTTGCCTACTTCCGTGGATAAAATGTCGACTCCAATTGAAACAGGGACTCCCCATCGCCGTTCCCCTCCGCCGCCGCTTGCTGCAACCCTAGCCTCCGTCCGCCATAGCCATCAAGTGCAACCTCCAGGGGCGGGCGCCGGGTGGCGGCGTGGCAAAAATCGAATTGCATCGGCGGAATAAGGCTTGGCAAGTCATCAGCTCGCTCTTCGGCGATGAAATCGACACCCCGCATTATAAATCAAATGTCCTGTAGTGCAAAATCGATTGTCAAATGCTGGAGCTTCGGTTCCCAGCAATGCAAATCGAAGTTGCCGCTGGGCCACGCGAGCCACACGGGTCTCAGAATCCAGTATAAATGGAGTGCCACGGGCCACGACGAAAGACGTTGGTGCGCTTGATGGTGGGGAACAACCATGGAGCTCCACAATCTTCTGTTCGTACTCGCAGCATCCGCGAGATTGCATGGATATTGGTCAGATCGACTGCTTGTGTTGTGTGGTAGACCTGAGCATTTTGCGGGTCGGTCCGTAAAAAAGCCCGGTTTGTTTTGGGCCGAAAATTTGTGCCCACGCCCATCCCATGGGCAAGTTCGGGCCGAGTTTTCGGGCCGGGTTCGGGCTAGGCCGTGGGCGGGCTCAGGCTTCCTGTTTTTTAGTTGAAAAATAAATGAAATAAAGTATCTGGGCAGGCTCGGACCGGCCCGAATTTTTTTCGGGCTTGGATTTGGCTTCCCACGCCCGTCCCAGTAGAAGGCGTCGGCGGGCCAAAACCCACCGGACTCGGGCCGGGCAACAAATGCTCAGGTCTATGTGTGGGGAAGAATAGAAGAGGCCAGGAATGGGGAAAATGACTGTTATTGGACTTTAGCTGCTTGGTTTGAACTTCGAAGCAGGAGGAGACGTCGTGCAGGAGCTGGCACGCCACACACTGCTTCGGGCCGCACAGGTCGACGAGGATGCGCTGCCGCCGACGCGGGAGGACAGGGCAGTTGCCATCATGGCCACCAGCCTCTGCTCCGCGTCGCCGCGCGGGTTCGCATACACCTTGAGGACTGCGAGGTGGGTGGCGGCCGCGGCGTGGTTGCCGTCGGCGACGGCGGCTACGGCCTCGGACAGTAGCTGCCGCGACGAGGCTGTCATCGTCGGCGGCGAGCTGGACGCTGTGTCGAGGAAGCCGTGGACGACGAGGCGGAGTCGGCCGGCGACGACCTTGATATCGGCACCGTGTTGATGTTTTTCGTCGCCGAGGTCGCTATGGAAACAGATGACAACGACGCGGCGGCGGCCCACGCAAGGCGGCGGCCCTCGCGAGCACGGCGCTGATGTCGACCGGCGGGTGTGCTGCCTGCCCCTGCGCCGCGACGCGCTGCCTCACCACGCGCAGTAGGCCACCTCGGCCACGGTCCTCTTCAGCACCCCGACTGGTCGCCACGGCCGCAACGTCTCGCATGGCTGCTGCTGCTGCTGCAGTTGCCGCCTCGTCGAGGTGGACAAGGCCGACGTGGCGCCATGTAGGTGAAAACCACCGCGAAAACAGCCAAAGGACCAGAAACGGACGTTTGCAACATGAGGGATGGTCGATATCCGGATTTTTAGATGAGTAGATGAGAGACGAAACTTAAACTACCTCAATAGTTGAGGGACGTTGAAATGACTTTTTCTTCGCTGAAACAACGCTCGGGCACGAGGGCCACGGCTTAGTCATCAAAGTGTTGGAACACTCGGGCTGCTTGTGTGCTGGACTGCTGGTTGCGCGGCGCTTGCAACTCTGCACATTCACCAGGCCGATGCGCCCACAGCCCGAAAGGTGGCAAACCCGCTCGGCTCCGGGCCGAGGCGTGCTCTTTCACCGTCAATCGTCGTGACGCGAAGGGCCGGGCCACCTTCAGCTCCAGCCCCCCGTCGCCTCGTCGACCGTGTGCCCTGCTCCACCAAATCGACCGTCGCCGTCGGTATCTCTTCGTTTCTTCGCTAGCTGCCAGAGTGCGCAAGGTGCCGAAACCCTGAAACCGTCTCATCATTCTTCCCTTTTTTTTTGTTTACGAAGGGTGCTGAAACAGCTTCTGGTAGTCGCGCAGAAACAGCATCCGAGAAAAGGAAAAAAAAGGTTAGGCTGTATTCAGATTTAGGAAAAAGTAATTCTCCAACAAGTTTTTCCTATTCATCCTACTCACAAAACACGCTTCCCAGTGTACTATTCATCTAGAAAAAGTACTTTTTACTTCTAATCTTGTTCAGCCTTACTATTGCACACTGTATCTTTGTTAAGCATCAGCTTACATCAGACTGCACAATCCCTTGGACTTCGACCACCACAAAGCATGCACGTAATATGTCTTCTGTTTTTGCCTTGCCCGTCGTATCGTATCTGATGATGACCTCTCCTCAGGACCACAGAAGGAACACGATGGCCACAACCCAGTCACTAGCTACATTAATCGTATCTACTGCTCACGTGAAAGCTCTTTGACCACACCAAATTCTCTGGTTTCTTTTTTTGTGGAGTAGTACTGGATATTTCGAAAGCCCATTCCCACGCACAGGCCTGAATGCATTTTTTGATGTGATGAAATGAGTATCTTGAAAAAGTTTGCATCATTTACCATTTGCTCAGTGGCTCAATGGCGCCTCTTTTATATGTTTCTTGTCATGGGGCAGATTACTAAATTTGTAAATTGGTGGATATTCCGTCCTTTTTACATGGTTCTCCACTTCTTCCTGTGGGATTTCTGTAAGAACTTTCTTTGACCTTGATTGTTCCCAAATACAAATTTCGCTTGGGTCGTTTAAAGTTTAATTTGGCCAATCAAGCAAAAGATTTCCCCATGGGAGATCCACCGAGTGCGCATAGATTGAGGTGATCTCTTACCGTACCCTCCATCAAGAATCTATAATTGTAATTGGAGAAGGGTTTAGTGGGCAGTCTGATTTTCTATTCAGGGTCAAAATGAGCATCCCGGACAGCACTTTTGTCGCTGCCATGTGTTCTCCTCCCTATGAATGATGCCGTGCGTAAAGGCCGGGTCATCATTTTTGTTCTTGCCCGGTATTTCTTCGATAAGCAAATGCGATGAAATGCTAGTGAAAAACCTCATATGATTCCTGCTTTCTTCTCTCAGTAGTCCACTCGAGAAAGTAATTGGTCCCTGAAATCTCATGTTGACTATCATGTTTAATGGACCAGTGGACTATATATGTAATTATTTGCATCATCTGAAAAAAAGAGCAAAATTCCTAGGCTTATTGGAAGATAAACATTTTTTACACTACATTCATTGATCACGGGCACATATTTGCAATGCAAACTTCAACCACACAAAAGTTCGTAGCAGTACCAAACAGTAGTTAGACTTGTAATCATGTGAGATTAACAAAGTTATCTTCGTCTGGTACTTCATTAGCGGCCGACAGGGAATCAGGCCGCCACACTCCCTCACCTCTAGGAGAGGCGGTCAAGTGTCCCTTCGCTCTCGCGCTACAACGCAGCGCATAGCCTTTTGGCTAATAAAGCCACCAGAAATTCCACAGGAAGGCGGAAGGTGCAATGCTGGGTTATTTAGATCTCCACAGCTAATATCTTTTGCTAACAAAGTCCTACTATATAGAGTATTGGAATCATGTGTTTTAATTTCCTCAGTTTTCTTGCTTTACCTAAATTTAAATGATCTATCGCGATGCCTTCTTCTTCCGCGTCCCCAATTGCCAGGTATAATCACTACGGAAGTACATTTTTGTGCGTCTACTTGTCACATAAGATTGATTTTTGCTTGAATGGTTGATATAACAATTTATGCAATCGCTACAAGGAGTCACTTGGCCGGCTAGAGATTATAAGTATAGGACTGTAGGAGGCCGACTAAGGTAAAAAAAAGCCTTACTCATTGCTCCTCTCATCATTGAGTTGTGCAACACCTTGCATTGGAGGTTCTTATTCCCCTTTGACCGATCTTCAGCTCATATCCTGTGGCCTCTGGTGCTGCACTTTTGCCAGTTGCAGACAGTTTGGCTTCTGTTGCTCCACTGACGATTCCAAACTGCACGCACGCAATATATATCATATATGTATGCGAAAGAGGCTACTGAACTCTCGTTCATTGGGTGTTTTGTGCTGTGCTGTGCTGTGCTGCGCCTCTTCGATTTTCTGTCGAGGTGGCTACATTTCTAGGCACGATTTTGCTGCTTTATTCTTCGACGATGCCTGTTTGAAGTACCGCATTTTTAGCGGTTTGCGATGGTCAAAAAGGTCAGGTACTGAAGATTGGCTGTGTTTGGGATATTAGGAATCAGCTCGTGACCTCTCAAGTTCGAGCAACATATTAGTCTGGGACGGGGTTTAGTGATCCACATAATTTTCAGATACATTTTCTCGGTGAAATGTGAAACTGTTCTTGACTTGATTCAACTGTTTCCCGGTTCGTGGCTTCAAGCAAACAAGATACCTTCAGCATCCAGACGACCGTCCATGTTCTGCATTTAGGGTAATATTGCAACTTTTGTCGATCACATCAAGGCAAAAGGTTGTTCCCATGTCCAGGTTCCATGACATATATAGTTTGCAATTTTTGTTCTGCCTCTTCCAACATTCTTACAAAGAGGAGGAAATGATGCTTATTGGAAAACAAATTTCTATCGCTCAAGAGCAGACACGTCCATGCAAGATTACTACACCATCGGAGAAGTATGTTTCAATGGCTGAAATCACTCCGTTCCATTACTAATGTTTCCGTGTACAAGTCTTATGAGGTTTCCGTGTAGCACAAGCCAAACAAGCACACAGGGGAAAAAGAAGTGCCAATGAAATAGAATAATCCCTGTTTTAAAAAGAATATATACAACCCGAATGACCTTCATATTTTGGAGGCAGTAAATAAGTACAATTTCTAGACGCGCACATATGGGGTGTGTAGCTTGAAGCCTGACTTTTTGGAATGCCTAAACTTGCCTTTTAACACACTTAAAATACATGTGCCTGGCTTATCGTCACAATCATAGCTTGCCAACACTTCCTTAACCCTCGGAACTAAGTGTCATACTCACTTCTGCATCATGCCACATTTCTGATAGCCAAGTTTGATGCCGCACTCTACAGGAATTTGGAGACACCTCTGGAACTGTTATCAGTGACTGCGACAATCACCATCCACTTCGGAACCTTCGGGTCGGCACACAGCCTAGCTCAGTGGGCTCCCAGATCAGCTCGTTGTCATGCTAATGACCAAATATTGTTAAACCAAGCATGCCACTAACCGCAGCCAGACATATGCACCAGCACGACCAACTGCAAATCACAAGCAAGACAAATCAAAACAGCTCAACACTAGACAAAAACATGGCGCTAAAGTTGCAGCACTTAGGTTTCGCAATTCAGGTATGTAGAAAAGCAACACCATGGCCAAACTTTATGGAAGATTGCATTGCAAAATAGGGAAACTTGGAACACACAAGGAACAAGCTATTCTTACACGAGAGGTGGATTTGCATCTCTGTCGTGCTTTTTTTACTACTCCTAAAGACTACGATGCACTACGGCACAAGAAGGTCAGCAACGCCTCTGACCGCACTGCCTCGCCAATATCAGCCGCCGTTCGGTGCCCCCTGCCTTCCTCGCACCAGACAGCACCAATCAGGGCGTCCCCGGCATGGCCCAAGTCAGGTCCCGTTGCACATGTCAGCTAGGCTGGCCCACAGATCCTCTTCATCGACGTCGATTTCAAAATCAAGAAGCTGCTGTTGCTCCTGCTCGTAGTGATGGTGGCCATGATGCCCACTGGTTGCAGCAGTAGCGGCTACCGGCGTTTCCCACCACCACTTGTTATCGTCAAACGTTGTGGTCTTGGCACTTCCTCTGCAACTGCTGTCGAAGAAGCAGCTGCTGTTGGTGGCGATGTTGTTGTAGCGGTAATGCTCATAGCTGTTGTCGGAGGCCTCCCTCTCGTGGCCTGCAGCAGCCTCGGTCTCTGTCTCGCTGTTCCTCGCGAAGCGACCCTGCACCCTTGGTCGGCTATCCGCCAGCGTTTTTCTGCAGGCATACTGGAGAGGTCCAGATAAGGTGAGCAACAGATGCATTGAAGGACATGTATAGGGAATGGAATGCATCTGCAGGTTATGTGGTGTGGGAAATCATTACAGTGATTTTTTTGTGGAAGTTCCTCTGGTTACGCTTGGTACGATATCGCTCAATCTTCTCCTTGCGTTCTTCAGCACTATATCGCCCGACCTTCTGAGCAAAAGGCCCTCCTGAATCCTGGCCGTGTGTGTCACCTGAAAGTGGCGGCGGCGGTGGAGATGGTGATACATTCATCACCTGTTTTGTATCAAAACAGGTGAGAAGTGATCAGAACTTGTTTATGATCAGCTACGAGTTAAGCTTGAGGTATGTCGTGTTACCTGGAGGTCACCGGTACTGAAGACACGCCGAATGGCTCCAGTGCTGAATTCCAATAAGTCACCAGAGGATGAGGAAGGGGAAGAAGGAACATGGGGAAGAGGCAATTGGCATGCCGAAGGAGACGAACAAGAGAAGGTGGCATTACTGCTGAGTTCAGGCAACTGGAGGTGAAGAGGGAGGAAATGTGAGCTTGTGTTCCTGTGCATGTAGTAGGAAGGTAGAGAAGAGGGGTAGGGAGGCGGCGCCGAAGCAGCAACATTCGGAAGTGCTAACACGCCACCGCTGTCATGGAAGAAACCCCCGCGAGGAATTTCAGTTGGAGCTGTGGGCACAGCAGCCGGGAAACTCACTGCATGGTGCATGGAGAGGTCACTGTAGTTGTGTGCCGACGAGGATGAAGGGTGGAACATGGCTTTTGGGTGTGAATCCCTTTGATGTGTTTGGGGAGTCAGTGCGAGTGAAGGAGGGTTGGTATAAAAAGAGAACATTTGGTGCATAGTTCAATATATAAACCAAAGGTTTGTAGGGCCACTCCATTAACAAGGCAGAAAATATTTAATACGGCAGCTCAGCATGCTAACTACAGCTGATAACCAACATGTCAAAGATATTATCTGATGCATACTGAATAATTTAAATGTTCCATTTACTCTATACAAACTCTATCAGGGCTGCTTGACAATCAGATTGTCATATGAAAATATTCATATGTAGAGATTTCTGGCAGGGCAAATAGCTGATTAAAAAAAGTTGTTCCTCTTTATATCTAGCATATCATAGGAAATGAGATTCCTTTCCAGGAAGCAAAAGTTGTTCAAAATATATCGATAGTTGGTGAAAGACTAAAAGTTTATGCTGAATTCAATACACCTTTTGAGAACGAACAGGTGTCAGACTTGCAGCTTAGGAATATGCTCCAACCATATATACATTAGTAAACACAAAGAAATTGATTCTAGTGATATTTTCTGCATAAGAAATGAAGAAGGTACAAAAATACATCTTATTGAACATGTATGAACCCTTAAGTTTGGATAAGGATACATCAAACAATCCTTACCCAACACATATATTAACGTTTTTTCAATCATGAAACAATTAATTCTTCATAAGAGATTAATAATAAATTCCTTTTTTTCAAAGAAACCCACTAAGTGAATGATGTAGCACTTCTAAAAACCTGTGAAGAGTTTATTCCTTTTCAACATGAAAAAAATAAATTGCCAAATTTAACATTCATGATAAACTCAGAAGTTGAAGCACGTGCATGTGCTCATCTATGAGGCTGCAATTTACTCTGGCTTTGGATCCACTTTTTTAAACCTTTCTTTCACTACTGGCGCTATTCTAGCCTTTTTAGTTATGCATTTGTACGAGATAAAAAAATGCATGTGTACGGACGTTTCCTGATATTTCTAATGAAAATAGGTAGGGCCATTGGGACCGCCTCGGGGGGGGGGGGTCCACTTATACCACAAAGAAAACAGAACCAGGAACTAGCATAAGGAAAAGGAAATCAGAAGCATAGAAGGTAAACATACAGTGTACCTGATTGTCAGGTGGATACTCAAGCCCTTCTTTCTTGACTTCTAGAGCATTTGAGCCATAATTAGATTATGGAGGTTGCCAGGTAGGCACTATCTTCAATTCTGTAAAATAAAGTTACAGTTCTGTAGCAAAAACATTGAAGTAAAATCATGAGGCATGGCAAGTTTTGCCAAGTTAGTTGAGTTAATGGTTCTATAGATTTTTGCAAGGCTGATCCATCTAGAAGACATGTACCATGTCGAAACAAGCTATCAACAATTTGAGTTTGACTTCTAGAAAATACGAAATAGGAACCAACCACTTCAGGAAGAAAGCTGATGGGCAGGTCAGGAATGAACAAAATCATTCCTCATAAAACAAACTATGCGGGGAACTGAGAACAGTGAGTATTTTGTGCATAGAGCAGGACTGGTCATATCTGATAAGTGATAACTGATAGCTCATATGGAGTCTCCAGAAAGTACTAAATACTCATAAGTTAAAAAAACAGGGAATGTAGCATTATATGTTGTTTCTGTCCAAAGCATTGACAAGAAAGTGAAAGTACCTGATCAAGCTCATCTGAAATAGGTACTGCTAGCATCCTTCCATGGATGCACGAGAGGCAGCGGTCCTACATATTTCCTGCCTTCAAAATAAGGAAGGTAGCATTATATGTTGTTTCTTTCCAAAGCACTGACATGAAACGTACCTGATCAAGCTTCCATGGAAGCTCGGGAGGCAGAGGTCCTACATATTTCCTGCCTTAAAAATGACATACACAGTGCTAAAAGTTCTCACAAAGTGGGGTCTAGGGAAAGAATTTCTAGATAGCCACCCTGGCCCCTTGCTAAATTTTGCAAGGAGCATGGTTCGAACCTAGGACCTCCAGGTTAAAAATGGAGACTCTACCACTGCACCAACACCAGGCCATCCCTTGACATTTCCTGCCCTCTTTAAAGAAAGAGTAACACCCTCAGACTTGTTAAAGAGACTTGATCCTTCTTTTTATTATGCAACCAAGTACCATAAGGAAATCAATTTTGTACACGGACATAAACAAAACCCAATGGAACCGACACCTCTTGCAACTTGCCATTCTACTTGACACCATGCATATACAAAATACATTGTGATCTGAGGGTAAGGTTGCTGTTGGGACCATAATGCTTTTCGAAAGATTGCACAGCCCGATAAGGCATTTCGATGGCTATTGACAAACAATACCACTAACTGAACCTTAAGTATAAACATATTTGGCATACAAGCAGTTCTATTCTAAAAAGAATTAGGCCTTGCTCCATAAGAAGAAAAAAATATGTTTGATCTAATACATAATGTTTTTCCCTCTCTACACTAATGCTAAAAGACTAACGGTGTATGTTAAGTTCTCTCCCATAGTCCCATCATATTATCAAGAGTTGATTTTGTTCTAGTAGGTCAACTACAAAACAGTTGCACCACCATTTTTGTTATCGAGTAATCATTGTCATACAAACATAAGTTTGGTACTTTTGTCAACAGAAGATATTGAGACACAAGGGGACCAACAGAGCTTCTTCGAGTATCTTGAGCAAACGATTTCAAATTATATATTTCCATCAAATTAAGTCCTAGACTTAAGATCATATTGGTAATCTATTAAATCAAGGAGGCCTGACACTTACAAACCAAATTCGATTTAAGAGATTAGTGTCTTTTACATTTAAGGCCTAAGAGAAACAGCATTTATCACATATAAATTGTCATGTACATTGAGATCTCTTTAGCGTTAAAAATTAAAAAGTAAATTGCCGACACTCATCTACGCCCAGCCTTTGAGCCGTGTTGCTTATGCACCCCAGGACCCATGCAAGAAAAGAGTGAAGGTTTCTTTGGCTTTGAGCCAAACAGAAAAGCTCTGAGAGGCACCCCGGCTTTTGTTGACAGGTTCCGGAAGTTCTGTTGGGCTCGATGGCTTCTTGCTATAGATACCTCAAGATTCTCTCTGAGCTTCAAGAGCACTCTTCCAACCTCCACTTGAAGACCTCTTACGTGGTCAAGCCCAGCTTCTAGCTCCTTAGCAACTTTGTTATTTTCTTGTTTCATATTAAGCACCTCTCCTTGGAATTTGGCTGCTTGGAACGGGTTGAAGTGAACTTCATCACTTTTATCTAGAGTTGCGATCTTCGATATATCTTCTTGTATGCTGCACAGTGATGAGAATCTGTTCTCTAACTCTCCTTTCAATAGCACGTTCTTTTCTATCCAGACCTGAAGATCTGTATTCAGATCCCGAAATTTCTTTTCTAGTACTGCTGACTCCAGCTTTGCTACCTGATAACTAGCAGCAAAACCGTAAGTGCCCCCCTGTTCCTGTTCATCAGTCAGTTTGTGCATTTCAGTTTTCAGCTTGTCAAAGGATGTTTGGAAATTCCGTATTTGATGGTATGATGTGCTAAACCTCAACCAGAAATCCAAGTTCTCCCTCAATACTCTGTCAATCTCTCCTCTAAATTTCTCCTCTGCAACCGAAGTAGCTAGTGAGTCATCAACTTGGCATTGCTTAATGTATTCCTCTATCTCAGCAATCTCTTTGTCTTCTGTAGCAGGACTGGTTCTTATCTTGGATATTTCTTCCGACTTCTCTATACTTTCAGTAATAGAAGCACTCATCTTTTTCTGCAAAGAACTTAGCATGCGCCTAAGAGAGTTGATCTCCTCATCTTTCGTTGCATTGGCACTCTTAAGCTCCTTCAGTTCTGACATTGCCTCGAGATGATTCTCTTGATTTCTCTTCTCAATTTCTGAAATCTTTTGCTCTGTATCTTTGTAGCTCTGAAGTACAGATGCATAATCTTCTAAAAGAATTTTCTCCTCACCTTCCGGTTCTTTTGAGGCTAGCTGTTTCTGGGCTACAGAACCTTCCAAGATTTCATCATGTTTCTCAATTTCACTTGTAGTATCATGAAAAGAACTGGATGGGTCGTTTTTGACAGATAGACTTGTTAGCCCTGAATCATCTTCCAGTGAAGCATTGACTTCGGAGTCTCGCAATGAATCCATGACACCACTGATTTCTGGCTCAGGAGCATGTAATGTTTCGACGAATTCAGTAAGTTCATGGGAGGCTTCAGTCATTTGTTTACAAATGTTCTCTGTCCCATTTTGTACAGACTTCCAAATTTGTTGTACTTCTTGCAGCATTTCTTCAACTTTCTTCAACCTGTCAGCCAACTTACTAGAATCAACAACCAAAGCCGCCTTGTCTTGCTCCAAGGAATGCAGGCGCTCGTGAAGGCCATCTATCTCGATCCTCATTCTATCAATCTGAGCGTTCTGTGAAGTAGTAGCAAGTTCAAGGTTGATGACCTTCTCCACAAGTCGATCGACCTTATCCGCTAATTCTGCCACTGATAGCTCTGGGTGACGCTCAATTATTTCTTTGACTTTTTCACATATTTCCTGGAGGTCAAGCCTGCCCTCATTCAGAGAAGAATCATCAGCATCCTCCAAGGGCAGGGCATGGCTCAGCTTTGTGTCATGGTGGTCATGCTCCTCCATTTGCGCGTGAGGCAGCCCACATTCATTCTTGAAGGTTTTCAGCTTTTCAATTGCTTCATTTGCTCGTCGAAACTCCGCCTTTGTCTCTTCCGTTGATCTCTTTTGCTGGTCCTGCAAGCTCACCAACGTATCCTCACACGACACAATGGCTTGTGCAGCCATCAACGCCCGAGCTTCATTGTCTTCAATTGCCGCACCAGTGCTAAAAGCATCTTGCAAACTGCAGACTTCTTCCTGCAATTCAGCCACCTGTTTCTCAATGTCCAGATACTTGCCTAGGGAACTGTCGTAAGAGGTCTTCAAGAACTCTTTCTCCGTCTGCAGCACCAGGATCTGTTTCTGCAGCTTGTCTATCTCCTCATGTGCTTTCTCCTTGGTCATGTTGGAGGCGACCCTCCGGTGTGCTTGGGCACCCCTCTTGGGAACTGGACTGGTGCCCCTGCTTGCGCTCCGCGAGCCCATGGGCAAGCCTTCCAGAGCAGGGAATTTGAAGTTGCTGAGATCAATCGCACCGATTGCCTTGGGGAACCCCTCCCCATCCCCCTCTTGCATAGAGAACTGCACCTGGTCCGGGAACACGGTGGCAATGGTGTGATTGGCCTTGTGCAGCTCACTGGATATCCGGTCATACCTGTCGGCGAGGGCCTGGTATGATCTGAACATCTCCTCCACGTGATTGATGAGCTCCGGCCGGCTCCTGAAGTAGAGCTCCGCCTTCTTGCCGAAGGAATCGGCGTCGGCCCCAATGAGCTTGAGCATTGCCTGTACCCTGTCCTCCATCGCTGTCGCAACAAAAGAAAATGCAAAATCATTGAACAATCTGCAACAGGAGCTCCTCACGGGATCGTGGAGACAGGCACTGGCCGGCCGACTTACCGCCGACGGTGGTCTCAAGCCACTTGGACTGGGTGGTGCGGATGTGCGACGCCCACCACCAGGAGTAGGCGTTGCTAGCTGCGCGCTGCAGCATAGCCGGCCGGGGTCACGCCGCGGGGCGTGACAGCCCGCTCCCCCTTCTCTTCCGCCTACTCCGCGTCGCCGGCCGCTCGCCTTCGCCGGTACGTGGTGGGTGGGGGCGCCCCGCGCCGCGAGCGTGGTCAAGGTGGAGCCCCCGTGCGGCGAGGGGTTGTGGTGGGGGTGGGGGTGGGGTGGTGGTGGTGGTGGTGGTGGCGTCGGGCCGACCCGCGGGTGGCCCGGGGCAGAGAAGAGAGGGAGGGGAGAGGTGGGTCGGTGCCGGGGAGCGGCATGGCGAAATAGGGTGGGGATGGGGAGTGGTTTCCTTTCGTGCGGTTGCGGCGGTCGGGGCCGAGCTGGAGGGCGGGTGGGCGGGTGGCTCGCCGCGGCGCGCGGGGACGGCCGGTGGGCGCGGGCGGCCGAGCGCGAGCGGCGGGCGGGTTGGTGGGGGAGTCTCCGCGAGTGTCGCTGCGGGGCGCCCGGGTGGCGTCGGCTGGGTTGCCGCATGACGCACGTGGACTTGAATGCCGACGCGAGAGTGGTGGTGTCTTCTCGTTCTCGCCGCTGCGCGGCCGGCGGGGGGTGGTGATGCGGCCGGCGGGAGGGGATCTCAGATGTCTTTCTGCTGCGGGCCTACAACCAATCAGCCCTGGGCTTTGGATCTCCTTCGGCCCACGGTCACGTTGTTCCATTTGTTTCCCATTTTCCTTTCGCCTACAAAACGAAGTTAAAAGAATGGAATACAAAAAAACAAAAGGTAGGTGTCGGTGCCTGATTTGGTCGCACCGGCACAAACAAGTGATTGCGGTGCTAATCCACTCGTTGCCCCGATGGCGGGTGGAGAGACGGGAGTTTTTATCCTGGTTCCGGCCACGGGGCCATACGTCCAGCAGTGGTGCAGAGCACCGGTTTCGTGTTGCTCGTAGTAGGGGGTTACAAGCAAGGTGGGAGAAGGAGACGAACTCCTAAGTCCCAAGTTCGGCTGTCGCTAGCTAAGTGGTGTTTGTATGTGTTCTAGCGCGTGTGGACTTAAATGCGTCTGGCCGTGCCCTTTGCATGGGCTTCCCTTCCCCTTTTTATAGACCAAGGGGGGAGGGTGCGAGTACATGTGTTCGTGGTGCTGACGTTGCTAAGTGCACTGCGCTGCCCATGCCGCACACTATGCGAGCGGGAATCGCGCCTTCCAACTCCGGCTGACGGCATGGCAACAGTTGACGTGACGTTCCCCTTGTGACGGTTCACGGCTTCGAGGATGGCAGCTTGCGTACGGCGCCCGGATCGAAGCTCCATAGTTTCCTTCGAGGGTTGCCATCGAGGATGATAGCGCATCCGAGACAAGCAAAGTCAAGGGAGTGGTTGGCACAGTGCTGCTGCCTAGTTAGGTCTGGCCGTGCAGCATGGCGCTCAGAAGTCCACTGTTGCGAGTGGATTTGACCGGTGTCTTCTCCGGGGCGTGGGTGGTGGCGTGGCGCAGTGATTCCCCTGCTTTTTGACTGCAGAGGAGCGTCATCATGACTTGGAGTGATGGGTCGCAGAGCCTTGGGCGTCGTTCCCAGTATGGCAAGCTCGAGCTTGGACCGTAAGCTCGTGCCTACCGAACCTCGAACGAGACGGAAAACGCCCGCTCGAGGATGAACGTCCCCCTCGAGCTTGGCTGGGCTCGAACGTGACGGAAATCACCCACTCGAGGGTGAACGTCCCCCTCGAGGTCGCTGAGCCTCGATCGTCACGGACATCCCTGCTCGAGGGTGGTCGTCCACCTCGAACGGGATGGGTGCCGAGGAGTTGTTGCGATGGTCCTTTGCCGGGCTACGGAACCAGGCCAACTTCGTTGGTGGCCCTTGTTACCGAGTAGTTCTGAGCCTAAGTTAGGGTACCCCTTTTACAGGCACCCGACAGTAGGTTCAAAAACAAGGAATACAATAACCTGTGAAGTTGTATTATTTTGGACTAGCAAGTAAGCAAAACATGCAAATGGATACATGAAATTATCAAACGCATGCATATATGGTCAAATACTCACATGTACTCTATGTAAGACTATTTTGCCACTATGATACATAACGTCATGGTTGTATGCATGTACAGTAACATCTATCTTTCGCTCTCTTTTAATATATTCTATAAGCATGTGCACAAATCTTACATATGTGAAAAGATTTAAAAAAAGACTACATGACCAAGACATCAATTTACTGTTTTTTCTATATCCAACTGAACCTGCTCTGTATGTGATGATATAACTTTAACCACATAAATTGTGTGCAGCAATATGTGGAGCCATGTAACTTTAACCTCATAAATTATGCGCGTCAATGTATGAGGCCCCCAAGCCAATTTTATAATTCATCACATTTTATAGTTGATTGTTGCGATGAGATCAAAATTAGTATAGTATATTAGGAGTGTGTGTGGATGGTAAATATTTTTGTTCCTTAAGTTTGCAATATATCAATAATCAAAGTTTTGTTTCATATGTTTATTTATGTACAAGAACAAATGAAGTGTACAATAGACACCACCATTGACCTTATCATTGTTTTGTTATTAAAGATAGTATAATTGTCACCCATTGTTAAAGTTTTAAAACATATTTTAACACATATCAAAAGAAGCAAGAATTGTGCATGTCACGTGTTTATGATATAGACGAGAAAGTAGAGAAATATAGAGGTTATATGTATAAAACCATCTATGTTACTTCTCACAACGGCAAAAGTGTCTACATGGAATACACGTGGCCGCATATGCAGGGTTGACAACTTCGTGTATTAATATGCATGTTTTGCTGCTTAGTAGATCGAAATGATACGCTTTAACAAGTTGTTTTTTTGAGGAAACAATCTCATAAGTTGTTGTTTAGTACTCCCTCCGTTCCAAATTGTAAGTCATTCCAAGATTCTTGGAGAGTCAAACTATCTCAAGTTTGACCAAATTTATATAACAAAATACTAAGATTTATGATACCAAATAAGTACCATTAGGTTCTTTATTAAATATATTTTTAGATTATATCTATTTAGCTCCATAAATTGTTGTGATCCACTCTATAATTTTAGTCAAACCTAAAAAGAGTTTGACTCTCCAAAAATTTTGGAATGACTTACAATTTGGAACGGAGGAAGTAGTAGATACAATTTACTCGTAAAAAAAGAGTGGATCAGTTTAGTAGACCCAAGCACATGTGGCGCGCACCTCCTCACCAGACATGTGTGGTCCTTGAAAATTAGGCAAAAAAAAATGCTACAAAACCCGCCCAAACAATTTATTTTATTTTTTTTTTAAAAAAAACAACCGGAAGCCCAAACTCTTGGCCTAACATTTGCCTATGGAACGATCGCGGGCACAAATTTTTTTCCCCAAATAATCTAGCCCGACATTAGCTCATAGGATGAACGCGCATGAGGACTGAGGAGTATCTGGGAGGGGCGAGGTGAGACCTGCTGGCATGGGTAGTCCGTCGAGAGGGGCTTAATGAGAATTAGTTGAAAGCAAGAGCTTTTTGATACCTTGGTAAACAAATCGTTGTGCCGAGAGCTTGCGTTCTTTACACCTTTACATTCGCATTACATTGCACTACATTTCACATGTACCATTACTAGAATTGTCCAATGTAGTTTGTATAATTAAATCTATGATGCAAAACTTTGTACAACAGATATGTAACGTGTAGAAATTCTAGTGCACATTTAAATAAAAATTAAAATTTTTACACGTAGAATTGGAGTTTTAGTTTTTCAAACATCTAATTCACCATCTCTTTAGGGCCACAATCCCTTTAAAGTTCACTACGTCTTCTTAAAAAACTTAACATATGTGAATTTCTTCATTTAACTTTCCCATGCTATATGAAGTAGTGAACATGTTTTTTTTTTTTAAATTAGAAGCTCGCTTCTGTTTTTAAAGTCAACAGCTGTGATTTTTTTCTGCTACGTTTAACTTTCCCAGGCTGTCTAAAGTTATTTTCAAAGATGGAAGTTAAAATGATATTTTTAATTAGAAACGCTAATGGAAAAAATGAGCGTGGACTCCTGATTTGTGCACGAATAAGCACACGATACTTATCTGAAAAAGTATGAGGGGAAATATGTGGATTTAGACCTTGTTTAGTTCGTCAATTTTTATCAACTTTCCAGTCACGTTTACCAATACACTATTCAACCTCCAATTTTTCACCAACTTTCTCATCTACACAAGGCCTTAGACAATTAATTTCTCAATTGGTCAACGGCGCCAAAACCAAACCCATTTGCGGTTCACAACGAAACGAAGCCCACGAAACCCGCGAGCCCCCGGTGCCCGCGTCGAAAGGAAAGTGTGCCCGCGCCTCTTCGTAGTACAAAATTTTGGACCCGCCGCGCCAACTCACCGATCCAAGCCTCGCGCCACGTCATCGATCTGCAGCATCCCTCCCGCCTTCCAATCTCACCCGTCCATTCCCTCCGCATCGAACGGCAGAAACTGCCCTCCTCCCACCTCTCGCCTCCTTTTAAACCCGCCCGGCCGCCCCCCTTCTTCCCCAATCCCGCACTCCCACCCACCAATCTCACCTTGAATCCCCCGCCTCCTCCACTCCAATCCAGTCCGAGGAATCCGCCACCACCAGTTCGTCGGCAAGCATGTCTGGGCGCGGTAAGGGCGGCAAGGGGCTCGGCAAGGGCGGCGCGAAGCGCCACAGGAAGGTGCTCCGCGACAACATCCAGGGCATCACCAAGCCGGCGATCCGGCGGCTGGCGAGGAGGGGCGGCGTGAAGCGCATCTCCGGGCTCATCTACGAGGAGACCCGCGGCGTGCTCAAGATCTTCCTCGAGAACGTCATCCGCGACGCCGTCACCTACACCGAGCACGCCCGCCGCAAGACCGTCACCGCCATGGACGTCGTCTACGCGCTCAAGCGCCAGGGCCGCACCCTCTACGGCTTCGGCGGCTAGGCTGACGCGCCCCCTTCGTTGTCTCCCTTCTGCAGCTCCGACGTTGCCTGGCCGTGCTTACAAGTCTTGCGGTCAAGAAAGTTTCAGACTCGCTTGTTTAGCTCAGCTCTGGCTGTAGTAGGTTTATCTAAATCATGAGACAGCAATGAAATTATGTTAGTGTCTATTGGAAATCGAGCATGTTGTTCGACTTGCCGTTATTCAATACAAGTGAAACCTGTTCTGTGCATCTATGGGATTTTTGCAGTTACAAACAAAACCAGTTGAAGTTGAACTGGGATCTGTTTCTTGTACATTTGAACTATTCAGACCTTGCAGTTTCGCACGGCAAAGCTTAAGCAGGAAATGCTTTTATGTTTTCCTTTTATTGTGAGTGGTAGACTGATGCTAGCAGATGCCAGATGTGGCTACTTCAATTTCACATCAGATTAGCTTTTCTTTCAGTAAGCGGTTTCTGTGTGCTATCTTTGAGCACTAACAGTTCATTCAATTTACATTCCACTTTTCCCTTGTTTCCGTAGTATAACTATACGGATTCAATTTGGAGTTGGAATCCTTGCAAATTCACATTCAGGTACAGTGCCTACCAGTACCACAATGGAATGTGGGCTTTAGGATTAAGATGTTGGCCGTTGGGTGCCTTGCCTGACGAATAACAGGTTCAAGCAAAAAAGAACATAAGGGTCATGAGCAGAATCAAGTTATCCGAAAATGGGATAATCCATTCGGCAACCACATTATCCGAAAATGAATGAAACGAGCTTATCAAGTCAAATAATAACGTGCATTAGGATTCATCTTTTCTTTGACATACTTTAGAACAAAAATCTGCTGACCGAATAAGGCATCATATTCTGCGGAAATCCATAAGATAGACTACAATATTCTGATACATTGGTTACACTTTGAAATCTGTAATTGCATGCCACGCACATTCAGACACAATAATATATGCATATCGAATTGACTACCTGTCTACCTGATACAAGAAGCATCAAAATTGTACGAGCAGGCAACTTCAATAAAAATCGCAGACACTCTGGAAGCAAGTTACAGAAGATACACAAAACCCTCTGGAGGCAAGTTACAGAAGATACACAAAACCCTATCAATTTACAGTAGTAGTATTAACAAAATCAAAATTCACTAGTCCTGCCAAGATTTACACTTACACTGCTACATAAGGGAAATGGAGGAGCTATAGAGTATGAGCAGGAAGTCTTGACAGTATTGAGCACTTCTATTCTGTCTGCAGTTCAATAAACTTGAAAAAGCACACATGGCTGCAGTTCAGATTGCCATCACAGGGAGAGGATAGCACCAGAGTCATCCTCCGCTGAGGGCTGTAGTGAATTGATCTTGATAATATATTTCTTCCGAGTGGATGTGCTGCTGCCCTTGGAGCTCATGTCCAGATCATCTGAGCCCTCGCATAAGGTGGAGTCCTCATCCTCATAAGCATTACCAATATGTACATTGCACTTCCGGCAGAGCAATCGTGTCCTGTTTCTGAAGAAGCCCCATGAACGGCTTGAATGGAAGTATGGCATGCAGCTTATCTCATCAGTTTGTGTAAACCGGCTCTCATCAATAGCAAAGAATGAGACAACACCCTTCCGGATCTGCTTGCCGTACTTGGATCCAATGTTCGCCGTGTTCCGCGTGGAGGAGCTCAAGTTTAATGCATAGCCGCAGTATCCACAGCTGCTAGTAAGAAATGAAATAAAAAGATGTCATGACCTACAAGATTTCACAACTGAAACCAGCACACCACATTTCGTAATTAAGCCCTATCATACATTTGTCTAAGCATCTGGAGCCATTTTTCATCAACCCATATTAATTTGCACTAGTGTCACTCAGTATCACACTGGTAGTTGTTATCTCAGGGAAAAGGTCAATGATATCTTCCAAATACCGAATAGGCAACGGATTCGCTATGGTCGATGGAATTTGTGTGCTCTTTTATCTGATTAATTAATTAATTCGTAACATGGTCACTAATCACAGGCAAGGAAAGCTAACTAAAACCAAAGGAGTAAACATCAAACTAGCATCACCTGAACCGCTGAACTGATCAATTTTTAGATTGAAACCCCAAGAACGCCCAATACAGATCAAATTGGCCAGACAAACAAACAAACAAACATCAGCGGCCGCTTCCTAGTCCTAGTAAAAAGGAAAGGAACTAACCAAAGGCAAAGGTCTCGCAAAACTACTCCACAAGCCTAGGGTTTGGTTATCGATCCAAGTAGAGTCTGGAGAGAGAGGGAGGGGCAGCGAACCTGTAGGCGACGTCCTTGACGGAGGAATAACTGTCGAGGGCCCTCACCATGCTCGCCCTCCGGATCAGCGGATCAACAGCCCTCGGTTGCTACGCTTGCCGAGGGGTGGAGACTGGAGGAGGCGCCTGATTTGGGATGCCGCCGAGCCGCCAACGGTCAAGGCGGATTGGGCGTCCTCGGGCGCTGAGCAGTCGAGCAGACGAGGAAAAAGGAGACGACGCCAGGCACGAGCTGTTGGCAAATCAGGCGGGCATGTCGTGCGTGTTGACTGTTGACCCACCGCGGCGGTGCCGTGATCTCCGCGCTGTACGTGATCGCGATCGATCGGTGATGGCAACTCGTTCGCTGTACGTGTCCATGAGGAAGCCAATACGGCCGTGCTAGTAGTTCATTTGCGATGCTGAAGTGAACTGAATGCTGGAGCTGGACAAAGGGAACATTTTATTGTTTGTAGTCATGCAGTTCGGTGAGTCAAGGACACGTGTGGTGTGGCTCCATCGTAGAGACATGGACGCATCGGATTGATCATAGAGCACAGCTAGATGAGGTGGACCGCGAGTGGCCCACATGATGTGGTCATGCGATTGTTTAGTTCCTGTAACGGCGATGCTGCTGCTTTTTTCAGTGAGGAGATTTGTGGATAGCAAATTGGCCTACATGATGTGATCACGCGATTGTTAGTTCCTGTAACCATAAAAGGCTATGATCGTTCCCAAGAAAAGTTGTAAATTTGATATTGTATTTGTTTGTATTGGTTTGTTTATTATAATAATTACATGGTGAGGCAACCTTGTAGGAGGGGTTTGGTTCGTTCAACGGTAACGTAATTTGATTACATAAGATAACACATCACGTTACAAGCGTTTGATTACACAAGGTCATCAGTTGACACTGTAATTGAATCCTTGCCTATATAAGCTTGTGACCCCTCTTTCCCCACCGTAATCACCATGCTCAAAAGAATGTTGTTATCTAAAGACGGTACCGTTGTGCAATCACCTATTCCACCTCTATTATTCTGTAATCACATTTCATTCTACCCTTGTGTTACCGTTGCACCAACCAAACATTACCGTACTGTTAGTGATACCATTTGGAGATACATTCCTCCTAAATCCTAGTAGGTGACACCTGCACGTCTCAAATTTGGTCCAATAGGCATGCCCCGTTGGCTGTTGGTGTCAGTTTTATCCTGACCGGTGTCAGTATTAACCGCGGTTAATGCACTTTTGTGAGTATATATTGACATAATAATATTATATTTTACGCTCGTACGAAAATGGATATTTAGCGGAATTCTGTCGGCTTAACTCAGCTGTCACAGATTTCCCCCTTCCGCCCACGGAAGCGGGCCCCACAAATACAGAGCAGCGACTACTCCATGATTGCTTCCTCCCCGTTCCGTCCTCCCGGCTAGTCTCCGCCTGCAGAAAGATGTCGGCGGCGACGGAGGTGGCGCCGGTCCAGCATCGGAGCCATGCGGCGGCGGCGGCTTGGCGGGTGGTGGCGGGATGGCTCGGTCTGCTCTTCCAGATCCTCCTCCGGATCATCCGTGGCACGCCCTCCTCCTGGGCGCAGCTCCTCTCCTTCGTCGGCCTCCGCCACCCGCTCCTCCCAGTCGCCGCCCAGGCGCAACCGTCCCCTGAGGTGGCCTTCGTGCAGCTTCCCTCCGAGGCCCCCGCTGACGCATCGACTCCGCCGCTCCGGCGTCTCACGGTACGGAACTCCATGCTTTGGCCTGCTGGGGACGCGAAATGACGGTGACTTTGGCAGTTTGGGGAGGTCAAGGATCAGTTGGAGCTGCGATGTTGTTCGTAATAGTTGGCTGCGGATTGATTGATAATTTGATATAGTTTTGTAGCTGGACTCCTCTGGACGCAGGGCGCTATCAGGTTGAACGGTAAAAACTGAAAAGTCGTGATCATTTCACAGCTTTTCAGCTAGTTCAATGTTGAGATTTGGTTATCTAGTGCGTGTTATGGTTTATTAGCCATGACTCTTGACTAAGTGGTTGGTACTAACACGATTTTAGGCTGCGATCTTCGATAGTATATTAGCTGTTTGCCTGTTTTAGTTATCATCATAAAGACTGCTTGAATTTCCTTTGATACCTGCATAATCTTCAGGTGGTGCTTGACTTGGATGAGACTCTAGTTTGCGCCTACGAGTCATCAACCCTTCCTGCTACTCTGCGCACCCAAGCTGTTGAAGCAGGATTGCATTGCTTTGACATGGACTGCACATCGTCTGAAAAGGCAAGTATATCTTCATGTTGTTCGTGCCTTTTGCTTATCTATTGCTGTTTTTAGGATACTCATTACTCCTTAGAAAGGGACTTACAGGAAGTTATGCTTCACGGTTTACAGGATGCTGAAGGAAGGCAGAGGGTAAATCGTGTAACTGTCTTTGAGCGTCCTGGTTTGCATGAGTTCTTGCAGCGAACTAGCGAATTTGCTGACCTTGTTCTCTTTACAGCTGGTCTGGAAGGTTTGATCTCCCCAACTATTTGTATCTTTTGACAACAGAAGCCATGTTGAGTTCACCTTGCGCGACTAATCTGTGAACTGTGCTCTTACCCAGGCTATGCAAAACCTCTAGTTGACAGGATAGATGCTCACAACAGATTCATTCACCGTCTCTATCGTCCATCAACTGTTACTACGTAAGTTATCATTGCCGTTTTTCGGAAGTTGTTTGTGATGGCCCTGTTCTGTTCTTGAGGCTTCTTGCTCATATAATAGTAAAATGTCACCTCAAATGCATTCAGTTGTAGGAATTTTACAACTCTCAAGTGATTCCACAACATAGTTTGACAGTACTCGGTTCGTGCTGATGGAGATTTGTTTTTTCTTCCGATTTGCTGCTGACTCCCCTACCTTTTGTAATTTTCTTGTTCATAACCACTCCATGTGAACCAGTGAGCCACTAATCTGGCTCCTGATGGTTCCATTAACTATTGTATCATGCTGACTGTAATTTGCTTGTGTACACTTGTGTACCAGTCTGATTGGACGAAGTACTTAGTGAGTTTAAGTCCTTCATTGCAGTAACTGAGCTGGTTCAGTCTTCTGATACTTATGTCTACAATTTCAGGGAATACAGAGACCACGTAAAAGATCTTTCTTGTTTGTCTAAAGATTTCCAGAGAATTGTCCTTGTCGATAACAATCCATACAGTTTCTTACTGCAACCATTGAATGGAATACCTTGTATTACATTTTCAGCTGGACAGCCTGTGGATGATCAGGTACACTATGTACATCGATACATCTTTGGCTCTAAATTTACAACTTCTAATGTTACTGATCCGTCGATATGTTCTGAAACTTTAGCTTATGGGAACAATATTCCCGCTTCTGAAGCACCTTTCTCTGCAAAACGATGTTAGGCCTGCATTGTATGAAACATTTCACATGCCAGAGTGGTTTCAAAGACAAGGAATCCCACAAATTGAACAGGCAGTTTAGGAATTGCAACCGCCACATTGGATTATTGGAAGGGCAGAAGGCTGAAGCCTGATAGGCAACTTGTGAGAATGTTTGTACAATGTGTATAGATGCATGAAGATTCTGTCCGATGTCGAGTAACCATGTTCAAAGGGAGGGAAAGAGATAAACATGGAATGCAATTAGCACAATGATAGAGATCAATTGTGATGTGATTCTTAATTTATCTTTGTATAGCACTTCTTTGTGCTTTTGTCAGTGACAGTTCGATGATTTAACATATAGTTTCATGGATCTATGAGGCTGTAAAGTTCTAGAAGGTCTTATAAGGTCTTTACGCAGGAATACATCGCGATATACAAGCATATACATACATATCTCATATCTGTGACGGGAGACACAACACGTCTTTTTGAACCGTATGTCATCTTTCCTTGAGCAACTTTCATGGCAGACCCTCCCACCGCTTTGGCATCTTTGCAAATTTTCACCAAATGTGAACTATTGGTACTTAGACACAAGAATTCGGTTGATTGTTTTCTGAATTAGATCAAACAAATTGTCGGTCAAGAACCACAAAATTTACTTAACTCAAGAACATCATAAAGTACATCAGAGTAAATGTCAAAGATAACTCAAGGAATACTGAAACATAACAATTAACCATATCAGATTCTTGGATCAATTAATCGTAGTACATGGCAACTGTACAGACACTACCAGTAGTTTCTCATATTTACATGCACGAACTAGCGTGTATACACTAAATTCTCCTTGCAAAACAGGCTCTCACACTGACCTGAAAAACAAAATCCCAAGAAGCCATATCCTGCTTGAAAAGGAAACAGGTTGTTTCATGAGCCGAGTAACTTCAGAATCTGCGACCCTACTCGTGAGGAAAGTGTATATAACTTCAGAAACTGTAACCCTACTTGTGAGGAAAAAGCTTGATTGCCATGCTCAGCTATATACAACCGAAAGCCATCTGTGTCGCAATGCTTCTGTGGCTGTTGGTCTCTTTCTGGGATTTATTTGCAGTAGGTAAGAGAGAAAATCAACAAACTTCTTGTCCGGGCATTGCAAGTGACGCCGCAAAGACGATTTCTCTGGGATCAAATACTCCAACTGACTCGTCTCCTGATTTTTAACAGGAAATGGAGTAGGAAAAATAAGCACTCTGTGCTGAATTGAAATTGTGCACGGAACACAACTAAACTTCTTATGCAAAAGATCTTCAAAGTGACACTGCAAACTATTGCCCTTTTGGATAAGTGCAGGGTTAAACTGTTGGGTTCTTCTGCACCTCAAAACCATGTGAGGGATGGTTGTATTACCAATTGGGACACTACTACATATTGACAGGGGACCTGAACCGAAGTAAAAGGCAACCTATTTGATTGAGTGTTACACATTTGCACTGCACATCAGATTCTTAGGGTTGAAATAGAATTGAGAAGACCTCTTTTCTGTTTAGAAAATTGAGACTTCTTCCAAACAGTACATTCTTGCTATTGGTAATGTTACTGGCACAACATTAGTCACTGAGGCACAGGTAGTTGAGCTATCAGTTTTTACTTCTACATTACTCAGTGTTTTGTATATGGCACAAGAAAATTTGCAAAAAAGTGCTGCAGCATAAGTAACTATGACAAATTAATTGTAGCGCTGGTGCAGTTATCATGCCACGCACGTGGTACGGAGGTCCTTAAAACTAAACAAAGGCTAGGATTTTTAGGTCATAATGCAAAATTGACACGTACAACATCACAAATTTGTTCGAGTCAAACTAAGCTATGCTGATAACTTTTGCATATAATCCACTAATTACCTCATTTTTGTGGAAAAGGTCATAGTCATCTGTGAAGTACTTTTGTGTCTCCTGTCCCAGTGTAAGCATTTCCATATCAATCGGACCAATTGTCCCGATCATACGAGCAAGAATGATAGGTACCGATTCATTAGGAAAGAGTACCTGTGACATGTCAAAGGGGTGCCATCACATACACGACTTTTTTCAGAAAGAGGATAGCATGATCTCAACTACTGCTGTTAGTTTGAATAGACACATTATCCTCAACAAAGATCATATAAAGACATTTAAACTGCAAGCACTTTTCAGACATTTAATCATAAGTTTTTGGAAGCACGGAATGAAGCTATCACCCAGGTTGAGTCTTCTTCAACTTGAGTATGCGTGCCTAGTTTTTCTTAATGCAATACCACCTAAGGTTCTACCAACATGTCCAGCACTTGCGGAGTTCCAAAATATTTGTTGTGAGCAATGAAACAAGGTAACATAACACAATGAGAACATCAAATGCCAACAGTTCTTTACCAACGTAGGAGCTTCTCCTACTGTCATCACTAAAAAAATTGCCAACAGTTGCACAATAAGCTTAAAAGACATGCAAGGATATAATGGTAGCACAAACTTATCTTCCATTTAAAAATAAATAAATCATTGATTGGCTTTCACATAGCATAAACAAATTTTAACGTATGTTGAGTTGAATATAATACCAAACACAATAGAAAATAGGAAGTCAAAATGAAATCTTACTTCACCAGTGTAAAGTTCTGCCAAGATGCAGCCAAGAGACCAAATGTCAATTTTCTGATCATACGGCAAACCAAGGATGACCTCAGGAGATCGATAAGAACGTGACTGAACATATAAGTTTAAATTGTCTGACAAGAAGCAGCTGCTTCCAAGATCAATAACCTTAATTTCACATCTGCTATAGCTCTTCAGAAGGATATTCTCTGGTTTCAGGTCACAGTGAACTATGTTTAAATGATGCAAGTACACCAAAGCTTCCAAGCATTGTCGAGCTATAGACTGAAAGCAAGACAAAAGGCTCATGTTTCAGTAGCCGTTCTTTGTTTCCACCTTTTAAAATTTAATCACGCTTAAAGTATTTATACCAAATATGTAAAAGATATACTCAGAGATAGTTGGTCACTAAGACTGAAAAAAGATTCTTTCACGGAAGTACTCCATCTGTTCCGTAATTTAAGAGATTTAGTTTTGTCCTAAGTTATTCTTCTCTAAATTTGACTGAGTTTATAGAAAAATGCAACAGTATCTACAGCATCAATTTACTTTCGTTAAATCCACTATAGACTATAGAGGATATCTTGAAGTGCAATTATTTCATTGTAGAACCTCTTACATTTTGGAACAGAGTTTAGAATTAACTAATCCATATGAAAGTTGTAGGAAGTTATTTGATTACAATAGCCACACATACCTGTATTCTGGGCAATGAAAAGTATACCTCATCACCAGACTCCTGGTTATATTTCTGAAATTCGTAAAGATTTGCGCGTAGTAATTCAGTGACAATGAAGAGATGTTCCTGTTGAATTGTTTTAACGTCAGCATTTTGCAAGCAAAAAAATGAGCTTGTACAAATATCAAACAGGGAAATTATTGAAGTATACATCACAGACAGGTAGAAAAACTTGTATCTTAATGAATCCTTAAGACTTTGAATGCAAGACCTCCTTAAGAGCAATATGGTTGTACATTGAATTCATTCGTGTAACAAATCAAGAGGCTTAGTTCACTGAATCTGTGCATCACACACCTGATAGTAGAAATAATCATAGAGGCGCAGTATGTGATGGTCATCATCTGGGTCATACTTATTGACAAACTTAAGGAGCTTTATCTCATCCAAGCTCTGGTCAAAGAAATCCTTGTCATTTTTTATTATTTTAAGGCATACATCAACTCCCGTTTGAAGATCGCATGCCCGTACAACCTTGCTGAATGCAGCAGAACCAAGATACTCAGTGACACGATATCTTCCAGCTATAACTGAATCCATGACAATAGGGAATTCTTTGTTTTCCTCAAAGCCAGTCCTGCAGTGGATACCTATAGCATGAGCACACAGTATCCCTAGAATTGTTTGGCAGCAGAAGAAAATAACAAAGGTATCTGGTGTCGAACCTGTTCTTCCGGTGGAAAATTTTCAGGTCAAATACCTCATACTCCTTATGAAACTTAAAGAGTGCAGGATCAACTTTTGAATCTTCCTCAAATTTGTGAGTATTAGAGTTTTGAACATCTGTATCTGCTGTCAAGAAATCTTCCACCCCATAAATATCTAAAGGGTCACTGCTCTCAGGAAAAGGATGTATGCTGTAGCTATCTTTAAGAAATTCTTCGGCATCAGTAGTTTCCTCATTTGTTACCATGCAAACATTTAGTTTTTCATTGCCTCTGAAGTCATGTTCAAGCCTCGTATCTATAAAAGACAATAATTACAATTAAACCGAAACAATTTAGTCAAAAACAATCCTGGAAGTGAACAATGAATTACGATTACAATGTTGACTAAGGAGCAAAATGACATTATGAGCATGGAGAACTAGATAGAGGTCAGAGTAGAGGTCAGAACACAGAACTACTTACTCTCGAGAGCATCTCCTTCAGTCAAGTACGGACTAAGTATTTGAAGCTCCTTCTCCAGAGCACTAAGATCCAACCCATTGCACTCTCCTTTCTTGAAATCCGCTAATGGTTCACCAGCAGCAACAAATACATTCAACCTGAACCGGAACGCTTCTGCAACACACTCATCAAGGACCTCTGTATCGTCGTCAATGATCTGATACCTCCCGTAAACAGCGGAGCAAGAATCTCTCACCAATTCATCATTCTTCTTTTCCCCGTGGCAGCAACTGCATGGTGGTGACGAACACGCATTCAACTCTGCACACCCATCTGAATCCTCAATGCAGTCTCTATGTACGTGGCTGCGACCACAGCCACCACCAAGCTCCCGTATCTCACTCTTCTGCAAGCTGATGTCAGGACCAACAATGAACTTGTCCTCCCCTTCGCCGCCGTCGCTGTCTGGCTTATTGCCCAACAGGTGGTTGTCGTAGAAGAAAGGGTCGGTGGTGTCGTACTGGCGTGCTGTGCCGAACTCCATCTCCGACGAGGACGCCTCGGACGGAGCGCGTGGCGGTGACCACAGCCCGCAGTGTTTCAGCGTTCCTGATCCCCAAGTGAGAAAACGAGCCAAGCAAAACCGACCAAATCATCAAAATTAGGATCACAAACATCGAGCAAGCACCATCCGATCACGAGAGGGATCGAGATTGGGAGCGGTGTCGATGCGGGCTGGTCCGCATTGGGGGAAATCACTGTCGCAAGCATGCGATACCTGAGGGCGTGGAGCTCATGCTGAAGAAGGTATCCGAGGAGGATGAGCACGGGCTGGCGATCGCGCTGCCGTCGCACGAAGCGCGCAACCGAAGGCGCGGAAGCTGGGGGCCATCGAACCCGGAGGAGAACTCAGCGGCCCCGAATGCAGAGGAGGCAGCGCGCGCGAAGCTCTGCTCCCCGCGGGAGCCCGCCATGGCCCCATCCGCGCCAGGCGCCGACATGGCTGGCTCTCGCCCGGGTCAAGCTCGCGGACGCTCAGCCCGCACCGCCGCCGCTGCCATTTGAAGCGAAGCAAAGCGGGGCGGACGACGCAGCGACGACTGAGGTGGACGCAGGCAGGGCGAGGCCGAGGCGGCGATCGGGCACGGGATCCAACGGCCGCCGCGCCCGGCGCCCGCGCAACAACTCTTCTAGAGAGCGTGTAGCTCTGGGTGTGGTGGGACCCGCCGCCCAGACGACCGCAGAGGCGGCAGGCAGGCCCAGCCGTCGGCGTGCGCCCGCGGGGAGCCGGGGCGGGGGGCGTCGCTGTCGCGTGGCGATGCGGTGGGTGGTCGGGGAGGTAGGAGGAGGAGTGGAGTCCGATGTGGAGTGACGCCATTATTGTCGGTCGCTGCCGCGCGGGCCCCGCAGCATACCTGGACGCCGTCCTCTACTCCTCGCGCTGCTTCGCTGGGGGAGGTGGGGGATCCTCTGCACCTTGCCGGGCCGGCGGTGTGCCCGTGAGTACACCGTGACACTGTGACAGCCAAATGCTACGGGCCGGTGGCTGGCGCTGGCGCTGGCGCCGGATCCCAACAACAGAAGGGGACACCAGATCTACCGAGGCAGGCGGCCTCGCACTCCTCGACGCATCCACCTGCTCTTACCTGACGCATCACGCTCTGTGATTTCGATTGCTGCATTTGTGATTGATCCAGCCAAGTCACCGATTAGAACACAAGTAATCATGAACCATGACTGCCCAGTTCCAATCTGAAATCAATGGATTTCATTTTACATGCTCGTTTCAAAATTCAAGTAGGCGCACCTGACGCTGGACTAGAGTTGTCACGGTGGTTACTGGTTAGAGTTAGAGACTGCTCCTACAAATGGGGGCTCATCGAACTGCTGAATTAACTACTAGATTGACGCTTAATTGTGCTCGCGTCATGTTCATACTTGCGATAGTTTGATGCAATGGTATTCGGTTGGCAGCGAGCAAGTCTCCATAGGATCATGACGGAAAAGCGACTGGAATAAGATGGATGAACATGGTAACAGTTCACCCTTGGTCCCACACCACGGCTGCGAGCTACTCCTAAGGCCATGTTCAGATTCCCAACTATTCACTATTCATTCCAACTTTTCACTATTCATTCCAACTTTTCACTATTCCCCCCTCACAAAACACGTTTCCCAGCGAATGCTACAGTGTTTTTCTTATGCTACAGTGTTTTTTTCTACAATCTAAACACACCCTAAGCAATGAATGATAGTCCCACACCACCCTTGGACACGCACCTGTTGCATTCCCAGCCGGTCCTTGATCTTCCCTTTTTATCATGTGAATGCTTTATCGCCTGATCAAAGCAATGAATGATAGTCTGGTAGATCTGGCTAGCGTCAGGTACTACTCCTCAATCCCAAAACACATTGGAAATGGAAAGGGAAAGCTTATAGCAGACGTGGTCTGATTCTCGTGGCTAGCATTGCTGCATCTTCCCAAAGCCATCGCGGCATCGCCTGAAAAGCAAATGCGATCGGACAAGCGCGAACCCCGCTGCACCTGCTGTGTTTAGTTGATGGGAGAAAAAAATAATTTTTTTTTTCTGGGATGTGTGTTATGTGAGTAGGATGAATAGGAAAAATAAAAAAATAATTTTTTTGGGATGCGTGTTCTGTGAGAAGGATAAATAGGATGTAAAAAGTACTTTTTAACTAAACACGGCGATCTTTTTTTTTTTTCTGAATCGTCCAGTTCTGGTTCGAATATGACAGAATGTCGTCAGACGGTCAGACCAATTCATGGGCCTCAAACTTCAAATAGAACAGCAAGAGACATGAGGATAGTACTGTGCATGTATTGTAGGGCACGGAGTCAGCAGACATGCTAATTTCATTTTTTGTTCTTCTGTTCTGACGGTATGTTGTATTTTTTTTTCGAGACAGATGGTATGTTGTATTGTTGAACCTGCAAGTGCATGCTCCTCTCTGCTTCTCATAGAGCAGTGCATTAAAACTGACATACCCAGCCCCATACGTATCTGGTGTTTTAAACCGAGTTTCAGTTTAAGCTTCAGCAAACGCTTCGACATTCCAACAATTAGGGCTACGGATGAAAACTGAAAATGAATGGACAGCTCAAACCAACTTCATTCCTATTAACAACTTACATCAGATAAATTGCTGTTGACCCTGCATTTACTCTTTCTGCTGCTGTGTTTCATGTTTAGTTCTTTGCTAATGCAAACGCCACAATAAAAAACCAGCAAATTGCATTTGAGGTCAACAGCAAAACATTTTACAACACTTGAGCGTCAGGTACACTGGAAGAAGTGGACATGCAAGCAGACGCTCATCGTTCAGCAGATGCTCCTCAGAGATACTGAAAAGGCTACTAATTACACGAGTGAACCAATCAGCGGGGCTCCGCCTATCTAAATCCCCGACAAAATAATCATTAGCAAATGGAAGGGGGGTTTCTGCTTAGTGGGCCCGAGGGGCAGACTACAATGCGTGGAGAAGAGCGCAGGCTGCAAGCTGCGACCTCACTCATTACCCAGTTTCAGAGAACCATCTTTTATAAGCTTTATGCTAAGGCTATTGAAGCGCCCTCTTGAATAATGCCGAGATGCCTTTCTCCAGTCTGTGCCAGTCTTCATCATGGCGACAAATTCTTCATAGCTAATTTTACCATCCTGCAGAAACAATAAAAGTTCGTGCATCTTTAGAGGCTGAATGAGATTTAAAGATAGTAGCCATTTTAGGAGTCCTCGGTGAATCATCACCTTATCCGTGTCAACCTCATTCAATATGTCATTGACCACATCCATGCTATCGGCTCCCCCATCCTCCACCAGGGCTTCCTGAAGCTCCTCAGGCTCAATGAAACCATTGCCATCCTTATCGAAAAATAGGAAGGCACGCCGAAGGTGCTCATCATTTGCCATCCTTTGTAAATGAAGCGAGACAGCCAAAAATTCACCGTAATCTAGTGCTCCTCTACCATTTGTATCCACCTATTATTCAAACCACAAAGATTAGATATAATTCAATATCTTCTTCTCATTAATACTAGATGAAACCAACTGGGTCATGTACTTCTCAAGTTGACACTAAAATTCCAAAATGTGGCTTAATATGGATCAACAACTAATAAAGAAAAAATCTTTAAGCAATACATTCAACCTATATGAAATCATATATTAGTCTGGTGACATGTTATCTACGAGGCCCGAATTCTAATAGCATTCATAAAAAAACACATTGAATATAACAAAGAGGTCATTCAGGGAAATGGGATTAAATGCTTTTTTAGGGCAATGGCATTAAATCCTCCATTATGTCCTTAGTCGTAAGTACTGAAGAAGAAAAAAAATCATGTGTACCACCTGCCCACCTGGTACAACTAACTTGCTGGTTTCATGGAACACAATTACACCAACAATTCAACATATTAGACATCAAAACTAGCAGAAACCATGTGATTTAGACCTTGCTACAACTGAAGACGGTGTCTCAATCGATTAAAAGGAAGTACTTACAGCTTCAATAAGCATTTGAACTTCAGATTCTGCAAGATGGGAACCAAATTTCGCGATCCCATTCTTTAACTCCTCATACGAAACTATACCATCATTATCGGTGTCCATTACTTTGAACATCTCTTTTATGTCCTCAACCTCTTCAGCAGACAAGTGATCAGCAATAACCTAGTGAAGCAGTGGTTTTTGTCAGTAAAGAAAATGCTTCCATGGTACCTTCAGAAAGGTATGTTAAAGCACACTAAATTATTTTCATAAGAAGAAATGTTTCGAACCCTTAGAGCTCTTCTTTTGAATCTGTTCATCCTTGAAAACTGTTTCAGCCTTGACTTTACAATATCTCCAAGAGGAACATTTGGAGCTTTCTTAGCATTTTGAAGCCAGGGATGCTCTGGGATAACAGAAATAACGAAGGGGCATTAGAGCTATATAGAATCAAGTTGAAAACCTTATGATTGTCTGCCTGAAGAGAAAGGAAGGGGGGGTTGCAAAATGGGATGCCTAGTAACACTTGCCAGATAGCATTGAACATTATCTGAGATGTATATTTTATACAGTGTGAAACTTAACTTGCAGTTTGGTTATTATCAAAGACTGAGAGAAACAGTGTTTCCATGTTAGCTTGAAAAGAACACGAAAAATCGAACAAACTTGGTGGTATACCTAATTCATTCAAGTACTTTTGGTCTTGCCATGACTGGAACCAGTAACATGCAGAAAATGGTATTATGTCAATTGCTAAAATAATATCAATGCCCGCGTTTCCCTTCTTTTACATAAACATCAACCTTCTTTTACCAGCTTTTCCTTTGAAAATTAAAATCTAAAAGTAACTGCCATCTGGCAGTTGCCATGAGGAACAGAAAAATACATCTACCTGCAAAGACTATCTTGAATTACGAGCTACACTAAAACATTGCTGCCTATGTTTACTTCAACTTTTGTTTATCTAATTTCATTGTTATTGTCCCTAGTCGCTTCTACAATCACAATATTGCACAACTGTACCTAACCAGATTATCCAAGCACTAAGCAGGTAGTTGACAAACTTGGAAACTAGAAAGATTGCAAAAACTATAGCTGAACCAACTACTGGAACAAGGATTCGGACTAAATAGGCAGATGCTTAGATGTACTGAAACTCCTCACCAGATGGATATGATGCAATGTGCCATGGTAGCACTGACCAAAAATAAAATGATATACAACTTACCAAGAACTTGCTTGGCTGTTAGCCTGAGTTTTGGATCAGGCTGAAGCATCTGCCGAACAAGATCCTTAGCATTATCTGAAACATTGGGCCAGGGTTCTCGCTTAAAATCTATATTTCCACGAAGAATAGCCTGTGCAACTCCTTGTTCAGTCTCTGCAATTTTCACCTCATAAGATCGTTTGCACAAACGTAACACTGAAGGACAAAATATTCTAAAAAATGAATTGCTCTTTACCAGCCCAAAATGGAGGAACACCACATAGCAAAATATACAAGATAACACCAGCACTCCATATGTCTATTTCAGGTCCATAGTTCCTCTTCAGGACTTCTGGAGCCATGTAGTAGGGACTTCCTACAATTTCTGAAAATTTTTCACCTGGAAAGGAAAATAATGCCTTGATGAAATGAAAGAAATGCCATACAGGCATTTAATAAAGGAAAATGAAAAGTACATGGCACAAATCAAGTAAATTAGATCATCAAACCGTAACCAAATTCCACCACACCCACATAGTGCATCAGAAATTCTGTACCAAAATGGTTTTTGTGACTACATGTTGATGAAAATTTACAGCAATGGCCAAGATAACTGCGTTTCAGCCAAAATACAGGTCATTTGTCCAAGTGGTAAGCAGTTACCTATGAGAACTGCCAAGTCTAATGGAAGTTGCGTGAGACGTACCTCCAAAATCAGATTTCAAGATATTGCTGTACAGAATGTAGTTTCCCAAATTAATTGAACTCGATTGCATCTGGATAAGAATACAAGGCTATGTAATTGTTGAGATATAAGTCAGCTATGTTGGGAAACAGACATGTCCTATGTGACGCATGTTCCCACTAGTTGTTTCCAAAATCCAAACATAGCAATGAGTCAACAAGTCAACCTAGCTCCTAGATTCGAATCTCTGAGCTCAGCACACAGTCTGCAAGACTGCAACAAAGCTATCAAGAATGCTTTCAGAAGCACGAGCACCGAGTTAAACTGCTTATAGTGCTATCATGTCCAATGTCACGACTTGTTCCAAAAGGTAAATCTAACGAGGTCCTAACGTTACAGCAGAAGAGAAACGCCGATTCTTCCTCAGATTACGCAAGCATGAGAAAAGCAATTAGCTACAGCAACGACCGGCGACCAAACCCACGGATCCAGCCAGAATCCACGAAAACAAGTCCAAAATTGCGGCCAGCAGTTCGCCCAAATCATGAACGGATCTCAGTGGCACGAGCTTACCGGGCTTGAAGAAGATGGAGAGGCCGAAATCGATAGCCTTGAGCGGTGAGTTCTCCTTCTTGTTGGCGAAGAGGAAGTTCTCGGGCTTGAGGTCGCGGTGGATCACGCCGTGGCGGTGGCAGAGCTGCACGACCTCGACGATGGTGCGCGTGACCGCGGCCGCCGCACGCTCCGTGTAGTGCCCCCTGGCGACGATGCGGTCGAAGAGCTCCCCTCCCTCGCAGAGCTCCATGACGAGGTGCACGGCGCCTTCGTCCTCGCACGCCTCCCGCAGCGACACGATGCTGGGGCTCTTGGGCAGGTGGCGCATGATGGCCACCTCCCGCCGCACGTCCTCCACGTCCACGGGCGTCCGCAGCTTCCGCTTGGAGATGGACTTGCAGGCCAGCTGCTCCCGCGTGCCCCGGTCCACGCACAGGTACGTCACCCCGAACTCGCCCCGCCCCAGCTCCCTGTCCAGCGCGTACTTCTCCTCGATCCCGGCGCCCACGTCGAAGCCCTCCTCCCCGAGCACCGACAGCCGCTTCTTCTCCCCGGCGCCGGCGCCGCCCCCGCCGCCCGCGGCGCCGTTACGCGCCTGGTGGGGCTTCTTCTTCCCGCCGGCGGAGGCCGGGAAGTGCGACGACTTGACGTCCTCCCGCGCCGCCGCGGCCGGCGAGCGGCAGCAGTTGCCCATGGCTGCCGCGCGAGATCGGGAGTGGGGGCACTAGGGTTTGCGCGGCATTGGGCACTGTGAGAGTGGGGGGGCCTCTGTCTGGGGGCTGGGGGAGGAGGAGGGAGGAGCGAGGAGGAGAGGGGGGGCTACTGGCTAGAGAGAGAAGCAGCTAGAGAGGGGCGAAGCGAGACCGAGACGGGACGAGACGAGGCCAGGCTACCAGCGGGACCTGTGTCGGAGTATAACGGTAAGGACAAGGTTGGGGGATGGGTTTCGGGGGACGCGTAGCGCGGCCCCGCCTCGCCTCCCCGACCCCACGACGTGCCGTTCCCACTTCTCTCAAGAAACCCTATGGGTGATTGGTACGTGGGCCCGAAGGTGGGTCTGGTTACTTGCGGCTGCGGGGGGTTTGGGAGTGGTGGGTCCCACGGTCGCCGGGGATTTTGACTGGGTCCGGGGACCGGACGGACACGGGCCCGAGAGTTTCGTTCAACTCGAGAGAGAAAAAAAAAACATACGAGCGCTCGAATGTATTTATGTATTGGTGATTAGCGATTTGTTTAATGAAATATTCCAAGGTCAAGGCCTGTGGTGTCAGGAACTGATTTGTTGGACTTGGAATGTCGAGGTATAGTGCTATCTGAGGATTTTTTTTTCTGAATTGTTCATCATGCCAATAATATGCTTAGAAATGCAAAAGTGTCTTTTCCTTATAAAGTTTTGTAGTAACTCTATTCCAGGCCAGACGCTTCCAATTGCATGCTTTTAATTTCGATTTTTCCATAGTAATCAGCTAGCAAGGCTGTCCAGATCAACATAAACCATGGGGGTGGCTTCATCTGTTTCCGCCTAACCACCGTGATGATACTTATTCCCTTTTGAAATAATCGTGGGAATGCAAGCTGTAATCCTTCAGGTTATTTTGCTAAAAATATGTCAACTCAGGGGGTTTGGTAAGAGTTGTTGAAAAATGTAGTAAGCGTGAGACTGAAGAATGCGACGGGATATTCCTCTTGCCTGACTTGTTTGCTGCTTTGCTCCTCCAGAACAACCACGTGGTCCAATCATGAAAATCGCCATGGTTATTTGGCAATCATTCATTGCGTCTAAGGAAAATTTTGTTCATGAATACGGATATATATACAGTGCCATAAAATGGAAAATGCCGTTACTTGTTGGTAGTGTTAACTATGAGTTGGGATCACAAAAAAAACGCAAAACATATTCGTGCCCCTCGTAGGCATAGATGACAAGAGTAAGACCAGCGCTAAAGTCACTCTACTGTGGTCACAACAAGTTTTGGCTGCATGTACGATTGTACGTACATCCCTCCGGACGTGCTGTATCTATGCTTTGTTTTTTTTCTGGACCAATGTCCATAACTGGACTCGATACGGTCCGTTCCTAATAACAAGACAGCCGCGTTTCTTTAGAGAGCAACTCTCCTGAAAAAACAACTGCCGAAATTGCCGAAACACGGTCTGCTTGTGATGAAGCTAGTACGTGTGTAATTTTTCAGAAACTGGCCCATAAGCTGCATAGTTCCCTGGACTAACTGGACTCACCATGTCACCGCATGCTAAAAAAGGATCGTGGTGGATTATTTGTCCTCTCATTCATCCTATGCCACTTTGTTAGGAAGGCCATGTTCAGATTCCTAACTATTCCCTATTCATTCCAACTTTTCACTGTTCATTCAAACTTTTCACTATTCCTCCTTCACAAAACACGTTTCCCAACGAATGCTACAGTGTTTTTCTTATGCTACAGTGTTTTTTCCTACAATCTAAACGCACCCTAACTAACTATATCTGACAAGTCGAAAGATCCTGCATTATGTGGCCGTTCGTTCTGGGTTCCGAAACCTGAATGGTGTACTTCGCCAGTGGCCTAGTGAGGTTGGATGAATGGATGAACGGCATACCGGCCGCGACACTCGACTACCAGGGTGAATGGATGAACGGCGCAGAATGATAGAACGAGTAATCAGTGCTCTGTCGTACCAGACATGGTTTAGAAATGGAGGCGCTGCCCCCTGCCCCGGCCCGCTTTACACCTCCTTTTTACATTGGACGCCATCATGCGCCCGTGTTTCTTGTGCTCCCCAGCTTTGCCAAAACAAAAAGGGGATGCCCTCATCTTCACCATTGAACACGCAACAAGGCGACACGAGACCCAACTCTCAAATCCCATTTTAGTTAAAAAAAAAAACTCACAGATCCCATACCACCCGCCGTCGTCGTCGATGGACGGCCGTGATATATCCCACGGTCTCGCTTTGCAGCGTGCGTTCCGGGGCGAGGCATCGATGATGGTTGTGACATCCCACCTTTAGCGAAGGATGGTTGGTTGGTAAAGTGAGAAGTTAAGAGAAAAAGGAAAAGAGCTAATTAAAAGAGACCATATGACCAAAGTCAAAAAGGTAATAAACATTTTGAATTTTTGGAAGCTAAGAATTTCTAAATATAGTTCACAAGATGAGCAACTTAGTTGTCCATAAGTAGTGAGAAAATTTGTGGAAATGATGTTTCAATTAAATAGAAGAAAGAAATGGAAAAAGAGCACTGTTCACCGTCCGACAACGGCACTTAGCTGTTTTCGGTTTTCTCTGGAAAAACATAATGGGCAGCTATCTTTGAGGTGAGATTGTGATCGATCTGTGGGTTGTATGACTTAGGTGTCTTAAACAAAGTTGTAAAGGGAAGGATTTGGAACAACTTTTGTTTTTGGGTCACAATCAGAAGATGGCTGGATTAAGGAGAAAAACACGAGAGAAAATCGTTCAGAAACTGTTTTCAGAAAGTTCAGTAAACTGGCAGTTGAACTGAAATTAGGTCAAATGAGTTCGAATTTGAAGTTTTCTGCAAAAACTTCCAACTAGGAAGTTGTGCTCCGGAATGTGAATTTCAAATTTGTTTTTGACACCCGATGCATGTTCTATTCAAATTTCGGGAGTAATTTGAGAAATTCAGTTAAAAGCTCTGAATTAGAAATGTGTTACAGCAGCAACTTTGAGGCTCAAATTCGACCTCAATTCGTGCTAAAATGGGGTAAGTGCCAATGTAATAAATGTAATTCGATGATCCAGCTACAAGTTTTCTTTTGAGAGATTTGGATGCTACCATGCAGCTTTTGGAGAAAAGGGAAGCTCAATCTCGGGTTTTGTAGGCTCAAAGGGGGGAAGTGCTGACGTCGGCCAGCTGCTAGGCAGCTTGCCGCCGGCGGTGCGAGGCGGTTCGCCGGGCACGCGTCGGTTCCGTTGGGAGCCAGCTCGGGAAGTGGCGCAGCAGGAGATGTCGCGCGCCGGCCGCGTCGATCCGTCGTTATAGCCATCGTCGTCGGTCTCTCTCTCTCTTTTTGCTTCGCCGTTCTTCTTCTTCTCATGGCCGCCGGCGAGCCGTAGGCTTTCCGCCGTCGTCCGACCCTCTCCGCCTTGTTCCTCTCCACCAAAAGCTCCACCGTCATCTCCTCTTTCGATTCCGCTAGCTCTTGCTCCTCCTCCACCGCTCCACAGCCCGGCGCAGCTCGGTTTCCAGCTCACCGTCGCCGCCTCACCGGGGTAAGAGCCGCTCTTCATGGCTGTGCTGTTACAGTCGAGTTGGCCGGAGTTTGAGAGTGCGGCAATGTTGCTTCTAGTTCTAGGAACGTGTTTGAGGGCTTAGTTGCTCGGGCGCAACGTTCCTCGGGTCGGGAACGTCGTTCGCCGCCATGGCGCGTCTCCGCCAAGCCCGTCGCGCGTGAGCAGCCTCGCTCGGGCCTTCTTCGGCCGAGCTGTTGCGCGCGCTAGGTGCGTCTAGGGTTGTTGGTGCTCGCGGAGTAGAGGTTGTCCGTCGTCTCGTCTTGGCCGCGCTGCTAGGCCCTCGCCATGGTCCTCGCCGCGCGCGCTCCCGCCATGGTTGGTGTGAGGTGCTAGCGCGCATAGTGCCGCGTGGGCTGGCTTGGCGTGCGCACAAGGTGTCGTAGGGCTTGGTGTTGCTCACGAGCCGTTGTGGGACCTTTTGGGACAGTGAGTTCGCCGGAGCGCGGAGCGCCGTCGAGCCGCCTTGAGGTTAGGGTTAGAGCTTGCCGCGGGAGCTTAGGGCTAGAATGGGTGCGACGACGTGTGGGGTGACCTTTGGGCTAGCCGTCATCGTCGGGGGACCCCGCCGCCGGCGAGCGTGCGCGGGTCAACTCCGGCGAGGGCTCGGTCCGCGCGGGAGCTCTGCTCCGCGTGGGCAGCGACCCCGGGGTAGAAGAGATAGAAAGCCGAGGGGGTTTTTGCAAGAAAGCCAAATAGGTTTTAGAATTAGATTTAATTTATGTTTTTCCACTGTTTTAATTATAGAAAATCATAGAAAAATCAGAAAAATGTGAAATAAATTTTCATAGTTTCTTTAGATTTTCCTTTATGTTATAAAAATTCTAAACCTTTAAAATTGTGTTGTTTAGGATTTAATAATAATACCATTCTTGGAAATTTAATTGCTAAAGATATTTAGAATAATTTTTAAAAGCATTTAAAAATAGGATCCATGTTTTACAAGCACACTTAAAAATAGATGAAGGGTTATGGATTTTTAGAGAATGATTTTAGTACACTTAATAATTTTTCTTTAATAAATATAAAAGAAATAAGGACTATTTCACCTAGACAAATAAGACAACTTTTTCTTTAGAAAAAGATGGGTAGTTATGTTGGCTTGCAACTGTATCGAGAGATAAAGTTTTGTGTGCGATGTTTTAAACTGTTGCATCTCTAATCCCTGACTTGCATTGCATGTTAGAACCTGAAGCCTCGGAGGTGGAGTACGTGGAACTTCCCGAAGAACAAGTTCACTACGAGGAAGTTCTGGTGATCGCTCTGGAGTCTCAGGAAATCACTGAAACCACTAACCTTTTTGAGACTCAAGGCAAGCCCCGGATGCATCTCTATCCATTTCATTTCATAAGTTCACGAGTCCAAATATTATGCCTTTGTGTGCATTAGGTTAGGAGTTGAATGAAAACCTTTGATGCATGAAATACTCCTTGGTAGAACTACCTTTTCTTGCTAGGAAATAAATTGATTAGAAATGTTCACTTAGCTATGCTTAGCAAGGGTATATAAAAGATGATGATCTAGGTTCTCACTAATCATAGATGAATCATGTAAGACTTAATATGGAAAGAGAGTGGGCAGAGATTGATAGAATGGATTGAGGTAGACTCGATCCTTAGTTCTGCCTACTAGTTGAAGTGACTAAGGACCGATCCATTGTTTAAAAGTTTGATCAAGTGATTTTGCCTGGTTTCTTACTGGGTTATGGGACCAGTAAAGCCAATTAGATTAGCTGGCTCGTTGATTGGAAATATCGCTTACCCGTGCTTGCTGGGTCGGAGAAAGGCGGGACCGTAATCTGAAACTCAGGGGGTGGTCGCCAGACGTGGGGCCCACGTGGGGATGCGTTCCCAGGTTCGAGTAAGGATATTTCCGGTCTCTGGTCCAACTGATTGAAAGGTTATTGCGAACAGCTGGCACAGTTGTACGTGACTGGGTGCTAGGTATCTCCTGCAGGATGTAAATTGATCCGGATCGCCACAACTCTTGGTTATGAGTGCAATTGATCAGGTGTTGAACATCGTAGAGGAAACAAGTTGAACATTATATGAGAGTGATTCAAAATGCTGGTTGATCCTAGTATCACTTGTATGAAAAAGTATTTAAAACTTAGTTGAGTAGTTAATACCTAATTGAGTTAAAACTGCCAGATAAGGACCCATTCTTAGTAAGCTTTTCCGCAAAAGTTGAGTAAGCCAAATAACCACAAAAAGCCTAATCATCCATCCTTGAGAGTCTTTTCTTTGGTAAGGCGGTTAAGTCTTGCTGAGTACCTTCGTACTCAGGGTTCTTCCCTTTCTGTTTTCAGAGGATGCTCCACAACATGAAGGCGAAGAGGAGAGCTAGAAGCCCTAGAGCATTGGTGGTCACAGATGTCTCTAGATGAATAAAGTACCATCGGGTTATAATATCCCTTCCGTTGTATAAAACTAGGTTGTATTAATATCTTAGTACTATTACTTGCATCTAAGGTTGCTTCAAAACTCGGTTTGTAATAATTTGTATCTAACCGTATTTGTGTAAAAATGTAATGTCTGTTGTGTAACCCAACTTGGTGTTGATCCTGAGTTATGGTTGAGAGAAAGTTGTCAGTGGATGATTCGGGATGTCCCAGGGACACTCGACGGACTACCGGGTTTAAACGGTTTGAAGTGCGTGCTGGTATTATCCTGAGTTAGGGTGACTAGACGGACTTGAGCCAGTTTATATTGGGCGGTCCTGCCACAATGGGTGGACACGTCCACGTGGCCAACAGACCAAGTGGCCTGCATCAGGCTCATGCAGATGCAGCCGCGGCGGGATCGCAAGCAAAAGCGAATAGACGACGGGCATATGCGCACACCCACGCACAGCGCTCTCGGATGAGAGCGTACGGACGAGATGTGTCGCAGCGAGCGACGGACCGAAAGGCCTGCGTACTGTCGTGGTCTCGTGGACCGGTGCGCCCCTGCGGTTGGTCGTATCGTATGTCTGACGTGGTGGCGTCTTCAATGCAAGCTGCTACTTCTTGCTTAGAGCATCCAGCTGCTCTGCACGCCATCGCCATATTTGCATCGGAGATGAAGGCCATGTTTAGTTCCAAAAGATATTTTCAACTTTTCTATTCATCTCTTTTAGAAAATACACTTTTCAGAAAAGTTTTTCTTTAATTTTCTTTAATTTTTCTATTCATCTCACTTACAAAACACGTTTCCTAAAAAAATTTCTTTTCCTTCCCAACAACTAAACACGTTCGGAAAAACAGCAGTCCAGCAGCTACGCTAAACGGCTGGCTCTCCCCTGTTCACTGGCCATCACAGGAGCAAGACCAGGCAAATGTAGCGTGCCTTGCCAGGCTCGCCATCCCTGCACGTGGCCGACCGACGAGAGACTGACAAACGGTCCCAGTCTTCATGAGTGACCTTTTCCTCCCTTCTATACATTCAAGAAGTCATTATCTTGAGCTCCAAAATCATCCCGTTTTCAATGTAGATAGAACAAATAATAAAGAACCCATTTTAATGATTTTCAACTCAAAAACTCTTACAGATTTCAAATTAAAATTCTCCGAAGTTGAACTTTTTTGTTGTTTATTATTTGAACTTCAGCATACAAATTTAATTTTAATAATAAGACAAAAATATTTTAATTCATGTTAAATTAAATAATAATAGAACTTAGGGCAATGAGATTTGGAGGGTGAGATTTGGCCAGTCTGCTGGAGTGCTGAGTAATATGGAGAGAGAATCCTTTGGAGTGGATAGCCAAATGAGGATATGGAGAGTCAGATTTGGCTAGTCTGCTGGAGATGCTCTTAGTATGTTCAGGTGAGGGTGGGTAGAAATACTTTTTCTTTCTGGGATGCGTGTTATGTGAGGGGATGAATAGAAAATGTAAAAAAAGAATTTTTGGAGATGCTTGTTCTGTGAGAGAGATGAATAGGAAGTAAAAAGTGCTTTTTGAACGTGAACACAGCCCTTGTACCATCGTTGAGTGTTGACTTGGGGCGAAATGTGTCGGCTCGTAAGGCTATCCGCACTCGCCATCCCAACAAGAATATTTCTATTCTAGTCATCGAGATTCCATACTCCATCTAAATTGCTCTCGTACTTGTGGTACTTTATTTCTCATACCCTATATCAACAACCATTTATTTTATTCAACCGTCTCAACTATCACCTTCTCTCCTCACTTTTCCTTTTTCTTTCCTTTTTCCTATCTATTTTCTTCTCTTTTTTCAACCCTTTATTTTATTCAACCATCTCAACTATCACCTTCTCTCTCCTCACTTTTTCTTTTTCTTTCCTTTTTCCTATCTATTTTCTTCTCTTTTTTTCCACTTACGCCTTCCTACCTCTTCTTGCTCCCTTCGTCCGCGCCTCCTCCCTCTCTCCGCCTCCGCCTCGCCTCCGCCTTGCCTCCATCCTCTTCTCCCTCTGTCGGTGAGGAGGCCGAAGAAAAGGTGGTGGTCGACTGCAGCTCAGATCCACTCCTCTCCGGCGGAGGGCCACCATGGCTGCCTCCTCCTCGAGCTCGCCATGCCCCCCTCCTCCTCGAGCTCGCCATGGTGCGGCAGCGACCTGCTGCGCGGCGATCGGATTTGAGCTGCTGCGGCTCAAGCTCGAGCTCGCTTCAGATGGAGCGCCTGGAGGTGGAGGACGGCGGCTACTCGCGGCGGCGCGGCCTTGAGGTCCTCGTCGTGCTGGAGCGGTGGCCGGGCTTCTTCGATTTTTGGCTTCTTTGAATTTTGTTCTTCGATTTTTGTGGATTTGGCTTGTTGGAGCTTGATTTGGTTGATTTCTTCTTCGATTCGTCTTGTGGGATCTCGATTTGGTTGATTTGTGGGATCTGTGGCCTCCTCTGCTTCGCCTCCTCACTCTCTCTCGGCAGCCATGGCGGGTCGGCGAGACCCCCATCCCTCGAATCCCCGGCTGTGGAGGCTCCTCCTCCTCTCTCTCTAGTGCGACGACGGTTGGTTTGGGGATGGCGCGACGCGTAGTCAGTGGGTGGGCCCAGAGCCACGTCGGGCTGAGCGCCCCTGCGCTATGGCGCCACATTTGGCGCTCGACAGCCGGTGCGCGACGATGCCGCACCGGGTAGCCCACCCCACTGCGGAAGAAAAAGACTATCCGGTGTTGCATCTCTGAGGATACCGCACCCCGTTGCGACCAGCCTAAACGACGGTACGTGGGAGTGCAGGGCACAGCTATGATCCTGTTTTTTTTTCGGGTACAGCTATGATCCTGTTGTGTGCGGCATGTGTGCCGACGGCGAGACTAAATGTGAGGACATAGTTTGTTTTTCACTTTACCGTTTACGCCGCCTGATTTTACTCCAGATTCTGGAGTTTACCATTAGTCGCAGACTCGCAGCAGGGGGAGATTTCAGTGGTGGTTGCCTTGAAGGTCTCGCGAGTCTGCAAAATGTTAGGCCACAAGCTTTGCAGTCATGGAGTATACTTGGTTAATCCAAATTCCAGAGGCTAGGCTTCTTCTCGCCAATAATTATAAAAGGTTGCTTACCAGCAGAGTCGAACCGAACCTTTTAGACTTCCGGAAAGGTCAGTATGATCAAAAGCCACGAACCACCATTGCCCTTTCACCACATCGTCTCGATCGCCATCACAACAAGAGGGACCAGGACCATGAGATACCTGAGACCGAGAGAGAGTCGAGACTACCTCTCAAAAAAATGGTCATTTGGTCATCAAGTTGCACGGTTGGTGGGTCGCACCGCACGGTTCATTAGAAATTCTTGCGTGGGAGGTTCAAAAAGAAAAAAAAAATTCTTGCGTGGGTAGCCCACCTCCATCTCTGCAGTCTGCTGCACCTGCACGTTCCTGGGAAAATTAGAGTTGGGCTTTAATTTGTGACCGAGCCCACCGGCCCAGCCTCTTTCGCGAAACGCACGGCCTGTGTGTGTTAGCACGGCACACAACCCTCTCGAACCGGACCACCAGCTTCCTCAAACCGGACCACCACCAAAGATGGGCCTTTCGAACCCACTGTGCCGGTGGATTCGGTGAGCCCACCTGGCGGTGCGACACGCACGGGAGACTTCCTCCTCAACCTCAATCCCAGTCCCTCTTCCTCCGTCCTCTCCTCTCCGGTCTCTCCCCTCCTCTCCCCTACAACCCCGCGTCTCGGAAGGGGCGAAGACCGGAGACGCGAAGCCAGCGAGCAGCCGAGGTCGTCCCCACCGGGCGCGCCGCGCCATGGACCGCGCGCAGCTCCTTCTCGTCGGCCTCCCGGCCCTGCTATTCATCTCCGACCTCACCCACATCTTCGCTCCGCCGCCTCCCCACCTCCGCAACCCTCCTCACCACCATCCCCCGCCGCACCATCCCCACCCGCCGCACCACCATCACCGCCACCCCAACCCCGCCGCGGCAGCCATACAGGTGGGACGTGAACCCTGCCTGCCCGGATTAGTCCCTGCGCCCCGAGCTGCGACCCGATCTCCGATCTGGATGCCGAACTGATGCGTGTTTTTGATGCGATTGCAGGAGCCGCGCGTGGATGGGGCTGTATTCGGTACCACGGTTGAGCTGCAGTTCTGTGCCTCCTGCTCCTACAGGTGAGACCAGACCATCCACTGTCTTGGGGGTTTCTGGTGGTTGGTACTTGCTAGCTTAATTGCTTAGGTTATTTGTTGCACGCGTGCGTAGAGAGTCTAGCATGATGATACTATTTGGTGGTCTCGTTCACCACTACCACAAGCAGAATGATGGATATGTGACAGTCGTACGTTTATACTTTATAAACAGTTACTAACCTACTGATATGGTATTGCACACGACCGTTAGTAACTCAAACCAAGTCAATTTATTAAAACCCTGTAAGTTGCAATGGTAGTGGGGAACTGGGTAAGAAATAATTGTTGGTCACTTATCCTTCATTGCTGTGTTAACCATCTGCTGAAGACCTTGCAAACAACAAGAAAGATTCAAAGAAGAGGATTCAATTGAATGGACATAGTTGCTCCATTTAATGTTTGAATTGCTATGTCAATCCTTTATGTTCAGTTTAGACTAGCGACACCCTCTATTGGCCGCATGCTTTCCTAGCTTGAGGTCATGTACCCATAGCAAAACTGAACCATCCTTGTTCCTAGCTTGCGATCCTGTATTAGATGGCATTGATGAGGGATGTGCATGATTCATTTTGTGTGAGATGGTATCATAATTCAATGAAATACTTGTGTGCACTAGTTTACAGGCTTCTAGCTTAAATTTAGCTGGTTCTTCACTTGTTTTCTTGTTACTATCCTTAAATTTTCCGAAATGCATCTTTTATGCAAACCATGTCTTCATGATGCCGTGATAGCCCGGGATATCCATTTGAGAATTCTTTTAACATTCCAACTAATCTCATAAGCTTTAATTTGTTGTTTTTAAAAGTATGCGGATCAAACTGAGTTGATTGAAAAATTGTGCCAGTGATTCAACATTGCTTGATTATTTGGCATGCCAGATTGCCAGTGTAAGCCTGTAAGGTCATGGTGTCATCGGGAGTAGGAGAGTTCATAATTAGACAAATAAAACCCCTCACCAGTCAATTTCAATGCTACAAAGTTTGGTAAATATGGAAAGTTGTGAGACAATCCAAACCCTGTTAAAAGTTTGCTTGTTCTGCGATCTGCATATGCTAATATGCAGCTGCCTGTAGCATTCTTGCACTTTCATCTGTATATACCATTGTAACATTGGAACTCTTTCGCCGTCTCCTGTCTGGTCAAGGACTATGAGAGTACCACCGTACCCTAGTGGAATTTGAAGAAAAATCTACTGGATTGAAAGTGGGTTCTATTAAGTGTTAGTTTTGCTACCAGTGAAGCTAATAGTTGGCTTTGAAATTTTGTGGTCCAGTAGATTGGGTGATGCAATAGTTGGTGTGGAAAACTTGTGGGCTGACCCTAACAAAGAAGACTAGTTTTTTAGGATGGTAAGTGGAGGTGAATAGAGGCTGTTTCCTGAACATGCGTCCAATTTTACATGACATGCATCATAAAGTAATTTTTTATTTCCATTGGAAGAACATCTAATCTGATGTGTGACATGGCTGTGGCGCCTCACTTGATTGTTGCCACAACTGAGCTAGCACTGCTCCATCACATCAGTACTACGCCTCTGTTAGTTAGAACGCTTACTGTTGTTAACTCCATTATATAACGTACTATAGTGAATTGGGGAAAGATTTCTTTAGGAGGCCAACTTGATAAGAAGTGGAAGGAGCCATGCTAACCAGAACATATCTTTTTAAACATGAATCATTATATGATAATTTAGAACTAATTGTTCAAGTGGCTCCTGATTACTATATTATTACTGATATGTGTGTAGGATATGTGTACCTAAATCACCATAGAACATCTTTTGTACTTGAAAAGAGATACTTAATTCGATAGAAACATTTCCCACTAAAAAAAATTCAATAGAACCCATGTTTACGTCCACATACATATACTGATGCTTTTATAAATATCGTAGGGGAACTGCAATGACCATGAAGCGCATGCTGGAAACCTCATTTCCAGGCATTCATGTTATCTTGCATAATTACCCTCCACCCTTCCCCAAGCGTGTACTTAGCAAGGTTATCCCAATTGTTCAAGTTGGAGCTGTTGCAACAATAATGGCTGGTGACCAGATTTTCCCCAGACTTGGAATGGTTCCACCTCCATGGTACTACTCGCTACGTGCTAATAGATTTGGAACTATGGCGACAATCTGGCTATTTGGCAATTTTGCTCAGTCCTTTCTACAAAGCTCTGGTGCCTTCGAAGTTTACTGTAATGGAGAGCTGGTATGTCTTCTGTTTTCCTTTCGTTGACTTTTGGATTGCATTTCTGCAGCCTGTGTGGTAATGAATTTGCCTGCTACTATGATGGATAAGTTAGGTCGATTTTTGAGATTACTTTTACTTCCATCAGAGTAAAGTTTAGTCTGTATTCAGTTATTTTTGTTGATCGCAAAGGGTAGAGTGTTGAAGCTAAAGCATGTCTGTTTTCCTCCCCATTATCTTTGTTTTTTTTTTAATTTCTGAGAACACCTATTGTAGGAATAGGTTTGATTTACCGGCATGACTGAATCACTGAAGTATAGTGATACTAAACCTCATTGTTGCTTGCTCACCATAATCACTATCTTCAGGTATTCTCAAAATTGACTGAGCAGAGGTTCCCTAGTGAGTTCGAGCTGCGTGACCTCATCGGCAGCAGATTGCCTGAGTCGCTGTTTGGAAGGAATCTGGGGAAAACGTTGACTTGATGAACCCAGAAATTGAAGCTCAAAAATCAGATGGCCATATTTTCATCTGCTTCTCTATTTAGGTTTTAGTAGGTGGTAACTTTCAGGTGTTGATCTATTGAAGCTGCACAGCTTTTATGTAAAAAATAACTCCGGATGTGTGGCTTGTATAATGGGTCTCCTGGGTACCTGAGTACCTGACACAAAGATGGCGACAAAACCATATGAAACGTGCATAAGCCATTGGATTATTAGGGGGAATTATGCTTTGCCTGATAACTTTTGAGATATTTGTATATGCTGGAGTACCAATACCCCCGTGACTCTCAGTTACTCAGTTTGACCCTTTCATGCATAGCGTGCTGATTTGGCATCGTCAAACGCAAAGCATGGGACAGGGTGTTTGCATTGCAGTAATGCACAATAGTTACTGGCTTCGTCAGATTGAAAGCGCGTCTTCTGCATTAGCGAAATTTCTAAACATCGCTCTGGTGTTTATCTGTTTCATTTTCACTCAAATTTGTGCTCCATGATCTGTGCATTGTCTGAATTTTTTTTTTCTCTTTTACAACCATCAGGCATCAGCGCGCTAGTAGGCAGAATGTTGTTGCTCGTCCTTTCGTTTTGTGTGCGAGGCTGAGCACAGTTCTGTCATCGTCCCAAATTCGGCCCTTTTAATAAACCCCAAAGCAAGCAACGGTTCTGTGCCATCTGCCATGTAGTTTTCTTGATAAAGCCCAAAGCAAGCGAAGATTCTGTCTTCAGTTTTTTTTAGAGAATTTATATTTTTTTAGGAATAGAGAGAATTTATATTTTTTTAGACAAAGAGAGAAATTATATATATGGTCAGTTGTGCGGGAAAAAAAATGGAGGCCTTCCATGATTTGCTTGGGCCTTGATGCGAGACTGGATGATGCCCAAACGGCCAAACAGCCCAGTAACAGAACATTTTGGCGGGAAATCTCGGTGACGTGAGCTGTTCAACAGGCAACAGCCAATGGCAAGCTAGCAACGTGGCACAAAGGCGGCGAAACCTCCCCTCGCAGCCAGTCTTGATAAATTCTTTCCCAAGACATAAACCAATAGACCGTGGAACTGCATCTGGGCCCAGAAGAAGATCGGCCATGATCGCCTAGTGGAACAAGCCTACGCCGCCACGGTGGGCGGCAGAAGCCAGTCCAGTGAGTATACAGTACTTGCCTGTGCACGCACCGGGTCTATGCACCGGCTCTTGCATTGCCCTTGCAAAATTCCCCTTCTTGCGAGTCGTTGCGACACACCCACCGCCGCAACCAAGCGCAGCGCCGCGGCGGCTCCTCCGAGAATCGAGATGCCGCTCCGGCGCCTCCTTGGCCTCTCCACCGCCGCCTCCGGTCGCCTCCGCCGCGGATTCTCCACTGCCTCTTTGCGCCCTCCATGGGCTATGGTCCGGCCCTTCGTGGCGGTGAACATGCCGGCGCCGGGTCCGCGCGCGTCGCTTCGGCTCGCCGCGCCCCCGTGCGCCACCCTCCTCGTCGTCCCCGACCACCTCGTCCGCCCGCCGCGCGACCTCGACCCCCCAGGAGACACCGTATACGCGGTCTTCGGCGGCTACATCACTGCCACGAGCGGCGACGGCCTCCTGCTCCTCTGCTTCTTCGATGTCCCCGCCCATGCTCCGGTCCTCCCCGGAGTCATCATGCCCGGCGGCATTCGGGGACGGATGCTGACTGGAGTAATCGAGGAACCCGAAGTCATGCGCTTCGTCTGCAACCCCCTCAGTGGCCAGCTGTTCCGCCTCCCGGACATCGATGGCACGACAAAGACCCATCAGTACCCGGACATCGGCATCCTCACCCAATCCGAGCACCCAGATCAACCACCTGACAAGTACGCCGTTGCTGTGCTCAGCAACAGCAAGGACCGGAGCTTCGTCATGCGGCGGTTCCTCTCGCAAACAGGGAAGTGGGACAAGATGGTGGCTTTGCCGTCCCCACTCCCGCTCGCGCGCCCGATGGAGATGGACTTATCCCACGAGCCGGTGGCCTTCGCCGGCCGGCTGTGGTGGGTCGACGTGACCTGCGGCGCATTCTCCGTCGACCCATTCAGCGACCGGCCGGAGCTCCGCTTTGTCGAGCTGCCGAGGGGCAGCGTGGCAGAGCACATGGACCGGAAGAAGCTGCGGGACTTGGTCAGGTTCCGGCGCATGGGCGTCAGCGAAGGGAGGATGCGCTACGCAGAGGTGTCACAGGAAGAGCCTTTCCTTCTCAGCTCGTTTACACTTGACGACGACGCCAGCTGCTGGACGCTGGAGTACCGGGTGCCACTACGCCGACTCTGGCCGCATGAAGACTTGTGTGAGGCCAAGCCGCGGATTGCTGTTATTGATCCACTGAACGCAGACGTCATGCATCTAACAGTTGGCAAGCAGTCTCTATCCTTGGACATGAAGACGCAGAATTTGCTTGGGTGCACGTTGATAGGTGAAGATTATCACCGAGCATCCTATGACCTCCTTAAACCATGTGTGCTCCCACCGTGGCTTGAATCTAGCCGGATTCCCTCTTCAGGTTATTGTCTTTCACATGGAGATTCATATTCTGTGCATACATATTCTTACTTAGACCAGCGCCTTTTAATTTTACATGTTGTAATGTTGGTTGGAGGCTTGTGTATAATTCTGCTCTGTGGATAATCTCTTATTGTAATTGCAAAAGTTCTTCAAAGGATGTTGTTTGTTGTTCATAATATTACTAGGGTAGAAATGTTAAAGGCATTGGCTTCATCCATAATCTGAAAATTTTCCCTCTGCAATAGCAACTGACTGATCTTTGGGGACAATGACAACTCTCCTGTCTACATTTTTGTATAACAAACCTATGATCTACTTATTTAAATTTGATTTTCTCCACTTAATTTTCTTTATTAGCATGTTCACTTGTCACAATGTAGCATCCGATGATTCAGTTGGATTTATGCTACCTGATTAAATTTTTTTTTTCTGCAAGCATATACTTTATGATTCCTTGACACTGATTATTATCATTGTTGTCAAGAAAAAGGTTTCAGCATAGATACTTGATGTTATAGATTAATTGGTTATGCTTTAGTTCAATGCATCACTTTTAGTTGTCACTTCAACTATTACGTGTAGTATAGGGAAGTGTATACTTGCATTTATTTTTTCTGTCGTAAAATTATTCAAGTCCTATACATGATTGAAGGAACGCATTTGAGGAACAAGGACAATGCCAAAAGAAAGAGTTTATCAGACATTTTAGTTCGTGTAGACAGGTTCAAGAAGAATTGAGATGAGACATCAAATGGATTACTTGGTACTCCCTGAATCTTTCTCTCAATTATTGTCATGTTCATTCATTTTCATCTTATGAGGATATCACTTGGTGACTAGTTAAATTCTACTCACTGCTGGTTTGTGTCCATGTCCTCGTTTCTTGAAGCGTATACTCCAAATCATGGGCGACAAGTTTATAAATTGACTATGGGTTAAGCGTGAACTTGAACAATGATTGCTTCTCTTTTGTCTTGTTGTACTATAGGCACTGCACTTTGAGGGAGTGTACACTAAACATTATCTCCTTTATATTCTACTTTTGTTTTAAGATTATAGTTGTGATGTGAACAGCATTGCATAAAGTACCACTAAGTCTAGACTGAGGAAAAATAAGATACCAAGTAACTATGCATAGAGACCTTAAAAATGTTTGCCGTGACGTCATTGTGATTTATTTGTCTCCTGTAAGTGTAATTTTTGTTATGAAAAGCGAGTATGTGAACAATTATTAAGATATCCCTGTTTCTTCACAAGTGGTCTTATTGTATTTTTTTGCTGCTTGCTGATCAAGAAGTTGATAGAAAGTAAGCATAGCGTGCACATTACTTTCTAAAAGGAAATACGAAGAAATATGTGGGCTTGCACAAATATTTCTGTTTTGGTTGCGTATGTATTGAATCATTAGACATGGTTAAGTGAAAACTAGAAATTATAAATATAGAATAATCTTTTTGTTCAAAAAAATGAAGACAGTAATGTGTAAGATGTAAGGACGCCAGCCTTGCCATCATGATGAGCCACGGCCATTCCTTTGTCCTACAACCTAAAATAATATCACGTACAATCAAGCCTGAGATGAGGCTTGCTACTTGATAACAAGGATCAAGGTGGACTTCTGCTGAATCAAGGCATGGATAGAGCATAAACATGCTATCTTTTCATTTTCATGAATAAAAGGAGTAGATGTACTGCCATTTGTTAGAGAGCTCTATTCACATTCGTGTATGACACAAACTAATGTTGCCTGTTCGGCATGTCCTGGCCCTGTGCTTCGCCTGCCTTGCACGCCTATGCTAGCCTGCATATCACGAATGGTTAGCATTGCACCTGCTGATGATCTATATATTCATAATGTGTGTTAACAGTCGAATACAAGTTCTTATTTTGCATGGTTTCTTCCGCTGTCATTGTTATTTTTATACTTCTTCTCTTCATATGATAAATGTTTTCTATCTGATCCAGGTTCCGTAATCAACTGACACAGGTGTTTAGCAGAACTCTCAATTGGAAAACTCACAGAGAAGTTAGGTCTGTTGGCCCTTGGGGTTTAGCTGTTTTGTCTTATTTCAGAGAAGTTTGGAGGAGGTTTTGGTTTTGTTGGTTGTTAGTGAGTGCACCGGGACCTTTGCTTGCCGCCTTGCACGCGTATTCAGAAAATTGATGACAGAGTTCAATCAGCATGTAATTGCCATAGCATGACACTATCCATGCTGTGTTCATGGCAAGCCAGCGGGCTCAAGTTTTTCCATAGAAATGTCCGATGCCTGTTACTTTAACTTGCCAGAAATCTTATTTGCGCACCTCCTCTGTGTACTCAATTTCTGGAGATACCTGTGGCCACATTGCTCAAGCGGATAAGTAATTTATTTGCTTTCTGTTGATCAGTGGGCTAAACACCATGCTTTGTTATGCAGATGACTGCCAAGTGAGTCAGGATTCTTTTTAATCGAGTCACTTTTGAGTTGATCTATATATCCGAACAATGTCTGCTTTTGTTTGTAGTGGGTCTTCATCTTGTCTCATTTGGTGGGGGGTATGAGTTGGCCCGGTTGTTCACTATTCCCTCACAGTTTCTCAGCATATATTCAGGAGTATTTTTTATGTATATGGCTAGTCCAAAAATGGTCATTTAAAACTTGAGAAATGTATTTTTTTTAAGAAAAACCTTGAGAAATGTATGATGGCGGCACAATTCGCTGCTTGATATTTTTATCAACTCAAATGGGCCTCGATGGCGTGAATGGAATGGGTGATAGCCCGTGGCCACTTGTGGCCTGTCAGGCCCAAGTATTAAAACATTTTGGCGGGAAACTAGTGTATGGGTTGGTGGGCAAACGTTGCTGTAGTTGCCCCAAAAAAATATAGAATGGATTTACAGTGTACTTCATCTGTAGAAAAGAAAAGTTATTTAGGAAAAATAATTAGTCAGAAAACGTATATAAAATTTAACCTTTTTCTTAATAAATAAGATATCTTTTCAATCTTTTTTTTTTGACAGTGGTTCAACATTTTGACCTTGTTACATCTATCTCCTCTTTGTATGTTCACGTTGCTTCTATCCGTTGCCAATGAACTTGATGGACTCTCCTTCCCGTTTCTTATGTACCTTTTTTTGTCAGGCACTAAACGATAGAATTTAATACGTTGCCAACGGAAACATACATATCTCACTGCATTTTACCATAAAAATCACCCACGCACCTATTTTAGAAGGAACATACAGAAAACTAGTTTCTTTAGATGGATTTGCACTCTTCATCCAGTACATAAGCAAACGTCTATATATGCACACAAAGGAAAAAGTACATGCTTACTATACTTCCCCGAACTATTTCATTTTGTTCAGTCTACCTCCCTAAATAGATTTCTATTTTTTATTTCTTCGCATACAAGTTGAGTTTTTAATTTTAGATTTTGTAATTGGACTAATAACATAGTGCTCTATGTTCGAAATATATATTATTTTCATGTTTACTTTTTGTACAATTCTATATGTCTAAGATCAATTTTGTTTTAAATACTCCTAACCTATGAAAATAACGATGAAAAATTCTAAGTATATATTTTTAAGCATAAACATCATGTTTTCTATCTGTTCACCAAAATTCAACTTATATACAGAGAAATAAAAAAAAGAGAAATATAGTTAGGGGTAGATTGGACCAAATGAAATACTTTAGAAAAGTAAGTGAGCTAAAATTTCATTTAGAGGGCTAATTGGACAAAGTAGATAGGTAATAGGAGTAAAATGGACTTTTTTACACAGAAATATACCCTTATAAATACTTATGAGAGAAGTCGATGTCGAGTGAAATTGCGACATGTCATTTAGAACAGGAAGATCAATGTCGTTAGTTGTTAGAATAAATAACGAGTGTTAATATTGGATAACTAACGAAAGCCATTCCGTAACCCCGACCTCAAGTGAAATTGCGAGGTGAATATATTAAGCCTAATTATAGCGTGATTCGACAACATTATGCTACATTAAACAATATTTAATTATGGATTAACTAGGTTTAGTAGATTCGTCGTGCGATTTCACGTCCATCCGTGAAATTTGTTTTATAATTAGATCATATTCTCTAATCTTCAATTTATAACTGCTACTCCATCTATTCTAAATTGTAAATTATTCTAAGATTTTCGGAGAGTCAAACTATCTGACTAAATTTATATAACGAAGTACTAACATTTATGATACACCATTAGTTTCTTTATTATTAAGTATATTTTTAGATTATATCTATTTGGTTTCCTAGACTTTTATGACCCTCTTTATAATATTTGTTGAATATAAAATAGTTGGATAGAATCTTAGAGCAACTTACAATCGAGAGTAGAAAAAATATCGCAAACTTATTTCGTAAACTGGTGTTCCAAATCTAACCTATAGCTGGACTTTGGTTCGTGGAAAAGAAAGATAGCAGCACACGCCATCCTTCCCAACCTCAATCGCTCACATGTCGTTCTTGGACAGAACCCAGTAGACCATAATGACTATAACCGGGCCCGGGAGAAGCTTTACTTGCAAATACCCAGTGGAACAAGTCCACGCCGTTCTCAACTCTCTCAACAATCCCCAATTCCCCATTGCAGAAAAGAAACCCCCACTCTCCTCTCTCTCACAGAGGCAATTTACCACCAGGCACAGCAAGCCAGCAGCAACACCGAGATGATGCCCCTCCGCCGCCTCCTGGGCTTCTCCGCCGCCGTCTCTGGGGGCCTCCGTTGCCGCCTCCTCTCCACGGCCGCCGCGCACCAGCCGTGGGCGATGATCTACCTCACCATGCTGGTCGATTCGCCGGCGCCGCGCGCGTCCCTCCAGCTCGCCGCACCCCCGTGCGCCTCCAACATCCTCGTCCCCGCCCACCTTGTCGACCCGCCGCCCCTCCCCGACCCCGACAGCGACACCGTGCGCCTGTCCTTCGGTGGCCTCGTCCGCGCCGCCAGCGCCGATGGCCTCCTCCTCCTCCAGTTCACGGATTTCTGCGGCACGGCTCCCGTCGTCGCCAGGCACGGCTCCGATCGGACACGCGCACTGGTCGGCATTCACAGGGACCCCGACACCACGCGCTTCGTCCTGAACCCGCTCAGCGGCCAGATTGTTCGCCTCCCGGACATCGACGGCACGAAGAAGACCATGTACTGCGACGACATCGGCATCCTCACCCAATCCGAAAGCCCGCACTGGCCGCCTGGCAGGTACGCTGTCGCTATACTCAACGAGGACGAGGACGACGACGGGGGGAAGCAGAGGTTCGTCATGCGGCGGTTTCTCTCGGAAACTGGGAAGTGGGACAAGCTGGCGGCTTTGCCGTCCCCGCTCCCGCTCGGGCGCCGGATGAGCATAAGCCAGGAGGCGGTGGCCTTTGCCGGTCGGCTTTGGTGGGTCGACGTCAGCTGCGGCGCCGTCTCGGCCGACCCGTTCAGCGACCGGCCGGACCTGCGCTTTGTCGAGCTGCCGAAGGGCAGCGTGACGGAGCCCGTGGAGGAGGAACATGACCTGGGCAGGTACCGTCGCATTGGGGTCAGCGAGGGGAGGCTACGCTACGCCGAGGTGTCCCAGCAGGAGCCTTTCATGCTCAGTTCGTTTGTCCTTGACGACGACGGTGGAAACGGCTGGAAGCTGGAGCACCAGGTGGTGCTCAGTCGGCTCTCGGCTGTAGAACACATCTCGTGGCGGGAGACCCCGCGAATCGGTGTCGTTGACCCGCTGAACGCGAGCGTTATGCATCTCACATCCGGCAACCTGGTGCTTGCTGTAGACATGGGCAGGGAGAAAGCGCTTGGTTGCTCAATCATATTGGGTGATGCTCCAGACAGTCTTACTGGTTTCCTAAAACCTTGTGTCCTCCCACCATGGCTTGGATCGTGCAAGATCCCCAATGCTGGTAATCTTTCACATGGTTTCTTTGAGATTCATGCATGTTTGATACCTGAGCTTATGTACTTACCCATATTATAATAGTATACAAGTTTCTCATAGACTGCACACTGAAGTAGGAACATTGCATTGACTGATGCTTTAGTTTACCCATAGTTTCTGTTCCAATAACAACAGCCTGATCCTTGGAGAACAGTGACAGTGCCCCTGCCTAAGTTTGGGCTAGGTTTACCGGTAACATAACAATTAACAACAGCTTGGGTTGTAGATTAGATTTCTGCGCTAGTGCACTGCTTGGATTGAAGGCATTTTTTGCCAACCAAAATGATGGCAAGCCAAAATCCTTGCTTACCAAAATCAAGGCGTGCCAAAGTTAGAGAAATAAATACATGAATTCACTTGGTTTAGTGCCAAGATGTTTCTAGTGACTTGCTATCATTTTGGCCACAAACCATTGGTATACCAATTCTTTGATAATATACCAATTGATAGCCAAAATTTCTAGGCATGCGATAGTTTTGGTTAGGCGAGAATTGGCATCCGCCATAGTTTTGGTTGGGCAAGAATTGGCATCCAACCAAGCACACTCTTAATTTGTTATACCATTTGATACCACAAGAATTTCTCTACAAATTTATGTTCTGCAAGTGATTTTTAGCATAGAAACTTGGTATTGCTAGATTAATCGGTTAACTTTTCTTCAATATCTCGAGTTTGTCTAGCATGGTAGCACCTCAACTGTTATATGCAATTTAAGGAAACATATGCATCAGTGAGGTTTACTGTGGTAGAATTGCTCACCATGTCTTCTGTTTACAATTGAAGGAACTCTTTCGAGCAAGAAGGGCAGTGCAAGAAGCAACAGTTTATCTGACATTTTGGTTCGTGTAGACAAGGACAGGAAGAATTGAGATGAAGCAGCATATATGACACGTGGTACTAATAAGCTAACTCTTTGTTCAATCTAATACCATTCTTTTCCATGTTAGGATACCATTAATGGCAAACCAGTTTGTTCAAGCATGATACTTGAGCAACTAGTATTTGTCGCATCCTTTTTTTCAGGATTCAGGACTTTATTAGGATTCACTATGTGCAGTACAAAAAATGGCTATATTTTAGTTCAAGTACACAAATATTATCACTGGTGTTTTACTCTGAACCTTGCATCTGTTGTGCATATTGCAGCTGTTTGAACTTTGAATCAAGACATGTATACAACAGAAAAATGCCATCTTTTGAATTCCAAGAGTAAAAGGATTAGACAAATTATCCTGGCGTTACTTGTGTTTATGCTGAACCTAGCAAATTGTTGTTTTCTCATGTCAATCGTTTTCCTCGTGATTATTTGAATGTGTCCTTATGCTACATATTGGATTAATTTAACTGACAGACGTGTTTAAACGAATTAGAAAGCTAATGTATTGCCGAACTCTATTTTAAATTTTTTTGGGAGAGTTCCAAAAGATGTTCTATTTTAAGAAAAATTGGCTGGTGTCATTTCTTGCACACATTACAAACATTGCAATGGCTTATTTCAGTCAGTTTGTAAGGATTTCTGAAATGTGTATACTGAATCATGACTCAATAGTTTTTACGAGATGGCAATTCTACTTAAGCATGATACTTTTGCAGCTGTCATTTTTCTTCAGTCTTGTAGCATCCCTTTAGGATCCACTTTGCAGAAGCACATTAAAAGTTATGTTTAGGGTAGTGTACACTAAACATTATCAGCATAGTTGCAGAGTGATTATAGTTGTTGTTTTAACAGCTTGGCACAACCCATTACTAAGTTCAAATTGTGGTAATAACAAACCAAGTAACTAGGTATGAGCTATAGAAGCCTATAAGATGTGTCATCGTTATGATTTATCATTTCATAATGCAGACAAATATTGAAGTAAACTATACTTCTTTCTTGACAAATCTTGTTGCAACTTTTTACGTGAATTAAGAAACTGACACAAAACAAGCATACCACCATATGGTTTATGTTTTGTAAAAATGATACTATGGCTATGCTGGCTATCATGTTTAAAGCAGCAAATGTGATTTGGTGCGTAAATTCTCACTGTAAAACGTAATGCGTGAGAGCTGAAAACTTCCCCAGCCTTGTCGTCATGTCAATCTGGTTGCATTCCTTTCTTTTGAAATATCATTACCTGTTGTTCATGCCTGAGATCATAAATCTTGCTATCCAGGGCAAGGATGTAGAATTGGCACTCTAACAAAGGATCATGATGTAATCTTCCGCTGAATCAAGACATAAATGAAATAAACATGCTATCTTCCATTTCATAGTTTCTCGTTTATTTGTGGTTGTGCTGAATACAGTATGTTGTTATTTTTCATACCACCTGTTCTCTTAGTATTGATTATTCAAACACACACTGATGTTTCTCGTTTGATTCAGGTTCCGCGAAATCAACCGACCGCTTTTCGAATTGGGAAGGTGATGGGTGCAGCTTGCAGAACTCTCGTTATTCAACTCTGGAGAAGTTTGGGTTTAGTGGTCCTTGTAGTTTTAGGCATTTTATCTTGTTTTCAGAGACATCTGAAGGAGTTCTCATTTTGTTGGGTTTCATGCTGAGAATGTTGTGGTAGAATGTATCTTTACAGTCAGCTCATAACGACCGTAATATAATATTATTCACCGCAAGACTATATGCTCATTTTTTTTTTCATGAAAAAAATCGTCAATGCATAGTTCTCTTCTCTGATCAGGGTGCTGAGGCGATGAACACCCATGTGTGAGTCATCACGACTGGTGGCCTGGTGCTGCCAATGCCAGCACCAAATCTAGATGATAACAGCAGCTTATATTTTCTGTTATAGCTGATTAGTGAACTTTGTAGCGCTATCTGGTTTTGTTTTCTGAATGAAACCACACAACTTGAATCAAGATGAAGGTGAATCAGGAAAAAAAAAACCCTACAGTTTTCAGTCCTTATCTTCAACTCCTGTGTCCTTAGGCAGGCTTTGTTTGGACGCCCTTGTTCCTTTTCGTGTTTCGTGGAGATGAGTGGTGATATCTGCGATTCCGAATTTGCTCGTTGATGGGGAAAGAACTACGGCAATCTTCGTGGTTGGTTATATTCTGGTGACTAGCGCTTTCTATGTATTGTCACTGCTAAGAAAGGTGCATGAATATCTCATTTGAAGTAGAAAACGACTCTCAAGCGGTAGAAGTCCTTTGAATCAGCGGCATTGGACTCTGAATAGATGTGAAGGTACTACCTCCATATCAAAATATGTCGTCATTGATTTTTTTTTTAATAACTTTGATCATCTGTCTTGTTTAGAAAATCTTGTAAGCATTATCTACTTTATTTATGATATGTTTTACTACTATTAATATTTTAAGCATAGTTTAATTTTTTTGTATATTTATAATAAATTTTTAATAAAACAAATGATCAAAATGTAAGAAAATTCAACGACGTCGAAATATTTTAATATATAGAGAGCGCTATTTTGCGAGCATGTTTGCTTTCAGTGGTGTCCATCTTGCCTGAATAGCTCCGCATGTCCAAGCCCCAAAGCCGTTTTTGGCGGGAGATTAGCGACGTGGATTTCGCAAAACAGCCAATGAACAGCGGCCAGCTGGACGTTCAAGTTTTAAAAAAGCTGCGAACTTTTCTCCTCGAAACCTTTTTGAAACCCCACCTGGTCAATAATCTGGCATATGGACCCCAGCGGAGCTCAATTCTCGTGGTGAGATGGGATTGGAGCAGCCCGCCGTTCGCTCGCTCCTCCAGTCCTCCTTCCTCCGCGGCCGCCTGCCACTGCCAGGTGCCAGCATCATATCGTAGCGGCGCGGGCGTAGTCTATGTGCACCGGGTCATACCATTTCAAAACCCGACGTCCTACATGGCCGAAGCACCCGTAGACCACGCCCACGGATGGCTGGCCCTGTCCCACCTGCTACCTCTGCCAGCTCCACGTGACGGCGTGAACCTAGTCCTCGTGGACCGTCCCACCAACGCCCTCGACTTCTCCGGCAGGCACCGCACCGGCACGGCCACACCACCTCTCCCTCTCTCTCCCCACCCGCGCTCGCAAACCCCTTCCTCTCCCCTTCTCTTCCGCTCCTGCTCCGCCAAAATGCAGCTCCTGCTCCGCCGCTCTCTCTCGGGCGCCGCGTCCGCCTCCGGCCGCCTAGGCCGCGCCCTCTCCACGGCCGCCTCCCGCCCTCCGTGGGCGATGATCTACGAATTTGAGGAAATGGTCAGGTCGCCGGCGCAGCGCGCGTCGTTCCAGCTCGGCGAGCCCCCGCGCGCCTCCCACCTCCGCGTCCCCGAGCACTTCATCGACCCGCGGCCCCGCCCCGACCCCGGCGGCGACATCGTGCCCCTCCTCGGCGGCGGCGTACGCGCCGTGAGCGGCGACGGCTTCCTCCTTCTCGACTTCATGGACTCCCGCATCACGGCTCCCATCGTCCGCAAGATGGGCACCACTCAGGAACGCCGGATCATGGGCGCCGAGCTGGACCCCGACCGAACGCGCTTCGTGTGCAACCCCCTCAGCGGCCAGCTGCTCCGCCTCCCTGACATCGACGGCACGAAGAAAACCTCCGAGTGCCAAGATCCCGGTATCCTCACTCAATCCGAGATCCCGAACGGGCGGCCGGACAGGTACGCCGTCGCTTGGCTCAGGGAGGACAGCTATGGTGACGACGGGGTGGAAGGGAGCTTCGTCATGCGGCGGTTTCTCTCACGAACAGGGGAGTGGGAAAAGCTAGTGGCTTTGCCGTCACCGCTCCCACTCACGCGGCGGATGGAAATTGACCACGAAGTGGTGGCCTTCGCTGGCCGGCTGTGGTGGGTCGACGTGAGCTGGGGTGCCGTCTCTGTCGACCCATTCAGCGACAGACCAGAGCTCCGCTTTCTCGAGCTGCCCAGGGGCAGCGTGATGGAGGCAGAGCCCGTCCAAGGGGGGCGGGACCTGGGGAGGTACCGGCGCGTGGGGGTTAGCGAGGGAAGGATGCGTTACGCCGAGTTGTCTCAGAAGAAGCCTTTTGTGCTCAGCTCCTTTGTGCTTGAAGAAGATGGCAGCTGCTGGACGCTGGAACACCGGGTGGCGCTGGAGAGGCTCGTGGGCTGGGCGGATGGAGGTCACCCAGGGAAGGAGGACCGACCGCGCATTGGCGTTATTGATCCACTCAACGCAAGCATCATGATTCTCACAATCGGCTACCGTGCTATCTCTGTAGACATGGAGAGGGGTAAGACACTCAGTTGTTCGATGATAGATGCTGATGCAGGCCCAGATTCACATCGTTCCAGTTTCCTTATACCATGCGTTCTCCCTCCATGGCTTGGATCAACCCTGATCCCTTCTGCAGGTGACCATCTTCCTCATGTTTTCTTTGAACTGCATGTTAGATTATGTGTGTTGTGATTACTCATAGTAGCCACCAACCCCTGCACTCTCACGGACCTGGCTTTAAATATTTGAAGGTATCTCTTAATCTATATTGATCTGCATTTTGAACATAAATATTTTATTTATTGTGATTTCAAGTTTGTATGATATTAAATATTGTTGGCATGAATTCTATTTGATTGCATCTCAGTTTATAAGAATTCATAATTTGCAGTCAGTGTATTTGTACGTATCAGCCTGCCTATATTGTCTTATTCAATTATGCTTGTTGCCTGCCAATATTATTTCTTTGGACTGTGTTTATAATTTATACTAAGCTAATAATTTGATCCCAAGTCTTCTGGACTTCAACAAAAATTGAACTATCGGTGGTATTGAGCTCTCTTGAAACTTACGTATTCTGAAGTATGAAATTCAAAATAGTTTTGGAATCCCATAGTTTTTTAAAAAAAGAAATATGACAATCTGGGATTTTTGAAGAAATCACTTGCCTCTAGCAGTTGCTATAGAATATAGATGGGAACAGTTCTTAAGCTCCGTTGATGGAACGCTAGAATTTTGTAGTAGTTGCATATTGAACTAAAGACTTTGCCTATAAATCAATCAAATATGTCCATTTATCTTGCAGAATGAACACAATGTACTTTATGAATTTGACTCTAATAAAAATATGGGTAGTAAACATTAGGCTGGATATACATATATATGAAGGTCAATATTTATCTATCGATGGTGGCAAAGCCTATCCTACCTATTAAAAAGAATGCTATATGTATACATATATTGATGCTACACAAATTTGACTCGTTATGATATAATTTTTTTGACTCGTTATAACTGAAAATCGTGCATCTTTGATGCTTGGTAACTGAATGGACACATTAAAAAAGATCTACCCCCCCCCCCCTCCAAAAAAGTATACATCTCTCTAAAAAATATAACCAATATGGTTATTGTGGTAGAGGTGGGTAATTTACGTGCAAATTTAGGGGATCATGAAGTTAATTTTCATAATACGAGTATTGGGTAATTGTTTAGAAAAACAAAATAGATCTGATGGCTATTATTGTATGTGTTGATTGGAGTCTAATGACGGGATGTTTATGGTTTTTGTGAGGATTTGTAGGATTCAGTTGTTTTCTAGTGAGTCTTGTCAGGAGGAGCCTCCATCCAATTAGTAATAGTAAGGTTATACTTGTTAGACTGGATATTTCCTTTTACACCTCCTCGCAAGAAAAAAATGTTAATTTTCAAGTGCCTGAAATCTTCTAATTTTTTCATGCAAATCAATTTGATTATGTCACTAGAGGAATGGGCTGTGTGATCTGTGGTATACTGATCTCTTCTAATCCAATGGGGGCAAGACTCCAAGAAGGTGAAGGAAAACAAATATGTATTTTCAATCAAATTGGCTGAACTCCATTGGAAGTAGAAACATGGTTTATCTCTTTATTATAAGGAGACTGCTCTTGCGTTTGATATGCAACTGATAATCATTTACTTCAAATTTTCGTGGCACAGTTAAACATGAGAATCTTCTAATTTTCGTGGCACAGTTAAACATGAGAATCGTCTACTTATAATTCTTATTGATTGCTACATATACTCCTTTATGCAGGAACTGATGCAAGGACCAAGTCAAATTTCAGAAACAAGACTTTGTCAGACATATTGGTTCGTGTGGATAGGTGCAAGAAAAATTGAGGCGCATAATCACGTTCTTTGGTAATTTTCTATTCTTGTTTAATTCTTCAATTAGTTTATTAAATATATTTTTTATTGTATATCTATTCGGTGCCATAAAACTTTGTGATCCCCTCTATAATTTTGATCAAATACAAAATGGTTTGACTCTCTAAGGAAGTTGGATTGGCTTATAATTTGGAGCGAAGGGAGTACCTCATTTGTATTTTACCGTAGACTTTATATCAGCTACTGTGGATTGAAGTTTGAACTGGCATTTATGACTTAACAGCATATTGGTCCATCGAAATTAATTTTTCAAGTCTGAAAATCTGGAATAGAGCTAATCTTGTTAACATTTTTAGCTGTTGTCTATATTGCTTCGTGTTTCTTGTAAAGTTGTCCTGTCATGAGGTTTTACTGCAAGAGAAATGGTATATAGTAGAATGGAAATAGTTATATGGTCATACATGGCTTATTGGCTTAATTTTATTTCTTTTGGTTGTGTGCACAGGGAACCAAGAAAATTCTGTTGTTTGTCATTTCACTCACTCACTTTGCATGATTAATAAAAATATAAGATGTCCCTAATGTGTTACGCTTTGTTTCCAGGATTTTGGGATTTAACAGGCGGAAGCTGTTCTGAGTTTTTGATGGATCAAGAAGTTTTTTCTTTCTTTCTGCGAGAGGAATTCTCATTTGGGGAAATGTTGGCCGAACACTGAAGTTTGAGCTTCGCTGATGTTTTTTGAACACCTGAACTTTAAAACAGAAAGTGACAAGTTGAGTTTGAGCTGCGGGGTATCAAATGCAGCAGGAATCTGGAAGAAGCCCTGTCGTTTGATGCCGTTTTTTTTTGAAAGACTCACAGCTTTGTCTGTCACTCCGGTTGTGATTTTCTGATGACGGGAAAGAAACTTGTAAAATGGTAATATGTTAATGTTTAACAGTTTGACACCTTTTGGCCGTGTGGGTTGGTGCAGTTTGCATGCTCTTGTCAAGTGTCAACACTTTGAAAAATCATGTCCTCTGCATTCCTTTTCCCCCTTTGACATGTTCTGGATTTCGCCTTTCTTATAAAGAAGATTTTAGTTTTTTTAGAGAAAAGAAGATTTTAGTTGGATTTCAGTTTTTTTTTAGCAAAAGTTGGATGTCAGTTGGGCCTTGAGGTTTAGTGGATGGGGTAGCACATATCCTCCCGTGACTCCCAAAGCCCAACCAGCCCACAGCCTGAACATTTTGGCGGGAAAGTGGTGACGTGGAGTGGTAGACCAGCCAATCACAACGCTACGTTCAAAATGCACCTTCCGCACGAAGGAAGGCCGAAACTTTCCGAACGAGGCTGCTTACTCTGTTCATAGACTAACTCCAGTAGACCATCACCCAGGCTGCTTCCAGGTCCAGCGCAAGAGCACACTACATCAGCCGGTGGAACAGGTCCACGCTGTTTTCTCCTCGCTGCCAGAGCTACCGGGGCGGCGTGCACAGGGTCTATCTGCACCGGGCCTTGCTCTCGGCATACGGCAGGCACCGCCGCTTTCCCCCTTTTTTTTCACAGCGCCGCGTCGGCTTCTCCTCGCCTCCTCCACCGTCACCGAGATGCTGTTCCGGCGCATCCTTGGCCTCTCCGCCACCGTCTCCGGCCGCCTCGCCCGCAGCCTCGCCACGGCCACATCTCACCCTCCGTGGGCGCTGATCTACCGCACCGAGCTGGTAAAAAAATCCCCGGCTCCGGGCGCGTCAATCCAGCTTGGCGTGCCCCCGTGCGCCTCCACCCTCTTCGTCCCCGACCACCTCGTCGATCTACGGCCCATCCCCGATCCCGACAGCGACATCATCTTCCTCCAGTGCGGCGGGGTCATCAGCACGAGCGGCGACGGCCTCCTCCTCCTCGATTTCAGGGATGGCACCGTAACGGCTCCCTTCGTCGACACGCCCGACGGCGGCCGGGGTCGCAGGTTGTTGGGATTGGACTTGGACCCCGACACCATGCGCTTCGTCTGCAACCCGCTCAGCGGCCAGCTGTTCCGCCTCCCGGACATCGACGGTACGAAGAAGACCTCGTGCTGCCGCAACGTCGGCCTCCTCACCCAGTCCGCACACGGGCACGGGCCGCCTGACAGGTACGCTGTCGCCGAGCTCAGAGAGGACCTGCACGCGAAGGAGCGGAGCTTCGTCATGCGGCGGTTTCTCTCCCAAACTGTGGAGTGGGAGAAGCTGGTGGACTTGCCGTCCCCGCTCCCGCTTGCGCGGCCGATGAACATATACCATCAGGTGCTTGCCTCGGCCGGACGGCTGTGGTGGGTTGATCTGAGCTGGGGTGCCATCTCTGCCGACCCGTTCAGCGACCGACCTGAGCTCCACTTTGTCCAGCTTCCAAGTGCCAGCATGCTGCCGGTGCCCAGCACGAAGGCAGAGCGAATTGCGGCAAGACGGGTGGAGGAAGGGTTCCGGCACATGGGGGTCAGCGAGGGGAGGCTGCGCTATGTCGAGCTGTCCCAGAATATGCCTTTCCTGCTCAGCTCATTTGCCCTTGATGAAGGCAGCAACTGTTGGACGCTGGAGCACCAGATGGAGCTTGGTAAACTCTGTGGGGTGCGTGCAGACCCACCCCCTGAGGAGCAAACCCCACAGATTGGCGTTGTTCACCCACTGAATGCGAACATCATGCATATCACAATTGGCAATCGTGTTCTGGCCCTAGACATGGAGACGGAGATGGTGCTGGGACAGTCTCTATATGAACCAGCAGGATCTGTTGTCGGTAACATATTGCTCAAACCATGTGTGCTACCGCTTTGGCTTCAATCAAGCCGAATCCCTTCTGCAGGTATATAGTCTTTCACTTGCTTGATTCATGACTCATGAGACGCGGTTAAGTGTATTAGAATTTCCATTATCTAAAAAAAAGTGTATTAGAATTGTTAGGTTCCATACATTTCAGTCGAAATTACATCATGTGGTAAGAGACTTGTGCCTAGCTCTATGATTTAGCATCTCAGTTATACATAGTTCAATCGCTACGTGGTAGTAATGTTTGAGGTAAGAGAACTTGGAAGTCATAAATGTTCCAGTCTAAAATCTGGTAGAACAGTATATTGTTTCGGAATTTCAAATACACCACATGATCTACATTCTGTTCCATCATTTTTTATAATTTGGTTTTAAACGACTACCATTATTACAGATGATATGTTCATTTATGCATTTATCTGCGTATCTATATTTATCTGGCTAGTTAAGTACTGCATCTGTTAGAGTGTAACGTTGAACCAAATACTATGAACTTGTTCACAGCAATCTGGTATATATATGTTTCAGGTACAAATTTGCTGTGCTAAACTAAATTCGTAATAATCTGATGTGTCATTGGTTTGATGCGTGGAATTCCATTTTTTGCTACAGCATGTTTTGTGTTGGTATTACACCAAATTGTATAATGATTGAATGAACCTATTTCAGGCAAGGAAGGTACTGGAAACAAGACTTTGGCAGACGTCCGGGTTCACTCAGGCAGAGACTAGGAGAGATCAAATCTACCAGGTTATTTTTGGGCACTCTCCCTCCACGAATGCTTCTTGTATCATCCACTATAAGCTGTATATCTAGTATTCTTCCTTCCAATTCCAGACTTCCAGCCTACTCCATTACTCACATAGTATACACCTCGTAGACAATATATGACCTGAAAAGGTACTATCATCGAGGGTACCCAACAGTCAGTTAACTAGCTTCAACTGGTTTTATTGCTGCTGTTCAATGTTAGCTTGTTGGGACCGACCATTTGTTCTTGGCCATTCGTCAAAGTCCTGCTTTCCTTTTTAGTTGATGATACAATGCCTATTCTTTTTTCTTCATTGAAGCAAACAGGAGCTTAAAGCCTCAAACCATTCATTAGAGACAGGCATGACATTTTGAAGTTACACTTGCCTCACGTAATTTAGAAGTCACAATGCTTGTCACTAGTGAACATACTGAGAAGCTAAATATACACTCCATGGCGCGTTTAGATTGGAGAAGATTCACCGAGAAAACACCATAGACCCCCCAAAAACACCGTAGCTAAGTCCTGGGAAGCATGTTCCAGCTCCATACTTGTGCTACAGTGAAAATTACATTGCCAGGTGTTTACGCTATCTATGCCACGTTGTATTAGTTAGGCCTGTACCCAGGCTACGATTGATCACTTCAAAGGTAGCATGGTGCTTATTTTTCCAACTTCCAAGGAACTGAGGTGAGCTCAGTTGTTGGGAGGTGCTATCACCACTTGGTTTAAATTAGAGTGCCTTTTTCTTCTTGAGAAAGATACATTAATACATAGTTACCCTAGTTATTCTCGTTTCCTTTCACCTGTTCTCCTACGTCCTACCCATTACAGTCATGCCATAGTGACATATTGGTGCCTATGTGAATTCTCATTTTTTTTCCCTCAGGGTCAGGGGTGGGCATTTAATCCAGCATTTTCTATTTTCTGAACCAGCAAACATGATTAAAGTGCAAACTACAGGTTATGTCACGTCATAGTATTCAAGGAACTGTAAGATTCCCAGTATTGTCAATTTGCCATCACGTGGAGAGACAGTCTTACTTTTGTTTAAAGCATTATTATCTTGTGATCAAGCCTTATATGAAGTTTGGTATTTCGTAATAAGGATCATGACTGCAACCAAGATGTGGACAGAACATAAATATATTATTTTCCACAATACAGTAGTAAAGTGACTATGTTGAACTCGGAAAATTACCCTTTTCCCATTTTACCCGCTCTATTCTATTTATACTGTGATTATTCAAACACATCCATCATAATCTGTGTCCTATTTTTCAGGTCTTGGGGAAAAGTCAACTGGCAGTGCTGTTTTAATCAATCAGGAAGCTGATTATGATAATCTTCCAAAGCTCTCATTTGGAGAAACTCTGGGAAAGTTTGGTGTTTTAGGGGGTCGGTCATTGCAAACTTTGTCTTCTTTTTGGAAAAGCCTGGAAGATGTTTCACATTTTTCTGTCTGGGCTTTTGCAAGCACACTTTGAAACGTATGGAGAGCATTCCAGTATTAAGTTAAATTAGGATGCTATGAGATTGGCATTTATGAAGAGCACTCCAGTATAAGTGAAATTATCATGTTATGAGATCATGACACTTAAAATTAGTACTCTCGTTTTGGAAAAAAAAATGCTGGGTTACATTTTGATTTATTGAGTATTGCTGATCCTAGTAACTGGGAGATATCATTTTTTTTCTTTGTTTGCTTTATTTAATTCTTCTAGTAAACCAGGTGAACATTGCTGGATTGTTAAGTTGAATCGTGATTATTGGATGTCAGAAGATGAAGACTTAGGAGGTTTTTTCGTGAATTGCTGGATGAATCAATTGAATCGGCATGCAATGACTGTTATAATTCATGAACATGGAAACAACACTTTCCCTTTACTTGATTCGAGCTAGTTGAGCTCAGTAGACTTGAACAATGAAACCATTTGCTTCTTTATGTTGTGTTGTCATCCGGAGGATATATTCTCCTAGTTTGAAGCTGAAATAAAGGATGATATGTCTTGATTTTTTTAGAACTTACCATTTTCGTTAGCAGTCTGCTACTCTCTGGTTCAATCTAAAGTTTTCAAGATTGTATGACTGGTGCAATATAATTTGGGAATTGGGAAAGCCTTGTTTCTCTTTTGGAAAGCATTGTTTTGATTTGCACCTCATCTCCAAAGCTTCTTAGCTTTGTATTTACACAGCTCTATTCCGTTCGTATGAACATTTGAGAAATCAGAGCGGATTACAATTGCTTGGTGACATATTATACGAGGTGTTTGCCTTTGCGGGTGTTGGTGGGCTTTGCTAATGTTACTATCCCAGTTCGTTGGGAGATGGCAATCAGGCAAATTTCTGTACATCAACCCCCAGGCCAGAAGTAACATGCTTGCTGTAACTGGTATTCATCGCCTTCTGAAAATATAACAGGACAAAGGTCTTGTGATGGACTAGGAGGTTCCTTGCGGGTATATTTTGGCTGAATTATGGGCATTGCGCTTTGCTGATTGACTTTTTACTGGCCTGGGTTTATTTCACTGTTTCTTGTACACTAGAAAAGTCCGCGGATATATACGATGGATCACATATAAACATTTGTGCGAATAGATTATATTTAGCAAAATTCAAAATTCAAAGTTCCTTTTTAATTTCCCTGTATAAATTTTGATACTTCAATAGAAGATATATTTTAGAAGGTAAGGTACAACATATTCTAGAATCTAAAACCTTTCCATAGAGAAAATTATGAAATTCGAAATATTTACATGACCACATCTATAAAGTTATATATTATATATTTTGATATTTTTACTAAATTTGATATTGGACACCTTTTAATAATGTTGTATATTTTGAAATGTTGCAATTACATTGTTGAAACCATCACCAAAAATGTTTTGTATATATTGTAAAAATAAAATATAAAATTATAAATAATTGTATAAGATCATTCAAAATTATGTTCTTTTAAATAAACAAATTCAGAAATAGATGAAATTTTTTATGATATTATATTGAACAAACAAAATAAGAACTACTACTATAACATAACATTTTTTAAAAAATATTTAAGCAATGTTTGTAATTTTTTTAAAACAACTATGGTGGGTCCCACATATAATGTGTCTAGTGGGACCCACATGTAATGGGACCCACTTGTCGGTCCCGTGGTCTATGGTGGGGCCCACTTGTGGGACCCACATCACGGGGCCCGTGGGGCCCACCCTGTGGTCCACTTGTGGGACCCACATCAGCGGGTCCCACGTGTGGGGTCGCTTGTCCTTGGATTGCTAAGGCCGATCTTGGCCGTCGGCGTGGTCGATCCGACGGCCAAGTTTTACGGGCGATGTGGCGCGATGCGGTGGCCCGGTTTGGGTCCAGGTTTCATAGTATAGAGATTCGAAGAGCAGTTTGATAGGTTCACGATTCGGTTGTTGACATGGAACGATTGTCGAGAACAGATGTAACTTAGGCCCTGTTCGGCTGCTCTAGTACATTTGAGTGCTAGCAGCTGCAGCTGCAGCTAGAGCAGCCGAACACTCCCTTAGCTTTTCTGCGAGGACTGTATGTATGACAGTCTCGCTGCTTCAAACTGAATTTTGTTCCACGTACTCGATGGCAATATCCGTGTATTACATCATGTCTTGAATCTGTGTATATACATGTATCAGATCACAGTGGATTGTGATTCTGCAGAACGAATGGATAAGAAATCAGCAGTAGAACTACTGCATTTTTTTTGTTTTTGAGGGAAAGTAGAACTACTGCATGCAGCTAACGGGCCCTAAAGTGGGCGAATGACTGAATGCTATAACCACCCATGGGCCAATGTTGTGGCCTCCAGGCCCAAGAACCAGAGTATTTCGGCGGGAAACCTGTGGCGCTGTACGGTGAAACAGAGCCAACGGGAAGAAAAACTTTCCGCTCCCGGGTCCTGCTGCGGTCATACGGCCTCTCGCCCTCTCCCACGACGCGTTGGAAATGCAGGAGGATGACATGTGGACCCAACCTGACACTGATCCAGCCACACCAGATCAGCATCACGGGCTCACGGTCCTCTCGGTGAAGGAAGGTGAACGCATTTGCTGCCTTTTCCCCTGGAATGGTGGATGTCTTTGCAACCTGTCAACACGTCGGAGCAGCGCGCACCGAGTCCACGTGCACCGTGCGCTGGTGAAACACGCCCACGCCCACGCCCACGCCCACGGGTTTGTTCTCCTCCCTCTTCCGCAGTTCCGCTTCGAGCTCCGTGAACCCAGCTCTTGTGAACCAACCCAAGCCAGTAGCCACCCACTCCTCTCCGGTCGGCGGCCGGCAATCTCTGTTCCCCAAAACCCTCTCCTCGCTTCCTACCACTCCGCCGCCGCGGTCCGGCCGCCGCCTTCGCCGCGCTCACTCCACTGCGGCATCGCGTCCGCGCTCCTCCAAGATGCTGTTCCGGCGCCCCGGTGGCCTCTCAGCCACCCTCTCCGTCCGCCTCCGCCGCAGCCTGTCCACGGCCGCCGCCGCCGCCGCCGCCGCCTTGCGCCCGGCGTGGGCTATGATCCACCACGCCATTCTGGACAGGTCACCGGGCCTGCGCGCCTCATTCAAGCTCGCCGAGCCTCCTTGCCCCTCCCACATCTTCGTCCCCGGCCACCTCGTCGACCCCGGGCCCCGCCCCGACCCCGACAGCGACACCATGAGCCTCCTCGGCGGCGTCGTCCGCGCCGTGAGCGGCGACGGCCTCCTGCTCCTCCACTTCAGTGACGGCCGCGCCACCGCTCCAATCGTCGGCCGCCACGGCACCTCCTGTGCTCGCCGATTGATCGATATCGACATGGACCCCAACACCACGCGCTTTGTCTGCAACCCCATTAGCGGCCAGCTCTTCCGCCTCCCTGACATCGATGGAACGAAGAAGACCTCCTCCTGCAAATCGCTCGGCATCCTCACCCATTCCGAACGCCCGCACGGGCCGCCGGACAGGTACGCCGTCGCTGAGCTCGTTGAGGACAACGAAGGGGTGGAGGGGAGCTTCCTCATGCGGCGTTTCCTCTCGCCAACAAGGGACTGGGAGAAGCTTGTGGGCTTGCCATCCCCACTCCCGGTCGGGCGCCGGGGGCACAAAATTCATGACCATGAGGTGCTGGCCTTCGCCGGCCGGCTGTGGTGGGTTGACGTGAACTGGGGCGCCATCACCGCCGATCCGTTCAGCGACAGACCGGAGCTCCGGTTTGTGGAGCTGCCAAGGGGCAGTTTGACAGAGCCTATGGAGGGGATTCGGATGCTAGGCAGGTACCGCCGCATGGGAGTCAGCGAGGGGAGACTGCACTATGCCGAGGTGTCCCAGGAGGAGCCTTTCCTGCTCAGCTCATTTGTCCTTGAAAACGACGGCAGCTGGAGGCTGCAGCACAGGGTTGCTCTCACCCGACTCTGGGAGCATCCAAGCGACCCGTGCGAGGAGGACAAGCCACGGATTGGTGTTATTGATCCACTGAACTCAAGTATCATGCATCTCACACTTGGCAACGGTGCTTTCTCCATAAACATGATCAGGCGCAAGGTACTTGGGTGTGGTGTTGTAGGTGAAGGTGCAGGCCCATCAATGCATTTCACTGGTTTCCTTAAACCATGTGTGCTCCCACCGTGGCTTGGATCGAGTCATATACCCTCTACAAGTGGTCAGTCATCTTTCAGACTTTCACTAATTTTCTTCGAGGTTAATTATGTCTGATACGTGATATGTGTATGCTTTTGCATGCGTACTAGAATTGTATGGTTGTGTATAGTAGTATGATATCTTATATCAATAGTCTAGATATTAATTTTTACAAGTTTTTCTTAAGAGTATACTAAGTAATGTAGGCATATTATGTCTGGCCTGTATTCCGAGGAATTTGTTCTGCTCTTTAGAGCTATGGTTGCTCCTGGCTAAATTTATTTCAGAGTGCTATATCAATTATTGATTCTAATTTAGATCTATGCACCCAATTTCTGCCTTTGTTGTGTTCAGTCTTCTAAAGTGTACTGGTTTGTTTTGAGGCTCCATAAACTTCAGTTTAAATTTCAGTACAGAGCCTTGCCGTTCTTTACATAATATGCCTCTTTACTGACCATATTTGGTACGAGAATGCTATGCAGTTCAGTGCATTAATTTCATTGGGAATCCTACAGATATGCCCAGTGTAGAGGGATATACTACTTTCCTGTCGTATAATCGTTTCAGTATCTTCTGTGTATCTGATTGCAGGAACTCTTTCAAGCAACAGGGCCGGTTTCAAAAGCAAGACTTTGTCAGACATATTGATCCGTGTAGAAAGGGACAAGAAGAATTGAGATAAAACATCACATGGTATTTTCTTTGGCTCACTCTTTTGTTTAATCAGTTTTCGATTTCATTGTTTCCCATGTTACTGTTGAAGGTCTTTCTACGATTGTGCTATTATCTACAACTGTATACTCCACACTGTGTCCAGTTTACACAATGGTTACACTTATACATGCTACTTGAACAGTTGTTGCTGCAAGGGCTAGTGTACTTCAGAATCCGCTGCGAAATTATGCAGGAGTAGACACTTTTTTTATGCAGGAGGTGCTTATCAATATATTGATAAGGAAAAGGGGGTTAGGAAACCCAAGATACAACCAGGATTTTTTATGGAAAAAAACTGAGCAGGAAAAACCAAAACCATCACTGTTACATAAGGCCGGCATGTTTGGTTCATGGCCAAAGGTTGCCTAGCCACACCTATGACGTGCCAAAAGTTAGGCGAACAATTTGGATGCCACACCTTAGGCATGCTTAGGCATAAAAAATGAACTAGCAATGACTAGGCAGGGTGTGTCATGCCGAAAATTTGGTTACCAACCAAACACTAGCCTAAGTTTACCTGCTGGCAGAAAAAACATACAAAAAACCATGACCAGGACTAAGTTAAATAACTACAGGCACTAGGACAAGGAGATGAGAAACATCTCTAGCCGCAGCCAAACTCCACAAGACAGCTCCTCCCCCATAGCTGATAGAACTTCATTCTGGCTGGGAGGGATCCCATCAGACATACTCAGTTACGATGCATCCAAACTGACCAAGGAATGATAAGGGAGTTTAGTCCCTTTTAACTTGACCTACTCTATTACTTTCTGCTTCCCACCAATTGTCGAAAGAAACATCCTCTAGTTGTAGGGTAAGGATCTGCAGTCCAACTATCTGCAGCACATTTTACTCTAGACCTTGCATCAGCTTTGCAGATTACCATAGTCATTTGGACTGCTAGGCATCTCTTGCTACAAAACTTCAAAGCTGGCCAAAATAAGTACCAAGGATGTGGTGCTTGAGTAACTAATGCTATGTAGTCCTTCAGCAGTATTCCTTTTCATGGTGTAATGTGACCAAACCTGAGCTGCCTAATCTGCCATGGTTACCAGGATTCCCATCTGTTATCTTTTCTTCTCTTTGTGTACCTTAATGTTGCGCATTGCTCTTGAATTTACATTAAAAAAGAGTGCCAAGTAGCCTTATCACCATACATCATGAGTTACTGTCTCCTAAAATAATCTGACCACCTAACAAAACACTGAACAAAATTGGTATAGCTTTCTATTTGTGAATGTGATCCTAAGTTTTTCTCCCACTATCAGTAAATGGATATAAAACAAACATTCGTGTGCAGTTGCTTTTACAAAAAAAATAAAATAAAGAACTGGGACTATTGACTTTGTTTTGTTTGTGTTGATACTGAACCATGAAAAGTCAAAAGTTGTTGCTATTCAATCAATATGGAACTCAATTCTTTTTGTATGATTTATATTCTGACGTTGTTCCACAATGCTTACTGTTTCCTTTCCAGGTTTCTTAAAATGGATTGGTCGTTTTATGATGTATTAGTAGGTTATCCTGTTTGGAGGGATGCATTTGCTAGTTGATAGTGCTGCAATCCCAACTTCTCCTCATGTTTGGCTAGAGTTTTGGCGTTTCTAGTTCTAAGCTACATCTTGGTTAACTGAACTTCACTGTAGGATTTTTGAGGGCTTTGCTGGTTTTTACTGCTTCTAGTTCACTTTCCGTAACACTTTGGTAGGATCATGGTCAATTAGTCAGTCCAATCAAAATAGGACTGCGATTCTGCTGTGTTGGCATGTGGTAAACACAGAACATTGATGCAACGTCACTTTTTGTTTTTGGCAAGGAGCAACCAACAGTGAGGAAACAGGTAGTAGCCACTACACCCAGTTGATAACGACATAATGTCCTGATCGGTTACTCGTGTCACCAAATTGAGTTACTAACTGTCCCATTTTCTATCATCATGCATGTAATGACTGAGGAAACAATGTTACCTTCTTTTTAGCTATGGTAATTTCAGGCTATCTACCTATGGCCAATTGTGGGTAGTGGGCTACTGGCCGTGGCAAAGTGCGACACCATTACACCAATTGGTTCCTGTGGTATTTAAATTTTGAGAACTGCTTCGGTACTCCTCTTTTATTTTCTAGCACGAATATTAAAGCATTCCATCAATTAATTATTATTTTTTCTTAATTACTTTTTCTTGAGCACCAAATAGGCCTAGTCCTATCCATGCCCAGCCCATGCCCATGGTCCAACCCGTTCAAATCATTCGATCTCTTAAGTTCGGACGGCAGTTCCTTCTCTCGTTGTCTTCCTCTGGCCTTTTCACTCGATGCATGACTGTCGCTCGCCACCTCGCCGGCCGTCGATGCCCTAGATCCCTACGCCATGCAGGCATGCAGCGAGCTCTGATTAAGAAACCTGAGATGCTAGTTCCTTCCTTCTTTGTCTTAACCCATAGACAAGACGGAAGCTTCATAGTAATTAAGAAATCCTTTGGGTGGGAGGATAACTCGAGTACTCGACACTCAATATTGAATAACCCTCCTCGTTCATGATCAGAGATATTCGATGGTGAACATGACCTCTGATGCAAGCCGTCGTCTTAGGAGATTCCTTTCTTTCATGTAATCGTATTTGGGCAGCCCATCGTGCCGGACGACAACGGCAGAGCAACCACGTCGATGGCAAACCTCCTATAGCATCGAGTCGGCGGCGGCAGCGAGGTCGGAGAACCAGACGCACCCTCGGCGTTGTCTCCTGTGGCGACAACGAACACGCCGGCGAATCCACACACCTTGCCGGAGGTGAACGCCGCGCTGCTGCAGGACAGCAGGAGCGATCCAAGCGCCGTCGCGTCATCGCCGCTGTGTGCGGTGTGCCGTCCGAACTTCACGGATCGGAGATTTGAAGGGGATGGGCCATGGGCATGGGCTATGCATGGATAAAGCTGGACCCATTCGGAGCCCAAGAAAGAGTAATTACGAAAATAATTAGTTAATTGATGGGCTACTTTAAGATTCGTGCTAGAAAATAAAAGTAGAGTACCGGAGCAGTTCTCATAAACTTTAGACACTGCGTATTTCATTTGTTGATGTTCACATGCGTCGATTTTTCATCGGTGCTCCTTTCATTCGTTGATGTAGGAAAACCCTTCGTCTTTGGTGAGAGTCTCTCGGTGCATTTCATACAGTCGTGACAGCTCCGCCGCTTATTGTCAAGAAGCTCCCTTCTGGTTGCGTGAACTCGTTAGAAACCGAAGAACATTTGTGATTGTGAGAATTCGTAATTGCCTGATAGCCAATGAGGTGTGTCGTTGTTGAGTGATGCAGTTCAGCAGTTGGCTCCTGACATGATATGTGGATTCCCGGAAGAAACCCATGCTGTCACGGGCAGGGTTAACCAAACCGGTCCGGTAGTTCGAACCGCCGGCCGGCGGTAACGGTATACCGGACCAGTTTGACCGGTAACCGGTGGAAACCGGTTGAATTCAAATTTTGAATTCAAATCCCCCGTGCAATCGGTTTTTGGCGGCTAACCGCTCGGATTGACCGGTTACCGACCGGTTTGGGTCGGTTACCGACCGGTTTGTTGGAAAACCGGCCAAATTCAAATTTTGAGTTCAAATCCCCCGTGAGGCCGGTTTGGAACGGTTACCGACCGGTTTGACCGGTTACCGACCGGTTTGAGCGGTTTACCGACCGGTTTGAGCGGTTTACCGGACCGGTTTGACCGGTAACCGGTCAAACCGGTCCGGTTACTGGTACTACCAGGGCGGTTAGCCGGCTCGCGCGGCGGTTACGGCGGCCGGCGGCGAAAAATCGCCTGTCCTGAACGCGGCTGCGCGGGGGGGGGGGGGGGGGAGAATGGGAGCGCTGGCCGTTGGGGGAGGGGGGGTTAGGGTTAGGGAGGCGTTGGGCCTTAATGGGCCGGCCACTGTTTTTTCTTTTTCTTTTTTTATTTAACTTGTATTTCGCGAAAAAATAGCAAATGATCAAATATTTGAGAAATTTTGACACCAATAGATCCAGCACACCATGAAGTATTTTTAAGAATTTTTATCCGATTTTTCGAATTTTTAAATTCAAATTTGAAATTTTTGAATTCCACCGGTTTCAAACCGCCCCGAACCGCTACCGGTCCGGGGCGGTTCGACCGGTAACCGCGGTTTCCGGACCGGTTCCCGCGATTTTTTTAACCCTGGTCACGGGGGGCACGGCCCCCTTCTCGGCTTACCCCTTGCTTGTTTCGCCCCGCAGGTAGGCAAACCGACCCAATGATCGACCTGCGCGCGCCGAGTCTAGGCCGAGTCTAGGTGCACCGTGTCTTTCCATCGCAAGACCGGGCTCCTCAGTGAAACAAGTCCATGGCCACTGGTGCCAGAGCTCCTGCTCCGTGAACGGCGGACGCACGTCTCCTCCCGTCCTCCGGCTCAACCACCAATTCACCATCTGCAAAGTCTCCCAGCCGCCCAAAACCCTCACCTCTCAGGCTCTCCCACCCCACCGCCGACCTCCCCGGTCCCCCTCCGCGCCTCGCCCAAAATGCCGCTCCTGCTCCGCCGCGCCATCTCCTCCGCCGGCCTCCGCCGTAGCCTCTCCACGGCCCCATCGCGCCCTCCCTGGGCGATCATCGAGAGCACGATACTGGTCAAATCGACGTCGCCGCGCGCGTCCCTCCAGCTCGCCGAGCCCCCGCGCTTCTCCGACCTCCTCGTCCCCGCCCACCACATCAACCCCTTGCCCCGCATCGACTCCGACCCCAAAAGCCTGGGCCTCCTCGGCGGCGCGGTCCGCTCGACGAGCGGCGATGGCCTACTCCTCCTCCAGTTCGAGGATGGCCCCGCCACGGCTCCCGTCGTCGCCAAGCTCCGCGCTGCTCGGGAAGGCGAAGGGGTCCGCCTCGACATCGACCCCGACATCACGCGCTTCGTCTGCAACCCCCTCAGCGGCCAGATGTCCCGCCTTCCCGTCATCGACGGCACGAAGAAGGTGCATACTTGGTACCCCCAAGGCATCCTCACCCAATCCGTGCGCGGGCACGGGCCGCCTGACAGGTACGCCGTAGCTGAGCTCAGCGTGGACGGCCAGTACGGCGAAGGGGAGGAGCGGAGCTTCGTCATGCGGCGCTTCTTCTCGCGGACAGGGGAGTGGGACAAGCTGGTGGGCTTGCCATCCCCCCTCACGCGGCCACGGCGGATACACTTGGATCACGAGGTGCTAGCCTTCGCCGGACGGCTGTGGTGGGTCGACCTGACCTGGGGCGCCGTCTCCGCGGACCCGTTCAGCGATCAACCAGAGCTCCGCTTTGTCGAGCTGCCGAGGGGCAGCGTGACCCCAGTGCCTGGCACGAACAAAATCGCCGCACAGGGTATGTTCCGGCGCATGGGGGTCAGTGAGGGGAGGCTGCGCTACGCCGAGGTGTCTGAGAATGAACCTTCCGTGCTCAGCTCGTATGCTCTTGATGACGACGGTGATGGCTGGACGCTGGAGCATCGGGTGGCGCTTGGCCCAATCTTGGCCGATGCAGGAACACAAGAGGGCACACCACGGATTGGGGTTATCGATCCACTTAATGCACACGCCATGTATGTTATCTACGGCAACCTTGCTCTCGCCATAGACATGGACAAGGGGAAGGTGCTCGCAAGTGTGCTAATGGAAGGTGTTCGTGGAGGCCCTGCAGCATTTTTCTCTGCTTTCCTTAAAGCATGTGTCCTCCCACCGTGGCTTGGAACAACCCAGATTCCTTCTGCAGGTGATTAAATTTCACATTTTGACTTGTATATGCATGTCACTTACATATATATCGTATCTAAGACCCATTTATGTGTAGAAATTGGCATCATTTGAGTGTCCGATTACTTCTTTTTTAATATGTTTTTATGCTAGACATTGGGATGATATGCTACATTGCTCAAATTGAAAATGCTATGCTATTGTTCAACATCATTTTTTTTGGCAGTTCAACTAATAATCAAGGATATGCATTTGAGGTTTGTGCTCAAACAATTGTTTCATTTGCAGTCTTGTAGTTGCACACTAGAATCCATGCAGGAGCATGATAAAGTAATCAGTATCACATTTCATTACAGATCTGGCATCAGCTGTGCAGATTATAGTTGTTATTTGTACTGCCAAGCATCATTTTTTAGAAACATGAAATTGGACCAATAGAAGTACCAAGTACCAAATTATGACAACTGATTTGTCATAATTTCTTAAACTACCAATAAATGGATAAAAAATAAGCAGTGTTGTTCATTTTCCCCCTTAAGTTATTATATGAGCTTATAGTATTATTCTAGACATGGTTTGATGTTGTTGGCCCACTGAATGCAAGTATCATGCATCTGAGCATCTCACAGTCGGCAACCACGCTTTCTCCGTAGACATGATCAGACAGAAGGTGTGTGTGTGTGTTGTGTTGTAGGCGAACAGAGGCGGAGCTTGAGCAAAGAACAAGCGGGGACTGGTCATATAACTGAGTACTAAATAGCATTATACAATGCCTAATCTACTGTTTAATTAGTGGAAAATTGCAATAACCAGGGGTGCCATGGCCCACCTTGGTAATCATTAATCTCCACCTCTGTAGGTGAAAGTGCAGGCCCATCAATTTGTTTCTCTGGTTTCCTAAAAACCATGTATCGCTTGGATTGATCCATATACCCACTGCAGATGACCATTCATGTTGATGTTCCAGTCATTTTCATTTCTTCAAGATTAATGTCTAATACATGAGATGTGTACGCATTTTCTTATCCGAATTATATGCCTTTGTATAGTCGCATGATATCTTATATCAATTGTATAAGTAATTATCTACTAGTTTTCCTGACATAATATTGTAAGAATGCTGGCATTTCCCTTAGTTGTATAATCAGCAATATGGCTGGAAAATTGGTAAAACTAACCCGTGTGCACAGTGCACTTACAGAGGCAGGATTTATTTCCTTGTTCTAAAAAATAAATTCTGCATGCATAATAGGTCTTGGAAATTGCCTGTATTCTGTGAAATTTGTTATGCTCCTTAGAGTTATTGTTACTCCTGGATATCTTTTTTAATTAAATTAACCAGTGCGCTACATCAATTCCTGGATTCTAGATTAGATTTATGCACCCAATTTCTTCTTACTGTCCTCACTCTTCTTAAGTGCACTGTTTTATTTTAAGGATTTCTCCATAAGCTTCTGTTTTTTCACTACCGATCGACTATAATCTGTGTAACCATGAATAAAGTTTCAGTGCCAAGTCTTGCCGTTTGTGTCCTTTGTGTACATAACATGCCTCTTTACTGGGAATATTTGATATGAGAATATGATTGCTGTAGAGAAAGAGAGACACTGCTTTTCTGTAGTGTAGTTGTTTCAATATATTCTGTATATGATTGTAGGAACTCTTTCAAGCAACAGAGCCAATGTCAAAAGCAAGACTTTGTCGGCCATATGTGTTCGTATAGATAAGGATGAGAAGAATCGAGATCAAGCATCATATGGTACTTTCTTTGGCTAACTCTTGTTGTTTAAGCTGTTATCTATTCCATTCCTTTTCTATGTTAATGATGAGACCTTGATATGTTTTTGCCATTATCTAGAACTTAATTTATACTCCAGATGTGGTTGATCAATTTAAAGAATGGTTACACATGCCACTTGAAGAATTGTTACAATCCTGCAGTGTGCATTTTAGAATCCGCTGCGAAGTTGTGCAGGAGTAGGAAAAAACATACCACCATGCATATTTTTCTCTAGACCGTGCATCAGCTTACTATTGCAATTTGGATTGCCAAGCATCTCTTCAAACTTCAAAGCTGGCCAAAATAAGTACCAAGGATGTGGTCTTTAGGTAGCTAGCTAACTATTACTTTTGTAGTGTAATGTAACCGAACCTGAGCAGCCTAACCTGCCATGGTTGCCAGGATTTTTTATCTGTGCAGTTGTTCTTCTCTTTGCATATCTGAATGTCGTGCATTGCTCTTGCGTTTACATAAAAGAGTGCTAAGTATATGAAAGCCTTTAAGATGCCTAGCCACATTATATCTATATGATCAACTCTTTTTTTTCGAACAATATGAGCAACTCATTAAAAGTGTAATACTGAAAAAATTTGTATAGCTTTCTATTCTAAATGTGATCATGTCTTAAGTTTTTTCCACTCAGTAAATTGGTACAGTAAGTATAGCGTCAGCATTCCTTCGTAAAAATTACAAAGAGGGATGTGGCACTATTGACTTTATTTTCTTTTTGTTCATACTGATGGAGGAATTGTTGGTACTCTTCAATAAGTACTAAAAACAAATTCTTGTATGACTATTCTGAGGATGTTCAATAATGCTTACTATTTCGTTTTCAGGTCTCTGAAACTGTACTCGTCGTTTTACGATGGTTCGGGCAAGTTCTTTAAGAGGGATGCATTTGCTAATTGACAGTGCTACAATCCTGAGTCCTTGTTGGGTATTGTTAGCTAAAGTTCGCCTATTTCTTGGCTTTATTCAGTCACTGACTGAGCTTCGTTGTGGGATCTTCCATCAAAACACTTCGTCGTGGGACGTACTTGATTTTTGGGCTTTGCTAGCTTTAACTCTAGTTTACTTGTTGAGCACTTTGGTAGAGGAATGTAGGATCACCAGTCATGGTTCAGTTCAATCAAGATATGATGCACGTGGTAAAGGCGGATCTGATCATTGATACAACGTCCCATTTTTTAGGTACAACAGGAAACAGCTTAACACACTAAACATCACATTCTACCGATCCTCAAAAGGAGCCACCGCAGTATGCGGCTCTAGGTTGAGCTTGTGCGGCTCTTAGAGCCCTTTCTATTTTTTCTTCCGTTTTTATCTATCTCTCACTGCGTGGCGAGAAACTCATGTACTCTCATTCTGGTACCAGGATCCAGACTTGTATGGTGATGTCTTACTTTCGATCAATGAAAGCAAGTAGGTGGGGATACTCTCCCCCCCCCCCCTCCGAAGTTGTTTGGAAAAAAAACAGGAAACAGCTTAACAGACAATACATTACTTAACCAGTTGATATTAGGACTATGTTGAAATGGCCTAATGCCCTGGATCAGCTACTCGTGGCAACAACTTGAGTTAAAGTGAGTTATAGTAGCAAATGCACACCAAGGTGCAGCTCGTGACAACTTAGCTGCCGCAATGTTACCGGTGGTACACGCGGACACAGGGGCCGTTTGGTTAGGAGCATAGCTTGCCACATGTGTGGCTGCCACCAAAATTAAAGTGGTTGTTTGGTTGGTTACTAGCTTTAGTCAACTATAGGAGAATGAGTCGGTGTAGGTAGAGAATCCCATTGTGGCTGAGGCATCGAAAAACTCTGCCACGGACTTATGGGCTATGGCGCCGCCGCATATGGTGTGGCTTTTTTGGTCTGCAACCAAGCAGACCCATAGTCCTTACCAAGCGAAGGTGATCCCATCACATGTTACACCCTAGACCGAGTTTCAAAAAAGGACGCCTCCTTAACACTTCCCCCCCTATGGTTTTCCCATACGTCAGTGGTGAGATCAAGTTCTTCATGCTATCCTAGCAGTTCTAACATATCAAAACAATCGTGCTACATGGCCATCTCAAACATCTTTATATTGAAAATGGTGTCACCACCTTGCCATATAAAACAAGGTAACACTGAAGTACTCACGTTACTTTCTAGGATTTAAGATTTTGAGTTAACCACAATTGATCCACGTTGCACGAAGTCTTATCGCGCGTCCCATCATGCACGGAGGCATGCTGACATCCTCTCTAAGGTAAACACGTATCTTAAGTTCCCTCTTAATTGAATCACACCAAACAGAAAAAAAACTGCTCACGTGTTGATTTCTTGGTACATGAGGTAACAGTAACAATTGAGGTTCCGAGCCTCTAAGATTGGGATGCATGCATATGCAGTACAATAGATCACAGGTGGAACCGACTTGTGAATTCATAAAAGGAAAAGAATACAAGGTGGATCTGTTTGTAATTTTTTTATATAATATGGAAAGGAAGCTTTTGCAATTTTTTTGTCTTCTCTATAGGATAAAAATATGTGCTTGTGATAGCAGAAACTAATTGGCCAAGCTCACTCATATATAAAAGATACACAGAAACCAGTTGTCAAATTCAACTATGATCAAGGTGTTATTATTACATCAAAGCAATAGCGTTCCAAATATCAATTCTGAAAGTTCAAAACTAGTAAATTAAGGAAAGGAAAGTGATTAGACGTTAAATTAATGCATCATAATCAACCTCAAATGTTTTGATCCGAACCTCCCATCGAGATATAAAAGGCTCATAGAACCTAAGTACCTTTTGCCATACATTATACATACATAATTATCCTTGTTGTTTTTCTCAACCAAACCAACACCCTTGTTGTTTTGATCTACTTGATAGTCTCTAGTATTTTTCTCAACCAAACCAACACCCATCTTGTTTCGATCTACTTCTTGACAGTATGCGATGACTGAAAACTTCTTTATAGACATTTCAAACACTCACTAGCCAATGCAAACATTGCAAAATTTCCACCCGAGTTATTTTCGATGAACATGGAACTCTACAGAATAACTTACCATCTTTGACATGATAACCTTTCCAGATCAATGTGCAGAGGCTAGCATACTTCTCATTTTCCTTGAGTCCATTGCCTAATTTAATATCAAATTCCAAAGTATTTGCGAGAATTGTATGTATACTTATTGGACTAGATTGAAGCATATGATTGAACCCATCACATTGCATCTATGCTACTCCGAGATGTCGCTCTGATGCATCGGTGGCTTCTCCGTTGCTATCAATGGCTGCCTCAGCTGATTTTTTCTGGCATTGATGTTGGTTGTTGTCAGGACATGTGAAGAAAAAAATATAATTGCAAAAGTTCATTAGTGTTTAGGTAGTCTAGAGATAAATGTTAATTAATGATCAAAACAAGTAACATTGCATTGTGCAATTGACCTCTATGTATTCAGGTTATTCACTCTAACTTCTATTTCATGATAATATATTGGACAAATACTTATTGGATCGAATATATGGTTGGATACTACTCCCTCCATTTCAAATAGTCCGTATGATATTTTTTACCTAAAGTTTGACCGCTTGTCATGTTAAAAAAAAATTATGCAAAGTATCATATTTTTTTTTGTTATAGCTTGCTTTATTAATAAAAGTTCTCCATAAATGGCTTATATTTTATTGTACATGTATATTTTTATGAATAAGACGAATTGTTAAAATTAATATAAAAAGTCAGACAAACTATATAATTTAGAGGTAGTATGTCTAAGTAGTGCGTTAGCATTCTTTTCAGTATATTCTCAGGTTCATCCTGAACTTTCCCGTTAGGATTAGTGCGAAGAGCATCTCCAGCGGGAGCTCCTAAATGGGTTTCTACTCTAAATTTTAGGAGCCAAAGCAAAAAACCTTCTCCAATGGGGCTCCTAAACTCCCTCCTATTACATGCCCTTCCAAATTTTCCATCTAAGCCCCTAGATTTGGGAGCCCCTCATCCTCCCTCTCAAACCATCGTCCTCCTTCTCAAACCATGGATCCCACTATTTTCATGCCTCACTAGTGTATGGATGCATGTCCCACTAGAATTGGATGCAAATTTAGGCTCCTAAATTTTACAAGTAGCTTGTAAAATAAAATTTGGGAACCCAAATTTACATATCCCACTGGAGATAGACGCTAACAATGTGGGCCTTAAAGCGAGTCGATGTATAGCCGCGTAATTGATGAACAAGAGCATTTTGGCGGGAAAAGGTTGAGGCCAACGATAGCAAACCACCAGGGTCCAGGGATCGTACGGCCGTTCAAACTACGCGGAAGGAAATGCAGGATGACACGCCATGACGCCACCTTCTGACATGTGGACCGTGAAAAAGCTGTCCGCGGCTCAGCACCCTAGTGGGATAGTAGGCGTAGCAATGTTACCAGAGTAGGGCGCACCGAGTCCACGTGCACCGGGTCACAGCATTTGAAAACGCCAACGCTGCCCAGGACCGTGGGCTAGTAGACCGTGCCCACGGAAAGTATACACGGATCCACCCCATCGTCGCTGCTGTCAGACCTCCGTGAACCAGGCTCTCGTGAACCAACCCACCACCACTTTCCTACTTCTCCGCCTCCGTGTCCGCCGGCGCCGCCGCACTTCCAACTGCCACCTCGCTTGCGCGCTCCTCCAAGATTCCGCTCCCGATCCACCGCGCTCTCTCCGCCCGCCTCCGCCGCGGGCTCTCCACGGCGGCCGCGTCGGCGTCGCTCTCTTCGTGGGCGATGATCTCCCGCACGATGCTGGTCAACTCGTCGGACCCGCGCGCGTCCCTCCAGCTCGCCGAGCCCCCGCACGCCTCCCACCTCATCGTCCCCGCCCACGTCGTCGACCCCCGGACCCGACCCCCCGGCCACGACGCCGACGTCACGGGCCTGCTCGGAGCCGCCCGCGCCTCCAGCGGCGACGGCCTCCTGCTCCTTGATTTCCGTGCCACGGCACCCAGCGTGGGCAGCCGCCTCGCAGCTCGGGCACGCCAATCGGCCGGCATCGACGTGAACCCCGGAACCGCGCGGGTCGTCTGCAACCCTCTCAGCGGACAGCTCTTCTGCCTTCCCGACATTGACGGCACGAACAATGGCACCGTGCCTTGTCAATCGCTCGGCATCCTTACTCGGTCTGAACGCCCGCACGGGCCGCCTGACAGGTATGCCGTCGCTGACCTCGTCGAGGACTGCGACGGCCGGAAGCGGAGCTTCGTCATGCGCCGGTTTCTCTCGCAGACAGGGGAGTGGGAGAAGCTGGTCCGCTTGCCGTCTCCGCTCCCGCTTGCGCGCCGGATGGTTATAGACCAGGCCGTGCTGGACTTCGCCGGCCGGCTGTGGTGGGTGGATGTGAGTTGGGGTGCCGTCTCCGCTGACCCACTCAGCGACCGACCGGAGCTCCGCTTTGTAGAGCTGCCGAGAGCCTGCGTTACTAAGGCTGTGAAAGGGCTGCGGGCGATTGGCGGGCACCGTCGCATGGGGGTCAGCGAGGGGAAGCTGCGCTTCGTCGAGGTGTCCCGGAAGGAGCCTTTCTTTCTCAGCTCCTATGCCCTTGAAGATGGTGGCAGCTCCTGGATGCTGGAGTGCAATGTCGCCCTTAGCGCACTCTGGAAGACTCATGGCTGCCCGTCTGAGGAGGACGCACCACGGATCGGTGCTATTGACCCACTGAAGCCTCAGGTTTATGTCACAATGCGCAATTTTGTTTTCGCTGTGGACATGAACAAGGAGAAGCTGGTTGGGTTCTCAGTGCTCAGTGCCAGTGGAGGTGCAGCACCAGCATCATTTTCCTCTGATTTCCTTATACCATGTGTGCTCCCATCCGGACTTGAAACAAGCCAGATCCCATCTGCAGGTTAATTACTTATCCTTTTCCTCTTACGTAATAGGATATCGCATTCTTGACTCAATTCTTTTCAGTGCCTAAATACAATGTTGTCCTTATTTCTTACAAGATGTCTGTCTTGATTAAGCATGACACTTGAGCTATTATTACTTTTTTTTGATCTTGTAGACAAGAAATTCACTTTGCATGTGTAAACTAAAAGTTATTGTATTTTATTTCTGACCTTGAAACAGCATTGCAGATTATTATTCTTGTTTGAACAGTGTGACATGACTTATCTCAATCTTTAAATTGGGGCAATAAACCCTGGATCAACAGATCAAGTATAAGGATAGAAGCCTATTCACAACGTAGCTAGTATCTTCATGTTGATTGCATCACATACAAGACTGTCTGCTAAACTTTATTCAGAACAACTTTTATTCCTCTCATAATTGCAAGGTACAATCATGCTATGCTCCGTTCTTGTTTTCAAAGAGAATTCCAAAGTGCTACAGTATGTTTTGTGTAATGTGGTAAGTTTAATTTTTTTCTACTATGGTCCAAAACATTGAATGCAAGCATCTTTCAGGGAAGAAGGCAGGTGCCAGAAGCAAGACTTTGGCGGAAGTTCTTGTTCGGTCAGGTTGATACTAGAAGAGATGAAGTCTACCAAGGATTTGGTGTCCCTTCCAGGTTATCTCTTTCGAATTGTTGATCTGTCTTACTATACATGTACCTCTTAGCCACACAATATGTCATAATAATAACGTTCAGGATTAATTTCTATCCAATTAGCTATTATCAGCGGGATCTCTTTCTACTGTCCAATATTACTTCCTAAAAAAACTGAAAAGAGAACTGTCCAATATAGCTTTTTAGGGACTCCTGTGTGGCCTATCGGTAGAAAGTAGTTTTGGTCATGTGTGTTGAGGACTTGAGGTAGAAGTCAAACGCTGTCCTCATGTAGACATGCTGATCAACCATATGTACCCAACTCGTGCTCTTGTCTCTGATGCAAGTTTTACATGGTTCAGCCCTTGGTGTTTCAGTGAAACAGCTAATGCTAGTTACATACTTACATTTCAGTCTATTTATGCTATCCATGCTAGATGCTGTCGTTGGTTTTTACCCAATTTTAGCAGATCACTGCTGTTAAAGCATGCTGCTTCTTGTTAGGACTCCCAAGTCCCAAAGAGCTAAGGCTAACTCACTTGTTGGGTGGTGCTCTCACACCCTCCAGATTTGAGCTGGGGTTCCTTTCTTCTTAATGAAAAGATACACTTCTTGATTTTTTTTATTTTTCTTTGACCTGCTGGCACACCCATTTCACTCATATAGTTGCAAGTAACAGGTTTGTCAGTTGAGTTTGAATTATGTTTTCTAAACCAGCAGACATGACCAAGTGCAGACAAAACTGTGTCTGTAGACACAATGTTTGAGCCTTGTCATGTTGAGCCACTCTCATTCGGTCATTCCCATCCTAAAATACTGTCTTCTAGTAATAAACAGTGAAGTCAATGGAAAATCATGTTCCACGAAATTATGAAAAAATAATTTGTTTTCCCATAACCACATTTTTTTCTCCTTTAATTTACATCTGATTGGGTCAAACTATCCTATCAGAAGTTTTAGACAAGAACTAGAATGTTCGTTCAAAAAAAAAAAAGACAAGAACTAGAAAATATTGAATGTTCTGCTAATCCATGTACTCGTTAGGAGAACGGGACCCTAGTTTGTGATAAGTGGACTAGTTTGTATTTGTATCATAGTTTTTTTTTCTGTGTCTTAGTTGTCTGATTATTAAGACAGGTTGTAATTCCTATTTGATTTTCAGGTTTCAAAAAATTAACTGCGAGAGGTGTCTGACACAAAGATGATGATGGAGGGTAATTTGGAGGAGCTCTCATTTTAGCATAAATTTAGAACTTTGGGCTAACCTTTTCTTTGTCGTATTTTGGGTGAACTGAAACTTGAAACGTGCTTAATTCTGTTTTTTTCATGGGCCATGCTTGCTTGCACACATGTTTTTGGCCGTATTACTCACTCGACTCAACTCAACCATCACATGATGTTTTGGCTGCAAGACAATGGGATCATCTTTTTGTATAAAAAAAGGTTGGTTCGTATTGTGTAACTTACTTGGACTTATTCTCTGCAGTAAGAGATTTCTTTGATCCACATTTGTTTCAGGAGAGCAGTTGTTTAGTAATTCGCTTGCTGGTGGTGAAATGATCAGCAGTTCAGGCTTCTTAATACTAGAAATTTTCAGCTATTCCTGAATGTTTTTCTTTGCAATTTGGCTGCTTCCAGTTGTGCTGGTGAGGTCAGTAAAGCTTTTTGGGTGGTTTTCCGTTCGGTTTGTTGAGTTGAGCCTCGAGGTCGAGGACATAGCTCTCGTGTGTTGGTGGGCTCACTCCCAGCCTTCGAGGCCCAAGAAGCAGAACATTTTGGCGGGAAACTAACGACTAGAGGTCGGTAGAAAACACTTAACTAGCAGTGTATGTAACGACAACATTTTTAAAGAGGCATTACCCTAAGTTTAGAATTAAGTCGTATCATTTGCAGACATTTCCCCAGCACTGAAACTAACGCTTCATATCGTAGAACTGATAAACCAAGGCAAGTTGTGTTCCTTTCCTATGATTTGTAGATATGGCTCGTCTTTCAAAAGAGAAAAAAAGTACATTATGACTGTAACATTTGGATGGCAATTTGAGCGTGCTTTACATCTAACATGTGACCATAGCATAAAATACAGCATAAACTAAACTGTTGCGATAACAACTATTGCAAACTTTATTCATCAAGACAATTATGTGCTAACGATCAAGATGCACTGCTAAAATGGTCTGCACGATTTTTGGGCCTAGAAGTCCAGTACTGGTACAGCTGAGTAATTGACGGTCGTCAGTCGGGTCAAAAGGAAAAGCGTTCGAAAGGCCGGCAACTTTCCTTCCCCCTCCAGTTATCCCCCTGACCCTGAGGCACGCACCGCGTCTACGTGCACCGGGCCTCACATGTCACAACCGCGGTGCCGAAAAGAGACCGGGCGCTCGGTGGAACAAGCTCACGGAACGACGGCCCTCTTCCCTCCCCCCCTCCGCCGTTGCTGTCGTCAGAGGTCAGAGCTCCGTGAACACACAAGCCCCCGTGAACCCACCCATCCGGCACCCCCTCGGCTTCTCCGATTCCAAATTTCCACTGCCCCCCAGCTTCTCCACACCATCACTGGCTCTCTCCTCACTTTACCCACTCCACCACACCAGGGAGCCTCCTCAGCCGCCAAAATGCAGCTCCTCTTCCGCCACTCCCTCTCCGCCGCGTCCGGCCGCCTCCGTCGCGCTCTCTCCACGGCCGCCTCGGGCTCGCGCCCTCCCTGGGCGCTGATCCACCGCATCTCGACGGCGACGCCGTCCGGTCGAGCTGCGTCCCTCTCGCTTGCCCCTCCCCCCAGCCCCTCCCACATCGTCGCCCCCAGGCACGTCTACGACGACATGGGCGCGTACGGCCGCGAAGAGGGCTGCATCGACATGCACGGCTGCGGCGCCCACGCCGCGAGTGCCGACGGCTTCCTCCTCCTCACGTCCTTCAAGTTCCGCGTCCGGCTTCACCCCCTGGCGAAGCCTGACCTCCCCCTCGAGGTGCTCGCCAGGATCGCCCCGTCCCCGTTCCAGATAGTGTCCCAGCACTTCTTGCGCTTCGTCTGCAACCCCATCAGCGGCGAGATGGTCCGCCTCCCGGACTTCGACGGCCAAGAGAAGAACATGAACCACCAATACCTCGGCATCATGACCGAGGCCGCCGGCCGGAACGGGCCGCCCAAGAGTTACGCCGTGGCGCAGCTCACCGACGACGAAGACGGCGAGGGTGGCGGGCGGCGCTTGGTCTGGCGCCAGTTGGACTCGGAGACAGGGGGGTGGGACAAGCTGGTGATGCCGTCCCCGCTGCCTTCCGGGCGGCGGATGGACTTGAACCACGAGGTTCTCGCCTTCGGTGGCCGCCTTTGGTGGGTGGACGTGAGCTGGGGTGCCGTCTCCGCCGACCCGTTCAGTGACCGGCCTGAACTCCGTTCCATCAAGCTGCCAGCAGGCAGCGTGCTTCCTGACCAGAAGGGCGATATGAAGGCGCTGATCAAACGACGCCGCATGGGGGTCAGCGACGGGAGGCTGCGTTACGCCGAGGTGTCCCCGGAGGAGCCGTTTCTGATCAAGTACTTCACGCTGGACGAGCAGAGTGGCTGCTGGACTCTGGACCATCAGGTGCCATTTGCTGCTCTTCTGTCCCGCGACGGAAGTTGTCCGGTTCCATTGCTTGGCGCTATTGATCCGGTGAATGCGGACGTTCTCTACATGTCAATCGACGGAGAGATTACGCTTGCTGTGGACATGCGCAGGAAGAAAGTGACCGGGGCTTCGCCGTTAAACCAAGTTCGTCCAAACAAGTGCTCGTCCAGTTTCTTTCTTCCATGCGTGCTTACGCCAGGGCTAGCATCAAGTCCAATTCCAGGTGACCACATTGACACATTGGAATGATTTATGGTTGTATAAGCATAATATGATTGCAGATTGCTAGATTGCGCTTCTATTATATTAATTGTCTCGACCTATCTATAACTGATTCAGTTAGCATTTCTTCTGCTCCAAACTAGCAACAGCCAACAGGCTCTCTGAGGATTTGTTTCAAGTCATAATTTTTTTGTTATATAAATCTGGTTAAAGACTAGTTGTCTTCTTTCTCTGACTTTTAATTTGCACTGCGTGACCGAAATTATGTTTCCTTATTTCTATAGTTTGGTTCAAAGAGTATACATGGCCATTTTAGCTATCGTCCGCACTTAGTTTATCTGGTTAGCATTTAGCAAACTTTATGTTGGTAACAGTGTAATCAGGACAAATTTTTAGCATAGGAACTTATCCGCAGCAATCCGGTGTCTCTATGTTGATTGAATCACCCTTCGCACATATGATTGCACATTAACATTACTTTGAAACAGCTTCGTTTCTTTAGTTACTACCAGTTAGTATAAATCTGTGCACAAGTATTCGTAGACTGATCCGTCTGACCAGTAGTTTTACTCGCTAACTCAAACCTTACATTCAATCCAGAGAAATCCATACTGTTAAAATATGCTTTGTGTTAGTATTGTTTACCAAATTATAAAATTATTTTTCCATGTAAGCATGACTGAACGCTTAAAAAAAAAACATGACTGAATGACCTCTTTCAGGCAAGAAGGGAGATGCTGAAAACAAGGCTTCGGTGGACATCCTCCAGGCAGAGAGTAAAACAGATAAAAAATATTATGCTATGTAAGCTATCGTTGGGTGCTCTCAGTACACTAATGATTCTTGTTTGATCCACTGCTAATTGTACATCCCCAGTTTGCCGTCCCTTTATCCACTAATGATTCTTGTTTGATCCACTGGAGTTTCATCATTTTTAACAAAACTGAAAGATTTTTGGCCTTGCCATCATATTGAGCCCCAGCTAGTCTTTGTCTTAAAGTATCAACACTTGCGAACAAACCTGACATAAAACATGCTGTTTTACTCTGTAATGAACATGAACATATTATCTTTCAGTAATAATTGGTTTATTAGTAAATATATTTGGTTGGCAATGCTGATGATCCAGTTTTATAATTGTGTTTATGCTAAACACAGAAAATTATTTTCCATACTATTCGTCCTCTTCTTGTGGTTATTCAAGCTTGTGTCTAACATTCGACATTTGGTTTTCAGGACTTGGGAAATTTCAACTGACATCTAAGCAATCTAGGCAGCTGGTTAAGGAAGTGTGCAAACCTTTCGTTTTGGAGAAACTCTGGAGAATGTTTGAGGTTTGAGGGCGTTTTGCTGACAACAAATCATGTTATTTTGGGGAAGTCTGGTCGTCTGGATGATGTTTCATTTTTTTTAAAAAAAAGAAAAGAAAAAAGAACAGGTGGGGCAATACTCCCTCCCTTCCGAATTATCAGCAAGACTTTGTCGCGAAAACCCCCCAGTATTAACTCCGTTAAATTATCAAGCAAGACAATACGCTGATAAATTCCTTTGGAAATTTTTTGCTTTTGCTGTTTAATCTGCTTGTAGTAATGTTTGGGTATATCCTGCATCGCCATTGCTTGCTCGTCGTCTGCATTAAGAGATCATTGTGATCTGATTCCATGTTTCAAGGCAGCAATGATATGACCAATGGTCAGTACTACAAATATCGTCACCCTTGCTGCGATGCCTATCTAATCGGAGTAAGTGAGTAACCAAAGAGTCCTTCAAAAGTCATGGACCCATTCACATGTCCTTCAAATAAATGAGTCTAAATTAGCAATCTTCCATATGCAAACATCCGTGACAAAATATTTGTTGACGCTACAAATCCTGCAGTTCCTGACTACACCTAACAGAATTGACCCACGGACCTATATAGCTAATCCCCCTATATGCACTGAACTGAAGTACCGAACCTGCTTTCATATACAACGCCAGTTATTACATACTAAACCCAACTGATAATCCAACTCTTAACTATATTTACTTGAACTTAGGGATATGGGACTTGACGATTTGGTCGGCCAGCGCCTTGTACACAGCCTGCGTCGGGTGCACCGAGTCGAAGAACATGTACTGCGACGGCGACCGGCACTGCGGCAGCAAGCTGGTGCACAGAATTCCCATCGACGGCAGCCCGTTCCCGCAGCACCCCTGGCTTGTCGACGTGAAACCTGCAACACAGAGACGACACGACAAAAGGATCAGAAGTTTTGCCTCCACCCATGCCTGCTGCAGGGCTATCAGTACGTATAAATCTTGCTATATACTCCCTCCGTCCTAAAATAGATGTCATTCTCGCTTCCCAAGAAAAACAGCATCTTTTAACATTAGCTAATTATATATAAAATAATATTAATATTTATAATACATCATTAGTATCATTAGATAGATATTTAAATCTAGTTTTTTAACAAATTTATTATAGATATAAATATTGCATATATTTTTCTACAAATCGAGGCAAAGTTGAGAAAGTAACACATGCACGCATCCCATAACGTCATCCTTTTGGGACGGAGGGAGTATCGCTCACCGTATTTCTGGGGCTGCGTCACCATGTCCATGAGCGGGTTGTACACGTCCACGTACGCCAGCGTCGCGCCTGGGGACTCGGACTCCAGCTTGGCCAGCATCTTCTGCAGCGCCGCGTTGTACCGCTCCGCAGCCTCGTTCTGATCAGCGATGCAGTCTGCGGACAGCAGATGGATCGTCTTGCTAACCGGGAGGCACCCCACCGGCGGCAACCCGGCCACCATGAACTTCCGAGCTCCCAGGTTGTATAGGGTCTGCGTTGTTAATTGGTACGACAGACATCAGCGATCAAATTAAGTCACTTAATATTAATCTATCCATCTCGATCAAACAGATCGATTACACACGCACGTACCTGAAGATACTCCTGCAGCTGGCCGATGAGGTAGTCGCTGTACTGATCGAAGGTGGGGTAGTTCACGGTCCGGGTCGGGAGGATGAAGTAGTTCACGGTGACGTCGTTGGTGCCGGAGGAGATCACGTACAGCGACTTGTTGGCGATCTCGTTGGCCCTGAGCGCCCCGAGCTGGTCGTGCATCTCGAGGAGGAGCACCCGGAAGTCGTTGATCTGGGCGCCGAACGGCGACACCAGGGCGATCTCCGAGGTCCGGTCGTCGATGCCGGACCCACTCGACGCGAAGCTGACCCCCGTGGAGAGCTCCCCGACGCCGAGGCCGCCGCTGCCGTGGAACGGAGGCAGGAGGTCCTTGATGCCCAGCGACTCCACGATGTAGTCGGTGATGATCTTGCCGTCGGAGAACCTGCCCGTGGCGCGGCCGCCCGGGAAGTCGCAGCCGTAGGGCGCGTGGTCCGCGCGCACCATCGTGGCGAGCTGGCCGTTGTTGTTGCCCGGGTCTAGTGTCGAGTCCCCGAACGCGAACACGGCCGGGATGTCGTGCTGCTGCCTGGCGGCGGCGGCGGCGGCGGCGGCGACGGCCGGAGAAGACGACGCGGCGAGGAGGAAGACGGCGAGGAGGGACGCGACGAAGGCTAAGGCTCGCGCCATTGTGAAGTAGTAGTAGTAGTAGTAGTAGTAGTACAGGCGAGGTACGTACGTCCTCCGTCCCTCCGTTCCGAAACCAAATAAAACTCATGAAATCCTCTCCGTATCAGCACCCGACGTCCCGAGTCTCCCGACCCGATCAATTATCCCGTCGTTCAGGGAGAAAAACTTCATGGGCTTCAACAAAAGCCCAAATATTCCAGAAACATGAAAACAGCCCAATTGCCAAATCCAAAAATAGCTAACGCCCGACTCGCCTTGCCGTGTCGTCAATTCGTCATCATCTCCCGTGATCCCGTGTCCCAGTCTCCCGTCTCTCGGCTCCGCCGACCACAGCCCCCTCGGCCTCCACCTCTACGAGCGCCCCGCGATGCCGCGGCGGCCACAGACGCCTCCATCCCAGAGCACGAGACACACGCAGCCGCCCGCGCGGGGATCCCGGCGCTCGCCGCGGACATCGCACGGCGACAAGCTCCGCGCTCTCGCCGCAGGTTCTTCGGCGATGAGTACGGACACGGGCGTTCTGGGTCGCGGCGTTCTTCTGCGAGGAGTACGTACGGCCACGAGGTTCTGAGCGCGCTTGAACTCCGCGAGGTAATGCTCTGCTGAAATGCCACGTCGCGGCGAGGCAGGACAGGACCACGTGCTCGGCGAAGCTTGACTGGTACGGCGGCGCGCGGCAACTACCACGACTCCACGAGCACCACAACCGCTGTCACCGCAACGGGGTCGCGTTGTATGGCCTCACCGGCTTGGTCGAGAAATGGAGCTCACACGGAACGGAGTGGTGTGCTGCGAGAAGGGGAGCGGGGAGATGGAGGTGCTCCAGAGGCTGCTCAAGTTCATCAGTGACATCAAGGAGTTGTATGATTGCATTTGGGCGGCGTTATCGGGTGAGCATTGCTGTGTCTCCTATACGCACCGAACCAGCTTCATATACAATGCCAGTTCTTGCAAAAACCCAACCGGTAATCAAATTGTATCTATCTTATATCTACTTGCTGAACTTGGGGATATGAGATTGGATGATGAGGTCGGCGAGCGCCTTTTCGTTGTAGGCGGGGACTGGGGCGTCGGGTGCACTGTGTCGAAGAACATGTGCTGCGCCGTCGCCCGTCGACTGGCACCACGGCAGCATCTTTTTGCCCCATCGCCGGGATCCCGTCCCCGCAGCAGCCCTTGCTCGTCTCCGTGAAACCTGCAGCGCAGAGATCGACGACATGGCAAGGAATCAGTTTGGTTCTGTGGCGGCGCGATCGGTTTGGTTCTGCAGACGACCAACTTTCCATCTAAACAAGGCCTATCTTGCTATCGCTCACCGTATTTCTGGGGCTGCGTCGCCATGTCCTTGAGCGGGGTGTACACGTCCACGTACGCCAGCGTCGCGCGTGGGGACGCGGCCTGCAGCTTGGTCAGCATCTGCTGCAGTGCCACGTTGCAACGGGGTCAGCACAGACGCAGAGTGGCCAGTGGGAGCGCGTGGCCGATTTGGTTGAGAAATGGAGCTCGGACGGAGTGGTGTGTCGCGGAGATGTTGGAGGCTGCTCAAATTCCTCGGCGAGATCGAGGAGTTGAAGTTTGTACGAGTACATTCGGGCATCATCGATCGGCCGGGTGAGCATTGCTGCGTCTCATATAAGCACCGAACCAGCTAGCTTATTCATATGCACTGCCGGTTGGTACAAAAACCCAACCGATAATCGAGCTCTATCTACTTGATGAACTTGGGGATATGTGAGTGGATGATGAGGTCGGCGAGCGCCTTGTAGGTGGCCTGCGACGGGTGCGCCGTGTCGAAGAACATGTAGTGCGCCGGCGTCTGGCACCGCGGCACCATCCTGTTGCACAGCACCCCCGCCGCCGGGATCCCGTCCCCGCAGCAACCCTTGCCCGTCTCCGTGAAACCTGCAGCGCATGCAGAGACACGACATGGCAAGGAAATCAGCACATCGATCGATGCCTCTCCATTGGTGCGTGCCGGCGCGATCGGTTTGGTTCTGCCTGCAGGCTACCAATATTTCTGGGGCTCACCGTATTTCTGGGGCTGCGTCACCATGTCCATGAGCGGGGTGTACACGTCCACGTACGCCACCGTGGCGCCTGGAGACGCGGCCTGCAGCTTGGCCAGCGTCTGCCGCAGTGCCACGTTGTACCGCTCCGCCGCCACATTCAGGTCGGCGACGCAGCCTTTGGACCCCATGTTGAGGCCCTTGGTAACCGGCAGGCACCCCAACGGCGGCAGCCCGGCCACAATGAACTTCCGAGCCCCCATGTTGTACAGGGTCTGCGTTGTTTTGTTTGATACGGCATGCATCAGCGATCAGAGTGTATCACCAAACGGATTATATCTCAGTTAATCATCAGTCTTACGTACGTACGCACCTTAATGTAATCCTGGAGCTTATCCATGAGGAAAGCGGTGTAGAGCTCGAAGGTGGGGAATTCCTTGACCCGGGCCCGCAGGATGAAGTAGGTCGTGGCGACATCGTTGGTGCCGGTGGAGAACACGTACAGCGACCTGCCGGCGATCTCGCTGGCCTTGGGCGCACCGATCCTGCCGAGGAGGCCGTGGAAGTCGCTGATCTGGGAGGCGAACGTGGACACCATGGCGGTGTGCGCGGTGAGGTCGTCGATGCCGGACCCGCCCGACGCGAAGCTGACCCCCGTGGAGAGCTCGGCGACGCCGAGGCCGGCGGCGTCGCGGTGCGCCGGGAGGAGTGCCTTGATGCCGAGCGACTCCACGATGTAGTCCGTGATGAGCTTGCCGTTGGAGAAGCGGCCGGTGGCCGCGCCGCCCGGGAAGTCGCAGCCGTAGGGCACGTGGTTGGCGCGCGCCAGCGTGGCCATGCCGTTGTTGTTGCCCGGGTCCAGCGTCGAGTCGCCGAACGCGAACACGGCCGGGATGTCGTGATTGGCGGCGGCCGCGGACGGAGGCGAGCTGAAGCTGATGAGGAGGGCTGCGAGGAGGAGGAACGCTCGCGCCATTGCTACGTGCAGACGACTGCACGAGGTGGAGTGGATGTTGTGGGCTTTGGTGTAGGTATACATTGGGGCAAGGCATCCGATCCGGTCACCTTATATAGCTCGTGGGAGAAGGCAGGGGAGATTATTATATATGCAGGCCGAGGATTTAAACGACGGTGTCATTCTGCATTGGGACATCGAATGGTAGGAGACTCGGGGGTGAGTTTGAATTGGGACAGCGAAAACGCGAGAGCTAGTGGTTCGGCACTGTGCCAGCAGTCGCACATATACAGAGTTACACTTGTTTTTGGTCGGGCATCATCGCAGTTTAAACCACAGAAAACAAAGACAGTAGGAAGGAAGCTCACTCATTGTGTATCTCTCGATCGCTTGGGGGTTGATGTATAGGTCACATTTGTCTTCTCCTCTTTATGACAAACAGTACGTAACACGTGTGTGAAAAGAAAACAATAGTGTCCAGCCCAAGTTAAGAATGGTTGCAAAAGAAAAGGAGAACATTGGTTTGAGCAACGACCAAGCATGGTGTCTTGGCAGCTCAAAATTTGCTTCCAGTCAATAGAACGAGAAAACATTGTGGCTAATTATTTCTACCCAGTTCCAGTGTTATCTATAGATCTATCTATCCATTCATCCATCCATCTATTTATCTATAGTGATCTATCCGTAGCTATTGATCCATCTATCTGTATATCTATACTTATCGATTCATCTATCCACCTATCTATCTATAGTTTTCTTGCAGGCATGGGCGATTGCTAGGGAATTCAATAGTTTTCTTGTACTTGCGTGATCGAATTAATTCTATTCTTTCTTTTCCTATATATTGAGTGCATATCAGAGGAAAGAACTAATTTTAGTGGATCAAGGCTATCACTAATCACTTATTTGGGAGAACCATAATGTGATTTGGATGGCAATCATACGGTGGAGTGGCGGGTGACATTGTTTTCGAAACTCTTGGTTGCACTGCCGTAATAGCCAGTAGGCGTGATGGATACCAAGTCTACTTCATCAGCTTGCTGAGTAATTTGTTGTACTTTCAAAATACTACCTTCGCACCGATATATTTGTTGATGCTGCCATGATGTTTAACTATTTGTCTTATTCAAAATTTATGTAAGTATTATTTATTATATTTGCGACTTACTTTATTATCAAAGGTATTTTAAATATGGCTTATATTTTCATATATTTTAAATAGCTTTTTAAATAAGACAAGTGGTCAAACATTATGATAAAAAGTGAACAGCAAGAAATATTTCACTGAGGAAGTACTAGATCAACGTGAAATGACTAGTGATTTATTGGGAACATTTCATGTTATGGTTCAAAATTGGGCTATGGATAGTACAATACCAATTAGGGCCTTCGTTTTGAACTTAAGAAACTGAAAATTCAAATTTATTTAATATTATATAGCTGCCTGTCGCGATTTGTATGTCTCTCCTGATTAGTATTAAGTATTCATGCCCATTAGGCCATAAATAATTCTTAGGCAAAGAATGTAGTTTTATTATTAAGTACAAGTACCTCGAGAGGATAACAAGTGGTTTGTCATGCCAATACATGTTTTGGTTATTTAAAGCATGATATTATACTAGTTAATAAAATACATCCATTAATTTTGTTTCTTTAACTCCAAATACTCATCTGTTGCTATCATATGCTTCATACAACTTTAATTAATGGAATTATTTTTTATTGCTCAAATTTTTAGTGCAAATATGTATACCTTACCTTGCTCCCTTCTGATGACAAGCGTCATGGATTCTTCTCACCCCTGCAGGGAAATCATGATCGAGATTGATGCATTCGGTGGAGGAGCTGATCTGGTTATCTTAATATGATTTACTTTGTCTTTTACAGAGTAGAGGAGTACTCATGGGTAGTTGCAACTCGCATAGCATTCCTCCTTGTGTAAAGTAATTACAAGAGGTATATATGTCTATAGTGAAAGATCATTTCTCTTAATTCTGAATTTCTGATGACCTTTCATCAAAGCTAGCTTAATTAACTAGCAGCAGGTAATAAACATGACTCCATCAGTTAGTAGCAGTACTCGCTGGTGTTCATATCGAATAAGCTTCTCCTTCTTCTTCGTCCACACATGCATCATGCATGCATTAAGCTTTAAGCCTTTAACCATGGGAAGCTAATAATTGATAGAATAGCTGATGATTGGTCATCAGACAGTTATGCCGTCGATCGTACGTCAGAGCCAGAGGGCGTAGGCCTCTCGCAGGAGCGGCTTGAGCTTGCCGCCGAGGTACAGCGCCATGACCTGGTCGGTGGGGCCGACGAGCTTGCCGCCGATGAACACCGCCGGCACGGGCGGGGTGCGGCCCACCATGCGCGCCAGCGCCTTCTCGATGTCCTTGCCCCTGGGCTCCTTGTCCAGCTCGCACACCGCCCAGCTCCGGAGAAGAGCGTCTTCACCGCGTGGCACATGCAGCAGCTGCTCGTCCCGAAGATCACCACCGCGCGCTGCGACGCCAGCCTCGCCAGCAACAAACCTGTGTGGTCGGCTGATCACACTTCACAGTCACTCTCCTCACTTGCTCGAGATCGATCGCCACCGATCGATGAGTACCAGGAGGAGGCTTCCGCTGCTGCTGTGCTGTGTGTGTGTTGCGGTGATAATGACCAAGTGAGATGAGGTTTTTATAGAGGTGGAACGCCGGCTGGCCGGCGGCCGCCCGCCCGCCCGGCTTTTAGAGGAAGTGGACGGTGCAATTAATGCCAGAAGCTAGAGGTACGGTGGGAGAGGTTAACAGAGGGAGTGGCTAGTTAATTGGTGAATGTTCTGATTCTGTTAAAGAGGTTCTACTAGTGCCTTTGTGATCTATATTAGCGCTTGAGGAGAGCCACGGGACAGCATTCTACAGTTAGTAAATTATTTTGAAACTAGTATCGTGTCCGTGCATTGCCACGGGACGACAAAACTTTTGTATTGGAATATACACACCATTCAACAAGAAAATAGTAGCGTGAAAATAAGCATTGATACATAACTCTGAGAAAAGAATGCTTCGACAAGCATCAACACATCAGAACATATTTCTATGGTGATTTTTCTCATTTTCAAGTATTTTGTCATAGCAATAAAATATTTGCTAATTTTCAGTAAAGTAGACACAAACCAGTATGGCACCGTTTTTTGCAGCTGCATATTTTACATGCTCAAAACCATTAACAGAACCTCAGTGAAGTAATACAGATCACCCGGGTCAACTATCAAATTGGATGCATCAAGTCGAATGCAAAAAAGTTACAAACCAGCATTGGTTGCAAGTGAAAGAAGTTCCAGAGTTTTTAACCTTTCATGTAATAAATAACAAGGTAAGACTCTATCTGCCAGTAATTTTACCTGTTCAAGTGATAAACAACCACAAGTTAAGCACTGGATCTATGTTTTATATGTTAGGGGGATAATTAATGAAAAGAACTTGCATGGCTCACCCCCACATTCATAGAAGTAAGAGATAATGATTCATTTTAAAGATGAACATAAGAGGAGGGCATAAGAGAAGAATATGATTGGGTTAATAAATAATTACACCACAAAGTAAAGAACATTACCTGCTTATCATGACTCAGGAAAAAGGGATAGTGCCAACTCAAATAATCTTTATCAGTGAAGATAAAAGTATGGAATGTTTCCTCTTTATCCTTCATATAACATGCCTAAACAGTAACAAAAAAAGTGACTCCATCCGTTTAAAATATAGGTCGTTTTGCGTAATATTGCTATGAACATATACATATATTGAATCAAGATGCATAGCAACATATATGAACCTACAAAAAACGAAACGTCCTACGATTTGAAATGTAGGGAGTACTACATAAATTTCAGCTGGTGCACTCGATCAGAAGGGCTACATAAATTTCACAGACATAAATATAATACTCAACCAGAAGTGCTACATAAATTTTACGGACCTAAATATAATTGAGAAGTGGTAGAAAACCTCATGTAAATGAGCATCTAAGCAGAGGTTCAAGACAAATTCAGAATTCCAGTCATTTCAGAGAACTGCTATCTAGTATACTTACATTTTATAAGGTGCATTATGATTGAGATATACTATCTAGTATACTTAAGTTTTATAAAGGAGATGACCGCCTGTGAGGATTTAAGTTCCGAGCATTACGGAACTTTATTCAGTTCAGTTGACAAGAATCATTGGGTGATTAATGAAACTCTTCTTTTTCAAATAGGCAAAAATACTGATTTGTTTTTCCACCAGATACGTAAAAAAGGTCTTTATGGGGCTCTGCAAAAATAAACTGTGAGCAGGCAGTGTATATATGATCAGCATTATACGAACAAGCAGTGTATCTGTGAAATCCGGAAGCTTAGGATGTTTGGGCCATAAAAGGATCAATTAATCACAGAAATTGCTCACTGCATTTTGATGGTCTGTATCAGATCGTAGAAAAATCGCCAATCTCACGCATCAAGCAGAGGCATTAGGGTGCAGTTTTGAGTTTTTGATCACCAACAAAACAATGCATACGAATTGAAAATGCAGGGAGCCGCCCTCACCTCAACTTCCAGGTGCACGAAGCGGAAGCGCCGCCATCGCCCGGAGTCATGGAGCTGCGGAAGCAGTAGGAGCTCGGCAGCGGCAGCGGCCTTTTTTGCCCGCTGCCCCTTCACGCTCCCATTCCCCCCTGTTCACCTCATTGACAATCCCCAATGCCGCCGAGGACGACGACGGGGATGAGGAGGATGCGGCCTTGATGCTCCCAGATCCAATCACGCACCAGCTTGCACCCCTCTCAGTGCACCTAATGGATCCATGAATGGGTCCGGAGTGCCCGCCATTGCTGCCTTGCTGGGCTCCAGTAGTTTCGCGGTGCACTGGTCCCTGCGCCAGATCCGAACGGCTGCACCCCCGGCCCATCCCCCATGCATGTGCGCCATCCGTAGGGATCAGGCTGCCGCCTATCCGCAGGAGGATAGGGAGAGCCGGAGTATGGGGAGGCTGTGCAGGGCGGCGAGGATGCGCAGGGGCAGGGCGATGGCTGGCGGTGGAGACTGGCTTCTTCGTTTGTGCGATCGACTGACGGGACACCCGGACACAGGAGGTGCGGATGGGAACAGGAGACGCGCGTTCGCTAGCGGACGGAGGGCGGCATCGGACGGGAGCCAGGAGGCCGCGGCGGCCACGTGGCACAGAAAGCGTCGGAGGCAGACCAGATCCGGCGCAGGCGACGGCGGACTGGAGGTTTGACGCGACGGACGGTGTTTTTTCGGCTTCACCGGGTTTCGGCTTCACCGTCCGGGGGTGAACGCGACTCTCCCTTCTGGTCTTCTTAGTAGCAGAGATAAAAAGCGTTAACATCATCGAATTGCAAATTAAAAATCATTTCAATTCTGATGATGCATTATATTTGACCAAACAACATTGGTAACGTAATGACGTTTTTTTAATTGTAGTAACTGAAATGATGTCAGACCACCATTTATCAGGGAATCGAACCATCTAACTACTTCAAAACTTTTCAGTTTTTCTTCAAAAGTTTTGGACAGATTATTTGTTGAAATGATTTTCAATAGGTACCCCTTGGAAATGAGGTACTACTTGACTATTCTACAAGGATTATAGTGGATTTGGAATAATAATTTGTGTAAGATGACGTTAGCTAGACCATCTCACTTCTTCAAACACAGAGCCCTCCTCCTAAGCTCAAATAATGCAGAAACACTAGATCTATATTAAGCTCTATCATATAGACATGAGACTACGAGAGAGACATTATGCAAATCATGCCGCCGAGTCATTAAGTTGTTGATAGGTTTGAATCAATCCTCACTGTCTCATCTTTTCTTTTCGTCTCTCGATTTCAGTACGGCGGAAAAAAAACACATCTCAAACATCACGATGCGGCATTGGCCTAAAACCCCATTTTTCTAATGTCCTACTTTGCATTCTCAGACGTGTCAGCATGAAAACAGTGAGCATTTCCACGTCGAGGTCAGAATAAATCGGCAGGATTAGCTATTTAACTAAGCAATGGATTTCCAACGCCTAAGACGACACTCAAAGAATAAAGGGGCTCTTATTAATTTCGGTAGCTATGAATGTCAGTAGAATATGCCTATTGCTAAAAACTAATGGGGTGATTAAGCAGACGGTAACCGCCCTACCCGCCTTTTTTCCCATTTGAAGTGTGATGATCGTGTCAAATTGAACGTGCGATTGATGCTATTCTCTCCTTTGAGAGAGCATTTTTACACCTAAGCAGAATATTTATTCTCACTTCAATTCTCAATAAAATCCAACCACATGTTACTTTAGGCAATTATGTTGACATATGCTAATCATATATATGTGCATTTTGAATATGGACATGGTTTTAATTTGTGAAGAAAATATACTTAGACACTATTGGTGAATGGTGATGCACACAGTACACTGAGTGATAACTTGCAACTTTCAAGATGGGAAACATGAAGAAATTACACTGTGTATAATCATCTGGATACCTTCAAACCTCGCTCTGGCCATGCATTTTGTGCCTCAGTAAAGTGTACTAGGTAGTTGGGCGCGCTTCGCTGCGCATGTGGAGACAGCTTTGGTCTTTTGATGTCTGTAATGAAATATATCACGTTTACAGCTAATTAGTTTGCTTACAATGGTTGACTTGGTTGTCATTCCAATTGCGTATGAAGGTTAAGAAGGTTGTTGTTGTTTATGGAGAGTTCTTGCGTTGCTGGCGTTATTTATTGGAATTATTTTCATGCTGTATTTCGTGTTCATTTAGATTGACAATTAAAGACTGTTCATTTAGACTTTGGACTTATTCAGTTCGTCAACGTTCGTCAATTTATTTTGCCAACTCTCTGGTTCAAGAGAATTTCCTGATCTTCATCCGATCTCTGAAAAACTGATCGATGTGATGCAAAATTTTCCACTTTTTCAAGAGAATTTATTATCTTTAACTTTTCCTAAAAAAATGATCACTTTGATGCAAAGTTTATCAGAGGTTTAAACATTTAAACATTTAAACAAAAAACTCACATAATTATAATATTGTTATTATCAGCTTTGCCGACAAAGTAACAATACCATAATTTCTTTGAACAAACATCTTTAATTACAATGTTATTATTATTATTATTATTATTATTATTATTATTATTATTATTATCAGCTTTGGGGCAAGAAAATAACAATACCATAATTTATTTAAACAAAAAAGTTTATACTCTTCTAGTTGATTTTCCTAATTAATATCTTTACTCTGCAACTGAAACTATAATTTTAATAAATCTATTCAGAAGCAATTTGTCTCTACAATCTTTTACTATGCAGCAGAAATACTCGAGAATTTCAGAATCATTCTCTCAACTTATTTACTCTCTAAATAATTTATCTCAGTCGTTTAAAAAATTGAGTAGAGGAGAACCATTCAAAATACATTACATAAGTTTCTAAAAAAATAATTTTCAATAACTACTGCTCATGCGGCTCAGCCAGTAGAGCAGCCGTCTCAAGAGCTCAGCCCGAGTCGAACGTGCAAATGGCACATCTCCCGCTCCTCTCTGCGCGGCCCAGCTCGGTCTGCAGGCTCGGCTCTTGCGGCTAGACCTGAGCATTTCTAGCCCGGCCCGGCCCGTGGGCCCAGCCCAAGCCCGGTGGGTTTTGGCCCGCTCACGCCTCCTAATGGGATGGGCGTGGGCAGCAAAAACCAAGCCCGAAAAAAATCCGGGCCGGCCCGAGCCCGCCCAAACGATTTATTTCATTTATATTTCAACTAAAAAAGAGCGGGAAGCCAGAGCCCGGCCCGAAAACTAGGCTCGACCTTGCCCATGGGATGGGTTTGGGCACAAATTTTAGGCCTGAAACAAACCGGGCTTTTTGCTGGCCCGGCCCGAATTCGGCCCGGCCCGCAAAATGCTCAAGTCTACTTGCGGCCCATTTCCGGCATGGGCTAGCGGCCCAGCCCGCGGCTCAGCCCCCCCTCTCGATCCTGGCCGTCCATTCCAATCCAACGGTTCAGAGTTCATTTTGCTAGAACAAAACCCCTTGAGAACCCTAACCCTAATCATTTCCCCCCTCTCTGTCCTCGGCAAGGCCGAGCCTTGCGCCGGCGCGCCGACGTCCAGGCCACCAGCTCTATGGCTGGCGACCCGAGCTCCCCCTTCCCTCTTTTCTCTCTTCCATCCGAAGGTGGCCTGACCTGGCAGCGGCTGGAGGAGGAGATGGCGCCGCCGCAGGCCCCCTCGTCGGCGCGTGCGTTCGCCTGAGAGTGAACACACCGCCGTGGAGCGGCCTTACCTCGGCGCCCTGAGGCCTTGCGCGCGTGGTGGGTATCCCGCTAGCCTTCGGCCTGATCTTTCCGGCGAGCCCGCGGCTCGGGGTCTCTTCCATTGTTTCTTTCATTTTGTTTGAACTCTAGGGTTTGGGTTTCGGATGACTATTTTTTTCTTTGGTTCTTTCGATTTGTGATTATTCGTTCAATCCAAAACCGAATCGATTGTACTCAATTTGTTCTTAGTCGCTCCTTTTTTTCTCATCCGATTTGTGCCCCTCTCTCTCGATTCATTCTTCCGCCGCCGCCACCATGGACGGCCATGGAGCTCGATCTCTGGAACGGCGGGAATGCACTTTGATTTGTGTTTATTCATTCAATCCAAGACCAAATCGATTGTACTCAATTTCTTCTTGGTGGCTCTTTTTTTTTCTCCCGATTTGTACCCCTCTCTCTCAATTCATTCTTCCGCCGCCGCCACCATGGCCGGCCATGGAGCTCAATCTCTGGAACAGCAGGGAGGCACTTTGATTTGTGTTTATTCATTCAATCCAAGACCAAATCGACTCAATTTCTTCTTGGTGGCTCTTTTTTTTTTCTCCCGATTTATACCCCTCCCTCTCGTTTCATTCTTCCGCCGCCGCCACCACCATGGCCGGCCATGGAAGTCGAGTTCTGGAAAGGCGGGGAGGCACTGGGCAGGGAGCAACCTTCCCGTGCGAATTGGAGGATGAGGAGGAAACGAATTTTTCCTCGCACACCGACGACGCTTTTTTTTTCGTTCCTTTTTTGGCGCTCCCCGAAAGAGCCGATGACCACCAGGTAAACACGGAAGGGCGCGTGTCACGTGGAGAGGCGTGGAGCTCCGGATGGGCGTGGTTCCTTGGAGCGATAAGAAGGTACATATTCCAGAACAAGCAAAATTAATGGAATCTGGTCTAGGAAAAAATAGCTCGGAATCGAATTCCTAGGCTTAAAAAGGCTAGTATTTACTGGGCCCAAACCAGCCCAGTCTGTGCTGTTAATTTACGGGCCGTATTTACTGGGCCAGGCCACATCTGCTTAGCTTCATCAACCTCCGGTCGGCCGTCGTCTACCTTTTCCTCTCCCCTCGCTCGACTCCTCACCGGCGCGCGCGCGCGAGAGAGAATGGCGTCGCGACTCCTGACCCGATCCAGAGCCCTAGCGCGCGCCGACGCGGCCGCGTCGGCGCCGATCGCCGGCGCTCGGTCTCTCCGCGCGCTGTCCACTCTCCCCAGTACCCGGCCACCGCCGGCTCGTCGCCGCGACAACCGTCGGTCCGCTCCCCTCTCGACCTCCCCAAGGTTTGCGTCTCCTTCCCTCCCTTGCTCCATCCTTCCTCTCTTACCGATATACATTATTCTGATGTAAATTTTGTGTAGATTGAATCTATGATTTCACCTTCATATTGCGTATTTGCTTGCGTTTTGTCCTTTTGGGGTGAATGAAAGAATATTGCTATTCGCAATTCGACATGTGGAATTTCATGCTAGTGTGTATGGTTATGGAAAAGGAAGTAAACAGTGTCTTTATGACGTGGAAAAAAAGGGATGATTACATCACACTTCTTCCTGGTCAATGTCAACACCATTCTGGTTTATGCGAGTCATTAAATATGAGGGCCACAAGTGAGCAAAAATGTGCACACCATCACCTTAATTAGCACTCATCAAGATAGGGGCACGTGAAAGGTGATCTCGCCTACTTGCTTGGCTTCCATTATGTTATCTTGATTCTCTTTTATTTTCTGGGCAAAGAACCTTCGGCGGTAACTTATTAGAGAACGTGTCAGCCGTTCACAGATATTTGAGATATAAATGCCATGCTATCAGGTCTGATGATAGAACACACCTACTGATTTCATGTAGCATTCCTTATCCTCATACATGTTCATCTTTCAATGTTGGAATAATTATCATTGGTTGGTCTTGATCTCATCCATTGAGTATGGTTTGTGTCTCCTATTATGGATCAGATATACTTAATGCATTTTTCTAGGATTAATAATCTAAACATTTTGCTTGGAATAGTAACCACATCTGCTCTGATTAGTTGCTGCATCTTTACACTTAGTATGCATGATAGGATATACTTGGTGTGAACTTTTTTGCGCTTGCTTTACTAAAGGGACTCTTAATAAGTGATGGTTCATTATTCTGTGGAGGATTAAATATACCGGAAGAACCTAAATTCAACACCCTTGTAAGGAACAAGGAGGTTTCATAGGGAAGCACTGCCAATTTCACACAAGGAACACTAGTACTACATTTCACTGTAACAATAAGGGAAATATCTATTTTTCACCCTTCAACTATTATAAAAGTCTGATTTTCAATCCACAACTACAAAACCGGACACCGAAGACCCTCCAACTATCCAAACCGTGTAAAATTGGCCCTTTGGGTGGTTTTGTATTTTCCAAAAAAATTAAAAATACTTTTATATTAAAAAATTCATAACTAATTTATTTTGAATTATAAAAATACGAATACGGTGCCAATATTTTTCTAAAGATGTGACCTGTATGTTGGTGCACCATTCGAAGTTATTTACATATTATTTATTTTTATTCTAATTATTTTTAGAAAAACAATAAGACACTAGTAATATAAACATATAATATCTAAATAACATTAAATAGTGTGCCAATAGGTTGGTTACATTTTAAGAGAACTTTTGGCACCGATTTCATATTTTTTTTGTCCAAAATAAATTAGTTATGATTTTTAAAGTTCAAATAATATTTCTGCTATTTCTATAAAATCCAAACCACCCAAAGGGCCAATTTTGCATGGTTTGGATAGTTGGATGGCCTTTAGTATCTGGTTTTATAGTTTGAGGTTGAAAATCAGACTTTTGTAACAGTTGAAGGGTGAAAACAGACTTTTCCCTAACAATAATTATCAACCCTGACAGCTATAGTGTACTTACCAAATTCCTTACTATTTATATTTTGCATTGAAACGGTTCTGTTTTGTGTGATCACACTTTTGAAACGTTCGAAAATAGTATTTATATTATTAGTATGGACAATAAATTTTTAATGCATGTTTTCTGGGTCTATTCTATTTTACCTAATTCTTACTAAGTTTAGGCTGCGCCTTCTTGTTGAACTTGTTGAGCTGTTGTGTATATACACTTCTGTTTCATCTTTCTCAGTCAATGTAGCAGTTGTTTGTGCTTACTGCTCCTATTAATGTACCTTTTTGTGCCATTTTTATGCTTTGAGTATACAAACAGATTTTAGGGTATGAGGGACCATCACGACTCAATGGCACACAAGTACTACCTCGCTGTTTTTCTACTGGAGCTTCCAATGGATCTTCTGCGCAGCAGGTGCAGGTGGGTCTTTAATGTGCACTGTGTAGTGTTTCTGCCTCTGATAGTTTGGTTCTCACTTCTCGCTAGTCATTGGCTCACTCATTGCTATTGTAAATGCAATGTTTTTATGTCCCTGTAAATCTTTTGCACGCTACCAAGACAAATACATGATATGTCTTAAACTGACAAACTGAGAACACAGGAAGGCGCCTCCACAAAGGCGAAGGCATTCAGCCCACTGGAAGCTACTATCGCCAAACCCAGAATTGGTCCACTGAGACTTAGAAAGCTTGAAAGTGAAGGGAAATGAGATAGTTACAGGTTCAACGTATTAGAGCAAGTATTATAAGGCCAGATCAGCGGGCGCATGAGCAAGACACATCAGCACGGGCTGGCGTGGGAGAGAGAAACGAGGAGAGAGAAGAAACCGGACGAGTGGCCAGACGCCGGCGCGAGGCGGGCGAATGCATTGTGCAGCAACGTTGCTCCAAGCCTATTGGTTGCATGCCACAATCCTACTTTCTCCCAGCATTAAATGCTAGCCTCTGCTGCCGTGCTAGCTGGTGAGCTGGTGTTTTTACCGCCCGTTGCCGGCGAGTTTATTAATCTTGCTCTTACATGATCCCGGCTATACTTCTTACATCGAGGAATAGCATCAGCACTTCTTTTCTGGTCATGTCAGTGTTCCATCAAATCTACATGTTTCACAAGAAGATCCTTCTGGACTATGTCCACAATGAGGTTACCAGGAAGTGGGCTTTGATATACTTCAAGGTTCTCCTGCTGATCATGGCTAAGGACACAATAGTCTACTTCAGTTTGGTCTCACTCTGATATGGTAGTTTCTCCAGAGATGCATTAAGTCCAACACTACAACTGCTGGTTCTTATGTTACTATCTCTTTGCTCCCCCTTTTATGCCCGTTACTTGTATAGTTGGATTGATTAATGTCATGCTGAAAATCTTTTCACTGAGTAAAATGTTCAGTTGGCTAAACTGAGCAGTGTTAAGATGGCAGCAAGTTTATGCTTTTTTTCCTAATAAAGGTTCATTTTACCCCCTAATACCATTTGTCTTTTTTATTTCTCCATACACAAGTTGAATTTTAATTTCAATGTATGATTGTAGTGAACATCATAGTGTATATGAAAAAAAAATATTATGATTTTTTTGTTATTAGTTTTTGTATAATTTTGCATCTTAAGGATTAATTAATTATTAAACATATTACCCCATCAAAATAATAAAAAAAAATTTATATTTTTCTACCATGCGTTATGATGTCTACTATCATCTCACAAAATTTGAACGTAATGTAACACTTATACGTGGAAAAATAAAAAGGACAAATTGTGTTAGCGGGTAAAATAGGCCAAATGACATAGTTTAAAGGGTAAAATAAACCAAAAGATAGTTTAGGGGGTTGTAGACTTTGCTTATAGTTGAGGGTAGTAATTTAGACTTTTTCCTTTCTCCAGCTTGTTCCTATTGATTTTTTTTTTCTTCCTGTATAAGTTATATTGTGTATTCGAGTGTTGTGCGTAATTGTAAATTGCTGAATCTTGGTGTGGTACAGCATTGAAAAGTTAGAGATGTATCGAGTATTACTTGAGTTGAAGGAATTACGCAAGTTAAACTAAAAATCATGAGTTTTCTGGCAAAACGTAGAGATCATTTGGCAAGACACATGAATCTGATTTTTTTTTATATAGAAAAGACATAGGATTTACATTCCTACAGACAACATATGGGCATTACGTTGGTTCTCTGTACAAGAGAGGTTGGCGACGCAAAAAAAAAAACGTAACTTCTAGGTACCGAGTTACTGGAAGTCTGAACTCAGATGATCCTAACATGCGGCTAAACAAATTTTATTACTGGCAATGTAATAACGGAGCTAGTTATCACAAAATATTAGTACTATGCAATGGCTATCACAAAATATTGGTACTATGCAATGGCTAATAGGAACTAGGAAGTACTCCATCCCTTCCAAAATATAGTTTATTTTGGTATATTAAGGTATATAGTTTTTAGTACGTATCAAGATATAGTTAGTGTATATTTAAGTACATAGTACAAACTATGCATCTAAATATGCCAAAAACAACTTTATTTCGAAACAGAGTACTAAACATGTTGCCAGAAAAGAAGCTTTCCAATTTTAAAACTTATAAAACTCAAAGCTCAACAATATACAATCAAACAGCTCGTTAAAACTGAAAAGAAAATGCAGAAAGAGCATAACCTAGAGATATTATAAGCATGTGAAGGAAGGAGTAACACTAGAGTGTATATTTGGCATGTTAACGCTAACAACATATGTGTGGCAAGTAATTGTGGGTTACATAAACAAATCAAGACCTCGTTCAATCACGAATTATTATTTAACTTGCAATATAGCCCACGTTAGCAAATTAACTTTTTCGGGAACGCGCATACCACTCCGTGGTATTTTTCACGTATGACCTCCAGGTCACCTTGACTGAAAATGCTGCAAGCTCCCCCAACAGTGCAACCTCTTCACTCGTCCCATGGTAGGCAGAGGCGAAACCACATTCCCAACACAGATATGGCCGCACCTTCTGGTCAAGCATAAGATCGTCCCTCGGAGATCCTTCGATGTACAGATCAAAGCCGCTGTGCCTCTCCACTGCTACAGCAAAGCTCATCATGTCGCCTGGCTCTGGAGCGGTGCCCCGGAAGAGTTGGATCACCTCACTGAAACCACTGGTCTTGGCGTACAGCTTCATGTTGACACTGCCAGGACTGGCGCTGCCAAGGCGGAGGACTGTGACTTCCACCTTGGCCTCCACAGCATTTACCAACACCATATACTTAATATCCAGAGCACACCTTTCGCCATACAAGCGCCGGTGTTCAATGAAAGATTTCGACTTGAATATCTTATCAAGCTGAGTGCATCCTTCAATGATCAAGTCGTCATCGCCAGTGGTCTCATCTTCGTTTTGGGCATGGATCTCGAACTCAATCAATGCACGGGTCGTCATTGAAATAACTCGAGCAGGACCAGTCAATGATAAACGTGCAACGCCCTGGAAAAAAATCATGTCATAAGTTTGAAATTTTTTATCAGATAGTTGCTGAAGAATATTCCTGTTCAGAGATTGCATGCATATACAGCGAACAAAACTGACCATTTAGTTGTGATGATTGATTTGAAATCTTAGAGTTCGTTTCTTACATTATTGAATTCTACAGATGAAGGAACATACAGATGTAGCAAATTTGGAAAATATATTACCACACAGATTCTTCAATTCATTACATCACCAGCTTAGAATTGGCACAACAATTACATATTTACAAAAAATAATCCTGAATCAGGTCGTCTCAAATGAATGGCAGTTTTCAGGAAGAAATAGCGACCATGAAGGACAAATGCAGTTCGCAACCTGAATCATCACCTCAACCTTCACATATACTGTTAATTATTCGAACATGAAAACAAAGGTGTCACATCGGGGTTTCAGATCGGCATCACAAAGTTATATAATAAAGCCTAAATCTAGACATGGGAAAATCAAGCTTAAGCGTGATATGCTATCTTTCAGAACAAAAACATGGTCTACCAAAAAAATAGTATGCCCATAAAGTGTAGACAAATGTATTTACCGTCTTTCGCTTCACAGATACAGATTCACAATTTTCAATCTTGCGCCGGTACACATAGTTGCGCAAGGGGTCAAACCTTTCCCGCGCTGCCACAAAACCATATACCTTGGCTCTTCCAGGATGGGTATGTTGATACCCCGCAATTTTCATATCAACAAACTGAAGTAAACTCATTGGAAAACAGCAACATTCATTTGGACAATCCTCAGCACTGTCAACACGGACTACAAAATAAATAACAGAAGCATATTTACAGTTAGTTGATTACAACATTAGTACAATAAATAGGACCACGATGGGGAAAGAGGCTTGAGAAAGTCATACTTTCAGATTTATCAGCAAGATTATAGTCTGAACCAAAGTAATGTTTGCCATCTTTGAATGCAGGAAAAAGCCTGATTGGTAATGGCCCTCGTAGCTCCACATCTGGATCTCTAAACAGAAGAATACTCTGCTTGTCATGGTCACAACCAGGCCTTGGGATATTGTTAACAGTATAAGGTGGGTGTATCCCTGCAATTGGAAAATAGTTGAAACCAACAACAGATAAAAGAAATGGACTGCAGATAGGCACGTCATTTGTATAATTTAAATAGGACTGCATATACTGAACGTAAGTTAATGGGAAATGGCATTCTTCTTCACACTTGAAATGCACATTCTGCAGAAATCACGGAGGGGAATTAAGAATATTACTAGATCCGCCCAACCAAAAGACATAGTACTCCGTATCAAGGAGAAGCTAGTAAGTTGCGGGATAGATGGGTTTTACCTTCTTCGTCGTGATCCTCATCCTCCTCCTCGCTGCCGCTAACCAGCCATTCTCCAGCATCGTCATCGTCAGAATGCTTGGAGCCACCGTCGTCATCGTCGTCGTCGGAATGCTTGGAGCCACCATCGTCGTCGTCGGAAGGCTTGGATAAGTATTCATCGTCGCCGAGAGTAGGAAGAGAAGGCGGCCACTTATTGCCTCGCTCAGGAACAGGGGTCGCCGCCAATCCACCTCCCTCGGTCTCCATTGGTTTCTCGCTCTCCCCCACAAACCCTAGATGAAGAGGAGGGGCAGCGGAGTCTCTAGCTTGTGATGGGATCTCTTCTCTACTCGAATGCTCCGGCGGATTCCTTCTTCTCGCCGTCGCCAGGTCGCCGACAGCTGCCGTCGGCCGTCGCCGTCGCCGTAGCCGTGGCCGCCCGCAGGTCCCCCCATCTACAGAGAATATGCCGCCGCCACTAGAGAATAGCCAGCCCGTCGGTCCCAGATATTTTTAGGGGACACGCTTTCGCCTAGGATCGGTGCGATTTCTCTGACAAAATATTAGGTCCATGGGAGGCCCATGTGTGGGCGTGTATGTGGCGGAACCATAGAAAACCGTGAGCCCAGCCCAAAACATTGATCCATCAATAATAGCCTCTCTTTCCTTTTTATCTCGTTTCTTCTCTACTACTCCATCCGTTCTAAAATAAAAATAGTTATAGCCGAACTACTCTTATTTTACGACAAAGGAGTATGTTCCTACCCGTGCGTTGCTACGGGTAGCAAAGTATTATACAATATAATACATAGAGGACCAACAAAACATTAATTTATTCTTAACAAAAAAATAGCTAGTCCTGTAATATAAAATTTTGTATTAATAAACCAATATACTGTTGTTTCATAGTATTGATTAGGTGTGTGACGTTGAAGTCGAAGATAGAAACTCCATGCCACGAAAGCAGTAGCATATATGGAACCCGATTATGCAGACCAAATGACTTTGAGCCTGTCAAAATGAACACCAAGGACGCAGCAAACACCAAGTAATACATGCGATTTTAAATCGGCAAAAGCATTAGTTGACGTACCGTGGGAAGAGGAACGGCAAGGAGATGACTCCTACTTAAGCTTTTTCGTGACAACTGACTCAACAACCTAGTCACCTACATAGTTCAAATCAATCTCTCTAGAAAGGAGATCAACCCGCAAAAGAAGAAGGAGAGAGTCCAAATTACTCCCCTCAAGTATAGCCAAAGTTTAAAGTTTAGATAACCCTCTAAACCATGCTTTGGTTCATTTTACCCCCCTAAACTACATCATTTGGTTTAATTTACACCTTAATACATATTATCCTTTTTGTTTCTTTATGCATAAGTGGAGTCTTGAGTTAAAATTTTGAGTAAATTGCATCCATCATACAACTTGTAAGGTTGTATCATTTTGGTCCAACAAGTAGAAAAGCATGCAATTGGATACACAAACTTGCCAAATATGTGCGTATACAGTCACATATACGCCATGTTGATGTATTTTGTCATGGTAGCACTTGAGGTGGGTATTTTTATGCATGTGGCCTCTTATTTCGTTTCACCTTCACATCTTTTTTTTAAAAAAAATACTTCAAAGTTATTGTGTCTATTGTACACTTTATTAGCTCTTCTTGTTTTGGAAGTAAAATATATAAAAATTTTGATGACTAATATGACATATGGAACCAAAAATATTACCGCCTACATAGAAGTAAAGAATTTTTAAAAAGGTAAATGCTGAAAATATACTTAGTACTAGCGTTTATCTTATTACTACAATCAACTATAATCAACTATAGAAAGTGAGAGGAATTTAAAAGCTAACTTTGGGCCCCATATATATGATGCACACATATACGAGGTTAAACTTAGATCAACATGTAAGTTGCATTACACTTTATCTTATCACACATCATCAATTATTTTTTATCTTTTTCACAAATGAAAAAAGAGTTATGTGCATGATTAAGACTTAAATGAGAAGGGAGAGAAAGATAGGGAGTTACATGCATAAAACCCTTCATGTTACATACCATGGTGGTAAAAATACATCTACATGGAGTACATATGACCGTACATGCACACATTTGACAAGTCCGTGTATCTATTTGCACAATTTGTTACTTATTGACTAAAGTGATATAACCTCACAAGTTATTGTATGGTGAATGTAATTTACTCTAAAATTTTTGCAAGATGACATAGACATCATAACAAATGCTATAAAAATATGTCATATTTTTATCATTATTTTGATAAGGTATGATACTTAATAATAAATTAACACTTTAAGATACAAAATTCTAAAAAAACATAAACAAAAAATCATCATATATTTTCTTGACCTGCAATATGATGGCCCCACCAAGGTTCGAGTCCTCGACTCGGCACTGGTGCTCGTATTTTTCTAGATTTATTCTAAGATTTAACCGGCGATATTCTTTCATTAGTAGGCGACGTGCCCGTCAATAGCGAGGCGCCTGTGGTGACTTCGTCAATTTGGAGGATTTGCCGGCCCAGTCTTTCGAAGGTGCTCATAGGGGTAGGGTTGTGTGTGTATATTTGTAGAGGCAAGTGTATGTGTGTGTATGTGCGTCTGTACTGTGTGATTCGAAAAAAAAATATGATGGCTCCTACCATCATGCAAAATGTTGAATTAGACTTCAACTTATGTATGGAGGTATAAAAAATACAGATTGCTTTAAGGGGTAAAATGAACCAAATTGCATAGTTTAGGGAGATAATTAAACTAAAAAATAGTTTAGAGAGTTATCTGAACTTTTGCTATACTTGAGGGGACTAATTTGGACTTTTGTTAAAGAAAAATAAGTAGCTTTAGTTGAGTGACCACCAACAGAAACGGTAGGTAGCCAAGGAAAAAAATGTGTGCATTGAACAAACACGGAAACACCTTTATTATGACAAATATAAAGGATTAGCACCAGCCAATTCGTGTATTCGAGTTAGCAAACTCCAATTAAAGTCGCATCATAGAGTCATTGGGGTAAATACCAAAAATATGGCCTGTCAAAAGAGAGATCAGCTGCTGCCATGCATGTGCAATTGTGCATTCGTGAGACAGTTTAAATTGTATGGCCATGGAAACCCACGGAACAAAAGAGCTCCAAAGACATCTGACATAGGACCAGCATGTAACCCAAAGAAAACATGCCAGCCTTTCATCTACGGCAATCAAATACTATAGTCTGTATAGGGAATTGATCTAACAGAAAAATAAGATACCTTGGCTAGCTTATAAAAAAAAACTAGACCCGGCGGGGATAAGAATCCCGAGGTTTTTCATTAAGAAGGGAGACCTTCTCCGAGTCTAAAAAACCCTCAAACCCCGGCTACGCCAACGAGAGGATTTTTTTTTAAAACCAACCCATAAATCCGCTTGGTTGGTGCGACCATACCACCAGTCCCTAACCACTAGGCTAGAGGACTTTAGGTACCTCGGCTAGCTTATCTCCTTGATGCTGGAGCAATTCAGCAGTCTCAAGTCGCTTTGTTACAGGACACAATTTGTGATTGCCACTGCTTCTTCCTCTTTTCATCCTCATCAGTGTCACTCTCAACATATTGTAGAATTACCAGGTTTGTCGGGAAAACAAGATTTCAATGAACTACAAAGAAGCAGATAATTCCTTATCAAAGTAAGCGAATGTGTAAAAACACAAATATACCACACATTGGGACATAACAGGATGGGCTATACCCATTAGCTCAAACCAATTTGATGTCTAATATTGAGTAAAATAGCAGCGAGTGATCATTCACTAATGCTAAGGAAGTTTGGAGCTTTAATGCAGCTTCTTGCAATCTTGCTCAATAACAAGAAGAATTGAAGAACCTTTCATATGCAACAAGCATATACATATAAATAAAAACATTTCTTTTTAGAATATGGGCAGGAGCTGCAAGTAGAATCTGGCCAGCCTACATCACTGGAGCCATTCATAACGCTTATAAGAATAAAATAAAAGATCTAGAAGGAAAGGATAAAAAGTTGCACTGTTAGGAACCCATATTACCTTGCACCGTGGTTAAACAAAATAAAAGATATGAAAGGAAAGGATAAAAAGTTGCGAACCAAAGAAGCGTGCCCAAGTTCAGTTATTCCAGTAGTTTTGTTAGGATCCTCTCCAAGTCTGCCAAGATCATAATTGCCACAAACCAAGCATAGAACTGTCATCTAATATATATTAAAGGAAGAGAGTAAATAATGGATTCATGCATAAACCTACCTAACCAAATCACAATCACCAAAGAACACAAAGTGACAAAAATGTTGGCCTCACCGTAAAGAAAAGGGCATGAACGAGTAGGCTAGCCTGTCTCATACCAGGAGGGGAGGGATTTGCCCTTCAACTCCATTGATTTTTTTTTGACGCCTCTCGTCTAGAAAAAGACGTAGTATCTGTTTATGTACGTACAGACACCACACCTCACTCACACCCCACGTACACGACCAAACCTACAACTCTCAGATACCATGACCGCGTCCTTCTTGAGATCACCGAAAACTCCGTACACGATGGGCACATCGCTGGCTTCACGCGTGAGAGGCTGCAGACAATTATTTATGGGACACAGTCCCACACAGTCCCCATGCGAAACGTCGCTCTCCCTCTGTCTGTGGCTTCACGCGTGGGAGGCTGCAAACAATTATTTATGGGACACAGTCCCCATGCGAAAACCCGGGGCGAGCTGGGCTCGAACCCCGGCGGTGAGCGCTCCACCGAGCGAACTTCACCACTGAGCTACGCGCTCGTTCGCTTCAACTCCATTGATTGTGACAGCGTGACAAAGAAGTTGCACCTGTGAGATATTGGAGACATTCAAACCTGCACAATCAGAACTTGCATTTCATCTCGATAGAAAAATGGCTGAGTCCATTTGACGGCTCTGTTGTTTGATGTACCTTATACAAGGTAAAGTCATCATATTGAAGTACTATACTAAGGCGCCAAGATTTTGAGCGCTCCCGTGAGCTCTGGCCCCACGAGGGGCACACACGGTACTGTGCAGCACTGTTCACAAGTGGCTCCCACACAAACACTGTTCACAAGCGGGTCTCTGCTCACAAGTGGGTCCCACCTAATACTGTTCATAAAATTTTCCATGTGAATCTTCTATTTTTTTAAAAAAATTGTTCCCAATATTTGGTTTCTAATATTTGGAGCACTGGTTATATAATATACACTTATGGATGCTCTTCGTCAGTTAAACTTAGGTCGCTCACAAAACTCAAGTTCTAACAACATTATCTGCATGAAAGGTTCAACGTATAAAGGGGTAGCCTATGTATTACTTTTACATCAACTCAGAATTAGACCGTTCAAAATATTTACCATCTAGCTAAGTCATTACATTAAACCAAACTTAAAAAAAACATCCTAACATCTTAGTCCTACTATACAACCTCATAAGTCTATGATGCCCATAAAAACAATACTATCTATCGTTACGAACTAAAATACTTTTGTAAAAAAGGATATATTTTCATGCATATAATTTAATTCCATATTTCTCGGTAACCCCAGAATTTTAAACCGTTAAAAATATTTACCATCTAGCTAAGTAATTGTATTAAACCAAACTTTAAAAAAACATCACAACATCCTAATCCTACTATACAACCTCATAAGTTCATGAGCCCCATAAAAAACAATACTACCTATCGGTACCAACTATTAGAATTTTGTAAAAAAGATATATCTTTTTGTACATAATTTTCTTACATAATTTGATGCATGAAAAAAATTACTTTGGGTTAATTATTTTACGGGCGCGCATGGCGCGCCTACTAGACTAGTTTATCTAATCCCCAGAGCCAGTGCCTTAGTGTATAACAGTTTTAAAAAATGGGTTAATTTTCATTGAAGAGAATGCCTGTATTAGAAAATAACACAGAGTAGTAGAGCAGACGAAATCACCATCTGCCTTTTAATCATCATCATTTCCTTGTTGTGAGGATGGCAATGATCTTTATTTCATAGCAATATGGTTGACCTGTGAGAGAAGCCAGATGACTAAATGTCATTATCAACATTGATGAGGTAAAGCATTTTCACTTTTACCTTTTGCAATAGGTGGATAGGTATTAACAACAATGATGCAACATTTACCTTTTCCTTGGTACACCCAAGGCCCCAATCTCAGCAACAAACCTTTACTGACTTTCTGGTGCAGGCAATCAACGAACACCTTATTAGCAGCATGGTATGGCTTGAAATGCATCAGCATTGTTGTGTGGTTTGTGCTCCCACGTTGGAAAGTTTGCAATCCGTCGAGCGCCAAACCTACATCAACGCCTCAACGGCCTTGCTGCCCGCGCTGGGACCGGGGAGTCTCGCCGTCCAAACCTGCGCCGCTGCATCGGCGGCCTCGACGTCCTCGATTGCCACCCCTTGTACGTGAGCCGCATACTTCAACGCACGAACTGCCGTCCTCCGAGCTATCCGGGAGCCTTGCTCACGACCTCCACTTCTGCCACCGCAAACACCAACTGAATCCAACCCAGCACCGTGCAGCTAACCTGCACTCCCTTTGGACTGTACGAGATGCGACATACATGTCGTAATATTGCATATACAAGAGACATGTTTTTATATTTAAATACAATAAAGTAAATAACAATTCCATAAATAACAAGTATATTACTCAGATGACATACATGTTCATAGATTACATATAGAATAAATTCCAATGCCTGTACACATATTACAATTCTATCCATGTTCATATTAAAATCCATAAACACATAAAAATAAAGTAGATGAAGTAGGCAGATCAAAATCAAGAATATAGAAATTATTTTCATATTTTACTCTCAGAAAGCGGGTTGGTATTCTAGATAGCCATCCAACGCAAAGATTTAGATTCTTGACTAGTGTGACAGTTCTACTCAAAATTCACAGAATTCAACAAGTTATTTTATCTAAAATTGAATCCAGCCTCAATACTGAAAGTACAGTCAATTACCAACCAGGAACAAAGCAACAGTAAGTGCCGAGGGGTTCATTAATCTGGCAACTTACGATTCAGTAATCCAGTAATAAAACTAACTACCAGAAGTACAACCAGTAATCAGAGATAATTCAGTAATAACCCTAGTAATTCAGTAACTACTGGAATTTCACCTAGCAAACAGAGCACTGATAATTCAGTAATTCCTGGAATTGTAACTAGTAAACAGAGATTATCACATCCACAACAGAGGCCACGAAGGACCAATGACCAGGATTAAATGAATTAAAATTAGGCAAAGAACAAGGCTATCAATTCTATGAACTGTCACACTAATTTCTCACTACATTGTTTATCATCATCGAGTATCAAATCCGCCCAACAAATATGCAATCACACCCAAGCATAAATAACTAGCAGATTGCACGAATGAATAATTGAACAACCGAGAAAGGCAACGGGAAACTCACAGCACGTAGATCAACTACCTGGGAAGGTGAACTCAGTGAACCAAAGTCCTGTCCCAGAAACCCAACTTCCGCCGCTCACGTCCGAGTCGTCGAAGGCGGGAGGTTGACGGAGATACTGAGCCAACGTTGATGCCGAAGGGAACGTCACCGGCAGCAACCCGAGAAGAAGACGAACGCCGCACAGCAGGGGACCCAGTCACCAGGCCACGACGGACACCGAACAGAACACAAACTGCAGCGCAACACCACGCAGGCACAGCACCAAATCACCCTCACCAGAAAAACTAGCGTGAGCACAACCACGACTACAGCTCCGGCAAGCTCCACCAGTGTACGGTTGCAACAGCCACCAGGGACGGCGGCGCAAGGAGGAGCAGCGAGTGGATCTGAGAGAGAAGGAAGAAAACTGTGTCGAAAGGAAGAGGAACTTCCCCACATATGTAGGCGAGGAGGACGAGCGGCAGCCGCTCGTACTTGGCCCCACGCGCCCGTGAGACTTGGGCGCTCCGTTGGACGCCGCCAGCGCCGTCATCGCCAGGCGCGCTCACGAGCGAGAAGCTCGGGCGAGGGCGTTGACGAGCAACTAGGAAGGGATAACCCTTCTCCCTTGCGGCTGGCTCTTTTGGCCCTCTGCTGGCTGCTCGGCCTGTGCTTGGGCCTTGGAGCGGCCCAGCAAGGTCAGCACCATTTCCTTTCTTTATCCATTAAATTGAAGGGAAAAACCTCCTTAATGGACAACAATGCACGCATCACAAACCTGGCTAACCCAACTCACGCACGCGCGCGCGCTACACCCTAAACAAACTAACATATGCAAGTCATGATTAGTGCTAACAGACGGCAAACTGGCGATGGAAGGAGATGGATTGTCGCACTGGTGTGGTGGGCGCTTGTATGGAAGGATGGAAGGCGGACCGAAGTCTCGCGGGCGGCCTAGCCGCCTAGCGGAAGGATGGAACGCGATGCTGAGAGATAGCGGGACAGTCCAGGCGAGGATGGTGCTCGCCTCGCGGAGGCTTCACCTAACGAGCGACGACACTCGCGACACAACGCGACGCGACGGAAGAAGCATGAAGAAGAACTACGTTCGAGCAGAGATCGTACGCACAACACGCACGTGATACAAATCTATATACAGCCGGCAAGAAAATTATTTTATATTTGACAAAAATATCCTTTGACACATAGTTTTGACAGGTCTGCACCTCATCCCACCTCCCTTGACTGCTCACAGTACAAATTCTTGTGTAACCTAATAAAGCATTTTTGTTGGGCACAGACTTCCTCCACAGCGGGCACTGGACAAGGACGAGCTTCGTCAGGGCTTGTTCGGCAACTCAGGAATTGCTCCCAAGCTGGAATGGTTACATGCATGGTTTGAGTGGTTCCATGCATGTCACTCAAACCATGGGGTTTGGTTCCATGAGGTCATACTCATGGAATGAAATAGGCATTTTTGGCATGGAACGGAACCAAACCATGCTGGGTTTCAAACCCTTCCATGCCTAACCAAACAAACATTTTAGGTAGATTGGGATTGATTCCATGCCAAGATATTCCATGTGGTTTGGAGTCCCTTTCATGAAAAAAAAACCAGGTCTCTTGTGGTACGGGTGAGCGCCGCGGCCGGCGCAGGCCAGCAGCAAGCAAGGTGGGGCCGGGCACCTCCCCAGCGAGCATGGCTAGATTGAGCGGAAAATGGCGACCTGCGCAGACGAGCTCGAGCTTGTCCCCGGCCAGCACCGAGTATGGCACATCCGAGCTCGAGCTCCTCCCCGGCGAGCACGACGCTCGGATGGAGCACGACGACTAGTGGGGTGAGCTCGAACGGTGACGCGCACGGCCGACCACGATAACTCGTGCGGGCTGCGCTCAGGCACGCGATCGAGGAGTAGGAGAGCTGCAGATCTTTTGACGTCAAAACAGAACTCGAATCAGAGTTGGAGGATTGGAGGCTAGTGATAGGACTGTGCCCTGCAGACGGCAGTAGTTTGGCAAAGAAAAAAAAGAGAGAGTAAGCATCTCTAAGCTTCTCCAAACCAGAGTAGCTAAATTTCCATTTAGCTAGCTATTTACCTAACATTTAACAGACTAGTGAAAACTACCTATTCATATCCAACTCTCATTTCTCCTCTTCTCTCTCCAAAACACTGACACGTAGGCCCACAATGTCATCTGCTCCCATCCATCAGGAGTTTAGGACCCATGCAGTCTGCCAGTCTCTACTGCGACTGCAAGGCGCTTGGTCTTAGGCGTACACAACGCATCGAACGTCCAAACATGGTTACTCCTGGACTGCAACTTTGGTGCTCGTTACTCGTTAGAGGGAAAAGGCAGAGAGTTGGCGCCATTTTCTTTGTTGCCGCGCGTGAGCAGCGACCGCACGAGAGGCCAGCAACCTACTGCGCCATGAGACCTCTCCTCTCCTAGCGAGCGATGGAGGCACCATCGCTGTTGCCCCACATGTGCGCACCGGAGTGCTCGTCCTTCCGTGCCCCCAGCCCACCGCTCATGGAGGTGCCGCGCCATCCATGCCGTTGGTGAGCAAGACGGGAGCGACCATGGAGGCTGGTGCTGTGTAGCACCCTGGTGCCCCTGTCTGTTCTCCCGTGAAGCAAAGTGTGCCAGCAAGAGCCGGAGTAGATGAAGTTGATGGGTGCCATGGATGATGCCCAGCAGGTGCTTGAGGAATCTCCTGTGAGACCCTCAGGATGAGTTTAAACAATGCAACAAGGTGTCATATTGATACCAGTGATAAACATGGTTCAGAAAAGCTGGAGTTTTCAGAACTCCAATCTGATAAGAAGTGCTACATTCTTCTTGTGCGAGCTCTCGGGAGCCAACTAAAGAATCGTTGCATAATGACAAAATTGAGCTAACCTTCAGCTGGCAGTATTGAATAGCAAGTTTTTGTATGAATAGCAAGAGAACTCTTTTGGGAATGCAAATTTTGAGGGCATTTAACTCTCATTTTTCAGTAACATACACGCAACAATATTGTTTTTAGTTGCGTCGTTACATTTGTTTCCTGTTTTCCCTAAGAAGTGGTGGCTAACAGCTAAAGTTTGGATGAATGGTGGGGAAAAAAATAGATGCAATCCTGACCATTGACAGTCTATTGAATGGCTTACATGCAACGTTTTGCTATAGAGAGACCGTTGGAAGCTGGTTTTAAGAGATATTATCTATTTTTATCTTTTCAACTCTTTTTACAGAGGCTCTCGGAGATGTTCTTGCTATGGGAAAATTGGGTACGATGGGCGGGTACAGAGGATTAAGGGTGAGAAAAGAAATATGTTTTTGACAGAAATATTTTCTAAATATCAGTTTTGTTGGATCTGACCCCCTTCCTACCTCCCTCGACTCTTACATGCGGGTCTAATGTGAGGGGTACGATGGACCTGGTTTGTGTGAGAAACTCACACAATTTAACTCGTTTTTTGTACTATAAAAATACTAACTTCTTTTCCTTTATTGGGCAATTTGGATACCATTAAAACATTAAAAGATCACAAAGTTGGATATATACCATCGCTATCTCACTTACATATGGGTTTCACGTGAGTCAACGACATGTTTGTCCGATGGTAGATTTCAACTTTGAGATCTTTTAATAGTACATATCAAATTTGTCCTTTATTTTATTTCTTTCTATTTTTATTTACATTTTACTTTCCTTTTTTCTGTTGATTAATAATATGTCTAATTTTTTTATTCACTTTTATAAACTTGTTTATCATGTAGATATATCTTGTTCCCCATTCTTCGTTGTATATATTATTTGATTTTTTTTATTTCTATGTATGTTATTGTGTTATCTATTTTTTATTTCTGTGTATGTTGGGTACATATTTTTCCATTTCTACTTGGCAAGGATAATTTTGTATGCAATGTAAACGCTTTTGTTCTCCATGTAAAATTATATTTGTTCGCATTTAAGCCAATTATTGATGTATAATTATTTTGTTTATGATATGTAATATCTTATTCATCATATAAAATTATTTGTCCATGTATATATTAATTTGTTCCAAGTGTACAGCTATTTATTACTCTATAAACTCATCCAATTTGTTCTAGATGCACATATCTTTGCTACGAGAAAGTTCCTATAAGAACAGGTTTATAGAAACGCCAGCAAGCGGGCATCTCCCGCTCCACCTCATCCCGTTCTCGGCAGCGGTCGCTGGGGGTCCCATCTTACTATTATTAATTGGAGGCTCCTTTTGAGGCCTCCACGTTATGCCACCTAGGATCCTAGGTGGACAGCCTAAAAAAGTAGAGAAATTCAAGAAATTCTTTCAAAAATACAAAACATCCACTTAGGATCCTAAGTGGACCAATCACATCTAATACTCTAACAAATCTAACTAAATAATATATTTAATATCACCCACCTAAATACCCTACGACCAATCACCGATATCCTATTTTTCTGTTCGATTTAAACACTGATATCCTTTCCTCATGAGACTCCTTAGTCCTTAGTATCCCATCGAGATCGTAATTTTTCCCCACACCACGACGGCGGCTTCGACTTCTCAGCCAGGTAGCCGCATGCTATCAATTACGTGGTGCTCTACCCACATCGAGATGTATGGTTCTAATATATCAATTGACTCAGGCTTCTTTTGAGGTCTCCACGTGATGCCACCTAATATCCTAGATGGATAGCCTAAAAAATAGAGAAATCCTAGAAATTCTCGCAAAAAAACAAAATATCCACCTAAGATCCTAGGTTGACCAATCACATTTAATACTCTAATAAATCTAACTAAATAATATATTTAAAATCACCCACCTAAATATCCTACGACCAATCACCGATATCCTATTTTTCCATTTCGTTTATACACCGATATGCTTTCCTCGTGAGACTCCTTAATATTCCGTTGAGATCGCCAATTTTTTCTCCATGCCATGACGGCGGTTTCGACTTCTCAGGCAGGTGGCCGCATGCTATCAATTATGCGGTGCTCTGTCCACATCAAGATGTATGGTTCCAATATATCAATTTACTTCATCAGCAAGTCATTTACATAAGATAAGACACATCTCGACTCCATCAACAATCATTTACGTGAGACAATAAGACAAATCAATATACGAGGCGTCATTTACTCTAGCAAGGGTGGCATCTACGTGAGTGAGACAAACCATTAATGCCGTAACTCTAATCATAATTGACATTGGATCTATTATTATTTTTTTAATAAAAACCCACCTATGCTATTATGAAAATAAATTAAAGTAACCCCTAAACATGTATATAAATTAGCCACTTTTGACATTATAAAAATAATATAAAGTAACCTCCTAATCTTCATGTAAAATACAAATTACCCACTCATACCATTATAAAAATAAAATCAAATAACCCCTAAATTTACATATAAACTATTCAATTATGTCATTATATATTAAACCCGAATCTGAATCTAAATTACATAATTAAAACCAAATATTTAAAATACAACACTATAAATTTCTAAATTACTATTTCTATCATTAGTAATACAAATATCATATTCATGTATGAGAGAAGAAATAAAAATAAAATTATCATATTGTTCAAATAGCTCAAACAAATGATTTAATTAAATACATAACACAAACGTATGAAGGTGTCATGCTATGTGAAAAAAATTGTGACTAAGTAAACATATTCTAACTAGAGAATGAATGGATGATAACTATGTATCTTTAGAGTATTATGTTTTAATATATTTAATAGATGACAAACAACATGAGATAGAAAAATATAATCATTAGCTATAAGTATAATTTTTATATTAATTGTAATTAGCCCGTGGAGTAGCACGGGTTGACAGGCTAGTGCGAATTAATATGCTGCTCAGACTTGTGTTGGGGTGGGAACCACCACAACACACGAGCAATGCAGCGGTGGATGTCCATCTAGGTCTGCGTTAGGCCAGTCTCAGTGGGAGTGTCATGGAGGAGTGTCATTGCATTAAATATCATGTCACATCAATAAACTTGCTTACATGGCAGGGTTATTTATGAGGATAGAGGAAGGAGAGAGTCATGAGATGAGAGGGGAGGGTCATCACCATGACCCTTGGCTGGCACGGGTCTCCAAGTTTGCAGTCTTGATAACTGTGTGATGACCCTCCTACTGAGACTGGCCTCATGAGTTTCACGGTGTCCAACGTTGGGGTGCAATCCGATTCCGTAAATTTCGTGAATTGAGCCGACTGCAGTACGTTTTTCACGGTGTCCAACGTGGTGGTGCAATCCGATTCGTCAAATTTCGTGAATTGAGCCGACTGAGTACGTACGATGAGACCAACCTGACCAAAGACTAGCCATCCCCAACCCAATAATTAGGATAGTGTGATGAGGACATGACACCTTTGGATATGAGCATTGGTTATAAGGTGAACTTGTTTCTCCATTTGTATGATGATTTATTATACAATTCAATTGGTTCCACATGTACCTGTCATTATTAGATTGAAGGCATCAATGTGTTATTATAATGTCCTTGCGGGCTTGTTAGTCACACATGGGACCCAGGCCCAAGATGGAGTAGGCCCCAGGCATATGAAAAGAGCTTCAAAGATGTTCAAGTACGTCCTCCACCTTGGCCACCACCTTAGGAGACCAGCAAAGGCGCCCAAGTCATGGTGGAGGCTCAATACAACTCAACTTCGAGTCCACCTCGGAGTCTAAGTGTCTTCGGTAAAACGGACGCCCAGGCCACAAACGGAGTCCGATTTTGACGATCAACATATGGTTGGAAAGAAGATTTCATAGAGCTTCCAATGGAGTTCGTTTGAACCCCAAATTCATCATGAGTCGTCGGGAATCATCCAAACAGGGTGGCGTCCAGAATCTGTTCCGGTGCTACGTCACCGTCTTTTGGCCTTTGGGCCATGTGATGGGTGCTAGGGTTCCAGATCTTCCAAAAGGTTCAGATAAGTGACAATTTGGTGGAGTCGTGACACAAATCGATCTGGCTTCCAAACAACATGTTCCGAGCCCCGCAATCGCAGCACCACGTCTCCTCAGGTTATCGACCGGCGGATGTACGGTCGACCTCGCCAAGAAGGCTAATCCCTGCCTGCGAATCGAAGAACACAAGCAAGAACAAAGTAGGATGCAACTAAATTGCAGATGTATGATTAATCTCACGAGTTGGGGTCTCACAAACCGATGCAACGGCGAAACTGTTCTTGACAGATTAATCTAAGGAAAACCAAAACCCTAAGAAAGGCGGCGGCTACTGAACTATAGAGCCTAGGGTCGTGGATAACCCTCTGCTCACGCCCCCCTAATGGGCTTGATGACGATACACGGCCCAAAGGCCAAAAGACGGTGACGCAGCACCGGCACAGATTCTGGACGCCACCTTGTTTGGATGATTCCCGACGACTCATGACGTATTTGGGCTTCAAACCAACGCCATTGGAAGCTCTATGAAATCGTCTTTCCAACCATATGTGGATCGTCAAAATCGGACTCCCTATGTGACCTGGGCGTCCGTTTTACCGAAAGCAGCTCCTGGACTCCGAGGTGGACTCGAACTCGAGTTGTAATGGGCCTCCATCTTGACTTGGGCGCCCTTGCTGGTCTTCTAAGGTGGCGGACAAGGTGGAGGACGTCCTTGAACATCTTTGAAGCTCTCTCTATATGTCTGGAGCCTACTCCATCTTAGGCCTGGGTCCCATGTGTGAATAACAAGCCCGCGAAGACATTGTAATAATGCATTTGTACCTTCAGTCAAATAATGACATGGACATGTGGAACCAAGTGAATTGTATAACAAATCATTATGCAAATGGAGAAATAAATTCACCTTATGACCAATATCTGTATCCGATGGTGTCATGTTCTTATCATCAACTCCTTCTTGAAAGAAAACCGTCCTCGGTTTGGCCTTAGTTGTAGAAGATGTTGTAAGTGACAACCACCAATGCTCCCCTTCTTGAAAGTTTACCTGTTTCTTGAAAATAAAACTAGAGGAACTAGATGTGACATGATTTGTGTTATTGCAGCCCTCTAATTGATCACATTTTTGCCCAACCAAAGAGTATTTCAGATTTGAACAAATATAAACTCGGTGCACCATATATTCTCCATTATGATTATATTTGCTAATAAAGTGATATATATTCCTATTCAAACATGGCAATTCAAAATTTGCAAAAAGTCTCTCCTCCAAACAATTTAGATTACATAGAACATCAAATTCGATATAACCCAAAGTATTTAAAGAAGATAGCAATTTTTGTTCGGCATGTGCACAAGTAATAGGAACAAACATTTTATTTTCAGCACAAGTATATGACTCCAAAGCATGATTATCATTAGTATGGACTAGTGGTGGCATAGGAATATATGAAGCATTAGCGCACAACTCTTCTTTATCACAAGAAATATCAAGCCAATCATCTTGTGACAAAGGTAAATCAAGAGTAGGTTCCACTAACAGTTGCTCTATATTAGCATGATCGGTTGAAAAATTCCACATATCATAATTTTCACCTTCTGTGATTGGGGCACCATGTGTAACAGCTTTGGCCACATAAGCAGCAGCCGTCAAAGGTGCATTGTGGTAAGAAGGTCCTGACTCTTCATATGCTGTTGTGAGCTCCTCATTTTCTGCTTGCTGTGGTATATGCTGCAAAACATTAGTTCCAATGAGAGGCAAAATAGCATGATCTTTTTGTAAACATTCAGATTTAGATGAAGGTGTTGCAACATCTAAAATTGCCCATTCTTTTCTAAAAGGCTCCTTCTTTCTTCTCTCTGCCCTCATGAGATCTTCTTTTAAAATTTCAGCAATACTCATAGGTTTAAGAATAATGTTTTTTCCTTTATATTTGAAAGAATAATCATTAGCAATTGTATTATGCACAACATTATTTTCAGATATCCATGGTTCACCAAATAACAAATTGCATGCTTGCATAGGTACTATATCAAATTCTGCACTATCCTTGTAGACATCAATAAAAAATTCTATACGTGCAATCTTATTTACCTTTATGATATCACAAGAATTTACCGATCGGATGTAGTACGGAGACGGATGTGGCTCTGTGGTCAAGCCAAGCTTCTCGACCAACTCTAAACTTGCAATGTTGTGGCTGCATCACGGTCAATGATGACATGACAACGTCGATTCCTCACAACAAAGAAAGTTTAGAATAAATTGTTGACTTGATTTCGTTCCAACTTCTGCATTTCAGAACTAAACACATATTGTTCTATAATATTCATATTGTCCTGCAAAAATTAGTCATAGAAGAAATAACAACAATTAATTATCCCTAATAATCTCCTATGCAGGTGTGATGGTGCCTCTCAATCAATCAACACAGCAAAAAGAAGCACCTTACCAAGGTCTTACAAGGTTCTTAACAGCAAAGCAAAGGATTACCTAGAAGATGTGATCCAGCGATTGCAAGGGTCAAAACCTGTGTTGTCCAAAAGTAATATGTGGAGCTATAGGAAGGCCAAAAAGATGTAGAAAGGAATAACAATAATTCAATTCAGAAATTGCAAAGCTGAAAATTAGTCCCAAGCTATTGTCTATGTCGCCGGCCTAAACTTGTCTCGGACCTAGCTATTGTCTATGATTTATTATACAATTCATTTGGTTCCACATGTACCTGTCTATGACAAAATTAGTCCCAAGCTATTGTCTATGATTTATTATACAATTCATTTGGTTCCACATGTACCTGTCATTATTTGATTGAATCCACCAATGTGTTATTACAATGTCCTCGCGGGCTTGTTAGTTACACATGGGACCCAAGCCCAAGATGGAGTAGGCCCCAGGCATATGGAAGGAGCTTCAAAGATGTTCAAGTACGTCCTCCACCTTGGCCACCACCTTAGAAGACCAGCAAAGGCGCCCAAGTCAAGGTGGAGGCTCAATACAACTCAACTTCGAGTCCACCTCGGAGTCTAGGAGCTGTCTTCGGTAAAACGGACGCTCAGGCCACAAACGGAGTCCGATTTCGACAATCAACATATGATTGGAAAGAAGATTTCATAGAGCTTTCAATGGAGTTGGTTTGAAGCCCAAATTCATCCTGAGTCGTCGGGAATCATCCAAATAAGGTGGCGTCCAGAATTTGTCCCGGTGCTGCGTCACCGTCTTTTGGCCTTTGGGCCATGTATCGTCATCAAGCCCATTAGGGGGCGTGGCCAGGGGGTCATCCACGACCCTAAGCTCTATAATTCAGTAGCCGCCGTCTTCCTTAGGTTTTGGGTTTTGCTTAGATTAATCTATCAAGAACAATTTCGCCATTGCATCGGTTTGTGAGACCCCAACTCGTGAGATTAATCATACATCTGCAATTTGATTGCATCCTACTTTGTTCTTGCTTGTGTTCTTCGATTCGCAAGCAGGGATTAGCCTTCTTGGCGAGGTCGACCGTGCATCCGCCGGTCGATAACCTGAGGAGACGTGGTGCTGCGATTGCGGGGCTCGGAACGTGTTGTTCGGAAGCCGAATCGATTTGTGTCGCGACTCCACCAAATCGTCGTTTATCTGAACCTTTCGGAAGATCGGGAACCCTAGCTTCCATCATACTGTCAATGGCATTAAATAGGCTACCACATAAGCAATTTGATGATGTGGCAAAGCAATTGAGAGAAGGACATGGTATCTTACGTGAGAAACCATGTGGACTACTACCTCCGTCCATTTTTGTGAGTAGCTAGAAAATCACGCCCCCTCACAATCCCGGTTCCCGAGCGATAATAATATCGGGACAGAGGGTGTAGTGTAAGAAAAAAAAATTATAGGGAAAGTAAAGAAAAGAGAAGATATATGACCGGTTAGTAATTTATTTTTAGAAAACTATGCATTAAGGAGGTGATTTATACATCCAGTGTATAACTGACATGGATGTATAGACATTACTATAGATGATGTCTTAGGTTGTCGAGTCCGTGCCGTTCTAATTTACCCTCTGTTCCGACTTATTCAAGCCCACTTCCGTTCTCGCCCACTCGCACCCTCACCGTCTTCATCGCTCACCTCCGTCTCGCCGTATACTAAATTGGTCCCGTTTAGTTCTCAAAAATTTCCCCAAAACTACACTATTCATCCAACTTTTTTCTATTCATCACATCTCTTCTACTCACAGAACATTATTCATCTATAATGTTTTTTTAATGAACAGTGTACTTTTACCGATCTAAACACACACTGATTATCCTTTGCTATCGCCTATCGGAGGACAGAGATGCTGCGAACACCGCTCGGTCTGGCCTCTCCTCCTTTCTTGTGCCACTCCTCTTCCTCCGTGATGTAATTTCAGCTCCATCTATGCCAAACCACTAACGATGGAGGTGAAATTACTTGTGTATAAAGAAAGAGAGAAGGATATAAGGAGCTCCATCTATGTGTCGATCTAACGCTCGGTACAAAAGCCATCGGTTGTTGCTTTAGGCAAGCACTGGCGACGTAAATTTTTAATGAATTTTGAAATTTAAAATGGTTTATCTAAGTGTTTCAGTTGTAAAATAACCACTATAGTATGTAGCAATGAACAATATAGTAACTATGGCTCATTGTACTATTTAACGGATTCACATGAACAAGGAGGGTTTATTTTACTTTACTTTTTAACCGATTCACGTGAACCATACCACTATGCCCCCATTTGGAAGTTGATATTGAGAGGTGGAATTGTGAATTAGTATTGATGAGCACCTATTACAGCTGTTTGGATGGCTTGGGCATTCAGAGCTGGAATTGGGCTCTAATGCCGTGGGGCATTTGCGCACCATTGCGCGAGCCCATCCACAATTCGGAGGCTCCCGGCTCCGTATTCGTCTGAATCGCCTTCCCCCGCGTAACACTTGGCTTTCCCCATCGCGCGAGAAGAGGACGGCAGGAGGGAGACGAGTGACGGGGAGCAGACAGGTGACGACAAAGGCCGCCTTCACCGCTGCTCCCCGTATTCCTGCGCTGCGATCGCGCACTTCGCCACCGCCTTCATCGGCATGGCCTTCACAATCCATTTCGTGCACAAGTTCTCCCGCCTCGGCCTCCACCGATCCGTCGGTAGCATCCTCACCCGCGAGGCCCCACCCTTTTCCCCACCTCCGCCTCCTTCACCGTATCGTTCGCCAGCCTGCTCGGGAGTGAAAGAGGCAACCAAGGAGGGCAAGGAGCGGCGCGGGCATCAGCTCGGTCGGGGCGGCGTGGTCCAGATCGGGCAGAGGATGAAGGAAACGGGAGGAAGGAGATAGCTGATGGATGGGGCCCATGTGTCAGTGACAAAAAGAGAGAGACCTGCAAGAGCTGGGCGAACAGGGCCAAGAGAGACTGGGCCGACTGCTGGGCCAAGAGAAAAGAGAGAGGAAAAAGTATCTACTATAATTTTTTTTTGTTTCTGGTGCTAAAAAAATTATTTTTTGTTTCTTAAAAATATATTATTTTTTAATACTATCATGTTTTTAAAGAGAAAAGTAATATATATAATTGTCAAATAAATATGTATGTTGTGAAAGAAAGATTGCAGTGCATTTACACTATTGTAGACAACACATACTACAATTTCACGTTTGTACATCCAAACATGAATTGGAATTGGTTATTTTTCTTTGATTCCAGCCATTAAGTACTTGCACATCCAAACAATAGCATTGGTATTGGATGTCATTTCCAATTTCCCTCAGTATTGGTATTCGAGGCCAATTCAATACCATACCCTGCAATATCTACATTCAAACGAAGCCATAGCTCATTGTATTGGAATTTGAATTATTATCATATCAATATATAGCAAAAGCGTGTCGCGTGGGCTTATATAAAATAAAGAATGAGCAGAATTGAATATGTTTCTTATCCAAATTGAACCCACCGTAAGCCCATCAAAATTGCAAGTTAGAGAGTGCTTTTGCCTAAAGGGGGCGACTACAGGGAGAGGGCTCTCCCAATAAGCGGCGGTGGAGAGCCCCCCTTCCTTCCTTTTTTTCCGTGAGAAAAAAAAATCTCGCTCCCCTCAGTCTTATCCTCGTCTCCCCCAGTGTCTCGTCTTCCTCCGCCGCTGCCACCAGCCCACCACCGTCACCTCGCCAGCGTCGCCGCCGCTCTATCGCGCCCCACGGTGAGTCTCCTCCTCTCCTTTCTTCTTCCTTCCCCATTGATTTCTTCTTCCTCCGGCCACATCCCTCCCCGCCACCGCCACCGCCACCACCGCCCGCGGCCGGCGGCGACCTCGCCGCTGGCCATCCGCCCACATTCCACCATGCCCCCTTCCCCGTCCTTTCTAACCACTCCTTCCTCGCCCCCGCCGCCGACCCCACTCGCCGGGGGTCTCCCGCCGCCCGGCTGCGGTGGCACAGGGCGCGACCTCCACTCCTGCCGGCGTCTCGTCCACCACCACCGCCAGGCCGACGACCGCCACCGGCCATCCCTCTAAGGCCGGCGGCCATAGAGCCCTCCCCCACAACCCCAACCCCGAAAACCCTGAAACCCTAACCCCCGCTGACCTCCCCCGCCACCCGCGGCCGGCTGCGACCTCGCCGCCGGCCGCCTCGCCCACAACCCGCCGGAGTTGGAGAAGATGCAGAAAAGTTACTTCCTTCTCTTCTTATTTTGTGTATAAGAAAAGTAACCTAGGAGGCCTCTTCATTTAAGCCTAAATGGAGAGGCCTCTCTATTTAGATTTCCTCTTTGCCTAAATACTTAATATTTTTTTACCCCTTGTCCCTTGTATCACGTGCATGTCGCACGTGCGCCTATGCTAGTAGGTAAAGATGGTCAACATTTTCTTTAAACAGGTTCAACATTTTCTTTAAGTATGTTCAACATTTTATTTAACCTAGGAGGCCTCTTCATTTGAGAGGCCTCTCTATTTAGATTTCCTCTTTGCCTAAATACTTAATATTTTTTGACCCCTTGTCCCTTGTATCACGTGCATGTCGCACGTGCGCCTATGCTAGTAAGAGGTAAAGATGGTCAACATTTTCTTTAAGTATGTTCAACATTTTATTTAAGCTGGTTCAACATGTGATTCTTAAAATGTTAAAATTGTTATAATAGCATGTTGGTGTTGGCAGTACAAAACGTTGAAATTGCAAAATTAAAATGTTGACTCTTCTTCTATCCGGTCATGGCTTCTTTTCCGGTGACGGTGGCAGGCGGTGCACTCTCCCACGCGGCAGCACTGCAGAAACATGGTGTTGCACTCGGTCGCTCGTGTCCTTAGGGCACCCGGAATGGTGTCGTTAATGCTCTCGATAACGATCCACGTCGGAGAGAGGCGATGGGGGCGAGAGAAAATCATCGCTAGACTCAGCGGCATGCGCTAGCGCGTGATTCCAGGCGAGTGGGTCCCACCAACATGATTTCCCATGCCGAGCTGAGATAGGGAGCAGGAACAAATTCTGACTAGCTTTCTGTAACTAGCAGTATCACCGGAAGAGGAAATCTACGTCGTAGACTTCTCGGTAACCGGATGAGCTCAACAATAAACTCATGCATTGACAAGACTGGTGCAGAATCTTGTCAATACACGATTTTATTCGTTTGAATGATTAGTCGTGTGCTGTGTGTGATTGTGCTTTTGCTGCTGCATTGTTTTTTTCTTTTCTTTTTGGGCATAGACGCTGGTGATTTATTCCTCTTTGTGTTCCAAAACGGTACTCTGTTTTTCAATCCTATTGTCTCTGCAATGCTCGTGCTTGTATTGTGATTTGATGCAACAATAAACAAATACGCTGTGTTAAGCAAATACCTTGCACAGATGGTTTCTCTCCCAACACGTTCGTTGAACTCATCAATCAGTATCTCCTCCTGTGTTGAAGGGTGTGGAACCCCCCCCCCCCCCCCCCGGCGGGCAAAAAAAGGCACAATGCTGAATTTCCCATGTTTTCAGAAAGCAACATATTCCGAGATATGAAAAAGGGCCCAGCTTACGCGCCTTATAGAGTTATATAGTTTAACCACCATATCACCACATATATTAACTACAGCACAAAAACGTTGAGCACGTATGATATTGCACGTGGCATAGAAATAGAAGAGTGCAGACAGCTAGCAACTGAACAACGAATGTTTCTAAAAGTCCAGGTGCAAACTAAATTGTGCAAAAAAAGATATTAAAAACTTAACTAACTAATAACATGTGCCCAACCTTTGGTGGCCATGTTCTCAATTCGTGCTACTTCATTATCGGGGTCCCTTTGCTCCCCGACGATTTGGGCTCGGTTATCATCTTTGTCTCCAGGAATTCATCCCACCTCGAGCAGCAGAGGATAGTGACGCCTGTTGCCACTTTCTTGATCGCCCTCGCCTCCTGGTCAATCAGCTTGATATTCCTCTCTTCCCCAGTTTCATTATAGAACTCCCAGCTTATGTCTGACCAGTCGGTTATAGGCCCCGTTTAGTTCCCAGAAGATTCCCCAACTTTTCACTATTCATCCAACTTTTCACTATTCATCCCACCTCTTCTACTCACAGAACACTATTCATCTACAGTGTTTTTTTGGTGAACGGTGCATTTTCGGGGAATCTTTCCCCAATCTAAACACACCCATAAGCTTCTCCAGAACGTCACCTACCAAACCCTCCTCCATTTCTGTGAGCAGCTCCAGGCACCGTTTGAACACGGCTGGAAATCTAGGAGCTTCAAATAGCATCACCAATAGCACAGCAACGGAAACATTGTACTTGTCATTCTTATCATCGTGACTGGCGAGGTTGTAAAAGGAATTTATCAGAGTATTGTACCCAATGATGCACTCGCCGACCGTTTTCTTCAATAGGTCGAAGTATCTGGAGCTGGTGTATAAGGGTGTGGATCCAGCCATTATTTTGGGCTTCATTCCCTGGATCTCGTATCTTCTCCCGTCGTTCGTGACAATGCCCCTGAACCAATTTTGATACTTTTCAGCAACTAGTAGCAGCCGCTTACCACTGTCATCCTCTAGTGCGATGGTATACACGCCACTAGGGGTGTAGTCCATGCCCGGAGTCACAGGGACGCACAGTTTCTCCATACCGTCCTCGTCTAAAAAGCTGAAGTTTGGACCTGCACGGTCATTCTTCATTGCTTTTATGATGTCCTCTACGCATACTTTGTAATTTTCAGTGAGATTTTGGAAGTCGAACTTTAATGTCGCAATGGGCTCGGGGATGTACTCGTGAGTTGAATCAATTAGATAAAAGCAAGGCCAGTCAGTTCCTAAGTTAGGCAAATAAAAAAGGTCGTCTAACTAATCAGATGTTGTTTGATACCAAAGCCCAATGACTAATAAGTGTGTGGAGGAAGACAAAAACCTGGAAATCATTGGGCTTAAGTCAAAATATGCTGAGTGGCGTGTGATGGAAGAATGTGTTTAGTACATTTTAAAACTTCCATTAGGGAACCTGAGGAGTGAAAATCCAATTATGGAAACGTGCATGTTAGACAGATTACACGGAAACCAATGTTACAGGCAGTTTCAGTAGTTGATGGGTCTCAAACAACCTGTTTTCCTACGATATGGTTGAAAATGAGACAACGCTGATAGGTCCAACAAAAGAATGCGCTGGGATTGGGGGGATTTTATTTCTAATACTACTGTTATTATCATATATTTAATATTTGAAATGCGATCCAATAATAAATCAGTAAGTCCGCCACGCCATATAACGACATTGTTTTTTTTTCAAAAAATAGAGAGATGCGACGCTATTGTTGCATTCGAATGCTAGATATACCTGTAGAATGGAAGTGGGAATCGGAGTCGGACGGGTTGATGATTCACCAGGATCCAAAGCCTTGCCCTTCACATTCCTGCTCGCACGAGGTGGCATCTCCTTTTGTAGCTTGTCTGCATTTTACAATGACGACAGTAAGTAGGTCATACATTGATCAGTGGTCTGAAAATTACTGGAAAATTGCTCAAAATTTTTTTACTGGAAACAGATGTACATATATGCAAACATTTCACGAAAAAGTAACTTGGTGACATTAGTAAACATGCATTGGCGACTGCTAGTCAGGCAGCCGGTGAAAAATTGCTGCAGGGGGAGGGGGGCATCATCTATCGCAAAGTGAAACTAGATATCTGCCAGGATACTAGCCATTTCCAGACTCAAAAAGTAACTATATAGCTGTTTCATCATAATCTATTCATCGACTTGGCAGAATCTCGGCACCAAAAACTACTACCCGATCGCGTCACGTGCCTTTGGATGCATATCTCTAGATGGTGGTCGTCGATCAAATCAACATGCCATGCAAATAATCCACAAACAGACGGACGAGGAGGAGATTGCATACCACACAGCTGTGAAGCAGGCAGTCGGCGACAGCGCGAGGTCGCGGAGAGCGAAGAGGACGCGCCGCGCACCGATGTGGTCGGGGCGCGGGATGGGGAGCACGTGCGCGCGGGTGGTGATGTCGAGCCCGCGAATGAGGGGTGCTCGGGCTGCGGCGACGACGAGGCCGAAGGAGGTGACGCGCGCGTCGTCGGCGTTAGGGGCCGGGATGTACGCGTACGAGCGGTGGGGACGGTGGGCGGAGGTCGATCGTCGAGCGGGAGGAGGACGCGCCGCGCCGGTTGTTGGAGCTGTGGCCTCCGGGGACGCTAGCGAGGTAGTCGAAGGAGCTGGATCGCCGCGCATCGCTCGGAGAGGTGTCCGCCGGGGATCGTCGGACGCGAGGTAGTCGAACGAGACGACTCGCGCCGCACCGCAAGTTGCTGGGGGATTTGGCTTCAGGGACGCGATCGCGCCGCGCCGGTCGCCGGGGACGAATCGGGCCTCGCGGGTCTCGGAAGGCGAGGCCGGGAGGTCGTCGGCGGCGAGGAGAGGACGACGCGGGAGCAGCGCCGCGACAACCCTCACCCGACGCGCCTGCAGCCGCTTCACCGACGGCGCGGCCCGGCGGGTTGGTCGGGGTCGACGCTCGGCCGGGGGGTGGAGAGGTCGAGGGCGGCGCGTCGGAGGCAGGCGTCGGTGGGCTCGGGCAAGTGCGGGGCGGCGGCGCGTCGGAGGTGGCCGCGCCGTACGGGGCTGCGAGGAACTGGAAGATTCTCCTCACGCTTCTTCCTCCTCCTCCTCTCCGCCTGGTTTAAACAAATTAAGGCCCCATTTAGTTCCCAAAAGATTCCCCAACTTTTTACTATTCATCTAACTTTTCACTATTCATCCCACCTCTTCTACTCACAGAACACTGTTCATCTTCAGTGTTTTTTTTTTAACAGTGTATTTTCGGAGAATCTTTCCCCAATCTAAACACACCCTGAACCCCGCCCCGGGCTGACAACTTTTGCAGCTTTTGGCGATCGATCGATGGTTTCTCCGCGTGTGGGGTCAGGCCAAGGCAGGGTGGCGTCTTGGTGGGGCCAGCCCTGTGCGGCTTCAAAACAGCATCAGGTCTGTGCGTGCAAGGGCCGGTCGGTGTGGGTCGATCAGGCAGGCACACGCACACGCACTGGCGGCCGAGGGGTCGAAGGCTTTCCCCATCATCAGCGATAACTACAGTATAAGCGTGCATCTCGTTCGTGTGCCGCTGGCCGAGACTCACGTTGTGCGTGACAGCGTGAGGCTGTGCACACACGGCGGCTTTTGCAACAGTGAGGGAGAGGGACGGGGAGAGCGAGCCTACGTACATGTGCTTGGTTGATTGGTGGATAAAATGGGTTCACAGTCTTTGTACTCTGAGCAACACGAATACAAAAGGGCCGATTGCAGACCGGACATAAGATGCGTGCCACGTGTCAGCCTGCTACTCGTAAGTTGGCGACGCTTGCATGGTAAGACATGCAGCACAATGCACATACGCTCCTTTCCTCGAGTGTCAAGACGCTAACCAACGCGGACACGGCTAGGCGTGCAACTTGCCGTGCCGGCTCCTAGTCCTAGCTACCGAATGTCAGATCTTGACGTTCTTGTGGGATAAATTAAGTTCAGTTCTAAGAGAACCAGATACAACCATCCATTGCCTTTTTTTTTAAGCAAATTGCATCCACCATACAACAACTTGTCAGGTGGGTGCAGATTGGTCCAACAAGTTGTAAAATGCTCAATTTAGTACGACAACTTGGCAGGTGGGTGCATATTGGTCCAACAACTTGTAAAATCCTCAAATTAGTGCAATAACTTGCAAATTGGTGTATATGCAGTCTAAATGCTACTTTGACAATGTATTTGTCTATGCACAGAGGGATATAAGGGTATAAGGCATGTATTGTGTCATTTTTGGATTATATTTCTTGATAACAAGGCCAAAATTAATTCTGACTTTTATCATATTGTTCTAATTTGATGTTCTGATATTTTCTTATAATTGTTCACTTTTTATATTTTTATCTAACCACAATAGAAGTAATTTTTTAAAGATTAATAACAACACAAAATGCTTCATATAAATGTACTTATAACTGAATATTCATGTACATGATGCAATATTGCCTTAGTGAATTAACTAATGGTTTTTATTTATTAAAATTATAGTTCAAATTAAAGGGGAAAAATCTTTATCTAAACTTAAAAACATAAATAGGCATAAATCCAGCTGATATTGCTTTATAGAAATTGTCTGTCAGACTTAGAAGAAAAATATTTTATATGGAGAAAACAAAATCTCTTATTTTCTAACGTGAGTATATTTTTTAATTTCATAATAAAGGTTCTTGTCTTGGATAAATATATCTTCACTATTAACGTGAATATCAATGGCCACACAGTGGTCAATTTTTCTATTTGAATGCAAATATATCATGTATTTATTGTTTGTCGTGGCCAAATACACGTTAATGCAATATTTGGACTCTGTATGCACTAATTTGCCAAGTTGTTGCACTAAGTTAAGTATTTTACAAGTTATTGGACCAATCTGCACCTATATATCAAGTTGTTGTACTGACTTGAGCATTTTACAGGTTAGTGGACCTATTTGCACACACCTGACTTGTTGTATGGTGGATGCAATTAACTCTTTTTTTTGTCACTATAGGATCTAGAGTGGTATATGTAGCATCACTTTTTTGTTTTTTTAATCTACTCCTCCGTCCCAAATTATAAGTCGTTTGACTTTTTTAACTCCAGCTTTGATCACTCGTCTTATTAAAAAAATTTACAAAAATCTTATATTTTTTGTTATGGCTAGCTTTAGTAATAAAAGAATTTCAAAAATAACGTAAATTTGACTACATTTGTATATTTTTTTTAAATAAGACGAGTGGTTAAAATTAGGGTAAAAAAATCAAGCAACTTATAATAAGGGAAGGAGGGAGCAGCAGTTTGCATTGGTTCGCTCAGCGTGTTTGTATATTTGATTTGTGTATCGCGACGTGTACATGTGCGTTTCGAGGGAGAGAGGGGGAGGTGGTCAGGTGGACATGGGCAGTTTCGCGGGAGTCCCGTCCGGGAGAGCAGGATGCCAGGGCCACTTGGAATGTGGCCTGCGCGCGCGCAGAGGCAGCCAGGCAGGCCCTGACAGCCTGACACCTGCGGCCGGCATGCTGCTGCTTCATGCCATCAAACCTGCAGCTGCTTCACAAAGCGAAATGAAGATTAAAGGTGTGTTTAGTATCCAGAAAAACGTTTTTCTATTATCCTATTCCTTCCACTCATAGAATACTATTTATCTATAGTGTATTTTTAGTGAACAGTATATTTACGAGGAATCTTTCCTAATCTAAACACATCCTAAAATTACCCGTTGTTACCATGCATCATTCAGTAAAATTACCCGTTGTTACCATGCATCATTCAGTATATATTCATCCCTCGTCCGATTCGGTCCGGGAAACTCAGTTAAAATTGACGTTACCATCTCACATCACAACCTAGCACTTGCCTATTCCATTTCAAATTTTCTCCGATTGGCAACTTATTATGATTTCACTGCTCAATGCGTAGCGGTGTGCATAATTTAAACATATCTTATATCTAGATATATAGATACGTAGTAAAGTTATGTATAGCACCTATTAGAAGCTTAGAAAAGCTAAAACCCTTTTACAATTTGGAGCTGATGAGGAAGTACATATGAAAATTTGCTATAGCGTGTGGAGCTCTCTCTTATGAGGCTATATGATGGAGCCCAACATCGGTTAGCTTCTCGGTGCGGTGCTTCTTTCTCCAAGAGCACTCAGGATGCGAAGCTAGACGATAATGGCGCTGTGCATACGGTTCAGGCGGAGCGCAGCGCAACGCAACCGTGGCGCGTCAAAGATAGACCCCGGCCCGGTTTGAGATACGGTGGGGCCCGCCGGACGGGCTCCGCAATCAAGCGGCGGCGTCTCGATCGTCAGCCAGGGCGGGGCAGATGTCGCGGTTTCGTCGCTGAGTTCTGGGAGAGGGGAAAGCCCAGCCTGCCTGGTGCGGAGCCTGCTCGATCGCGCTCGGGGAAACCGCCGGCCCCTGGCCTTGGGGATTGCCTTGCACTGGCCCCTTTATCTGATCTGATCAGCCAGTTGCCCAACGGCACATGCGCGCGGCAACGACGACCTGTACTGTGCCAACCTGAGCGATCGACCACGTACGCACGCACGCGCGTGGGCGTTTCTTTCACTAGAACATTTGGCGCCCTATCATAGACATCATAAGGGACATGTAAAAATTTACAATCTAAATGTGACAATTTACAATCTAAGACTTGAGCTCCCCTCCCCAGTAGCAGCTTATAGTACCCAAATGTACGGATTTGCATTTTTAAGGTTCAAACTCATATTACAATTACAGATATTTGAGCTTTTATGTATTAACAGAACAGTTCTTGCACTTCTAGCTGCCGAAAGAGTCTTCACCAATAACCTAAGCAAAAAACAAGAAAGCCAAAAAAAAAATGCGTAGTTAGCTCATGGTATCACTATTTCAATAAAAGGGTTTGAAAAGAACCTTGTTTACTTGCAGGGATGACATTATTTCACTCATGATATCACAACCTTAACACTGCTATGAGGATAATGCAACTTTGCTACATATGCAGTCATTATTACTGTATTTCAAAAGCTTTAAACATACGACGCTCAATTTAGCAATACTAAATATTCCCGAGGTCGATAGGTACACCTTTATAATCAATTATTAGCACAAAACTCTCATACATAGATGTCATTTTTCTTCAGTTTAGAAAAGAAGCTAACATATTAGTATCTAGAGAGATGTCATCATGGCCTGCTAGAAAGCCAAAAACCATTATAGAAAACACCATTATTCATTTTGCAAAGCTAAGAAATTAGCAATGGTATTTCAGGTAGATTATAAGGTGCTTTCTAAGTGGTGCTAACAAATTAAGCATGGTACCATCTCCCATGCAGAATTTATATGGCACCATATAAAGGTAGTATGTGACAAAAAAAAATCCATGCAAGACAGCGGTGATTTTTTGAAGAGCAAATGGTTTTAATTTTGCAACATCGCCAGGACAACCAAGTCATCAAACAACTATCATCTGATAATCAAGGAAAGATGCTCATATACATGCAAAAAGGTGTGGATGAATACATCCAGATAGATACTGATACATATCATGGGTAAAATGTGGGAAAAGGCTAAAGAATTAGCTATTCTGATCTTCCATATGCAGACTGTAATATCACCATACAGTCATAGATTATAGCAATTGTGTTAATCTTCTGTATAAGATTGCACAAAGTGAACAACTACTGAAACTTGACGAAGAATAGAAAAGGCCATGAAAGTAGGTTGGCAACCAGGGCCTGCTCAGAGTCATGAAGATTGGATAGGCAAGGAGACACAAGTGAGCTGATACAAACAGACATGATTGTTATATTACCTCTGACCACTCATTCAACTACCTGCGGTATTCACCAGGAGGATGAACCCTTATCCAATAGTAGCTTACCTGAAGAAGGGGGTGGTGCACCATGACCCATAGTAGCTAATTCAGAGCTGTCCTCTTTGCCAGCTTCTTCTAGAATATTGACACGTTCCTTGGCAAATCTGGCATTAGCTGCAGTGAAAAAGGTGTAAGCTACATAATTCGGCAATCATCCATTATATCCACCAGTAGTAACCAGGCGAGAGGAGGCGGCGGCGAGAGAGAGAGTTGGGAGGTAGGGTTCGGGGCCGTGGGGGAGCACCGCGCAGAAGAGCATGGACGTGAAGCGCAAAATAAAACTAGAATCAATGAAAAGTTCGGGTCCGGTAGAGGAGACGTGGCCTCCGCGTTTTTCGCCACGTCTCCTAGAAATCGCGTGGAACGCTCTGGTGAGGGCAAGAGAGGGCTGTTTTTATAATTTGTCTAGTTGGTGGAGATTGGAGGAGATTTACTGTAGCAAAAGTTTGTAAGAGAATCACGGTTTTCAATGGAACGAAAAGACTAGAGGAATAGTAAATATCCACGAACTAAACAGCTCCTTAATCAAGTTGATCCCAAACCCATCGACCGAGGGTTGCGTCGCCGCCCTGGGCGGAGAGGAGGCCTGGCTGTGGCCGGGTTGCGTCATAGGCTCATCGCAGCGCGTGGGCGGCGGTGGGGCATCAAACCATGCATCTACGGCGTCGCGTCGCCGCGCCGCGATCCAGCCGAGCACCCTGTGTAATTAGGCTGCAGGCAGACTCACCAGTCAGCAGTTGATGCTAGTAGTAGCTATCTAACCCCTCTGCTTCAAATTATAATTTATTTAACCCTTTTACCTCAAATTTGATTGCTCATTTTATTTTAAAAAATTGTAAGAGGACCAAACAACCTCCGCTAAAGTTTATCAAACTTTAGTTTGTTTCAAAAAAAGGCTCCAAACTTTGCTAAAATGTAGTTGGAGCACCAAAAGAGGCATTGATGTTTGTAAATTGTAATTTTTGTAGACACTATGAACGGGCAGCGCCAGAAGAGGTGCAGCCATTGACATCCTTCTTTTCTTCAGCTCCTAATCCGGTAATTTCATGAGGGACATATGTTGTCCAATGAGAACAGGAGGAGCTAGTAATGCCAATGTGGATGATGAAATGCAAACATAGGTTGAAAGGCCTTCTCAGCTATGAAATTGAAGACAGACGCGAGAAATAAGATGGGTAATAATTGGTTAAATCATCGGATGACATGCTACATTTATCGAGATGTTTTTTTTGCAAATATTACCGATGAAAATATCTTACTCTATTGTTAAGAAATGAGCCGTGACAAAAGGCTTCCAAGGCCTTGAAATAGTGCAAATGGTATGTTGTATTGTCATTTATCATTTCTTACTAATTTATTGTTTATATTGCTTTCCTAATTCCTTTGAAATTATGTAGGCTCGACTTCGCTTCCTACTATTGATGAAGAAATGGTAGACGAGGTTGATGATTAGCCATATCAACAATAGCTAGGTAATTTCTGCAATCAACACTCAAATCCATGCTTTTTAATTGCCTCTGTGCGCTATCGATATTGAAAACAGTTATATCGTCATGTGGTATAGTTTTGATGGTTTAGTCGCTTTGACAAGTGGCCTAGGCGTCAAATGATTTTGGTCCGCCAGTGGTTGGAGGGGATCCAAACAAAGCCTACTTACTTGCTCCTTATTTGTTTAGTGTCATAATACTATTATCAACAAAGCTGATAAAGTTTTTAAAGCTTTAGTTGCAAGAAGGCTTGCACTCTGGCAGTGCGCAGTGGTAGTGTTAATTGATTGTCGCTGTCGCTGCTACTACTAATATAAGTACTCCCTCCGTCTCGGAAAATATGCGTTTCCAGGTTTCTTCACGCATACCAATAAAGATGTAAAATGATGCATGTACCCCTATAGCATTATGCCATTCTAGAGGCGGGGTTAGATTAGGATTGTTACTTAGATAGGCAAAATTTGGTAGCAGACACTCTTCAAATGTGGCTTTTGTTATGAGCCACTAAAAAAATTGTCTTTGCCAAAAGACACTACAATTATGTAGTATTTTCTTATGAGACACCTAGTAATATCACATTCTATTTTTTAATAAAAAAAAGTACTAAAAAATCACCCTCACATGCTGACTAATAAGCCGCTCACTACGCGAAAAAAAGGAAGAAATCGGATCACGAGGCTCAGTGGTCGAATGGTGGCGAGGCTCAGTGGTCGGATGGTGGCATCATCCCCCTCCCTACGATTCCCAGTGCCCGTCCGACGGCACACCACACTTCCGATGTCAACTCCTGGCCGGTTAAAGCATGGAGCCTCCTACCCACTTGAGAAGACCACGTCCTCGCTCCTACCTGGCCGCCTCCCGCGTGCGATAGGCACCAAGGGCACGTTTGATTTACAACCAATGGTTGCCAAACCAAAATTTTGGTCATTGACTAGGTGAGACCGTGAGACATGTATATTTAGATTGCAGCTAAAATTTGGCAAGCCAATGGACTCCTATGCTAAGCTAGTTTACTTTTCTTACCAATATTAGCCAAAACGTTGGCAGCCAAATCCAGCACCAACAAATTAGCTTGCCCTTAGATTGGCAGGATAGGCATGAGAAAAAATCAAGCCCCCAACTCTTCTCGAGCGGGCGGGACACACCATCGTGAGAGGCGATGACCGTTGGGACTTCAGCATTTCGGGAGCCACCTGACAAGCCGAGGGACAAGATAGTCAATCGTGCGACTTTATAATAAAATCGAATATAATGTTTGGATCCAGTGAGATTATTCCTTAGATAGTGAGTAGAGAATTGTAACATCAATCTAGATAGTTGTATTATTAAAATCTCACATTAAAATTTAACCTGTTTTTATTAGATAGTGATTAGCTTTTATTAGATAGTGATTAGTTTTGCTAGATTGTATTAATGGCATCCAAACGGCATGTTGGAAGAACATACTTGGGCGTTCTTTCTTCTGTGCAAATCTTTCCAAACAAATAAGCCAGGCCCAATGGACAGACCAAAATACCCAAGCTTCATGGGCTTCAGTAAAGCCCATACCTTCCAGAAACAGCCCAAGTGCCCAATCAAAAAAAAAAAAGCAACGGCCGACGCGCTGCTGAACCGTCATTTTCTGTGGCCATCATCTCCCTTGTCCCCGTCTCGGCACACAGGAGCGCACGAGCGAGAATCCAGACGCTACCGTATCGCCCGAGAGCATATGCCTTTCAGTTCAGCCCCACAGTCCACGGACGGGCGCTTTTGCTCTCACGGCCGGCGTGCTCCCTCTTATCCCCTCCCCTCCCCCGCTCCCGCTCTCCCGCGCCTCTACCAGGCAGCCGGCCCGCCCGTTGCCTCCCACCTGGCCACCGCCTCCCCCACCAACAGCAATCATGGCCTCTCGCGCACAGCCCCCTCCGCACCTCCGCCCCCGCCTCCACGCAGCGCCGCTCTTCTACACCCCGCGCGCCCCGCGATGCCGCGGCGGCCGCAGCAGCCGCCTCCTCTCCGCGCTCCCGTCCCCGTCCCCGTCCCCTTGGCCGCCCTCGCGCTCGCGGCGCGTCTCCACCGCGCCGCCGCTCGAGCTCGAGCTCGAGCGCGAGCCCGGGCCCGCGCCCTCGTCCGAGCAGGAGCCGCAGCCGCGCGGGGACCCGGCGCTCGCCGCGGAGATCGCCCGCCTCTCCTCCGCCCGCGCGCGGCTCCGCGCGGCGCGCACGCTCGGCGACAAGCTCCGCGCGCTCGACGCCGAGCCACGGGTCGCGGCGTTCTTCGGCGAGGATCCCAGCCGCGGGGTCCTGGGCGGGCTCGAGCCCCGCGAGGTGCTCCTGCTGAAATGCCTCGTCGCGGCGGGGCAGGAGCACGTGCTCGGCGATGAGCTCGACTGGTACGGCGGCGGCCACCACGAGCACCATCACCGCAACGGGGTCAGCGGTGGGAGCGCGCTGCGGGAGGCGCTGTATAGCCTGGCCGGTTTGGTCGGGAAGTGGAGTTCGGAGGAGGTGGTGGTGGGTGGCGAGAAGGGAAGCGAGGATATGGAGGTGCTCCGGGGGCTGCTCAAGTTCCTCGGCGACATCGAGGAGTTCTACGATTGCATTGGGGGCATCATCGGGTGAGCATTGCTTGTTTGGATGCATTTACTGGAGCTGGAGACCTAGTAAACGACAAGATTAGCACAAGTTGCCAAATGTAGTCCAAGCTGAGGTCGGAAGTTAACAACTGTAAACTAGTAACGACTTAGTAGAATCCTTTTCTGAGCTAAGGCATCACATTAAAATTACAGTCACATGGAAACTGTAACTTGCGTCATGTTTTGAACTAACAATCCTTGAACAAGTTTTGATTAGCAGTAACCTCATGGCCCTAACTTACGTGCTCGAGCCATTCCATTTAGCTGACAGTTATATCTGCAATTTGTACTAATTGTATTGATGTTCCGTTTATTTGCTTCAGCTATCAAATTATGGCACTGGAGCTCCTCTCAGCCTCAAAGGACCGCAAGCACCGACCTAGCAAAGACAAGTTTGTTGATTTCCATGTTCCCAGAGGGCTTAATCTATTGGAGGATACAGAGTATGCATCTCAAGCAGCTTTGTGGGGAATCGAGGTTATTTCACAGATCACATCAACTAAATGTTGATGATAAGGATATCATTACTTATCTGCATTAGCTTTAATATTCTTGTTTCAAGTGCAGATTACATTTAGACATCTGTATGTATTCTCTCATAAGGTACAAACTAAAATATGATCTTTTCTAGAGTTTGCCAGAACTGGGTGAAATTTATCCGATTGGTGGTGCGGGTGATCGTCTTGGTTTAGTGGACTCAGATACTGGTGAATCCCTTCCTGCTGCATTGCTTCCATACTGTGGGAGATCTCTATTGGAAGGGTTGATTCGGGATCTGCAGGTACGTTTGTTAAGCACACTAAACTTTTCTTTGCATATAGTTTCCTTTTTACTGACTTATGGTTCCAAAATACAATACTATATCGTTGTTTTCTACTGTAGCGCATGTTTTTAAGGACTTTGGTCATCTCCCTTTTTAGGAGAACACTGTAGCAGCTAGTTTCTTAAAAAATTTGGTTTAAAAGTGCCATGGTATTTTTGGACTACTTATGTTCATAAAAGCTTAAGTTATTAGTTACAAAGCTCTGTATGCAGTTGTATAATCATGTGGAGTGCTACTTTGTTTGACAGGCTAGAGAGTTTCTCCACTTCAAGATCTTTGGAGGTCAATGTATAACCCCTGTTGCAATCATGACAAGTTCTGTGAAGGATAATCATGATCATATCTTTGCTATCTGTGAAAAATTTGATTGGTTTGGCAGAGGTCGGGACAACTTCCGGTTGTTTGAACAGGTATAGGACTGGGGACCTTTGGTAATATATGTTCATCAGAGTGTTCCTTTCTAGCCTATAGAATCTGTTGATACTCAAACGGCCTAGAAGTTTGATGTAGCTCTAAAGAAAATTTCTTCACTGGTTTTTGTAGCCTTTGGTACCTGTAGTAAATTCCGATGATGGTAAATGGTTAATCAGCAAATCACTTTTCCCTGTTGGTAAACCTGGTGGTCATGGTGCTATTTGGAAACTTGCATATGATAAAGGTATATTCCAATGGTTACAACAGTGTGGCAGAAAAGGTGCAACTATACGCCAAGTCAGGTTTGTATTAAGAATGAAATATTTTTTCTGGTGTCAAACGATAAATTGTTTTAAAGGGTGATCTTGTTTGTTATTTTCAGCAATGTTGTTGCTGCTACTGATTTGACCATGATGGCATTGGCAGGAATAGGCCTTCGAGGCAATAAGGTAACATTGGACAAGTATCCTATTCTAAGATAGCTCCATCAGTTGCTGATACTAATATGAAATAAAGTGCCTAACTTTTCACCATCAGATTCTTGTGTTGCATTACTTTTTAACTTTTTGAGTTTACTCATATCATGCTTCAGAAATTAGGTTTTGCATCTTGTGAGCGAAGACCGGGTGCTACTGAAGGGGTGAACGTCCTTATTGAGAAACAAAACCTTGACGGACTATGGTCATATGGTATCACTTGCATTGAGTACACTGAGTTTGAAAAATATGGCATCCCAGAACCTACTACAACTGGCAGGTAGTGTTTCTTTGGATCATTCTGAATTGCATGTAGAGAAAAATCATGCAATCTTAATCTTGGCTTAGTGATAGTGGAATGCTCTGTTATGGGGTGGAAATGATTTTGTGTCTGTAGCAAAATACCACTTCAAGTGCACCAGAAAAGTTGAGTGGTCCACCAAGCTAAATTCCCTACTATATATTTTATTTGTTGAACCAAGCTAAAAAAAAATGTGAAGGACAGTCATTTGTTTGTTTTTGTATAATGGCAATTGTAGTTTTAGAACATTTTGTTTCTGTACTTCTTCCCTCTAGGAAGAATATCTGCTTCAGTTTAGTGAGTTTGTTGTATGCAGAGAGCTAGAGATGTATTTTAACATTATTTTTTACTATTTAGATATCAGTAATTTAATAACGGCAATATCTTATTGATTATGTTAGCATCTATTCTCTAAATTCAGTTCGCAGGTTAGCTATCCAGCAAATACAAACATTCTCTATGTTGATCTGCAAGCAGTGGAACAAATTGGATCCCGCAAAAATGCTAGTTGCTTACCAGGGATGGTGCTGAATTTGAAAAAGGCAGTATCTTACGTGAACCATCTGGGCCTTCAGCGTAGGTACTTCCTTTCCACTAGTTTCACCTTAAATTTCCCACCTTCCTATGCCCACCGTCAGCTGCTGAGTTTTTTTTTGTATTTACTAAATCCATGCTTAGGGGGTGTTTGGATCCATGGGGCAAGAGCAAAAAAGAGCAAAAAATTTTCTCTCAAGAAAAGATGGCAAAAGTTTTGTCATTAGGGGTGTTTGTATCCAATGGCAAAACTTTTGGCAAATGGCATGTATTTTGCATTTGTTTTTGCCATTTGCCTCCAAACACCCCTTGGCAAAAGGGCAAAAGGATAACTTTTTTGCCCATTTGCCCACTTTTTGGGCCACTTTGGAGGCAAGAGTTTTTTGCCATCTATTTTTGCGTTTGCCCTTTTGCCTAGGGGGTGTTTGGAGGCAAATGGCAAAAAAGAGGCAAAATAGATGCCATTTGTCATTTGCCCATGGATCCAAACACCCCCTTAGTGAAGCAGCGACCTAACCAGTCCAACCCAAAAGCTTAAGCGATTGAGAAGGGGCTAGGGAGGCTTTATAGCTCAACACCCTCCCCAGTCCAACCCAAAAGCTTAAGCGATTGAGAAGGGGCTAGGGAGGCTTTATAGCTCAACACCCTCCCGCACGCACAGCCCACGTGGGCGCAAACGGCTGCCGCTGGGGCGCAGCGTGGGAAATGGGTGGCGTAAAGAATGCGGGAACCAGTGCTCGAACTCGGGACCTTCTGGCTCTGATGCCATGAAGCAGCGACCTAACCAGTCCAACTCAAAAGCTTAAGCGATTGAGAAGGGGCTAGGGCGGCTTTATAGCTCAACACTTAGGCTTATCGCATGCCACTTTCTGAAGTCAGCATGTCTATTCATTAACATGTGGCTGCGTCATTTATTTTATTTATAGAAGACTTTTGTCTGATTGTTATTAAAAAAGAAGAAAAAGGGGGTGGTGTGGGTGGGGGGGGGGGTTAAGGCAGCCCCGGGCATTTTGCTAACAAGAAGACCTCACAGAGATCGAGAAAACCCCCGAATCCCTGCTCCACCCTTACACAACTGCACTGTAGCCCGTGTGAGACAACCAACGACCTAGGCTAGGCCTTAAACTTGTGCTTTGGTGTGGGACAGCCTGAAATTTGCTCCCACGAGAAGTCGAACCTAGGACTTGAGGAGTGCTAAGGCCACCTAACCAACTCAACTTGGGGCTCGTTCGCTTGTCTGATTATTTTGACCTGAAATCATTGCATATTGCTTTTGTGGTTGATGTGAAGGAGCAAGAAAACTGCAGTAATTTAACAACTGCGCTGATATATAGTTATGGCTTATTTCTGGAAAATTATAGATATAGGCCCCCTAAACATGGAAGGCACTCAAATTGGACCTTGAAGTATAAGATAATTTTGCTTGTTGTATAATAAAAAATATATTGTAGTTTTAGAGAGAAAAAAAACACCAAGAAGAACTTGACCCGAGACCACAAAAACACACTAGCCTAGCCCAAACACTTGACCAGCACTCAAGGAACTGAGGCTCCGTGCACCTGCCAGACACCACAAGTGGTGTTCATCCTTGAACGCCTGCAGCAGGCTATCCAAATTCGGGCGGTCTCCTTCAAACACACAAGCATTTCGGTGCTTCCAAGCACCTAACATGACCAAAGTATTAAAGCCTTTCCGTTTATCTTTCTGAATCTTTTTAACGCTCTTCCTCCACCATTCTGAGAAGGAGAATTCATGCCTTGAAGGAGTGCAGGCCTGCCAATCAAATCTTGCTAGAATTCGAAACCAAAACTCTCTTGCAAAGACACATGCGGTGAGTGTGTGTTGGATATTTTCAGGTTCTTGATCACACAGCAAGCATTGATCAGGATGTGTAAGATTCCTCCTTTCCAAACTATTTGCTGCCCAACACTTGTTCCTCACTGCCAACCATAGAAAAAAAAATTACACTTGGCTGGTGCCCAAGATTTCCAAATTCTTTGCCAAGGTTCAAATTTAATTGCACCATTGAAGAAGGCTAAATAAGCTGATTTAGATGTGTATTGTCCCGAGGCCTCTAGTCGCCAAATGTGAACGTCTTCTTCCTGAATTAGAACAAACTCAGATAGGATGTCTGACAGCTGGAACAACTCATATATCCCGACCATAGATAAACCTCCTTGTATGTCTTGTGTCCATCTGTTGTCAACCATAGCTGCGTGCGTGCGTGAACTGGCAGATATATGCAACTCTGTTTAATTATTATGATTATGATTATACTGCTTATTCATTTTAAGTAATTTAATTACTTTTTGTTTGTGACAGTGCTGCCGGAGGCAGGCTAGAGTGCACGATGCAAAATATTGCAGATAATTTTGTGAACACGTATAACTACAGATGTGGCAAAGGGATAGAAAGTATGTAAGTAGTTATAACATGATAACAAATTTATTAGTTTCTCTATGCAACCACTTCTTCTCTTGTGTTATGTTGAGTTAAGATATTTTCTATTTAACAGGTGAGCTTGACACTTTCATTGTGTACAATGAAAGGAAAAGAGTCACTTCATCAGCTAAAAGGAAGCTGAAATCAGAAGACAGATCATTGCACCAGGTTAGTCATACTCTGTGTTCCAGTGCATATAGCACATGCTATCCCATGCAGAACTGCAGATTAGAGATGCTAGCCTTCTATCTGACTTTCTGTAACTTCTAATTTGAAGATGGTTTATTCTAGGTGGGAACCGCTTAGATGGTTACACATTTTTAATATATGAGTTATGATAAACCACCTTCAGAACATCCCTCTGTTGGTCTACATTCATAATTTGTCTGGAAATCTGCTGCTATTCTCTCAGCAGAGTAAAAGTTCAAACCAGTGAACTAAAAAACTCGATTTCACACAAACTGTAGAAGTAAAGTTTGATCTTTTGTTGTTCATTACTTGGTGGTCCTGGGTTCAGTGTTAACTATGTCAGCACTCAGCAATGTGTATGCTAGCATACGGCGTAATATTCTGGTCGTGCCGTAAATATGCTTTGTGGAATCACGTGGTCTACCAGTCTCATTGCCTTACTGGAATGGCATTCATTCTGTACCTATTAGATAGATCAGCCCATTTTTCTTAAATATACAAAACTACTGACTCACTTAGTTTCTTCTGCAGACAAATTGTGTTGGTAGATCCAGTTACATTAAAAAAATTATGTTGATGATAGCATGGCAATATTATTTTAAGATACTTCTGGGACCATTATGTCCATATCAATTATGTTGTGTTGTTCCAATGTTATAGATTTTGCAGTACTAACTTGACTGTTGAAAAGTTTTTTTCTCTGACTCATTTTTCAAAATATGCGCTGTGTTTGCTCTACAGACTCCAGAGGGTTCACTCCTCGACATAATGCGTAATGCTCATGACCTCCTTTCTAGATGCAGCGTAGATGTTCCCATGGTAAATTCCCTTCTGTGCCTTGCTCACCTAGTATGTACAAATTTATTTTGCATTTAACATGAGGTAGACAGTGTTCCATAAGGTATTACTTATAGGTATTTTTCTGTTCTATCGTTCTCATAATTTAATATATTTTTAGTTGCGAGGTGTTTTCTGGGCTACCTTCCTTATTACTTTTTAAAATCATTTTCAAACAGGTCAAAGACAACAGCGAGTATTTGCATTCTGGACCGCCATTTCTCATATTTCTTCATCCTGCTTTAGGTCCATTTTGGGACATCATACAGCAAAAGGTATGCTCTTTTAACAGACTAGCATTCAATGGCTAAACATGGGGTCTGTAGCTCTCTTCTCTCCACTATTAGATGTTTAGATAATTTTTATTCTACATGAGATGTATCTTTGAACTTTGAGCAGAACCACTTGTCATGTGACAATTCTTAACACATGTCATGATATACTCTTCGATCTTGGCATTTAGCTCGCATTACCAGTGTTTCTGTAAAAATGATCTATCTGTTGTTTCGAATAGAAAATATAATACCACAATATCTCAACCCCTATGAAATAAGCACCATTATACTGTTGGGTGCCATGACTTAATGACATGTTCCTTATATCTGATATGCATAAAACACACGCGTTGATCTTGAGCAAGTTGAGCATGAAAGATATGGATCTGGTTTGAATTTTTCGTAGAAGATGTGTTCAGTTGCTGCACAAAAAGAAACTTGAAATTGAAAGAAAATGGTTGCTTGTTTCATGTCAAATAGATAAAAGAAAAAGGGGAGGTAGCATTACCTACACAAACATATTGTGAGATGAGCAAGTTGGTCCTTGTGCCAGACTGCCTGTGGAGTGTGTACAACTTTCTATAGACTGTTATGCTTGCTAGACTGCTAGTTCTTGGTTTCTTAGATTCTGAAACTGTTTTATTTGGATGGTCATCCAAATTTTCCTCTATGCAGTTCATAGGTGGCTCTGTTTCTAAAGGTTCAGAATTGCAAATAGAGGTCGCAGAATTTCTATGGAAAGATGTTGAGGTAACAATAAAAAGTAATAATTTTGCATGTACTTTGCCTGTTTGTGCCAAACTAATTTATATGTTAAATTCTTAAGCTGGATGGAAGCCTTATTATTCTAGCTGACAACATCATGGGTTCAACCAAGAAGAAAAATGGTGAACAGATACTGCACTATGGTGCCAGGTAGCATCGTACTTTATAAACATGGTTGCTAAACTTATATCCAGTAAGTACGGAATTTTAATGCAACTTTCGTTGAAAGGTGTGGGAGATGCAGACTGCAAAGTGTTAAAATTGTGAATGAAGGGATCAATTGGAATTCTCCTAGTAATGTCTATTGGAAGCATGACGTTGAGAGATCAGAATCTGTAAAGATTATTCTTCATGGAAATGCAGAATTTGAGGCAAAAGATGTAGTCTTGAAGGTGCAATTATTTAATTATTAATAAATGACACTTCTTTTTCACAATTCTTGTTCTTTGTCTTTTTTCTGATTGCCTTGTTCTATCAGGGTAACCATGTATTTGAAGTTCCCGACGGTCAGAGAATGTCCATCGTTCAGGACAGAGCAGGTTTACAGTTAGCTATATCCTATGTTGCTTTCTGTGCTCTTTAGTTGTTTACTAGTTAATGACTGAGCAAACCTTTTTTTTGGCACAGTGAACCTTTGTCCTCCACTTTGATATTTCATTAGTTTGTGTTCTGAAATGCATATAATCAATTCCTGCTACTACATGCAAATGGACTTGTTCTAAATGTGTTCTTAATAAAGTAACTATCTATATTTCAGAAGATTCATGCAAATATGCATAAAAAATTCTGTAGGGCAAGTAGTGCAGCACATTAGTTCTTCTGAAAATCCAATGTAGAAGTTTGCTTCTATCTTTATTTTTTGTTGTCGTCCAACACTGTCACGGCATCCTGTGCTGAACGAATTTCTTCTTGTCCATCAGGTTTTGTTGTCAAATTGGAACCTATAAGTGAGGAACTGATGGACAGTGGAACCTGGCACTGGAAGTATACAGTTGATGGCGCTCATGTGAAGTTGAATATGGTAGAACTATAAGACATAGTATCGACCGCATATTCTTGATTCATTGATTTCCAGCCGGCTTAATTTTATTGAGGGCATGCTTGACGTTGGTTGACTTTAGTCCAGACTGTAGGTGGTGTTGTATATGGGTGGCATTGATTTTGTACAGTTCAAGTGAAACTATCCTCTTCCCCGAAGAGGTGATGTACAAAATTAGATATTTTTCAAACATAAGGAGAATACTCATTCTCCGAAGGTTGTAAAAGAAAACCTCTCTGTGGCGTCCATCAATGTTGTGTTGTAGTAGTTTCGGGTGCCACCCATATAGCTTTTTCCAGTAGATTTCAGGTATGTCAAGACTCGGGACTGTTCTTTTAGTAAAATTCCAGTCTGTAGATTATATTACCTTTTGGGAGTTCTTTTTGGGGGAAATCCTACATATTTGTTGTCAACATTGTCGTTCATCTGGAGCAGTGGTGATAAAAACCAACTGGCTTCTGCACAAATATTGAAAACTGTGCACTGTGCCAGATGGTAATTAACAAAATTAGAGAATCCAATATGTTGTTACAGTTGAGAATTTACGGACACAGGTTTGTGTGTTGTCCAAATGGAAGTATTGTTTTGAAATGAGATGCAGGCCTGGCCTACATTTGGCAAGCAAATATATTTATCAAAATTGTATTCTTTATTTCTTCAAATGAACTGCAGATATAGAGTACTCTAAGGGTTCAGTAAATTAGTTTGCACTATCTAGAATAAAATAAAATAGATATTCACTTGACACCCATGGCTGAGATATTCATTTGCAATTGTCCGTCTTCTAACCTGCATACTAGTAAAACGCATATCTGGCACGTTATCTAACATTGCCATGAGCAGTTATTTTTTAGATAATGGAAAAAAACATATGGCTTCACCATTCTCAAAAAAGAAAGGATCAATTCCACTTGTTACAATGCCAAACTGGCTAATAAAAGTAAAGTCTCTCAAATGCCAATCCGAAACCTAGAAGATCATCCATGGGAACTAAAAAAACATAAAGCGGTCATCTCCAAAGAGCGGCATGACGCTCTAATCAAGTCTTGGTCGTACTCATGTTACTGTAACTTAGCCCACTCCCTGAGCCCGTAGGTTTCCCTGAACAAAACCTGAAAAAAAAAAATAGGTTGACATTTATCAAAGACAACTTCATTTCTAGTATTCCAAATTGTCCAAATTAACGCCGCTGCACCAATCAATAAGTAAATATTTGGTTTTTGTCCTCCTAGTTGTAGCCATCTCCGGAATAGATGACTAAAATTTCTTGGAGGAGCAATTCCAAATACTACAAAACACGCCCTCTACAAAAATTTGACATACATACAATCGAAAAAGGGTGATTTATAGACTTGTCACAGCTACAAAAACTACAGGTTGTGTTACCATCCCAATTTTTTCTAGCTAGATTATCCTTTGTTAAAACAATCTTTTTTTTAAATACCATAAGAAAATTTTAATTTTCAATGGTACTTTTGTTTGCCAAATTTCTTGTGAGACTCTAATACCACTATTAATAAGGTGCTTATACATCGAACGCACAGAGAACAATTTGTTAAAATTCAAAGACCAAGTAAACACATCTTTTCCTTCAATCAAATTAACATCTAGAGACCACATATTTACATTTTCAAAGTATTAGTCACGTGCATCCATTTCGACATGCTCTGCTTTGTTTAGGCTGAGGCCATTCTCAATGGGAGTTTCATGGACCCTATTACCTAGAGTACCACATCATCTAAAAATGTTTGAAATTAGTATGAAACACCCCACTCTCAATGCATAGTTTCATCTATTGTTGTTCCCTAGGTTACATGCAGGACACAAGCGGTCTAGGTAATTGTGTATGGAGAGTTTCATCACCATGAAACTCATTCCACCTCTCTCTTCATTAATTCACTGCCACATCACCAAAACTGCCTATGTGGCACTCTATTTATTGCCCATGAAGCTCCCACTGAGATTGGCCCATTGTATGAACATTGGACGCACACGAACTGTCAGCACCGCAGATGGTTTCCATTTGACTCCATCCCAGTAATTGGAAGGTTGCTTGCCTTTAGTTTTATTAAGTTTGCAAATGAGAGGGGCGGATCCAGGGCGCAAGCGCGGGCTACTGGATTAGTCATTGGCGCTTATTTACTGGATGGATATGATAATGAATGAATTTGAAGACGACGTATGAATGAACAATTGAGCTTGTTGCTTGCAGCATCCTTGGAATTTTGAAAAGGTATGTCTCAAAAATTCAAATCTCATGTGCCCATTTAAAATAGGGAAAAGAATATGATGTTTTCTTTATAAAACGTGTCAATAATGTTGGATACTACTGTAGTACGAATTTGTTTGGACTTTATTCGATTTTTTACCTTTCACTATATCTTTATAATACATAGACATGTGTAAAAACTGAAGAGTAATTCCTACTTAATTAATAATTGCTTTATTTTTGTTTTCTTCCTGTAAGGTCATGCTTTGCTTTTGCTTTTGTGGTGATAAGCATAGTTTTTTCAATATCGCTCGCTTAGGGTCTGTGGGTGGGAGAGATGGGATGAATAGTGTTTTTTTTTTTGAAGAATTTTATTAACTAAGCGCACCCTTAGTCGCTTGCTTTGTGTAAAGTACTAATTCAAGGACGAAAGACAAGTATGTAATGATTCCTCATCCACCTTCGGTTAGGTGATTGTATTCATTCGTGTTTGTTTCGCGTGATCATAAGCTTAACGTGGACTGCCATAAACCGGCATTGCGGCAATGTATAAGCTCTTTCCGAGAAACTGCCTAGGCTTTGCCAAACCGTACGGTTCATTGCCCAATTCTGCAGTTCAACGTAATGGAATGGACTACAGTATAAAGAGGACCATAGTCAGGAGGTCACAGTGTACCTGCCGTCGCCCACGCAGCAACTCGACAAGTCGAGACAATGAACCAGCAAATTCGGAGAAGATGCCGTCCTGCTTGCTGCAAGTATGCAAATCACATCGTCGTCTTCCATCAGCCTGCCGTTTTGGCTTGACACACTTCGAACTTAGGAACGTCGAAGTGAGGTGAGGCACAATATAGCCCACGCAGTATCTTCCATGCTCTAAAGCAAGGTCCGTTTGACACTTCGGCTTAGGATTCTCCCCAACCAAAAAGTCTTAAAATGACGAAGTGGACGTCTACTAAAACAATTCCTCGCCGTGGAACGGCTGATACATCGGTTCTTCTCGTCTTCACAAGACACAACAATCTAAAGACATGTCACCATCAGGATTCTTAACATTATAGCGGGAGAAGGGAAAAAGATCGATCCCATAAAATTAATAACCCGTTTCTACAAAAAAATAAAATTAATAACGATGGGAAAGTGCTCTACGCAACACGCCGCGGCCCTGTGTGCCATTCGTCGCTGCCGGGTTGACCTTCCTGGCAGATCTCTGTTCCCTCTCGCGCAATCTAATTGGTCGCCTCGTGCCCCTCACGAACTCCTTCCCTCCGAGCCGCTACAATTATCATCCACTTGGTCAATTAGCCTGCAATAGCAAATTAAATTTTAAAAAAAAACTGCAATAGCATATCACAAATCAAGCACCAGTACATACATGAAGCCACGAACTAACCAGCTTATTGCTTGGCAATCATAACAGGCGATATATATAAACTCCAAGTTGCATCCTTGCATCGGCATCGTACCATTAAACTCCCCCGCGTGCGCGCGCCGGGGCACACAAGCAAAGCAGAGACATCACCCGCCCCGTGTCTCCCTCCTCCGATCCCGCCCGGCACCGGCACCGGAAAGGCAGGCGACATGGCGGCGTCCGGCGGCGCGTACACGGCGGACCTCCCGGCGGTGCCGGAGTGGCTGAACAAGGGCGACAACGCGTGGCAGCTGACGGCGGCGACGCTGGTGGGCATCCAGTCCATGCCGGGGCTGGTGGTGCTCTACGGCAGCATCGTGAAGAAGAAGTGGGCCGTGAACTCGGCCTTCATGGCGCTCTACGCCTACGCCTCGTCGCTGCTGGTGTGGGTGCTGGTCGGCTTCCACATGGCGTTCGGGGAGCGCCTGCTCCCGTTCTGGGGGAAGGCCGGGGTGGCGCTCTCCCAGGGCTACCTGGTGCGCCGCGCCGCGCTCTCGGCCACGGCGCACGGCGACACGCCGCGCACCGAGCCGTTCTACCCGGAGGCCACGCTGGTGCTCTTCCAGTTCGAGTTCGCCGCCATCACGCTGGTGCTCCTGGCCGGCTCCGTGCTGGGGCGCATGAACATCAAGGCGTGGATGGCCTTCACCCCGCTCTGGCTGCTCCTCTCCTACACCGTCGGCGCCTTCAGCCTCTGGGGCGGCGGGTTCCTCTACCACTGGGGCGTCATCGACTACTCCGGCGGTTACGTCATCCACCTCTCCTCCGGCGTCGCCGGGTTCACCGCCGCATACTGGGTACGTACTAGTACTAGTACTATACTACGGCACCTTCATTTTAATTCCTCCGATGCACCTCGTCGTTTCTTTCTGATCCCATCTATCCCACGACGTCGCCGGAATGGTGACGTCACTAGCTGCTCGGTCCCAAACCGGTCGGCGGCGAGGGACGATCGCTAACGTGTTTGGTAGGCGCGGATTACATTATGTTAGTTTGACCCAGCAGCCAGTGTTGGATTCTTCGCGGAGACGCTGCTGTGGGGATGCATGCACGGGTGGGTACCGCATCGCAGATTCAGAGTGATAGAATCAGCAGCGTGCTGCGTGCCTAGATTCAAAGTCACCATTGACGAAGAAAATTTAATTCGTGCCCCCTTGCAGAATTTTTTCTCCTGCTCCGTTGGAAAATCACATGACATTATTAGTGTGTTGCCGATGACTGCGCACGAAAAGGCCAATGGAGCATGTGAACAAGTTGGATGGCTTTCTACAGCAGCGACGGTCGGTAGCCGCCGCCGGATGGTCAATTCTGCAACATGCTGGGCTAGTGGCTACTCCAGCAGTCCAGCTGTCCAGCTGGTTGGGTCTCGATCGTCGTCATTTGTAATGGCGATAGAACTAAAACCACAAGAAAAAGAAAATAGCCGGTTTTGGTTTTTCAAAAGAAAATAGTCGATTTCATTCATGCCATAGAAATACTGTACAAGAGCAGTGCAGTAACAAGGCTCCAATTAAGATCGTTTGCCTTTGGTTTAGGGGTACGGATGGATGACCGTTGGTTGCGTGTGGCCTGCAGGTGGGCCCCCGGCTGAAGAGTGACCGGGAGCGCTTCTCCCCGAACAACATCCTGCTGATGATCGCCGGCGGCGGGCTGCTGTGGATGGGCTGGGCAGGGTTCAACGGCGGCGCGCCGTACGCCGCCAACATCGCGGCGTCCGTGGCCGTGCTCAACACCAACGTCTCCGCCGCCACCAGCCTCCTCACCTGGACCTGCCTCGACGTCATCTTCTTCAGCAAGCCGTCCGTCATTGGCGCCGTGCAGGGCATGATGACCGGGCTCGTCTGCATCACCCCCGGAGCAGGTAAAAAAAAAAAACATCGTCCCTATCTCTACACCTCCAGCCATGTCCCGTAGCTACGTACGGCTTCCCCGTCTCCGTACATCTCAGAAGCTTCAGTCTCACGGGTCGCGTACGCCGAGACGACATGCTGCTGATTGGGCTCGATCCGTCGTATAGGTCGTTGGAGCGTTCGACATCTGCTTGTATCAGGTTTCGTTTCAACGTCAAGTGATCAGAACGGATGACAAAAAACTAATCCACAGTCAAAAGAGGACGGTGGAAAACACGCAACGGGTAGCCAATCGCGCGCACGGCCGGCTCGTACGAAAAGTCGAAAACGAACACCACTGCCGCGTCACGACGTAACGGGATTTATTCTTTCTCTTCTTCTGTTTTTTTCTTAATCTGTCGAGCGCGATCGCTACCTTTTCCCTACTCCAAGTAGCCACATTCCCGCGGGCGCCGCGCCTCACCGGCCGCCGTCCCTGTTAATACTTTACACGGCACGATTAGGCGCCTTACTGCGAGCTAAGCAATTCTTAATTAGCTGATGTAAACATATGATTGGCATCAGATCAGTGTTAAAAAAAAACACTAGCGGTCAACTGTCTAGTGGAAGTTTTTTACTTCCTGTTTTTGTGAAATCTGATTTTTTTGCGTTTTTTTAACTATGTGGATGTTTTTTTTTTAAAAAAAATCACTGTGGATGTTTTTCAGGGCTTGTGCAGACATGGGCGGCGGTGATCATGGGCGTGTTCGCCGGCAGCGTTCCCTGGTTCACCATGATGATCCTGCACAAGAAGTCTGAGCTTCTGATGCGCGTGGACGACACGCTGGCGGTGTTCCACACGCACGCCGTGGCGGGGCTCCTAGGCGGCGTCCTGACGGGGCTCCTCGCGACGCCGGAGCTCCTGCGGATCGAGTCCCCGGTGCCGGGGCTCCGCGGCGCGTTCTACGGCGGCGGCGCGAGGCAGGTCGGGAAGCAGCTGGCCGGCGCGGCGTTCGTGGTGGTGTGGAACGTCGTGGTGACGTCGCTCATCCTGCTCGCCATCGGCCTCGTGACGCCGCTGCGGATGCCCGACGAGCAGCTCATGATCGGCGACGACGCCGCGCACGGCGAGGAGGCCTACGCGCTGTGGGGGGACGGGGAGAAGTTCGACGCCACGCGGCACGACGCGGCGAGGGTCGGCGGCGGAGGCGGCGGCGGCGTGGAGAGGGATGGAACGGTGGAGCAGCGGTTGTCCCGCATGGGAGCGGCGGGCGTCACCATCCAGCTGTAGGGCGCGTGAGAGTGAGACGCGCGCGGAAAGGCAGAGTTGTTTGTAGCGGTTGTTTTTCAGATTTTATATAGCATTTTTTTTTTTGAGGAATTTCAGATTTTATATAGCAGAACGAGAGATCAGAAAAGTTCTACAAATCCACCACCGGACCATAACATCGGTCGTGATGAATTGATGATGATCTTCTGGGTCATAAATGGGCCGCATACGTCACCGCGGCCCACTGGATCACGTTTTTCTTTGCGCCCAGTAAAGAAATCAGTCCAGCATTGAAATGACTGTCCAGCCCATTTGAAGCACCATACGCATGTTCGCCATCGTTCCCCTCGCCTCCCCCCCCCCCCCCCATTTCGGCCGCTGGCACGCTGCCGCGTGTTACTACCGGCGGCGTCCACCTCCGGCGCGACGCCCCGACCGACGCCCGTGGCCACAGGACGGCGGCTTTTGTGTTGTCGTTGGACTGGTTCCCCGGATGGCCGGGAGGCGGGAGACGGAGACGTTCTCTCGGCCACGCGGGCTAGCGCGGTGACCACTTCTCTAGCATTGCAATTGCATTACTGCCTCTTATTATTAGTACGAGTGCATTCAAGTACCAAACAGGTAACCATCCCATTCAAAGTCACGATCAGGACAGAGTTCCCTCTTATTAGATCAAAATTACAAGGTGAACACACAAATACACAAGGCACGCCCAAGCAAACACATGCCATGACCCAAGACGTACACTACCCCTCGAACACGGCGGTCAGCTCGGCCTCTCCCAGCACGTGCCCCTCGATGGCATCCATGAGCTTATCCTTGGTCACCTGCACACAATCACAACACAACACGTACGTACGTACGGCCTCATCAGTACGCCAAGAGAATCACGTCACGGCACAAGATATTTCAGGACCAGAAAAAATAAATGTCCGTACCTTGTTGCCGAGGTTGAGCTCGTCGTCGAGCGCGTAGAGCTTGAACTGGATGCGGTGCCCGTGCGACGGCGGCACGGGGCCGCGCCACCCGGGCTGCTTCCAGTCGTTGACGCCCTCCTGCACGCCGCCGGAGTGCGGCCCGGCGGCCCCAGAGGCGCCGTGCTCCCTGCCGGAGAAGCCCTCGGGGAGGCCCTTGGTGTCGGGCGGGATGTTGGCCACCACCCAGTGCGTCCAGGGCACGGCGGCGTCGGCGTCGATATCCTGCACCACCAGCGCCAGCGACCTGGTGCCCTCCGGCACGCCGTACCACTCCAGCGGCGGCGACATGTCCTTCTTCGCCCCCTGCCCCTCCGCCGAGTACTGCCGCGGCAGCCGCCCCTCGTGCGCCGCGATCGGGGGCGACACCAGCCTCAGGCTCTCCTGCGCCATGCCTGAATGCCCTGTTGTCGATGCCTGATGTGCTGCGGCGATGCTGTCTTCGTGTGCGTTGTGTGGCTGGGCGTTTCTAGCTGGTTCTCTCGAGCTTGACGACGAGGGTGGCGTCAGGCGTGTGGGGGTTTTAATAACGGAGCGCGGCGGCGTGGGGGGCGGACGCGTGCCGCGGCGGCGAGGGGGGTACGTGGTGTCGGTGCCTGGGGTCGTGTCGTGTTTTCCCGACGGGGCCGGGGCGCCGGCCATGAGAAGATTCGAGAAGGTTACAGGTCAAGAACCGATTAGCACTAGAGAATTGGATTACGCAGGTTCTGTGTCCGTGTTGTTGCTTCGTCGAGATGTTTCGAGTTTTGCCGCTCGTGTGATCGCGGCCGTTGCCTTTCCAGCAGCGCCGGAGGAAACTCAGGAAAAAAGAGTGATGCAGGATTCGGATTTTTGGACGGGCCGTATCTTTTCTCTCCTGCTGAAACCATCGGCCTAAATAAATTAGGCCCAGCTAGCCCTCAAAAAATTTGGCCCATCTTACTCTAACAGCATGAATCCATTGCCCCCTCCCCCCGCGTGCGTGGGCCTTGTAGGCCTAATGAGATGTCCAAGCAACCGATTTCGAACAATTCTCGAACATCGATTTTTTTCAGGCCCATCGAACATATATTCGTTTCGAACTAGTAACTCCATTGTAGGTGCTCTGCTGCCTCCTCATGGAATCCCTCAACAGACTGCCTTCGCATTCGAGTTTTTCGGACTCTAGAGTGATGGCATAATAAAAAAATTCTACCGCATAATCATGGAAACACCGTAGGTACAATTGTGCAAACGAAAATCGTGCAGCCCCAATGAAGATCGGTACTACTAGTATATTTGTATCAGATCGGTTGCGGTATCTGCCTAACAAAAACGAAAATCTGCCGGGAAACAAATAATGTCATGTTACCATCATCTTGCCTGCAATCCCACTAGCAGCTACCTTAGCTACAACTGTAGCGGCAGGCCCCATGGCACCTCAAAGGCTCAAATACACGCGCGCGCATCATCGTTCGGCAATCACTAGGGCACTTGGCAGCAATAATGTCACTTCGTACCAACACGGCTGAAAGTTGCAATAGGCCTGGTCACTTTCGGCCTTCGAGCTCTTGTGCACGAACATGTTTTTTCCTGTACTACCAGCGATGGATCAGGTGAGCCGTTCCGTTGGTCCATCTCATCAGCAGGGCCATCCGATCCAGCAGCAGCTACTTGTATCTTTCGCGTCATCGTGCAGCCGTGGTCACACGCGAGCTTTCGCATCGGACACGCACTCGCCCTTGCATCTTTTGATCTCTACTCTACCTGATCAAGATCAACGAATCTCCCTCGTGGATCTCCTCATCAGCTGCCGTTCACGCACCGCCGGGTCGAGATCCAGTGGCGCATGCATCGACCCTCGTATCTCTCACATCATGCCCGCCGGGTCCAGCAGCCGAACGTAGGACGTCCAATCCACCGGATCGCACGACTTCCTCCTGTACGGCTCCCGCGCCACTCGCCGGCCGATGCGCAAGCATCTGCTGTTGCCGGCCGCTGCCTGCCTACTTGCACTGGTGAAACGAATCGGACTTTTAGTGATAAAGTCCGACTCCCTGTACCATTGCGATAGTCCCAGGAATAGTGCTACCACGTACAGAACTCATCTCAGAAGTATATCACAGACATCCATTCGAATTACATCACATGCCATAAATATAGTGACCAGTACATGCCTCTGGAATAAGTACATAAGCCTCATGGGCTAAATGCAACAAATAGCGCGGCAGAAACTATCAAGCGTCCTCCATGTGGTCTCCTCTCCACAGGCAACCTTCTGAGCGTAGCTGCAGCCTAGTCGTACCACCCATCATGGTTGAACTCGTGCTCGGACTCGTACCCTGCGAACTCACAGACTGTTCCCAAGGAGTGGAACAGGTTCACGTCACCATCTGTATGCAAGTTTTAGGTGGCCTAATTCTAAGGGGAAAGAAAATAGCAATGGAAAGGGTATATGTTTCCTAAGCAGCAGCAGCAGCATATAGTATCATCATTCCCATATCCCTCTTTTACCACAACTCGGGCCGTCCTGGCTCACCAGGTCCCATCTCGACACAACACCTCCATCTCTCGGGCGATGCGCGGGCTCCCATCCCCGGCATCTCAAGAGGTACGGACGGATCACAAGGGAAACGGAGCTCAACCTCCCTCTCTCCGCCCGCACCAACGACCTCACACACTCTCCTATAGGGGAAGAGAAAGCATATCCCAAAACAATGGACGACCGAGACATTAATACTGCGCTTTCCGAGACCAAGGTCACGGATATACGTATAGATCATAAGACTCTGCAGAGCTTGTACGCCTGTACCCAACTCGGGCTGCAAACCGGGGTTCAACCAGTTGAGACACAACCCACAACTAGTAACTCCTAACCGGAAACGGCATCCTCCTGCATCCCTCGGGTCTGAACGCCTCGGCACGCTAACCTTGGCCCCAAGAGCTGTGAAGACGTTCCCCGTGGGCCAGACGGGGAATAGCTCGCCGATTGGGGGTGTACGGACGCATCCAGTCCCCCTGACACAAATACCACACTGTAGTCGCCAACAGTCCGGATGCCGCTCCGAGAAAGGCTAGCTGGTACTCCTCCCACAAAAGCAAGCTGGTGCGTGCGGTACAGTGATCACGAGGTCGGTCGACAAGGTTTAATGTGTCGGTACGGGTGTCATCGTCCCAAAAGCGTATCCACCGCAGTGGTCCGCAACCGTTACCATCTCAGGTAACCGCCATACTCCTAGCTCCCAATCACAAGTCACAACCGTGCCCGCCACAGGCACAACACAGGGCTTACTCAGAAGCATGCCCCTGGCTCCCCGAAAGCCTAAGTCGGGTTGTTATAAATACCCGCACCGACAAGGACCTACTAAGGTCAAAATCACCATACTCCTTCCCAGTTTTCCCCACACACCCCACACAGAGAATATCTACCAATCCACACATAGCATGCACAGCAATAGCAACACCTCAAGTATGAGTAGTAGGTCATCAAGGGGTAAAGGCAATAAAGGGCTATGCATGGCTAATCATCGTATAATGATCACGTGCAAGCACTAGCAGACTAACAGCATATGCCTAATGTGCATTCAAAAGATGGGATGGGCGTGAACCTGGAGAGAGCGGGTAGTTGTCGAAGTCCTCGGCCGGATCCTCAATCAGCTGCTCTCTGTCGTCGTCTCCTGAACACGGAAGGTACGGTAAATCCTACGGTAAATGGCAAGAAATCCAAAGAACAGCAATGTAGAAGATCCAAATAACTTCAAATACCCTCCCAAACTGTTATTCATATTTTTAAAAAATTATAGAAACTGGTTTCATAATTTTCTGACTTAATTTGAATTAGTTATAAATTTTCTAAGTTTAAATCATTTTCTGAAAAAGATAAACGAATTCCCGAAAAGATTAAATCCGGAAAATCCAGAGCGCGACACGTGGCAGCACCAGAACGCGCCACGCGGCCCTGCTGACGTCAGCATGACGTAAGCCTGACGTCAGCCGAGGGGTCCGGTATTGATGACGTCAGCGTGGGCCCGGCTGACGTCATCACGACCAAGTCAGCCTGACAGGTGGGTCCACTGGGCGGTGGGCCCCGCCTGTCATCGACTCGGCTCGGCGCGTCTTCGCGCGTGGGCGCAGTCCACCGTGAGCCGTGAGTGCGGCTCACGTGGACCGCGTCCACCGGATCCGGTGCGGCTGCGCCTGTGTGGCCAAATTCGCGTGCGGCCAGATTCAAATCGGATGGGGAAAAGTTTACGCGCGCGACGTGTTTGACGAAATGCCGCAACGGCGTTCGCGACGCGCGCGACGCGACGGCTCGGCGTGCGTGCGCGTTCGCTCGTCAACACGCGTGCGCGGACTTGTGCGGCGTGTGTGTGTGGTCTGGCGTGCCCGTGCGTGCGCGCGTGCGTTCACGAACGCTTGCGCGGCGCGACGCGGCGGCCGTGCTTGTGCTGACGACGGCGAGCTCGCCGGCCGTGCGAGGCAGCGCCTCGTGGCCGGGGCTGCACGCGAGCGTGCGTGGCGCGCGGGCTGGTGCGCGTGCGTGAGCAAGTGCACGTGTGTGCGGGTGGGTGCGTGCGCGCGCGCCATGGCCGCGGCGAGGCCTAGCAGCCCGGTTCCGCGGCTGCTAGCGTGCGTGCGCAAGCGCGAGTGTGTGCGTGAGGTCCCTACAGAGAGAGTGCGGCACGAAGGCCGGGCAAATGGGAGGGTGGCCCTAGCGGCGGCACTAGGCCCATGGCGGAGCTCCGGCGAGCGGCGTCGAGGGGAATCAAGGTTGGTCTCGGGGGATTTGCTCACCTACGGGCTCGAGAAGAGAGAGGCGAAGCAGGGAGACCGTTGAGGCAGCGATGAGGCGACGCGGTGCCGGCTCGGAGCAGCGGTCGTCGTCGACGTCGGTGTTCGCGGCGGTGTTCACGGTGGCGCACGGCTCGGCGTCGTCGAGGTACGGCTTGGCTCGTCCTCCGTATCCCCTTGGCGGCTGCGGAGCTTCTCCTCGAGACGGCGTTCCTCCTCCTCCCTTCCACTTCCTCCTTCTTTCCCTTCTCTCCCTCTTTTCCCCTTCCCCTCCTCTGCTTCGCGTCCACGGTGGTGGCGAGAAGGGGATGAACCCCGTGAGAGTGTATGGGTTCGAATTGGGGCCCGGGCTGCTACTTGTAGGCGAAGGCATGGGGTTGAGGTGACTTGGGCGAGAGGTAAGGGCGTAGACGTCAGCGGGTCACACGAATTGCGTGACCCCGGCGCGACGATGGCGAGCGCGTGCGCGCGTTCCGCGGCGTGGAGGCAAATTTAAATTTAATTTATAATTCAAATTTAAAAGTGTATTTATATTTCAAATAAAATCCAAACAAATCCAATAAAATCCAAATGACACTCTAGATATATTATCCTTAAATAAAATATTATTTTGCTAGGATTTAGATGAGAAGTGAACTTGACCTTAGGCAAATTTAAATTGTAGCACATTTCATTCATATTTTTAAATCCACATTTTTTTTAAACATACAAATTTTAGGAATGTTGCAACTGGTACAGCAACTGGATTGTAGCTGGCCATCCATGAATCCATGATGGAGGCTGTACGAAAAGGGTCATGGATCAGTCTATCAGGGGCCCCAGGTAGTGCGGTGCTGGCCAGGACACGGCCACTTTTGCATGCATCCTCGGCTGTATCCGAACGAGCGCCGCCGTCCCTCCCGAGCTTTCTTCACCTCTCCCCGTCTCTTCTCCGCACAGCTTAGCCGCACCTTGCCGGATGCAGCGTCGGCAGGCTCGAGTGCGCCCTGCCTCTCGCACCAGCAACCACCCGACCCAGCTGCTTCCGGCTACGCACAAGCTGATAATCTAAGCCACGCGCTAGTACTCCTCAGGGCCGCGGTCGCCGGCTAGCTCAGCTCACCACTGCGCTGCACTACACGACCAGGCGAAAAGCACCGGCAGATTGCGAGATATATTGCGCGCGGAAAGCGGTCGTTTCATCTTGCCGTTAATTGCCGTGCCGCGACGCGCCCGACCCGGGATATTTTCGCAAGGCACGGTGCCGGCCAGTGCTGCGGCCTCCGGGCGATTAGGCACACGGTTCCCCTTCTCTGCCCTTTAATCATCCACGCCCCTTTGCAGCTAGCGACGTGCCCCTGTCGCTGTTGGGGGTGAATAATATATTGACGGGATAGGGCTGATCGATCCATCCATGGATCAGGGTTGGGGAAAAAGATGGTGATTTCTTGTGCCGCTAGTGATATGCTGGATGATGATCTCCAGCACTACTCAAGCCTCGGCAGCGCGGGAGGGTCCCATGTTGCACGGTCTCTTCCCTTTTGTGGCACTACCAGCCTTATCTCTCGAGGACTCAAAGAAGGTTTTGCCGTGACAGTGAGCTGCTGCTAGGTAGCGTTCGCCGGACGGCGTCGCCAGGTGACGCTGGATTGCACGTAACATCGCACCAGGGGCATGTCGATCGTACCATATATTCGCGCATGTTGCCTTTGCTCCGATCGACGGCCGTGCGTATCCAGTAGTTGTCATCAGGATTTATCGGCAGAGGCGACAAAAACGATGAGAGATGGAAGAACTGGACAGCTAGCATGGTGATCGACGGGGTGAAGTTATTTGCCGAACTGATCGAGTAAAGCCGTTTGCATGATTGATCGCCGTGCAGCTTTGGCTCCAGCAGTCCGTGTCGATCCTGCCGTGGAAAGCTTCGTCGAGATAATGGTTGTGCGTCAACTACTGGCTTGGAACACGCACGCCCACACAGTTTGCATCAGCACGGGGAGTTCGTTGCTGAGAGCTTTGTTGAGAGTGCATGTGTGCGCGCCACGAAAGACGGAACCATGCAGAACGACACATCTGCACGCACGGCGATCCACCACGGCGGGCGTATGGCGTGTCGTATTAGGTAGTGTTTGGTTGATTGAAATAAAAATGTCGCATTAGACTCCCGTCATCTCGGTTAGCTCCCGTTCTGTAGGCACAACGGACAGGGACCCCGATCAAACGCCTGTCCACATGTCCGGAGTATCTGTATCCATTTCAGAGCTGAGTCAGCGTGGACAGTCGAGTCGGACTCGTCCGTCTGAACGCATTGACCGTGGTCTACGACGGAATAGTACAGGGCTACGTAGTTTGCTCTACCATGACTGTTACAGGTCCAGACGGTAGGCTAGCACGCGACCGAATCTTTCGAACCTGCACACCCTGAAAACGAACTGTGCCGGCTAGTCAAACGACCCGATCCTCCCGCGCCGTCGGCACCCGGCTGAAAATTCAGTGTGTGTTTAGTCAGTGGGAGAGAAAATAACTTTTTCTGGGAAGTGTGTTCTGTGAGAGGGATGAATAGAAAAGTTTAAGAGAATTGGAGTGAAACTTTTCTGGAAAACGTATTGTTTGAGAGGGGTAAATAGGAAAGTCCAAAAAAACTTCTGGAACTAAACACGACATCAACGGCAGTCTTGCAGCAGATCGTTAATTCTCTCCTTGCAGCTGGCTTCGACCAAAGGGGGATTCTAATTTCAAAATCTCAAAATTCAAGCCAAACTCCAATGAATCCCAATGCATGACCGTCCGTTTGCGGCCTCGTGCTCATTCGCTGTTGCCTGCATGCCATTGCCACCGTGCAATCTGGGTCGTCGAAAATTTGGGGCTAGCTAGCTTGGTTGTTTGCCCCACTGGCTGACGGCTGACGCCCACTACTACTGGCGCCCGGTAGCCTGCAGCCTCTCGCCAACCTTAAAAGGGACGGCCCTGCCGCTTTCAAATTTTATAAACCACCACACACCCATCCCGTTTCACGCCCCCCCCCCGCCCCCCCCCCCCCCCGCCGATCGCTCTCGCCGCCCTCGTCGCCAAGGTCGCCTCCCCCCGGCCCGCCCCCCCGCCGAGCCACACGCCACCGCTCCCACTTGCTCGCGACCAGGCGTCCCGAAGCTTCGTCGTCACCACCACTGGCTCGGTGGTCTCCCGTATCCCCTCCGCCACATATAGTGGTCATCGCGTGTGTGAGCGAGCGAGCGAGGCGAGGCGAGCGTGTGGGGATTCATCAGCGCCGGCGCGCGAGGAACGACAATGGCGGAGCAGGAGGGCGCGGCGGGCGGGAGCCAGCAGGTGGTGATGCGGTGGAGGTACGGGGACGTGGGCGACAGCAACTTCGCCGTGCACGGCCGCGGCGTGCCGCTGCTGGTGGGCCTGCTCTGCGCCGTCGTCTTCTTCGTCGCGCTCTGCCTCTACCTCCGCTGGCGCTGCCACCGCTACACCCCCGACCCGGAGGCGGCGGACGCGTCCTCCTCCTCCTCGTCCCCCGCGGCGGCGTCGCCCGGCCTCGACGCCGACGCCATCCGCGGGCTGCCCGTCACGCTCTACCACCCGCCCTCGTCGCCGCGGCGGCCTCGCCTCGTCATCCCGGCCGGTACTAAAGGCGAGACCGGCGGCGAGGACGGCGACGACCAAGCGGATGCGGCGGTGCTGTGCTCGATCTGCATCAGCGCTCTGGTGGCTGGCGAGAAGGTGAAGGTGCTCCCGCCATGTGGCCACTGCTTCCACCCCGACTGCGTCGACGCCTGGCTCCGGTCACAGGCCAGCTGCCCGCTCTGCCGATGCCTCCTCGCCGCCGGCGCCGCCGCCAAGCCCGCAGCCGCCGTCAACGGAAGCGACGACGCCGTGTGAATGGGGGGACACCTGGTCGACAAATTAAACGAAGCTTCCTTCCGATGACAAGAGGGGCCCAGCTGCCAGCGTCCCCCCCCCCCCCCCCCCCCCGCAAGACCCGGGCTTTGAATCCGCGCGCCATTTAATGATGGCCGCCATGACCGCGTCAGATCTACTCGTCGTTCGTGAGTGCGCTTGTTGTTTAAAGAAGCAGCCTGGTCGCCAATGGCGTCGGGAAAATATAATGCAGTGCGTGGCCTGCAGCGGCTGGCATCCCCAGAGTTCTTTGGAGGCCGGCGTGGGGTCGCATGACCTCGCCGGCCGCTTTCTTATTGATAGCTTTCTCTGATCAAGGCTCTCTTCCGATGCAAGGGAAAAGTGGTGTAAGCTGTACATAGCTTTTGAGTATTTATAAGCAGGCAATTTAACGTACTAGTGGTGCTGGTTCAGGTGGAATCTATGTTAGCGTAACAGCAGCACTGACACGGGCAAAGGGGCCTTTAATTAGTTCGTAAAGATCTATAGTTCTAGGAGTATACTATGTTGCATTGCACAATGCACTCCCTTTTTGTTTTGATTCCACGTAACGCTGTCCATACAAGCTAGGTACACTTTTCGTAAAAGTGTTTTTTTCTTCCTTCCCTTTGCAAATATCTCGAATGATCGATTGCATAAGCTAAATACATTGACCGTATTGTTAGAATTGGATGCCCCAAGGAGCTGGCCGTGCCTAACTCAGTTGATTAATGGTGCCAGACCATCTAACTTCGAGTTCTCGATCAGATTGGATTGGGGTGCCTATTTATTCTTGATTTGCTACCGACTAGTTCCTCTTGGACTAATCCCATTGTTAGCGCATATATCTAGAAATCTATTAGCATTCACACTGTGCTCTAACAATGGTGTCGGTGCCTGATTTGGTCGCACCGGTACCAACAAGTAATTGCGATGCTAACCACTCGTTTCCCTGATGGCGAGAGTGAGAGACGGGAATTTATCCTGGTTCCGGCCACAGGGCCGTACGTCCAGCAGTGGTGCGATGCACCGGTTTCGTGTTGCTCGTATAGGGGTTTACAAGCTAGATGGGAGAAAGAGATGAGCTCCTAAGTCCCAAGCAGTGTGGCGTGTTCTAGAGTGTGTATGAACTCGTGCCCTTGTGTCTTGCCGTGTGACTTGCCCTTTGCATGGGCTTCCCTTCCCCTTTTATAGACCAAGGGGGCAGGGGTGCGAGTACATGTGTCCGTTGCTGAGTGTACTGCTCGTCCATGCCGCGCACTGTGCGAGCGGGAATCGCGCCTTCCAACTCCGGCTGACGACATGGCAGTGGCTGACGTAACGTCCTTCCTTCTGGTGACGGCTCGCGGCGTCGAGGGTGGCAACTTGCGTACGGCGTTCAGGTCGAGCCTCCGTGGTCTCCTTCGAGGTTGCCTTCGAGGGTGGCAGCGCGTCTGGCGGGGGGTAAAGTCCAAAGGGTGGTTGGCACAGTGCTGCTGGCAGGGTTAGGTCTGGCCGGGCAGCATGGCGCTCAGAAGTCTACTGTTGTGAGTGGATTTGACCGATGTCTTCTCCGGGGCGAAGGTGGTTGCGTGGAGCAGTGGTCCCTGCTTTTTGACCGCAAAGGGTCGTCATGATGTCTCTGATGGGTCGCAGAGTCCCGGGCGCTGTTCCCGGCGAGGCCGGCTCGAGCTTGGATCGCAAGCTCGAGCTCGCCGAGCCTCGAATCGAGATGGAAATCACTCGCTCGGGGGTAGAGGTCTCCCTCGAGGCCGCTGAGCCTCGAACGAGACGGAAATCCTCGCTCGAGGGTGGCCGCCCACCTCGACCGGGATGAGTGACGAGGAGTTATCGATGGCGGGTCTTTGTTGGGCCGTAAAGCCTGGCCAACATCGTCGTGGGCCTCATTGCCGAGTAGTTTTGGGCCTAGATTGGGGTACCACTTTTGTAGGTACCCGACAGTAGCCCCCGAGCCTTCGTAGGAATGAGGTTCAATCCTGCGAAGGTTGGTGTTCGTCGAGGCTTTCGAGGCCTTTGTATCTTCGCGAGTTCTGGGGATCCGTGGGGGCGCGCTAGCGCACCCGCGGGTGTAGCCCCCGAGGCCTTGGGAGAGTGGTTGACACTCTCCTAAGGTCTCAACTTGATATGAAGAGCATCCGCTGCTTCCCCAGGTGCGGATTCGTCCGCTATGCCTGAGGTGGGGGAGGTTTGGAACTTTTTTCGTGCCTCGTGCTCCCTGTTCGAGGAGGCTGAGGAGGAGGCGACCCGTGCTTCCCTCGATGGGATCGAGCCATGGGTGCCCGGTTGAGCTGGTAACGGGTGGTTCGAGCGGACGTCCATGCCCCGTTCGATGAGGGTAGGCTCACGGTCATAGGACACGCCCGTAGAAGCCTTTCGCAAAAGTATGCTAGATAGGACTCGACCTCATTCGATAGAGGTCGAGGGCTCGATGCTCCCCCCGAGGGGTCCCTCGATCTAGGCACTTTGCTTGGCCTCGAACATAATCGGTTGGTTTCCCCGAGCGTTCGAGCTTCGAGGGTACCGTCGATTATCCCTGACTCGGTTGATCTGAGGCCCCTGTCGAAACCCTTCGTAGGCCCAAGGTTCGAACCCCTGATCAGTAGCACGATGGCTTCTCCACTTCGAGGAGGAAGCCTCGAGCGTTGATTTTATGAGTTCCGCTCCGCGCGGGAGAATGAGGCTTTCGAGACCCCTCTCCCTCGAAGGGGCTTCCTCGAGCCTTCGAGCTTCGAGGCCCTTCCTTCGAGGGTGGGCGCCTTGAATGCGCCCGTTCCATGTTCTGCGCGGGTCATGATGACTGGCAACGAAAATCTCGCGGTTTCGTGGGTTCGTGGGAGAAGTGGGCGCGCTTTCTCAGGCGAGGCGTGCGGGCGCAGTTCGACACGACCGCACGTCTGCCACGCCAGACTCCTCGAGAATCACGGCGCAATCACTCGATGGCGCGGTTGACGCGGCCCGCGCCGTTACGTCTCCCGGGGCGGTTCTAGGTGTCAGCCTATGGAGGTGTCGTGTCAAGGCCGGAGCGCTGCCGCGCCTTGCTCCACGGGAGGAGTATAAATAGCGCGGTAGCGCCCATGCCAAGGGTACGCTCCCCTTAGCATTCTTGCCTGTGCCTTGAGCCCTTTTGCCCTAGCCTTTGCCTTCATCTTCTTCCTTCGTCCGAGCTCTTCCCACCACCATGGCCCAGTTCGTTGATCCTGCGCCATGGAAGCCATCCAACGCCACCAAATCCTGCCTAGAGAGTCTCGTGGAGGTTGGGGTGCTGCCGCCAAATGTCGACGGCGAGCCTCCCATTTGGATCTCGCCGGGGGCCGCCACGGAGCCCGATCCGCCGGCGGGCTATCGCTCGTTTCCACGAGGGGGGCTTCGATGTTCCGGTGGGAAGGTTCATGCGGGCGCTGTGCTTCCACTACAAGGTGGAGCTGCACAACTTCTCGCCCAACGCGATCTCGCAGGCGGCGGTGTTCGTCGCCGTCTGCGAGGGTTACCTGGGCATCGAGGCCCACTGGGACCTTTGGCGCCACCTCTTCTCCGCCGGGCTCTTCACGGAGGCCGTCTCCAAGGGGGTTCGCCGCCCCGCTCGCGCTGGTGGCCTTGTGCTCCAAGTCCGGAGGAGCCACAAGGATCTCTATATCCCTTGTTCCATGATCTCCAACAACCAGGATTGGGACAAGGGGTGGTTTTATCTCCGCAACGACGGAGGACGTCTTCCGCCCTACTCCGGCAAACTGTTGTCGAAGAAGCACGACTACTGGACGTTCGGGGTGTCGCCGCCGGAGCAGAAGGAAAAGCTTGCTCCGTTGATCGAGGCGCTCCAGCGCCTTTCGAGGCACGGCCTCACCGCTGGTGGGGTCATCGCCAACTTCCACCGGCGGCGGGTGCTTCCCCTCATGCAGCGGAGGCTCCCGCTGTACAAGATGACCCCCGGTGCCGACGTCACCGACACGGCGATGGCAGCGGAGCCGTTGCCGGTTGCTACCGCCGTGCAACGGGCGCGGCGCGCCGTCGACAAGTTGCCGGACGACCCGTGGGCGGTGCCGATGCGGCCCGAGGATGGCTACCTGAGCCTCGTGAGTGATTTTCGTCCCACGTTTTTGCTTTTTTGTTTTGTTTTCGTGTCTCTAACCTTGCGAATGGTGCCTCGCAGGGCGTATCGTGCAGCCAGTACTCCAAACCCCCTGTCCCCGAGGACAAGGCTGTTAACCGCGCCCTCGCCGAGAAGGCGAAAGAGGACAAGGATCGGAGAGAGGCGCGGCGGAGGCGGAAAGATCGGAAGAGGAAGAAGCACGAGGCGGAGAATCGCGAGCGGGCGGAGCAGGGGCTCCCACCGCTCTCGACGCCGGAGTCTTCCCCTGATCCCGATGCGTCTGAGGAAGACGGCGGGGTGAGGAGCCCATCTCCTCTCGAGCTTCCCGTCTCTTCGCGGGGTTCCCCCGGTGGGGCCGCCCCGGCCGCGGCATCTGGGGGCGGTGGCGGAGAGATCGTTGATCTCGGGACAGCGCCATCGACCGTGGTGCCCTCTGCTGGGTGTCCATCGGGGGCAGCAACGGCTGTTCTCGAGGAAACCCAGGGTCGAGGCGAGGCCCCTCCGTCGACCATGGCGCTTGCCTCTGAGGGCCCATCGGGGGTAGCGCCGGCTGCCCTCGAGGAACCTCAGGATCGAGGCGAGGCGCCCGAGCGGCCGAGCGCCATCGAGGAGGCCCCGGCCCGTGGGCCGGAAGTGGAGGTCCCCCAAGTAGAGCCCGTCGCCTCTACGGGGGGCGAGGAGGTCTCGAGGGTGACCCCTCAAGGGGAAGCCGACGTCTCCGCGGGAGGCGAGGCCTCGAGGATGGCTCCTCGAGGGGAGGCCGGCGCAACCACGGGAAGCGAGGCCCCGGGGGTGGCTCCCGTCTCAACCTCGAGGCCGAAACGGAAGCACCTCTTCGTGCGGTAAGTCTTCTTCGTTGCCTGCTTGTCGTTGATGTTTCGTTTCTGTCTCTGACCGAGCTTTTTTCGTGTCGCAGTCGATCTGGGGGGCGGAGCACGCCTTCCCTTGCGCCGACCAAGGCCCTCAAGATCGGGCCAAGCTCGTCGCCTCACCCATCCTCGCAGCTCCTGGGCCCGACGAACGAGGTCGTGCAAGACTTCGTCACCTTCTTCGACACTCAAGCGGAGCTGTAGGTCGAGCAGCAGCCGCGCGAGGAGGCGCCCCGGGTCCTCGAGGAGCCGAGACCGCCTCAACTCCTCGAGGCCGCTGTCGAGCCCCACGCCGAGGTCGCTCGACCCGAGGGGGCCACCCCCGCGCATGGGGAAGCTCTTCGCGTCGAGGAGCCGTCTGCGGCGCCCGTGGAGGCGGACGCCGCGGTGGTCCCCCCGCATGAGGGGGGAGAGGGACGAACCCATGGCGGCGGGTTTCCCCATCTGAAGGAGCTGGCAGAGGCTCTGGGGGTGGGAGCCCCCGTGACGCAGGGGCACGAGAGTGGCGAGGCCGCGCCATCAACTCTCATCGTGGCTCCGCTGGGGCCAGCGCCGGCCTGGTCCTACGGGGCACATGCCCGTGGAAGCGCGGAGATGTGGCAAGCCCGCCGCGAGCTTCCCCAGCGGTTCGTTGATGAAGCCGTGGCGGAGGAGCACCTGTGGGAGGTTCAGTCGTCGCATGGCCAGGACGTTCGCAGGGCGCTGCGAGACATCCTCCGTCTTCACGATGAGGCCGGCAAGATCCACCAGGTGCGTTTCGGCGTAGCTAGTGTTTTCGCCGTACTTTGTTTTTTCAAAGGAGGCTTAGCTCGTCTTTTGCAGGAACTCCGCCATCAGGCGTTCGCGAAGAACGACCAGATTGCGGAGCTATTGTTGGAGCTCCGTCGCTTGTCAGGGGCGCTCGAGGCTCGAGACCACCAGCTGGCCGACCTTCGAGGCGCTCGGGACCGGGTTGTCGCCGAGTGCCGGGAAAAGGGCGAAGTCATCTCTCGCCTAGATGACTCGGTCAACGCCCTTCGCGAGCAGCTTGCGAACAGCAGCACCTGGCTCGATAATGAGCGGGCTGCGTGCGTTGCGGCGGAGACGGCGGTCGAGGAGGAGCGGCGCCTCGTGGTCGAGGCTCGAGACCAGCTCGAGCGGGAGCAAGCGGCTCGGGCTGCGGCGGAGCGGCAGGCTCGAGAGGCGGAGAAGGCCCTCGAGGCTACTCAGGGACAAGTCGAGGGTAAGCCGATTTGGCTCGAGCTCTGACCCTTTTGTTTTGTTGCTTTTTCGTTTCTGACTGACTTTGTTGGTGCAGCGTTGATGTGGCGGTCCACTCCGAAATTATTCCAAGTTAAGTACCTCGGGACCACTAATCAAGTAGTCAGGCACTTAATCCGGAATAAGCTGGAGCGCCGTCGGATTAAACCCGATTAACCACGTTCTTTTCTCGATCGAAACAACAGCACGCCCACACGAAGGTGAGTTCCAGAGATTACAACATTCCACCATTGAACATTCACAAAAGGTATCACAAGTTATTACAAACCAAGTTCAAATTTAAATCAGAGTACAAAAGTCTTGCAGCGGAAATAAAAGTTTCATTGCAGCGGAAGATAATCTAACGACGATACAATAACACCGTGCTGAAGCCTGCCACGATGCTACTCCTCCCGATCCTCGGCAGAGGACGGAACCCATTCGATGTGCCAGCCAGGGGGAACCTGGGCAGGCCAAGACAAAGCATCGACATCCAACGGTGTACCTGTAAATTAATGCCACAAGCAAGGCTGAGTATACTAATACTCAGCAAGGCTTACCCGTCGGGTGAAATCTACATCACCGACATCTAGACAATGAGAGGCTTTTGGCTAGTGGGTTTGTTTGCCAAAAGCAACTAAAAGTAGGTCCTTGCTTTCAAGTTTTAGCATCATATTCTAGTAATTTTAACCATTCTAGATTAGCATCCTCTCTAAGCATACAAGTAATGCAATACAATTTAATTCATAGAACAAGTTCATAAATATCATAATTCCACTTGTTACTCAATGTAGCATGGCGGTCAAGCAGTCTCATTAACCGCGAGAAGCGGACAGTTCGAACCGAATTTCTGCTACCTGGCCAGGGGAAACCCAACACACACGGATACTCTGCTTGCTATAAAAGGTACAAGCATTTCCCAACCTTTCCCATCGATCCACAATTCGGAACCGGGTCCATTTCCTTAGGATAAAGGTTTACTGCTTCACTCACAGTCTCACGCATATATCCACAAGTGTACGGCAGGGGAAAACAAAGTTTCCAAGGAGAGATGGCTATCGGCCCTAGCTGCTTCAATCTGGTACCGGGCTTACCGGCTCCCATATACCGGCATGCATGTGGTACGTTCAAAAACTTGACACACTCATCCACACATTTCGACCTTAATCAATTATCATACACGGACGGGAGATCTACATCTATCATCCCGCCCGTCAATCCTTATGATTCCAACATAAGAAAAGACAAGCAACTCCTATGTCTCGCGAGTGACAGGAAATCACTCGACTTGTAACGGACCTAAGCAATGCCCTATCGATCCTTTCATACTAGTGTTGCAATTCATAGGTACTAGGAAATGTGTAGCTAAGGTATTCAATCAACTCCTTGAACGTAAATGCACAAGCATAGAGAAGTCATAATGCATAATTGGTAAAGGTTAGGTTATGCTCCGGGGCTTGCCTTCTTGCTCGGACTGGGGGTTAGCCTCGGGGTTGGTCGATCCTGCACCGGCACCTTCTTCCGGGACTTCTTCCTCGTCTGCGGGGATGGGTGGTAGTTGCCGTCCGGGATGGCGCCTTCTACATGAGATGCATAGTTTAAGGCGGCTGCCTATATATTCTAAGACTAAGGCCTTGAAGGCCATATTCACCTAGACATGCTTAAGCATTACTATGCTCTTCACAAAAACAAGGTGTAGGTGTGGAAAAAGTTTTATTGTTTTCGATGGTGATTGTGTACATATATAAAAGAATTCTATTTATTTCTTCACAAATTTGGGTGCTGCTCTGGAATTTCAGACTCTAACCATTTTTATTCTAACTAATTACCCAAAAAGGTTTATTCTTTTATATAAATCAATTTCCACCTAGATTCCTTCCCATTTTTGTTTCTCCATTTCTGCTCAACATTTTTCCCTATAAACTTTATGACAGCTACTGGAGTATATGAGCTAAGCTCACTCCAAAATTTAGCTAATTCTGAGCTACACACAATTTATTAAAAATATAACAAACAGCTAACTGCAGAAGTGAAATAAATTCATATAAAATTAAAAATTTATCCATTTCAGGAGATTTTCCTACCAAAGCTAAGCATAGGCATGAGGAGGGCTCTGGCCAAGTGGAGGCTCAAAATAACCCTTGGGTAATCCTCAATAAATTTCTAACCAAAAACACATATTTATTTATTTGCTAGCCTAAACAGAGTAAAAATTAAGTTTTTCATTTTTAACAGGTGTGCTAACAAGTTTCTAGTCCTCTGGAGCAAAATGGTGATTTTTCACTGCACAGATTATTTTTAAAGATTTCTGCACTGCAAAAAGACAGAAAACACATTTTAATTTATAACTGGAGCTACAGTTCATATTTTTAGGTCCCCTTTGGACACAAGCTGTCCAAAGTCACTACACACAACATATCCAAAGCTCAACCCTAGCGGAGCTCTGGATTTGAAATGGTGCACTACTTTCCATTTTCATAGTTTGAATTTTAGCTCAAAAACAGTTCATCAAAAGTATAAACATGTCTAACAGAGATTGTAGTTTAGACTCTCACGAATCCAGAGAGTATTTTTGATTATTTTTCTGATTTTTGTACGATTTTTAATGGATTTTACAAGATTCGGGAAAAACAAATCTAGTTTTAAGAATCTATTTTCACAGGGAACCCTAGAACTTTCAAAACTTCGCGAACGAGTCCCTGAACTTTTGCGCAGAGGCCCCTAGACAAACGAGAACGATAAATTTATGCCCTCGGCTCTCGCCGGAGTTGCGCCGGCCAAACGGCGGCGAACTAGGCTCGGGGAAGTGGGGGAAAAGCTTCCTGGGCTCACCACGAGTCGTTTGGGGACGGTTTGGAGGCCGGGGTGGTCGGAGTTGCGCCGGCGACGAGGTGGTGGCGGCGCGGCCGCCGCGGCTTCTACGCCGGTGAGCTCGGGGTCGTTCGCCGAGGTTCGAGGGGTCCTAGAGCACCAGTGGAGCTCGAGGAAGCTAATGGCGTGCTCGGTTGACCTCGGGGACGGCTCGGAGTAGGGTCTCGACGTGCGGGTGCTCCGGCGGCCGAAAATCGCGATTTGGGGGAAATCACGAATTCTCGCCGGAGAAGCGACAATAGCTTGGGGAAAGTGGGGGGATTTGGAGCTGGAGTAGAGGGCTAGCTTCGTGCGGGACGAATTTGGGAATGGTGGAGTGTGGAAGGCGAATTTCTCGGAGAAGCTCGGTTCGGTTCGCGCGGCGCGAGGAAGAAGAAGACCGAGCGAGCGCGGGGAAGTGGAAATGGCCAAGTGAGCGAGTGAGAGGAGGGGTGGGAGTGCGCGGTGGAGTGCTTGGGCACGCGAGAGTGGCACAGTGCGGGCTCGGGAGCGTGCGCGCGGAGTAAAGGCCGACGCGACGCGCCATTGATGCTCAGAGAGCTTGGACTGAGCGCGAGCGGCTCGGTCGGCGAGGGAGATCGTTGCGTGCTGCTGTAGGATCATCTACAGGGCGTGTTGGAGCGTAGCGGAGGGGAATCGCGGCCTGCAGGGCGCTCAGCGCGACGCGAGCGCGCGCGCGACCACGGCGGCGCGCGACCGCATGATGGCACACCGCGGCGCGAGGCGAGGCGAGGCGACGGCGGCGAAGTGATGGCTCGGGAGTGGCCGGACAAGAGCTAGGCGACAAGCGCCAGCGTCCGCCGCGGCTTGGCCAGCTCGGCGTCGCCTGCGCCGCTCGCCGGCCACGTGGCGGCCGAGCTCCGGCCAGCGCAGCGCGCCAAGGGCACTGTAGCTTGCCCGTGGAGCTCCGATTTCAATTTCGAATTTTCTCCAAAAATTTGAACTGAACTTGAAAAAGTATAAAATTAAAAGTTGGAGTTTGGAAGATGGGACACAACTTTCTTTTTGGGGTGAACCTGAAATTCCAAGTTTTTCAAGCTCAAACAACCCAAAAACAAAAAGGTGCCCAGAATGGTAATTTGAGTTTTTGAGGGACTAAACTGCAAAATTTACAAAAGTTCCCAACAGTGACTAGGGTTTATTTGTGCTGACAAACAACTTTTATTTTTGGAGATTTTCAAGTTTAGTACAAAAATCTTGAGTTTTCAGTTGGGTACCAAACAACCCTTGTTTTTGAATTAAAATTGAATTTTTGATGAATTTTTGAATTTCAACCCAATTCCCTGTTGCATCGATCTTAATTGCACTTTTTAAGTCTTTTGACATCAGAGATGTCACAGCCTACCCCCCTTAGAAGGAATCTCGTCCCGAGATTCGATTAAACTTAGTGAGAAAGAGGGGAAAAGAAATACCTCGGCTTATGAAAGTATGTCGGGGAAATTCTTTCTAAGATAGTCTTCGGTTTCCCATGTGGCTTCATCTTCGGAGTGATGACTCCACTGAATTTTGTACATTTTGACTCCCTTCCTTCGTGTTTGTTGCTCTTTCTCGTCGAGGATCTTAACGGGATGCTCATCGTAAGAGAGATCCGGTTCAACCGAGAGTTCCTCTTGTTCAACAACCTCGGTCGGAACACGAAGACACTTTTTGAGTTGAGAAACATGGAATACATCGTGTACAGCTGAAAGTTTCTCGGGAAGCTTCACTTGATAGGCTACCGGCCCACATTGCTGAGTAATTTCATACGGGCCGATATAACGAGGTGCAAGCTTTCCTTTTAGTCCAAATCTTTGCACACCCTTGGTCGGGGAGACTTTAAGATACACGTGATCACCAACTTCAAACTGAAGTGGCTTCCGCCGGTGATCAAAGTAGCTCTTTTGCCGCGACTGGGCGGTCTTCAAATTCTCCCGAATGATCCTAACCTTTTCTTCTGCTTCCTTCACAAGGTCAGGGCCATAAGTGTACCTCTCGCCTGCCTGGGACCAACATAACGGGGTCCGACATCTTCTACCATATAAGGCTTCGAAAGGTGCCATTTTAAGACTCGCTTGGTAGCTGTTGTTATAGGAGAATTCGGCCAGAGATAGACATTTCTCCCAATTCTTCCCATAATGAATAACACAAGCTCGAAGCATATCCTCAAGTATTTGATTTACCCTTTCCGTCTGCCCATCGGTTTGTGGGCGATATGCTGAACTATGGATCAGTTTGGTGCCTAGGGACATTTGCAATTGTTCCCAAAAGCGTGCTACGAACGGAGCACCACGATCTGAAATTATCGTCTTGGGTACCCCATGTAGACAAACGATCCGCTCCAAATAAATCTCCGCGTACTTCTTAGCAGCATAAATGGTATTGACTGGAATAAAATGGGCGGTCTTGGTAAGGCGATCCACAATTACCCAAATGGAGTCGTGCCCCTGAGGGGTTCTGGGAAGTCCAACAATAAAATCCATGCTTATATCTTCCCACTTCCATGAGGGAATAGGTAGTGGTTGAAGCGTGCCTGCTACCTTCAAGTGGCTAGCCTTAACCCGCTGGCATGTGTCACATTCCGACACATACGTGGCAATTTCTCGCTTCAGTCGAGTCCACCAAAAGTTTTGTTTCAAATCTTGGTACATTTTGGTACTGCCGGGATGGATGGAAAATTTAAAGAGATGTGCCTCATCCATAATCTTCCTCCGGAGCTCCGTGTTTTTAGGCACCACGAGGCGATGCCCAAACCACATTACTCCCTGCCCATCTAGCCGGAAACACTTGTACTTCTCTTTCACCTTCTCCTTTGACAATTTCCTTTTAAGGATTTTAATCTTTGCATCATTTAATTGGGCTACAACAATCTGATCGTGCAAGGTTGGTTCAACTGCAATATGGTTGAAGTACCCGTGTGGAACAATCTCCAAATTGAGCTTTGCCATTTCATGACACAGGGTGTCAGCGTAGGATTCCACGGAAAGACAATGACAATGAGCCTTGCGGCTTAGTGCATCCGCAACTACATTAGCCTTCCCCGGGTGATAATGCACACTAAGGTCATAGTCCTTTGCTAACTCCAGCCATCTTCGCTGTCTCATATTCAGATGTGCCTGAGTGAAAACATATTTGAGGCTCTTGTGGTCTGTGTATATGTTGCAGGGAACACCCATCAAATAGTGTCTCCACATCTTGAGAGCATGAATAACCGCTGCTAACTCAAGATCATGCGTGGGGTAGTTTTGCTCATGAGGCCGAAGTGCTCGAGAAGCGTAAGCAATGACTCGGTTCTCTTGCATGAGAACACAGCCAAGACCGGTGCCTGATGCATCGCAATAGACATCATAAGGCTTGGTGCAATCGGGCTGAGCCAAACCGGGGCTGAAGTTAAATGCCTTCGCAAGGTGTGGAAAGCTTCATCACATTTGTCATTCCACTCGAATTTGACTCCCTTCTTTAAGAGTTCGGTCATGGGCTTCGCAATCCGAGAGAAGTCCGGAATGAAACGGCGGTAATAACCGGCTAAACCCAGAAAACTCCGAATCTCGTGGACAGAAGTAGGTGGTTGCCAATCCAACACCTCTTGCACTTTGGTTGGATCCACGGATATACCATCCTTGGAAACCGTGTGACCTAAGAACTTCACGCTCTCTAGCCAGAATTCACACTTGGAGAACTTGGCGTAGAGCTGGTGATCTCTCAACCTTTGAAGAACAATGCGAAGGTGCTCGGCATGCTCTTCCTCATTCTTAGAATATATAAGAATGTCGTCAATGAAAACCACCACAAACTTGTCTAGCTCTGACATGAAGACCGAATTCATGAGGTACATGAAGTAGGCTGGGGCATTGGTGAGTCCAAAAGACATAACCAAGAATTCATAAAGTCCATAACGTGTGGAAAAGGCAGTCTTTGGAATGTCACAAGCCTAATTTTGATTTGGTGATAGCCAGAGCGAAGGTCAATTTTGGAGAACACTCTAGCGCCAGCTAGTTGGTCAAACAAGATGTCAATACGGGGGAGTGGGTACTTGTTCTTAATAGTTACCGCATTGAGAGGCCGGTAATCAATACACAACCTCAAGGAATGGTCCTTCTTCTTCACAAAGATAGCGGGACATCCCCAAGGCGATACACTTGGACGAACGAAACCTTTATCTAGCAATTCTTGGAGTTGAATTTTTAATTCAGCCAATTCATTGGGTGGCATTCTATACGGTCTCTTTGATATAGGTGCTGTGCCAGGTTGAAGTTCAATCACAAATTCAATGTCCCTATCCGGCGGCATCCCAGGTAAGTCATCCGGAAATATATCGGCATACTCACATACCACCGGAATGTCCTTTAGTTGGGTTTCTACCATTGTGTAAGCACACGCATTGACGCAAGTCCGTTGTGGCAGATATAGCACACTCGGGCTGTGCGTAGGCGAGTTTATTTCAACAACTCGTTCCGCAACATCTAGCACAACCTTATGTTGAGTCATCCAATTGGCTCCTAACACAATGTCAATTCCTTCCATACCCAGCAGAATCAAATCAGTAGAAAATGTTTTACTTCCCAGCCTGATTGGAACTTTTCGGGTGACTTGGTTGGACGCAATTTTACCTCCCGCAGTTGATATCACGTATGATGATTTGGTATGGTACGATTTTAATCCGCATTTCACATGAAATCTTGTGCTTATAAAACTATGTGTTGCCCCGGAATCAAACAATATCACAGCAGGTTGAGTGCAGATAGGGAAAGTACCAGTCATGTCTGGGGCTCCCTCGGGTAAGTCGGCCAAGGTGGTGTAGTTGAGCCGTCCTTGCCGAACCTGCACACGCTGCTGCTGCTTGCCCTTGCCTTGCTGATTTCCCGAGCGCTGGTTTTGCTGCTTGTTCTGCGGACAATCCTTGATAAAGTGATCTTTACTCCCACACTTGAAACACTGATAGCCGGCTCCAGGGCGAGCTGGCTGCTGTGCGTTCTGCCTTGGCGCCTGCTGCTGCTGCGGTGGAGGGAAACGAGGCGCATTAGGCGGTGGTGGCCTAGCAACCCAGCCACCTCCCTGAGGTGCCCTGGACTGTCCCTGCGGTGCAGCCGGGGGAACCAAGCGGAACCTCTGTGGCTGCGCGCTCGACGGTCCAGCGGGAGTCTTCCTCTTCTTCTCCGCCTTGTGCACCACATTGGCGTCTTCCTGGGCGATGGCAAGGTTCACGAGATCGCCGTACGTGGCAGCACGGGTGGTGGCCAACTGTGCATTCAACTTGGTGTTAAGGCCACGTCGGAACCTCTCTAGCTTCTTCTCGTCGGAGTCGGCGTGATGACCCGCATAAGGGCACAGACCATTGAAGGCCTGGGCGTACTGGAGCACTGTGCGGGTACCCTGGGTCAGCGCCAAAAACTCATTCAGCTTTCACTCCACCAGACCGGCCGGAATGTGATGAGCCTTGAATGCAGCCTTGAACTCCTCCCACTCAACTACATGACCCTCCTGCTGCAGGGCCAGGTAGTTCTCCCACCAAAGGAGAGCTGGGCCGCGGAGCTGCTGCGCCGCGAACACGACCTTGCGGTTGGAGGTGCAAGGCGTCGCCAGGATGGTGAACTTGGACTCGATGGCTCGAATCCAGGTGTCGGCCTCCAAAGGCTCATCAGCTCGAGAGAAAATTGGCGGGTACGTTGCCAGAAAATCCTCGTATCTGGCCACCTGAGGCTGAGGGGGCCCGTTGACCTCCCTGCTGAAGCATCTGTTGCTGCATCATCTGCTGCTGCTGCAGGTTCCGGAGAATCTCCGTTTGCGTGGCATATAGCTGCTGCCACGTCGGAGGTTGCTGCGGAGGAGGAGGTGGCGGTGGCTGTTGCGACGGGGTTCTCCGCCATCCTCAAAGGGGAACTAAGGTAACGCCTCATCCAGTGGGGATCGTCCGGCTGAGTCGGTGGGAATAAACCCAGTAACTGGTGCTCAACCAACTCCTGGTTCTGAGCCACAAAGGAGCTAATGCCATTCAAGGCAGCTAGCTCACATGTCGTCTCCATGTGGTGTCCGTGAACTTCCACCGTCCAGGTGGGGGAGCTAGGACACGGCGGGTGGCGATAGACCACCAAACGCACACGGGAACGAGTCACACCGCGGTCTCGGATGATAGTCCTCTCATACTGTGGCGGTGTAGGGTAGCCAAGCGCCTGTAAAACCGACCACAAGATGCTATGGAAGCCTTCCCATCCCAAGCAATCAGAGAAAGACACGTCGTTGGGGTAGCTAGCCAGGTCAGTGAGGGCGTCCATCTGAACCAAAAGAAAAAGGGGGCATGGGTGAGAACCGGTTAGCGCCAAAGAATAAGAACAGATTCTGTGCAGGGTGGTAAAAATTACAAAACTAGAAATCTACAAGCTCAAAAATTCCTAAATTTGGCCAGAACATTGTTTAAGTAATTCCTAATAAGTTTCATGTTGGAGGTTTGAGCAGAAACGGTCGTTAAGATGGTGTAAAAATTAAATTTTTATCTCACTGTCCCCAGAAATTTCCAGCAGACAGGGGGTTACCATTTTTAGCATAACTCCAATTTTACTGAACCATTTTCGTTGAAATTTCTCCAGCATTTACTTCATAATATTTATGACAACTTTCGTGTTGAACACTTTTTCGTTCGACAACGTTTTCAGTTTCGAATTAAGGTTGCAAACAGATTGTTCTCAGCAGGATTTTTGGGTTGCGATTTCAATTTCTTTGACGGCGGTTTGATTTGGTCATGTGTTAAAATTCGATATTAATTCAGTGAAATGCAATGCATGAGCGGCCAATTCGTTCTCACCAACACACGTGCCAATAACTTTTGGCTTACGAAGTTAGTGCCGGTGGCTAGGCAATATCCGTCTCTCCCTATATTAACTAGTCGAATTTCTCTAACCGTTTCGACATACGGATTCGCGGTTAGGGTACCTGCAGAAAATTCATTCCAGAGCATGTATAATCAACCTTTCGTGCCAGCACTCACGAAAGCGTCTCCATTCATTACCACCCACTATAGAGGTGGCACCCGAACGTTTAACATTGAACGGGCAATGTTCATATGTCACCAAGGCAACATATTGACAGTTTCATACGCTATTTCATGAGCGTATTGATTTTGTGCCGCCATCATATTTGCATATGATGCCGTGGTACGCTACAGCAATCGCCGTACCTTGCGCCCACCATTCTATTCTAGTTTCATACGCCGTTACAGCGTATTGACTATGTGCCGCCACTATATTTTCATATAGTGCCGTGGTACGTTACAGCAATCGCCGTACCTTGCGCCCACCATTGCGTAAAGTAAATGACAGAATGAAATGTGCTGGAAGTCAGTATAATATACTATTTGCCACCTATCATATCGTGATCCCTTAACCCACATAAGCTTCACGCTCTAGGTAACATCCTTAGCGGTCCTATAATAACCTTCCTTCGCGAAACGCGTCGGAAGTACGAGTTGGCAAATTTTATTCAAAAATGTTCATTAAAGGTTTGTTGCTCTCTCCGGTGCGCTGCTTCGGCTCTGATGCTAGCTGTGGCGGTCCACTCCGAAATTATTCCAAGTTAAGTACCTCGGGACCACTAATCAAGTAGTCAGGCACTTAATCCGGAATAAGCTGGAGCGCCGTCGGATTAAACCCGATTAACCACGTTCTTTTCTCGATCGAAACAACAGCACGCCCACACGAAGGTGAGTTCCAGAGATTACAACATTCCACCATTGAACATTCACAAAAGGTATCACAAGTTATTACAAACCAAGTTCAAATTTAAATCAGAGTACAAAAGTCTTGCAGCGGAAATAAAAGTTTCATTGCAGCGGAAGATAATCTAACGACGATACAATAACACCGTGCTGAAGCCTGCCACGATGCTACTCCTCCCGATCCTCGGCAGAGGACGGAACCCATTCGATGTGCCAGCCAGGGGGAACCTGGGCAGGCCAAGACAAAGCATCGACATCCAACGGTGTACCTGTAAATTAATGCCACAAGCAAGGCTGAGTATACTAATACTCAGCAAGGCTTACCCGTCGGGTGAAATCTACATCACCGACATCTAGACAATGAGAGGCTTTTGGCTAGTGGGTTTGTTTGCCAAAAGCAACTAAAAGTAGGTCCTTGCTTTCAAGTTTTAGCATCATATTCTAGTAATTTTAACCATTCTAGATTAGCATCCTCTCTAAGCATACAAGTAATGCAATACAATTTAATTCATAGAACAAGTTCATAAATATCATAATTCCACTTGTTACTCAATGTAGCATGGCGGTCAAGCAGTCTCATTAACCGCGAGAAGCGGACAGTTCGAACCGAATTTCTGCTACCTGGCCAGGGGAAACCCAACACACACGGATACTCTGCTTGCTATAAAAGGTACAAGCATTTCCCAACCTTTCCCATCGATCCACAATTCGGAACCGGGTCCATTTCCTTAGGATAAAGGTTTACTGCTTCACTCACAGTCTCACGCATATATCCACAAGTGTACGGCAGGGGAAAACAAAGTTTCCAAGGAGAGATGGCTATCGGCCCTAGCTGCTTCAATCTGGTACCGGGCTTACCGGCTCCCATATACCGGCATGCATGTGGTACGTTCAAAAACTTGACACACTCATCCACACATTTCGACCTTAATCAATTATCATACACGGACGGGAGATCTACATCTATCATCCCACCCGTCAATCCTTATGATTCCAACATAAGAAAAGACAAGCAACTCCTATGTCTCGCGAGTGACAGGAAATCACTCGACTTGTAACGGACCTAAGCAATGCCCTATCGATCCTTTCATACTAGTGTTGCAATTCATAGGTACTAGGAAATGTGTAGCTAAGGTATTCAATCAACTCCTTGAACGTAAATGCACAAGCATAGAGAAGTCATAATGCATAATTGGTAAAGGTTAGGTTATGCTCCGGGGCTTGCCTTCTTGCTCGGACTGGGGGTTAGCCTCGGGGTTGGTCGATCCTGCACCGGCACCTTCTTCCGGGACTTCTTCCTCGTCTGCGGGGATGGGTGGTAGTTGCCGTCCGGGATGGCGCCTTCTACATGAGATGCATAGTTTAAGGCGGCTGCCTATATATTCTAAGACTAAGGCCTTGAAGGCCATATTCACCTAGACATGCTTAAGCATTACTATGCTCTTCACAAAAACAAGGTGTAGGTGTGGAAAAAGTTTTATTGTTTTCGATGGTGATTGTGTACATATATAAAAGAATTCTATTTATTTCTTCACAAATTTGGGTGCTGCTCTGGAATTTCAGACTCTAACCATTTTTATTCTAACTAATTACCCAAAAAGGTTTATTCTTTTATATAAATCAATTTCCACCTAGATTCCTTCCCATTTTTGTTTCTCCATTTCTGCTCAACATTTTTCCCTATAAACTTTATGACAGCTACTGGAGTATATGAGCTAAGCTCACTCCAAAATTTAGCTAATTCTGAGCTACACACAATTTATTAAAAATATAACAAACAGCTAACTGCAGAAGTGAAATAAATTCATATAAAATTAAAAATTTATCCATTTCAGGAGATTTTCCTACCAAAGCTAAGCATAGGCATGAGGAGGGCTCTGGCCAAGTGGAGGCTCAAAATAACCCTTGGGTAATCCTCAATAAATTTCTAACCAAAAACACATATTTATTTATTTGCTAGCCTAAACAGAGCAAAAATTAAGTTTTTCATTTTTAACAGGTGTGCTAACAAGTTTCTAGTCCTCTGGAGCAAAATGGTGATTTTTCACTGCACAGATTATTTTTAAAGATTTCTGCACTGCAAAAAGACAGAAAACACATTTTAATTTATAACTGGAGCTACAGTTCATATTTTTAGGTCCCCTTTGGACACAAGCTGTCCAAAGTCACTACACACAACATATCCAAAGCTCAACCCTAGCGGAGCTCTGGATTTGAAATGGTGCACTACTTTCCATTTTCATAGTTTGAATTTTAGCTCAAAAACAGTTCATCAAAAGTATAAACATGTCTAACAGAGATTGTAGTTTAGACTCTCACGAATCCAGAGAGTATTTTTGATCATTTTTCTGATTTTTGTACGATTTTTAATGGATTTTACAAGATTCGGGAAAAACAAATCTAGTTTTAAGAATCTATTTTCACAGGGAACCCTAGAACTTTCAAAACTTCGCGAACGAGTCCCTGAACTTTTGCGCAGAGGCCCCTAGACAAACGAGAACGATAAATTTATGCCCTCGGCTCTCGCCGGAGTTGCGCCGGCCAAACGGCGGCGAACTAGGCTCGGGGAAGTGGGGGAAAAGCTTCCTGGGCTCACCACGAGTCGTTTGGGGACGGTTTGGAGGCCGGGGGTGGTCGGAGTTGCGCCGGCGACGAGGTGGTGGCGGCGCGGCCGCCGCGGCTTCTACGCCGGTGAGCTCGGGGTCGTTCGCCGAGGTTCGAGGGGTCCTAGAGCACCAGTGGAGCTCGAGGAAGCTAATGGCGTGCTCGGTTGACCTCGGGGACGGCTCGGAGTAGGGTCTCGACGTGCGGGTGCTCCGGCGGCCGAAAATCGCGATTTGGGGGAAATCACGAATTCTCGCCGGAGAAGCGACAATAGCTTGGGGAAAGTGGGGGGATTTGGAACTGGAGTAGAGGGCTAGCTTCGTGCGGGACGAATTTGGGAATGGTGGAGTGTGGAAGGCGAATTTCTCGGAGAAGCTCGGTTCGGTTCGCGCGGCGCGAGGAAGAAGAAGACCGAGCGAGCGCGGGGAAGTGGAAATGGCCAAGTGAGCGAGTGAGAGGAGGGGTGGGAGTGCGCGGTGGAGTGCTTGGGCACGCGAGAGTGGCACAGTGCGGGCTCGGGAGCGTGCGCGCGGAGTAAAGGCCGACGCGACGCGCCATTGATGCTCAGAGAGCTTGGACTGAGCGCGAGCGGCTCGGTCGGCGAGGGAGATCGTTGCGTGCTGCTGTAGGATCGTCTACAGGGCGTGTTGGAGCGTAGCGGAGGGGAATCGCGGCCTGCAGGGCGCTCAGCGCGACGCGAGCGCGCGCGCGACCACGGCGGCGCGCGACCGCATGATGGCACACCGCGGCGCGAGGCGAGGCGAGGCGACGGCGGCGAAGTGATGGCTCGGGAGTGGCCGGACAAGAGCTAGGCGACAAGCGCCAGCGTCCGCCGCGGCTTGGCCAGCTCGGCGTCGCCTGCGCCGCTCGCCGGCCACGTGGCGGCCGAGCTCCGGCCAGCGCAGCGCGCGCCAAGGGCACTGTAGCTTGCCCGTGGAGCTCCGATTTCAATTTCGAATTTTCTCCAAAAATTTGAACTGAACTTGAAAAAGTATAAAATTAAAAGTTGGAGTTTGGAAGATGGGACACAACTTTCTTTTTGGGGTGAACCTGAAATTCCAAGTTTTTCAAGCTCAAACAACCCAAAAACAAAAAGGTGCCCAGAATGGTAATTTGAGTTTTTGAGGGACTAAACTGCAAAATTTACAAAAGTTCCCAACAGTGACTAGGGTTTATTTGTGCTGACAAACAACTTTTATTTTTGGAGATTTTCAAGTTTAGTACAAAAATCTTGAGTTTTCAGTTGGGTACCAAACAACCCTTGTTTTTGAATTAAAATTGAATTTTTGATGAATTTTTGAATTTCAACCCAATTCCCTGTTGCATCGATCTTAATTGCACTTTTTAAGTCTTTTGACATCAGAGATGACACAGTTGAAGCAGGCGCTTCAGGCCGAGACCGAGTCGAAGGAGGCCGTGCTGGTGGCACAGTCGGCGACCCAGCGCGAGCTCGATGAGCTGGTGCAGGCAGCCTCGGCGGCCTGCAACGAGATTGCTGGCGCCGACGTGCAGTCCGGGAGCTCCCTCGCCAGTCGCCTTCGAGCGCTTGGGGGCCACTTCACCTCGCGCGTGAAGGAGGCCCTTCTGCTTGGAGTTCGGAAGGCGCTTGGAGTGGTTACGACCCATTACCAAGCGGACCTCTCGAAGCTCGCAGCTGGGTACGTCGTCGCCGACAAACTTAACGACGAGGAGGCGGTGGCGGCGATGGAGGAAGCCGATGCTGCTGCCGACGGAACGACGCGAGTGCTCGCTGGCCACTTCGAGGGCGTCCTCTTCCCTGGCGAGGATGGCGGCGGCTGGGACGACCTTGGCGGTGGGGGCGCTCCCTGAAAGTCTCGGGCCATCGAGCCCGAGTGTAAAAAGTAGTTTAGTATTTCGAACTTTTTTTTTATGTAAGACTGATTCGCTTGTATCTTACTGAACATCGTTTTTTTCGCATTTAAACGGGATGTTATTTTTATGCGGTGCCTTCGCGACATGCATTGTGTCCGATGCTCGTGCCTTGAGAGGAAAACGTTACTAGGATCGTTCGTACGTGAATGACTTAGGCGGAGGGAAGTGAGGTGTTGCTATAGCCTCGAGGCGTAAGCGAACACTCGGCTCAGGCGACCCTGCCCTTGTCCGTTTCACGCCTAGTGTGTTTCCTTCGGGGCTTCGCAAAGGATTTTTTGGAAAGTGACGATTTTTTCGAGGGTTAGCCCCCATGTAGCCCCCGAGGGAGGGATGGCTCTACCGAGGGTAGAGCCAAACCTCCCTTGAAGCTCGAAAGGAATAAAAGTTCGTTTTATTTTCTTCCAAACTGTGGGGGTAAAAACATCGACACTTCATTCAAAAGACTTGTACAAATCTAGGGTAAGTACAAAGATTTCGAGGGCCAAGGAGCCACTCTAAGGATAGAAACGACGTAGCTGTTGGATGTTCCATGCGTTCGTGAGGATGCGCCCGTCCTCGTCAGCTAGCTTGTACGTCCCGGGCTTGAGGACTTCGGCGACGATGTACGGCCCCTCCCATGGGGGTGAGAGCTTGTGCCGTCCTCGGTTGTCCTGTCGAAGCCTCAACACGAGGTCCCCTTTACAGAGATCTCGATGCCGGACCCTTCGAGCCTGCTGTCGCCGCAGACTTTGCTGGTACCTCGCCGAGTGGAGTAAAGCCACGTCTCGAGCTTCGTCGACCTGGTCGAGCGAGTCCTCTCGAGCCTGGCAGTTTCGCTGCTCTTGGTACGCTCGGAGCCTAGGGGACCCATACTCCAGATCATTAGGGAGGATGGCCTCTGCCCCAAAGACGAGGAAGTATGGGGAGAACTCTGTCGCTCTGCTTGGGGTTGTTCTCAGACTCTAAATCACCGATGGTAGCTCTTGTACCCACATGTGCTCAAACTTCTTCAACTTGTTGTGAATTCTGGGCTTTAGGCCTTGTAGAATCATGCCATTGGCACGTTCTACTTGACCGTTTGTTTGTGGATAGGCCACTGCCGACCAATCCACTCGGATGTGGAAGTCGTCGCAGAATTTTAAGAACTTCTTTCCCGTGAATTGAGTGCCGTTGTCGGTGATGATGGAGTTGGGAACCCCGAAGCGATGGATTATATTGGTGAAGAAAAGCACCACCTGCTCAGACTTGATCCTACTGATGGGTCGAGCTTCGATCCATTTGGAGAATTTGTCGATCGCCACCAGCAGGTGCGTGAAGCCCCCGGGCGCCTTTGCCATCGGCCCGACAAGGTCGAGGCCCCATACGGCAAAAGGCCACGTAATGGGAATGGTCTGCAACGCCTGAGCGGGTAGGTGCGTCTTGCGTGCATAGAACTGGCACCCTTCGCAGGTTCGTACCGCCTCCGTGGCGTCTGCCACGGCAGTGGGCCAGTAGAAGCCTTGTCGAAAGGCATTGCCCACGAGCGTGCGTGGGGCCGCGTGGTGTCCGCACACGCCCGCGTGGATGTCGAGGATGAGTTCCTTTCCCTCGGGTATCGGAATGCAACGTTGCAAAACCCCCGAGGCTCCTCGTCGGTATAGTTCCCCCTCGATGATGAGGAACCGTTTAGCTTTCCTCGCAACGCGCCTTGCCTCCGTTCGATCGCTAGGCAAGATGCCTTGATCGAGCCAGTCGAGGTACGGGCTCCGCCAGTCTCGAGGCATCGGGGTTTCGTCGATTTCCATTGCCTCTGCCTCGTCCTCTTCTCCCGAGCAAGCCTCGTACCCCATGGGCTCGTCCTCATCCGCCAAGAGCTCTGCGCTCGTGGGGTCGAGGGCGGCCGCTCGAGCGTTGGGTGTCGTCGGGGCTCGGGCCGAGGTGGCAACGGCAATTGAAGGTCCATCGATATCTTTGGCGAACACGTTCGGCGGAACGGTGGCTCGCCCTGACGCGATCTTTGCCAATTCGTCAGCCTCCTCATTATATCTTCGTGCGATATGATGAAGTTCGAGGCCGTCGAACTTGTCCTCGAGGTTACGTACCGCCTGGCAGTACGCCGCCATTTTTTCATCGTGGCAGCTCGATTCCTTCATCACCTGGTCAACGACCAGTTGCGAGTCACCGCGGATGTCGAGGCGCTTAATGCCGAGCTCGAGCGCGATTTTCAAGCCGGCAAGGAGCGCTTCGTACTCCGCCATGTTGTTTGACGCGGGGAAGTTGAGTCGCACGACGTATCGAAGGTGCTCCCCACGGGGTGAAATGAAGAGCAGGCCGGCACCGGCGCCGGTCTTCATTACCGACCCATCGAAGTACATTTCCCAGCAGTCAAGGTTGGACTTTGAGGGGGGGAGCTGGGTGTCGGTCCATTCTGCTATGAAGTCTGCCAAAGTCTGGGACTTGATGGCTTTCCTTGGCGCATAGGCGAGGGTCTCCCCCATCAGCTCTGTCGACCATTTCGAGATTCGCCCAGAGACCTCGCGGTTCTGGATGATTTCGCCCAGCGGAAAGGACGACACGACGGTCACCGGGTGAGCCTCAAAATAGTGTCGCAGCTTGCGTCGAGCCAACACGATGGCGTAGATCAGCTTCTGGATGTGGGGATACCTCGTCTTGGTCTCGGACAGGATCTCGCTGATGTAGTACACCGGTCGCTGGACCGGCAGAGAGTGTCCTTCCTCGGTCCTTTCCACCACTATGACCGCGCTGACGACTTGAGTGGTCGCTGCGACATAGAGGAGGAGAGGTTCGCCCTCTTTTGGTGAGGTAAGGATTGGTGTGTTCGTTAACGCTGTTTTGAGTCGATCGAGAGCTTCCTGGGCCTCCGCGGTCCAGGTAAAGTCCTCTGATTTCCTCAACAGTCGATACAGAGGCAACCCCTTCTCCCCAAGGCGAGAGATGAAGCGGCTTAGGGACGCTAGGCATCCCATCACCCTCTGTACACCCTTTAGGTCACGGATCGGTTCCATCTGTTGGATGGCCGTGACTTTTTTGGGGTTGGGCTCGATGCCTCGTTCGGAAACAATGAAACCCAGGAGCATACCTCGAGGCACACCGAAGACACACTTCTCAGGGTTGAGTCTTACCCCGTGCGCCCTGAGGCAGCTAAACACGACCTCGAGGTCGCGTACCAGGTCGTCCGCCTTCCTGGTTTTTACGACGATGTCGTCGACATATGCTTCTACGATACGACCTATATGATCCCCGAAGACGTGGAGCATACAGCGTTGGTACGTGGCCCCGGCGTTTCGAAGGCCGAAAGGCATCGTAACGTAGCAGTACATGCCAAAAGGGGTGATAAAGGAAGTCGCGAGCTGGTCGGACTCCTTCATCTTGATCTGATGGTAGCCGGAGTATGCATCAAGGAAACATAAAAGTTCACATCCCGTTGTGGAATCCACAATTTGATCTATACGTGGCAAAGGAAATGGGACTTTTGGGCATGCTTTATTCAAGATGGTGTAATCTACACACATTCTCCACTTCCCACTTTTCTTCTTCACTAGTACAGGATTAGCTAGCCACTCGGGATAAAACACTTCCTTGATGAATCCGGCCTCCAAAAGCTTGCGTACCTCTTCACCGATCGCCCGCCGTTTCACTTCGTCGAAACGGCGGAGACGTTGTTTGACCGGCTTGGAGTGGGGGCGGATATCAAGAGAGTGCTTGGCGACCTCCCTCGGAATGCCTGGCATGTCCGAGGGGCTCCACGCGAAGATGTCAGCGTGAGCGCGGAGACAGTCGACGAGCACCACTTCCTATTTGTCACTGAGGGAAGAGCTGATCCTCAACTCCCTGCCGTCGTGGCTGTCGGGGTCGAGGGGGACAGTCTTGGTGTCCTCAGCGGGCTCGAAGCTCCCCTGTTGCCGTTCGTTGGCGTCAGGGAGCGTGTTGACGATCGCCTCTAAATCAGCCACGAGGGTCTCATCGAGGGCGAGAGCCTCCGCGAGCTCGATGCTCTCGATGTCGCACACGTAGGCGTGCTCGACCGTCGGGCCGACCGTGATGACTCCGTGAGGCCCTGGCATCTTCAGTTTGAGGTAGGTGTAGTTTGGGATGGCCATGAACTTGGCGTAGCACAGCCTTCCCAAGATGGCGTGGTAGGCTCCCTTGAAGCCTACTACCTCGAAGGTGAGCACTTCCTTACGGAAGTTTGCCGGGGTTCCGAAGCAGACGGGCAGGTCGATCTGCCCGAGGGTTTGGACGCGCTTCCCGGGTGCTACTCCATGGAAGGAGGACTTGTTGGGCCGTAGCTCACTGGTGCTGGTCCCCATAAGCTCCAAGGTTGGAGCGTACAGGATGTTGAGGTTGCTGCCGCCGTCCATGAGCACCTTGGAGAAACGCGTGTTGCCGATGACGGGATCGACGACGAGGGGGTACTGCCCGGGGTTCGGGATATGGTCGGGATGGTCTTCGCGACCGAACGAGATGGTCTCCGATGACCAGTCGAGGTACGAGGCGGTCGCTGGGCGGACCAGCATGACCTCCCTACGTTCCCTCCTCCGTTGTCGAGATTTCAAGTTGGCCGCGGGACCCCCCGTGATGAAGAACACGTGCTCCACCTCGGGGTACCTGTCGTCGTCCTTGGCGCCACCGTCCTTGGGCTGACCACCATCCTTTCGAGGGATGCGGTTGTAGAACTTCCGCAGCATCTCACACTGCTCGAGGGTGTGAGCGACTGCGGTCTTGTGGTACGGGCACGGCTTCTTGAGGAGGTCGTCGAAAACGCCCCCACCACGCGGAGGACCTCGAGGTCCCTTGTGGTTAGGGTCAACCGCGAGGGCCTCATCCTCGACGTCGCCCGTTCCGCGGGGCGCTCGGGGCTTCTTTCCCTTCTTGCCGTGCTTTCGCTTCTTCGAGGGACCCTTTGCCTTGTCGTCCTCCGCGGACGCTTCCTCGGGGCGCTTCCCCTTCTTGTCGTTGAAGATGGCGTTCGCCGCTTCCTCCCCCGAGGCGTACTTCGAGGCCACCTCGAATAGCCGGTTTGCGTTGGGGGGAGGGCTTCTCCCCAACTTGCATACCAGGCTATAGCACGTGGTGCTCTCGAGGAAGGAGTGGATGATCTGATGGTCGGTGATGTTGGGAAGCTCGGTGCAGCGCTTGGAGAAACGCCGGATGAAGTCCCTCAAAGATTCACCGGGTTTTTGTCTGCACCCTCGAAGGTCCCACGTGTTCCCAGGGCGCACGTAGGTGCCCTGGAAATTCCCCACGAAGGTCTCGACCAGGTCGTCCCAGTCGCGGATCCGGTTGGGGGGCAGATGCTCGAGCCATGTCCGCGTGGAATCTGCCAGGTGGAGCGGCAGATTGCGGATGATCATGGCGTCGTTTGTGGTGCCGCCGAGCTGGCACGCTAGGCGGTAGTCGTTGAGCCATACCCTGGGGTCCGTTTCCCCAGAGTACTTGGTGATGGTGGTAGGCTGTCAGAAGCGGGGGGGAATCGGGGCAGTGCGGATGTTGTGGCTAAACACCCGCGTTCCTGCTGGCTCCGGGGCCGCATCCCGGTTCCACCCAACGTCGGTGCGCCCGTGTTGGTGGGCCCGGGCTCCCTCTCGCTGCCTTATTTGGTTCAGCGTGTTGCTAGCGTCGCCATCGTCGACCGTGCCTCGGGTGTCCCGGAGGCGTGACCTCGCGGGTACCCTCGCCGGAAGCGTTCGTGCTTCAGGCGCACGTGGTTCGCTGGCGTGGCGTCGCGCCGTGTCACGGCGGGAGTCGCCCCGGGATTGTGCTCGTGCCCTGCCGTTAGGCCGGGGTGAGCGTACCGAGGATTCTCCTCCTCGTTCGCCCTTCGAGGCTGAGGAGCGTCGAAGGCGGGAGGCTGAGCTCTCGGCTTGTTGTCGGGCGGCATGCTCGACCAGCTTTTGGGCCTCGAGATGCAGCTTCCGCCCCTCGGGGGTAGCTGCCTCCGGCATGGCTCGGAGCAGCGCGGCCGCCGCGATGAGCTTCTGGCTCGTTCTGGGAGCGAGATCGTCATCTTTGCCTTCGGCAAGGATGCGGGCCTGAGCCACTCGTCCCGCGTGTCGTGCGTCTGTGCCGTGCTCGTCACCTTGTTTGGCCGGCTCGCAGTTGGAGCGCGCCGGTGGTGAGACATCACACTTCCCAAGTCGTGGGGGCGAGCGATTCATGGCAGGTGGCGCGGATCCCGCTCGTCCTCGGAAGGAGAGTGGTCCGATGGGTCCGATGGCTGCGCGCCTATCGGATCTATGCCATCGTTGTCCCCCTGGTCGCCGTCGTCGTCCGACGTCGATCCCTTGCTGATTTGTCCGTCGTTGATGACGAAACACTCCCTGGTTGGATCATACTCAACATCGGAATACCCGAAGCAGTAATCCGCCGTTGTTTGGAAGGCCATAAAGGCCTCTGGGTCGTGGAGACCCGAGTAGTCCCAACCAGGGTATCTACGCATAAATGCGTATCCATCATCGGACTCCGTGCGGGAATCGCCGGGCAATGGACCGGCGAAGTCCTGCTCCGAGACTGGATGACAACCAGGTTGGTCGCCATACGTACTCATGGTAGTGTGGACGAAGGAGGCGTACGTGGCTGCAGACTTGCGTAGCCCGTAGGGATAGGAATGCGCTGTCGTAGCGCGTGGCGTAGTCATAGGTCCCGGGAGGAAGGGAGTAGCCCTCTCCTGTGACCCTGAGCGCAGGACGTCTCCTTCCCTAGTGGCAGGGAGGACGCCGATGTAGGCGGCGCGTCTTGCAGCACGCGTTCGTCGCGCGCGAGGTCCAGGGCGAGACCGCCATCGCAGTGCCGCCGGTGGCTGATGATGAGGCTCCGGTCGGTCGCTGGGATCCTCCTGGAGGGTGCGCATGTGGTAATCATCGCCACATGTTTGGAACCGCAAGCTCCTGAACCAGATCTCCTGCCCCGCGGGGAGCAGATTGCTCTCGCCCAGCGGAGGCCGTCCTTCGCCGAAATTTGCCATCGGGAACGAGAGTCGCGCAGCGCTGGTCCCCTACCTGGCGCGCCAACTGTCGGTGCCTGATTTGGTCGCACCGGTACCAACAAGTAATTGCGGTGCTAACCACTCGTTTCCCTGATGGCGAGAGTGAGAGATGGGGATTTATCCTGGTTCCGGCCACAGGGCCGTACGTCCAGCAGTGGTGCGATGCACCGGTTTCGTGTTGCTCGTATAGGGGTTTACAAGCTAGATGGGAGAAAGAGATGAGCTCCTAAGTCCCAAGCAGTGTGGCGTGTTCTAGAGTGTGTATGAACTCGTGCCCTTGTGTCTTGCCGTGTGACTTGCCCTTTGCATGGGCTTCCCTTCCCCTTTTATAGACCAAGGGGGCAGGGGTGCGAGTACATGTGTCCGTTGCTGAGTGTACTGCTCGTCCAAGCCGCGCACTGTGCGAGCGGGAATCGCGCCTTCCAACTCCGGCTGACGACATGGCAGTGGCTGACGTAACGTCCTTCCTTCTGGTGACGGCTCGCGGCGTCGAGGGTGGCAACTTGCGTACGGCGTTCAGGTCGAGCCTCCGTGGTCTCCTTCGAGGTTGCCTTCGAGGGTGGCAGCGCGTCTGGCGGGGGGTAAAGTCCAAAGAGTGGTTGGCACAGTGCTGCTGGCAGGGTTAGGTCTGGCCGGGCAGCATGGCGCTCAGAAGTCTACTGTTGTGAGTGGATTTGACCGATGTCTTCTCCGGGGCGTAGGTTGTTGCGTGGAGCAGTGATCCCTGCTTTTTGACCGCAGAGGGTCATCATGATGTCTCTGATGGGTCGCAGAGTCCCGGGCGCTGTTCCCGGCGAGGCCGGCTCGAGCTTGGGTCGCAAGCTCGAGCTTGCCGAGCCTCGAATCGAGACGGAAATCACTCGCTCGGGGGTAGAGGTCTCCCTCGAGGCCGCTGAGCCTCGAACGAGACGGAAATCCTCGCTCGAGGGTGGCCGCCCACCTCGAGCGGGATGAGTGACGAGGAGTTATCGATGGCGGGTCTTTGTTGGGCCGTAAAGCCTGGCCAACATCGTCGTGGGCCTCATTGCCGAGTAGTTTTGGGCCTAGATTGGGGTACCACTTTTGTAGGTACCCGACAAATGGTATTGTCCTTCCTATATGTTAAGGTTCAGCTGCGAACTTACAATTATTACTAGTTTCGGGCCTGCATAATATCTTCCCTCCATGCACACCATAATATGGACTTGGATGGTGGCTCAAGGTGTCAAGTGGGTTTGGTGCTTTGGTTAAGGGGATAAAATAGGAAAATGGAAGGGATATGTTAGACGTCAATTCGATGGTTATGACTTGATTGATTTTCTTCTAAAATATATGCGTACTTTTTTATAGTAGCAACTCGCTAGCAGATAACGTTTACAAACATTGCAAATTTTAGCTATCAATAATTTTCACTCAGTGTGTTATTTCTTTAAGGGGCATCTTCTTGGGCACTAATATGTTCACATTGCATATTAAGAAGCAACTTGACCCCATCACTTGCAGAGTTGGAGCCGCAAGATCTCGGGGCAACTTGGATTCTAAATAGAGTTCGACATGTCCTATATATTAGGCCGGGATCCTTGGAGTTATCACGAACAGGGGGGCACCACAGCACTGCACAGATTCTTTTAAGCTCGGTCACAGCTTGATTAGTTTTCACGCATGCACTCCCTACGTCCATCATGTCGTCTCCAGCTTTCCCCAACTGGGACATTCGGTCTGATCCGAACAAAAAAATAAAAATCGAAGAGCAGCAGCAGCAAACTAGCAAGTAGCACCTAGCAAGAGTCGATCGGTCGGAGATATTCGTCGGGCGAAAAAGGTAGCGAAAGATATCAAAACTGGCGTTCAGTGTGCTGCTTTTGTCTGACCCACAGTGCACTAGCCGTATTTAAATTCAGCTTGGAAGTTTGTGGATTTGAAAAAAGGAGACAGCAGGACAGGACGGGGTTATCACTAATTATATCACGATCAGCCAGTTGATCAAGTGCAGGAGTCAGGAGAGCAGGGACAGATGATGCGCTATTGCTCATACCTCGCGGAGATGACAATCAGGTAATTTCTCGCCTCTAGTGGATGGAGAATTTATCAATAAGATTGCCGAATAATACCTTCATTTCCTGCTATATGAAAGTTTGAACTTGGACTATTTCGAATTTCAAGCGCCAGAAATCATGGAAACTGTTTTTCCATAAAAAAAAAAGGTCGTCATAAACTCGGTCGATCGCCAATCCCCCAGGCTCCTGCACGCGCTTCTGCCGGCGTGCTGGCGGCCATCGGGCCATCACGCGCCAACTATTGCTGATTTGCTGTCGCTCGTCACACGACCACCGATATGCGATTATGCGAACGCCGTCGGGCACGGCGAAGATCGCCAAGATCAGCGTCAGTCCGTCTGTCGTGCGCGCGCTGGGCAAAGGAGAGGAGTTGACGAGTTGTCATCCTTGCCCGTACATATGGCCGTATGGGCCAGCGTAGCTCACACGTACCGACGGACGGGTTCCTTCCTGAATTTACGCTGAAAAACGGCCCAGCACGGTACTAGGCTGGGCCTGGCGAGCGCTTTCGGCCGAAAAAAAATTAATCTTAGATTTCTCTCGGCCCGGATCAGAATGAATTTGATCCAGTTGGATGATGTATCTTGTTTTGCTCAAAAAAAAAAAAGTTGGCTACGGCTAACAAACACAATAGCGCATAAAATAAAAAAAAAGAATATATATATATATATATATATTTGGATGAATAGATGTTATAATAATCTTTAAATTCATGCAAAAGTTGAAATGTCAACAAAAACAGCGTAGGAGAAATGAGAGAAAATGAAGTTGATTGTTAAAGTCACAGTGGAGTTGAGGGAGATAGTTGAGTACATATACTAAGCGTCCAATATTTGGAACGCCCTCAGGGGTCGTAGCACTGTAGCAGTGGGTCCCATGGATAGTTCTTGTGGCAAATTCCAACACGTCAAGCTCCTTCTCCGCTTCTCCAATCAGGCAGTGACCTTGGGTGCTTGGTCATCTGGGCTGGACAGGTGGGCTGTTTTTTCATGTCTTTCATTAGTCCAATTCATACTATTGTCTTATATTCTCAATATATATTTTAGGCATCTCCCATACATTAGCATAACTCATACTCCTCTATTTTTTCCATCCGATAAATTCTGAAAATGATACTATTGAAAAAGAATCACTATATGGTATTGCAAGTCTGCAACAATTGCTCCACCGTACTGTGTTTTCACAGGACCCACATGTTACGGTCCCTACAGGTGGATACCGTATATTCACAGGACCCACCTTACACCGAGTACACTATGGCATCATTATATTCCTAATATATGGAACCATCTATTATTTATAATGAACTGTACCAATGTACCACATACAATTGAACTTACTACACATGCGTTTTTTTAGATTACTACTACACATGCGTTGGTGTAACAAGAAACTTCCAAGGAACGAGAAGCATCAGAGCTGTAAGATTAGGTGAGTTTTTCTATAAACTTTTTTAGGTAGCTAATATGTGCATTGTTTTATATATTTTTTATGATTATTTGTAAATTGTTTTTAATACTTTTTTCCCCCTTCCCTTCAACCCTTGCCCTTCTCCTTTTTTCCTTTTCTTTCTTCCAAATATTAATTCCTAATGTCTACTTCCTCTGTTCCAAATTGTAAATCATTCCATCTTTCTGAAGAATCAAAGGATAATATCAAGTTTGACCAAATTTATACAACAAAATATTAACATTAATCATTAGTTTTTTAATAAATATATTTTTGTAACATGATTACGCATAATACAACTTGAATGGCGCAGCGTAGCGCGCCTACCTGTCTAGTTAACCTCACCGTGCAAGTTTGCCCCCAATTCTGTATGCGTAAAGACGGCTGCAATGTTGCATATTGTCTTTTGTTGATCCATATCCTTCTCTCTGCGGTATGTCTCCAATGCCTGTAGGAACAAATATGCACTCGATCGATCGTTCCTCTAAGGAAATAAGGAAAGAGAAACTTTACTTTTCATGTAGGAACTTTGCGTACTGCCAACTTTGGTACAAGACGGATCCTTAAAAAAAAAAGACGCTTCAAGAAGCGCCAGCTTGATATTTGCTCCTCGGAAACTTTTCAATCGGATACTACTCCACTAAAGAAAACATGTGCTGCGTGCTATCGCCCACGCTTTTGCTGTCGGCTGCTGCTTGTAATTGTATTAGTTTTTGTTTTCTTTTTGCTACTGAGTACTGACACGATGAAGAAAAAAGGTCGACGAAAACGACCATTGCTCTTGTTGTGCAATTAACGTGCGAGTATATATCACGCAAGTATCACCTTCACTTTCCGTTTCCGATTTCAGCCCTGCTGCGTGGCGCGTCCAATGCCCGGCGTGTCTCGTTCCGGCACTTTTCAGTTCCGGCTGGCCGGCCGGTCGTGGGTCTGCCACACGCGAGTTTTGACGTTGTGACGTGCGTTCAGGGCGCCGGGTCGCCATCGGTTTGACCCCGAAGCGAAGCCCGAACGCTCCAGCGTCCAGCCACGTTGTCCTCGAGCGCGCGCGCGCGGAGCGCCGAAGATTCTCCTACAATGAATCCGCAGATCCCAGCTATCTCGCCGCCCGGTTTGCTCGTTCCGGCGCCCGCAGACTGCGCACGAGAGCGTGGTGGCGGCCGATGGCACGCACGGCTACTTCCTGCAGGGTTCAGTGTGCAAGGGTTCCCGTTGCGGTGCCCGCACACATGGTCCGGACTTCAAGAGTCCGTGTCCAGCATACCGGAGTACGGGCACCCATGGGATGGGGTGGGGGTGGGGCATGAGGGTCTCGAAACAGCCTGAGAATATGCAGCGGCCGTACGTAGCGGTGCAACGCGCGGCACTTTCGGACAGGCCGTAGAATCTTCTTGTGGCTGTTAGTGAGTACTACCGGACCTGATTCATGGCCCCTGATTTGCAAAACTGCAAGTGGCCGTAGCCTAGTTCAAATCACGTACGGGAGTGTCGTTTCGGGAGTTTTATTCATGTGTGGAAAGCAGTGGGGGGCACAAGTTGGGCTTGGACGCCTTTCGGCTTTGAAAGAAAAACGCTGCAAGGAGGCTCGGCCGCTCCGGCAGGCATAGAAGTATGGGGGCACCTGAAACCAACAGCAACCGGGACCCCTAGTTCCGAGCCGAGCCCGATCATAGTAGTCACTCCAGTACTCCACCGCCTGCTATTTCCGGGGTCTCCTTTTGCCGCTCTTGTTTGACTGCCTACGATGGCAAAGCCAAATCAAACCAGTCGCTATAAGAATCTCGTTGCATTCTTCGGAATATCCCATGGCACTTTACACGCGATATCGCGAAGCACGAATTTATTGGTTGTTACTATTAAGAACGAGTCATGGAGCGATCGTGGACTCCTGGTCGTCATCCGATTCGGATGCAAACAAAAGACGCCTATTTTGTATGCCACCATGACAGCGACGCTGCGCGGCCCAGTCTCTCGACGTGTGGGTGTGTTAGTTTACTGATCGCCGAGCTTAAGGCGACAGCGACAAAGAATGACCAGATGACGGCATGACGCGAGGCTCGCATAGTCGCATGCCGCCTGCCATCTCCAAGCTAGTACTAATAGTCTATAACCAGGCAGCTACCCGGCAGAGCGAATCGGCGAGCAGAACGTAGCCGCCGGCGCAGGGCGCAAGTGTGTAGCATAGCACCGGGGCGGCCCGAGCTGGAAACCATGGACGGCAAAGCCCGGGGGCGCACGGGGGCTGTTCGGCGCATGGAGCGTGGGAACGTGTGTTCACTGTTCATCAGGGTTCAGAGGGAACGAATCACGAATGTACGAGTTCAGTAAACACAAGCGATATTCAAAGACGACGGCGAGTTACCGCGAAACAGCCTAGCTGGTAATGGAGATTGAATTGATCTCCACCAAACCGAGCACGCAAAGTATCAAGGATCGGTATTAAGTAGCCCTTTCCCGCGGTTTCCCCTTCCTTTATGTGGTTCGAGCAAACACAGTGTGTCGAATCAAGAATAATACTTTAGGTGCGGGTCTTTCGTGTATTCGTGATGCAGGCGCAAAGTGATTGCGTCAACATGGAGCGGAGCTCTCCCAAACACGCCGTAAGTCAAAGTGACACTACTTCACCAACAAAACAAGCATAAGTCTGAACCTGCTCATGACCCTGTTCGGTTTCAAGATGAAATGGACCGCGATGAAGATTTTTTTTAAAAAAAAATCTAGAATAACTTGTTTAGAATTAAATCCTCCTTAATCCCTCAATCCAGCAGTCTCTTAACCAGCTGAACAAGCTCAATCTCCTAGTTTTCGGCTGTTTGCATGAGTGCTTACGTCGCTCTAAGATTTAGCGTCAATATATGTGGGCAATGTATCCTATGGAAACCAACCTCTCCGTGAAAACTATGGAAACTAAAATATGGGCCACACGATGTTGATCCAAGGGCGCGATCAGATCAGGTGGGAGGGGTGATTTGCAAAAGCGTCTTGCAAATCACCCCTCCCACCTCTCCTGAGCTTTACAAATCATCCCTTCCACCTGATTTGGGTTCACTCTTGAATCAACACCGTGGGGTTCAGATTGGAGTTTTCATAGTTTCCGTGGGAAGTTAGTTTCCACCAGACATGTAGTACTCCATCGGATTTATTTAATTTGAAAATCTATTAATCCGGTACTTAATTGGCACGCACAAGACGGCCCGGGCGTCGGGTATCCACGTCACGCATGCCGTGACAAAAATGACGAGATGACATGGAGAGGTCGTCGCCTGCGTGCCAGGGCAGATCTTGCATCCCACCATCCCAGCGACTCAGCGAGCGAATCGCCGAGTGGCCTAGCCGCCGACGCAGAAGCAGGTGCAGGCAGAAACCATGGGGAGGGACCGCGGAGCCAGGGGGCGCGAGGTGGTCAGTTTGGCATCGGCTCGCGTGGAGGGCGTGGATGGGAGCGGTGGTCTCCGTACACTGTTCACGCGGGAGAAATAGAACGATCATACTAGATCATCTCTACAGGCTGCATGAATAACTGATTATACAATGACCAGGGAATGTGCAAAACAAGCAAATGTAGGAGTGGTTTTGACATATCTGGGCATGAACTGCCAACCTGGGTAACATGGTCACATGGGCACGGTCTAGCTAACTCGGAAAGCGGTACTCCCTTATGAATGCAGATTATTTATTTTTCTGTGTTTATGTATTACGGGAAACCTAAAGTAATGTCATGTCCAGAAGCGTAGGAGACGACCTGAGGAGGGAGGCTGGGACCGTGGGAGCAACGGTAACATAAACAGTGCGTCACAGAGGTAGGGAAAAAATACGGGGCAGTTCAGGTTCTTTCAATTTCAAAATAATAAATCAGGTGTCATGATGTCCAAAATACCCCAAATGTGGTTATCAGTGGCCCATAGAACAGGTAGGCACAAACTACCGTAGTACAGACTTGAGAGTGTGGTTGCATTTGGATTTGGTGATCCCAAAGACACCAATGCGTGATACGCGCGTATGGAGATGGAAGAGGGTTCGAGATCACCAGCTGGGCTAGCAGCAATCCACCACGCACCGGAACGTACCTGAAGCCCAAGGTTTGGTTTTCCGGTTACCACGGCCCACAGCATGCACCGGCACCGCACACACAAACCAATTGCTGCATTGCCGCCATTCACTGGCCCTACTTGGCGGCTTGCCGCTGCTGCCAGCAGCCTTCACACTTCAGCCAAGGAGCTTCTTCTTTCTCCCGCGCTATATAAACCCCAGAATGCTAGTACTGGCAAGTCATCGCCGCATACCTCGTACAATCACGAAACCATCAGCAACCAAAGTCGAGTAGTACTCAGTGCTCTCGAGTCACATCAGTTCGTCTTTGCCTCTCTCTCTCTCGCCGTGGTCTTCATCTTCACGTGCCTGCCATGGAGACCCTCCTGGTCGGCAACCCCACCAACGGCGTGGCGAAGCCGACGTGCAACGGCGTGGGCTCTCTCCCCATGGCCAACTCCCACGCCGTCATCGCCTCGCCGGCGCCGGTGATGACGACGGCGGTGGCCCCGGCGGGCGCCACGCTGGGCCGCCACCTGGCGCGCCGCCTCGTGCAGATCGGCGCCTCCGACGTCTTCGCCGTCCCCGGGGACTTCAACCTCACCCTGCTCGACTACCTCATCGCCGAGCCGGGGCTCAACCTCGTCGGCTGCTGCAACGAGCTCAACGCCGGCTACGCCGCCGACGGCTACGCGCGATCAAGGGGCGTCGGCGCCTGCGCCGTCACGTTCACCGTCGGGGGGCTCAGCGTGCTCAACGCCATCGCCGGAGCCTACAGCGAGAACCTCCCCGTCATCTGCATCGTCGGTGGGCCCAACTCCAATGACTATGGCACCAACCGCATCCTCCACCACACCATCGGCCTCCCCGACTTCTCCCAGGAGCTCCGGTGCTTCCAGGCCATCACCTGCCACCAGGTGCGCGCCGCCGAACGCACGCGTCTTCTCTCCTCTCTAGTGGTCATTTCGTCGAACACCTTTGTTTATTTGGCATCGCTCTCATGCATGTATGCAGGCCGTAGTGAACAACCTGGACGACGCGCACGAGCAGATCGACACGGCCATCGCCACCGCGCTAAGGGAGAGCAAGCCGGTGTACATCAGCGTCAGCTGCAACCTCGCCGGACTCTCTCACCCGACGTTCAGCCGAGAGCCAGTGCCCCTGTTCATCTCACCAAGGTAATCCTTGAGCATGCTGTTTATCTCAAGTAATAATCTCCACTCCTTGACGTCGTCAGACTATGAGATCAATCGCGTCATGAACACCATACCATTTCGTGTTCCATCACAGGCTGAGCAACAAGGCGAACCTAGAGTACGCGGTGGAGGCCGCGGCGGCGTTCCTGAACAAGGCCGTGAAGCCGGTGATGGTGGGCGGTCCCAAGATCCGGGTGGCCAAAGCCAAGAAGGCATTCGCGGCCATCGCGGACGCCAGCGGGTACCCGTTCGCGGTGATGCCATCGGCCAAGGGCCTGGTGCCGGAGCACCACCCGAGGTTCATCGGCACCTACTGGGGCGCCGTGAGCACCACCTTCTGCGCCGAGATCGTCGAGTCCGCCGACGCCTACCTCTTCGCGGGCCCCATCTTCAACGACTACAGCTCCGTCGGCTACTCGCTCCTGCTCAAGCGTTACAAGGCCGTCCTCGTGCAGCCCGACCGGGTGGTCGTCGGCGACGGCCCGGCGTTCGGGTGCATCCTCATGGCCGAGTTCCTCGCCGCGCTCGCCGGGAGGCTCGCGCGCAACACCACGGCGTACGACAACTACCGCCGGATCTTCGTGCCCGACCGCGACCCGCCAGAGGGCAAGCCCGACGAGCCACTCAGGGTGAACGTCCTCTTCAAGCACATCAAGGGCATGCTCTCCGGCGACACCGCCGTAGTCGCCGAGACAGGGGACTCGTGGTTCAACTGCCAGAAGCTCAGGCTCCCCGAGGGCTGCGGGTACGCGTCTCTGACGCTGGTCCCTGCGTCAGCTCATAACCTTGTGTGTGTTTAGGCTACGTGTTCTAAGTACAGTAACACAAGGTTGGTGACTCTGAACTGCTGCAGGTACGAGTTCCAGATGCAGTACGGATCCATCGGGTGGTCGGCCGGCGCGACGCTGGGGTACGCCCAGGCGGCGAAGGACAAGCGTGTGATCACGTGCATCGGCGACGGGAGCTTTCAGGTGACGGCGCAGGACGTGTCGACGATGCTGCGGTGCGGGCAGCGGAGCGTCATCTTCCTGATCAACAACGGCGGGTACACCATCGAGGTGGAGATCCACGACGGCCCGTACAACGTGATCAAGAACTGGGACTACACGGGCTTGGTCGACGCCATCCACAACTCCGACGGCAACTGCTGGACCAAGAAGGTACCTCAGGCCCCAATCGAACAACTCTGAACCCATCTGCGTGCCAAGCCAGTGGTACAGCTAGACCATACATAGCTCGACGTACCGTGACGCTCGTGTCGTTGCCGTTGTGCTCTGCAGGTTCGGACAGAGGAGGAGCTCAAGGAGGCCATAGCAACGGCGACGGGCGCCAAGAAGGACTGCCTCTGCTTCATCGAGGTGATCGTGCACAAGGATGACACGAGCAAGGAGCTCCTCGAGTGGGGCTCCCGAGTCTCGGCTGCCAACAGCAGGCCGCCGAATCCGCAGTGATCTGATCGCTGATCGCTCTCTTAGCTTCTGCTGCGGTTCTGCAACGGCGCCTCAAGTGTCCGAGCTATTTTCAGTCAGTTAATTTGTTCGTCTGCATGAAGTAGACCTTTCCTGTTTCATCCATGTTAGAGTCTTTCACGGAGCTGGGGCTGCCGATCTTATGATAACCTTTGCATTTCAGTTGCCTGGAATTGATTTGTACTGTAAATTTGCAATCTGTATTCGCTGCATGCATGAATGAATCAATAACACGAACTGGGAATTTTTCACCGGCCGTAAGGCAGTGGGCTGGGTGGCCGGCACAATATGTAGTGGCCTGGGCCTGGTCTGCTTGCCGCACAAAGCTGGATGTGGTTTGGGTCATTGGAGTCTCTATTCTTGGTCAGCACACAAAAAAATTAATGGGCTTTAAATTTTAGTGGAGTGATTAAATTTAGAGGACCTCTCTAGAGGCTTTTGACCATAATGTGGAGGTCTCTCCAAAATAGGGGGCTCGTTTAGAAGCTCAGCTGGAGATGATTTCTCTAGTGTGAGACTAAAACAAGAAATAGAGACCTATTTGAGGGCAGGGTCCAGCTATTTTCTCTAGTGTGATTTCTTATCCATCTTTTGTATATTCTGTACCGACAAGATTTCAGACAAGTTAATTTTGTCCTCTCACCTTGACACGCCTAACCAAGCAAGGTGGGAGGATAAAACAAAGAAAAGATACCGGACAGACAGTTAATCTGCATAACGTGATCTATAAATATATGCGCTCTCCGTTACGTGTTTTTTTTTTCATGCGTTACGTGACAAAAGAATCTACAAATCTCTACGTACGAAACGGGCCAATTCCGCGGCCGGCGCTTTTCCCGGCCATCGGATCGGCCGGATAGACGGTCGAGATGGTGCTTCTCTCAGTAACTTTGCAAAAACATCCTTCAATTTTAAAGAAATATAACCCGTCGTCCACTCCCTCTCTCTCAGGATTTCTTTCAAAGAAACCCTCGTATTTTGAATAAATCAACCCGCGGTCCACTCCACCTGCCCAACCACATTTTCAAATAACCCCCCTATTTTCTTAGAATCAACCCGCCATCCATTTTCTCTCTCTGGAATGTTTTTGGAAAAACCCTCAACTTTCGCTTAAATCACACAACAATCCATTCTTTTGGTTACTTCCATATACGTACAATTTGGCCACCAAACACTTTTGAACCAAAACATAACTACCATAATTTTTTTTTACAACTTTAAACCTAATATTTATTATATAGCACATCTTTAAACCCTAACCACTTTTGCCATTCATTCACGTACATATTTATCTACGAGTAGACGTACCTACGATTTCGATATCGAAACATCCTCAAGTTAAGAAGTGTTTAATAAAAACAATTAAAATAGAAAACCTAAATACATGGTACGTTAAAAATTTTAAACCCAAAGTGATTTCATAATTCATTCCCACAAATGATTGTATGAGATCTGTTCCTGACTTAGACACCAAAACATCCCCCAAATAAAAAAAAATAACCATGAAAGCGGCTCAAAATTTTAAAACTAAAAACATACTTTGCAGAAAACTGAAAAAAATAAAATTCACTTTTCTAATTCCCCATTATAGGTATATGACCACCAACACGAATTTGAAAAATCAACAAATATATTGTAAAGCAAACTTGAAATATCTGACTCACTTCTTAATTTCTCCATTATAGCTAACATCCGAACACCAAAACACTTTTAAACTAAAAAATGATTCCAAATAAACAAGTTTTCAATATAAAAATTGCACTAAATACCAAAACATACAAAATTCATACACAAGATATACAATTCAATGCTTCTTACTTCGGTTGCATAAATTTTCATATTTCAACATAATATACACTTCAAAATAAAAGATGCCCAACATTCCAAAATCTACAATATTTCTATAGAGCGCTTTCATGGGTAGAACACGCTCTGACATTTATTTCAAACAAAATTATGTGACCAAACAAAAAAAATACCATGAGTACATCCATTGGCTATCTGCGGCAACGCCGCATCCTTTACTTAGTTACTACTAAGTTGAGAGCTCCCAATGTTCTTCTACATTTCTTTTCCACTCATTCTAATTGTCGTCTTCTTCACTCGTCTTACGCTCACTTCTCATTCACTATTATCTATAAGAGCGACACACCACTTTGACATCTAATGGTGTATCATCGTCTTTCCTGCTACCATAACTATTAGATGTAGGATATCACAGTAGCAACTATTAAATATCAGTCCTTTTCTACCTCCCCACTTCAATATGTTTCTGATGCTTCTATGATCTCCCTATTCTAATACTCTTTCATTGTTGTAGTAGCACCAACTCCTTTCAATGTTGTGCCCGCCTCCAAGGCTCCAACCAGTATTGTCGAGTCTCGACAACCACAATCCAACCTAAACCTGAAAGTCTAACCCCAAACATGAAATATAATGGGTATTAGTGGATCTAGAGCTTGGAACGTCATTGCCGTTGACAAATATGAGGTGTGGATTTTTTCGTCCCAATTTTAGCTATTACTCCTCCATTCCATAATATAACTACGTTTAGGTTCTCCAAAGTCAAACATTCTTAACTTTGACCATAAGTTACAAAATAAATATAAACATCAGTAACATACAAATTATGCTTATAGATTCGCCATGAAACGAACTATTACAATATATATCTTTTTTTACTTGAAATATATAATATTTTAGAAAATATTATTGGTCAATGTTAAAAATGTTTGACATTGAAAAAGTCTAAACGTAGCTCTATTCTGAAATGAAGGAAGTACAAAACAAACTAATTCTTAAAACAAGAATCAAGAAAGAAGGGAAAGACTAGAAGTTGACTCTAAGCGAAATTTATATCAAAGTATACATGTATGAGGAAGATATTCATCGTAAAAAAAAAGACAATTTACGAATAAGGATTTGCTCCTCGTACGCGTGTTCGCGTGTCCCTTTGTATTCTTGTGGTTGTTGAGAGAGTGAATCCGACATTGACAACTTGCTGTGCAACACTAGCCACCATTTTCTTTCTCTATCGATTTTTCTCCATCCCCTCTATCGATTTAGATTCTTTTTCTTTATTTCAGGTTCTTATTATTAAGTTTTCCAGTATACGTATCCTTCTACCAGCCGCCGTATAATGTGTATGGCGACCTCTCTCTGTTTGCCCTTTCCGTAAGCGGGCCGCTAGACGGGCGGCCGGTGGACTCGTCGGACCAGCCTCTTTTTCCATCGGTGGGGGCGGGTGCGCGCTGACGTGGCTCTCTGTTCCCGCAACAACAAAAACCTCGTGCACGGCCCGCGTGCCTCCCATTCCTCTTCCTCTTTCTCTGTCTCCTTCTCTGCCCTCGCACCATTCCCAATTCCCCACCCCTCCTCTCCGCCGCCGCACCACCCCGCAGCCACCTACTCCGCCGCATCACCAAGGTCGCCGACCGCGACCGCCGCGACGATCGGTGCCCCCTATGCGCCCATCTCCCGCGGCGCTCCGTGGGCCTGCTCGCGCGTGTCCCGCGCCGGGGCGTGCCATGGCGGGGTGGAGATAGGAAGGCGCGAGCTTTGGGGATTGGGGACTGCGCCGGCGGAGGAAGAGGCGCGGGAGCGCGTGGCTAAGGTGGGCGCCTCGCCCGCCGGATGGCCGCCGATGACGCGGCGCGGAGCAGCAGACGGATGGATCTGAACCTCTACCTCGGCCTCCCCCGCGCGCCGCGCGCCCGCCGCCCCGATCTCGGCTCCGACCTCGCGCTCGGCACCCCGATGCTTTCGTCGTCGTCTCCATCCTCCTCGGCCGCATCCGCGGATGCGCCGCCGCCGGAGGGCGAGCCGCTCCACCCACCCTACTCGCCGTCCCGCGCCGACCTGGTGCGCCCGCCGACCCCGGCGCACGAGCCCTACAACCCTTTCGCGCCTGAGGCGCTCCCTACCTACATGCCTCCGCCGCCCCTGCCTGTTCCAGGGGCTTTACCTGTGCTGGCCGATGAGCTTGAGTTTGGTTTCTCCGACGCGCACCTGGGTTTGGTCGAGCGGTTGGTCGACCGGCCGTCGTCGTCGACGGCATCCTCTTCCTTCCGCCCAGATCGTGCCGAGCGCTGCCGCCGCTTGATGTACTTGGGTGGGTCTCGCTACCTCCGTCCCAGAAGGTTCCGGTCAGACCTTCCACCTCTCAGCTCAGAGACCCCTAGCCTGGAGAATGATGCGGCACCACAACCACCTGAACCAGAAGAGCCTGTCCATGATACTGTGGAGGAGAACAAGGTGGTTGCCGATGGTGCTGTTGTGGGCGCCTCAGAGGACGAGGGAACCGAGAATGGTAAGAGCGCCGCAATGTTCGAGTGCAATATCTGCTTTGAAATGGCTGCTGAACCTGTGGTTACCTCCTGCGGCCATCTTTTCTGTTGGCCATGTTTATATCAGTGGTTGCATGTCCACTCCAGCCATAAGGAGTGCCCTGTATGCAAAGGAGAGGTAACTGAAGGGAACATTACTCCTATATATGGGAGAGGGAATTCAGGCCCAGATGCGGAGAAGAAGGTTGCAGAGGATGGAAACACATCTGGTCCCAAGATTCCACCAAGGCCGCATGGTAATCGGCTTGAGAGCTTCCGTCAGCAGTTCCACCATCTGCGGCCCATATCTAGAAGGCTTGGTGAGGCGCAAGGTTTTTTGTCTACGTGGAGGCGCATTCTGGATCAGCATTTAATGAATAGTGTGAGTAGATTTGAAGGACCTCCTGAAGCAACTGCCCCGGAAATTCCTCAGGGTGCAAGCCATTTTAGCCGAATGACTACTAGGTTGAGAGCAAGGCGGTTGCACAGAGAAGCGGAAAACCCTACATCCGTTTCTTCGTCTGCTCCAGGTAATGGTGGGCAACCTGGAAACAATACATCCGATCTGCCAAGGCGCACTTCAAGTCCATTTGCTGCAGAAGGGATGGATTTATTGCGACAATTTGCCTTTCCTGGCCTTGAAGACCCAGAAAGGTTTGCGATTGCTGTCAGTGAACTTAGGCGAATTGCTGGACCAAGCCATTATGGCGCATCAACTTCATCAAACCCACCAAATCCTGAGCCGGTTGATGGAACTCATATTGTCACGGGACTGGCTGCAGATCAAGCTTCTAACTCGAGCACCATGGCTGTGATTCAGGAAGATGCGGCTTTTACTGAAAGCGCTGGAGAACCTAGTAATGCTGGGTCTTCAAGGTCCCTGAGGAGGAGAAGAGGAAGTGACGCCTTGGCTTCTTTGGATGTAGATGGTGGAGACCTACATCAGAACAAGAGAAGGCGGCTAAACTAAGGCTGAAGACAGCTGAATTGAAGCCTGCAGGTAGCAGCAGTGTTCTATTTTGCTTGGTGTGCTGTTTTCAGTTTAGAATTTTTACCTCTTTGGTAGGTAATATCTGCTTGTTGTGGTATGCAGTTCTTCCCCTTCTACTAGATTACTAGGTAGAGCTGAGTTGGTTACGTTAGTTCCTTCCGACCTGTTCAATTTATGCGATTACCCAACGCATGTATACTGAAGAAACCCGACGGTTGTCATCAGATGGATTTTCCTTGACAGTAAATTGTATGTGCAGATCTTTATTTTCGTTGACGATAAATTGTATGTGCTAATCTGTACCCAATGAAATCAATCTCTAATTCAGAAATAAGTCAAATGCATGGATCCCTGAAACTTCTTTGTGGACAGCTTCTGATTCTATTGACAATTGAACTAGAGCTGATATTGGTCCAATGAATCATACAGACTTGTGCCAGGTTGCTGTTTGCAGCTGCTCTGTGCCTCTGTGCCTACCTTTACATCCAATGAGGTATGCTGGTTGCAGAAAGACCCTCTTTTGTGTTCATCTTATCTTGGGATATGAAAGCTAAATCAAAATTATATTTCCCATTGGCCATGATCAACATCTGGTCTGTTGATCTGTTGATTTACTTATTGGTCACTTTTTGGTGACAGTTCATACTTACCTGTGTTACCTTATGAGTTTAGCAAATTTTGGATACGGCACTAGTTTCTTAGGGTTGTTTCAGACCATGCTGCGGCGGCCTAGGTAGTCTTCTGCTACTCCCATTGATGTATGCATGTTTATCTGTTTTGGAAGGTTATTGGTGTTTTTATCTGTTTTGGAAAGTCATTGCTACAACATTACAGACTTACTAGTCGAGACTCGGGACACCGCTGAGATAATCTGTGACTTGCTGCTGTTGTGCTATGTATTCAAGGCTGATGGCCTGGAGTTGAATGTTCTGTTTTATTGATCGATCTGAGAAATATCGACTAGGAGAAGCTTGTTTGATAGGGGAGTTCAGATTCAAGTCTGTAGGATTTATGCTCGATTTGAAATAAATCCTAGTAGGGTAGGCTAATCACCTTTGGTGACGGAGATTCAATTTTTCTTTTGAGTTTGTTGGTGTATATATTGTACACTTCATCATATGTTATATACTTTGTCCCAAATTATTGGTCGTTTTGGCTTTTCTAAGTTCATAAATTTTATTATGAATCTAGACATAGCATGTATCTATTGCATGACAAAGTACAGATCGTTATTTTATCATGCACATGTGCTTGCGTTTTTGTTGGCCAATCACAATCTGTTATTCTTTTTCTTTTTGAGAGGGAAAGAGAGACTGGTTACACAGCTCTTTGCATTGTGTAGTGATAATCGGCGTGAACTGAGCGTCTAGACCCCACATGATCATCCGGTTCCACCGCACAATGGCACAATGCTACCTCGCGCATCGTCATCCGGATGGTGCTGACATGACATGGGCTCACGTCACATGGCTCCCAGCCACCCCCACATGTCCAGTGTTCGCCCAGGCAGATCGTCCATTCGTCCTCGACCTGTCGTGTCACCCACCCGGCTCCCTCCTGCTGCGCTGCCGTGCCTTTGCTCCCCGCTTTGGGTCCTCCTGCACGCGGCCGCTGTGGATCACGGTCTGCGCAGCCCACCGGCGGGAGGCGGCAACACAGGCAGGCAGCGCCACCGAACTGGCCGGTAAAGCCTGAGGGCTTGTTGCGCCGGTTGGTGGCACGCGATTGCTCTGCCTGCCGAACAGCGTGTCGTCGGGTCTCGGGGCTGGGATCTCTGCGCGGCGGTCGTCCCTGCTCTAGGCGTGTCGTTTTCGTCTCTCTCTCTCTCTCTCTTTTTCTTTTCTTTTTCCTCGGTGGTTTCTCGTTGTTCGCTGGTGGCAGTGGCCGGGTAACTTTGATTGATCCGTTGAATTTACCGACTGAGATTGGGTGATCGCTGTGCACGGGACAGTTGTGAATTGCGATCGTGGCAAACCATACTTCTTGTGGGAATGTGATGTGACGAGTGACGCCATGCTAGATATTTTTTGCAAACTTGCAACACTGCTAGGCGCTGGCCCTCCTCGGCCTCCAGATCCTCTGCTTCTACTCGCCACGATGGCACCGTGACTCAAGCTGGGCAGTGGCATCCTCGACAACGACATCAGGAAGCGCTCGCCATGTATGACTTGTTCCACGCCTGGGCGTCCCGCTCGGTGGCCAACCTTCCCTCGAACTTCGCCGTTGACGCCTTTTGGACTCGTCCTGCGCCGCCAACTCGCCACTGGACGTCATGTTCGTAGTCACATCTGGACCGAGAGGCCAACCGGCTCTGCTACCTCCACGCGGCTGCGTTGGAGCTAGGACGAGATTACCAAATTAGAGCAGGACGAGAGCATGACGTAACGCGACCGGAACCATATACACCAGCAACACATGCAACATCTGTTCACCGTCTCTCACGCAAGTCAATTGCCGGACAGCGGACATACACGAATGAATAAGTGATAACCACAAACACTCAGGGTCTCAAACCATTATTACAATGCGGCATGATGGCAAAAATTGAACAGCCGTAAACCATTCTTGGCCCAAAATTTTATTCTATCCACCACTGCAGTATTTGAGTTTTGAAGGACAAATCCTTCGTGTCAGAAAGGGGAAGCAACTCCTCAGACACCCAAATCAATGAGCAACTCTAGGCTCAGGCTCCTCATGCCAAAGAACGAGCGTCAAAAGAAAAGCCGATGATGTGTGACTACAATCGTTTTGCAATTGCACCATAACAAAAGAACAATGGAAGAACGGAAGTCTACAGGGTAAAAGAGAAGCTACTTCAGCAGCCAAATATTTCATGGCAGGTTTCTACATGGGTGAAGAGAAGCTGAACTGGATTCCAGTCTTTCCACTGTCATGCTCCGCTTGCTTTAGGATGTAACAATAGTTCACCTAGATAAATGGAAAAGATGCTGTTAGTCTGGAAGCAATTAAGCAGACATCTATACTAATACGGAAATCAACGTTGAAAATGGGAGAAGGAAAGGAAAAAGGAAACATACCTCCACCCGGAAAAGTTTAGTAGGCAAAATAATACCAACACCAGCAGAACTCCTGAATGTGCGCTGAAATTGAGAAACTGAGAAGTTCTTGTACTCGCCCTCCGACAATTTTGCAAGATTTCCAGCCGTGAGAAATGCATGACCATGGATTCCAGCATCTCTGAATAACTTGAGAGGCAGATCAAATGAAAGGTCAGCAAAGGCGGACACAGCCAGATCACCTCCCAAATAATCCCTTCCTGGAGGGGCAGCAGAGCCACTGCCTGATTCATTGGGGTCAAGCCTCCGTGCTTCTGTTGGGCCAACTCCTCTTTTTCTAAAACCCAGCAGGGATGACAGCCCGCTCACGCTGCAAACTGGAGACGATTGACCTCCAAGGAAAAACCTATCAGGCACAGTTGAAGACGAATTCATGAACCCCCTTCCAAGTGGTAAAATAACACCCGCTCCTACGCCAACATTTAAAGCAGCATTATAAAATCCCAAAGGCACAGCGCCACGAACATCAAACTCCTGAAGCAAAGCCAACAATAACAAGTTTGTAAGAAAGTGATGGTGACAACTGAGATGATCCGAAGATAGTATACACTAGATGCTGTTCATGCATGGACTGTTAGGTCCAAGCAAAAATGTAAACTTATGAAAAAGAAGACAAGAGTATAACCTGCCGAAAAAATCTCAGCCCCTTGTTATCCCATAGACCACCAATCTGAGAAGTTGACTGAAATGCATATCCTTTTGTTGGCCTGAGAAGCGAATCCCTCTGATCAATCTTGTATGTGTACTTCAATGCAGAAAGAAGATTGTGCCCTAACTGCCTCCTTATGGCCATCGATGAGGCACGTGATGGATCAGTTAAGGTACGCCAGGTAAGGTTATATGACAGGTCATGTTTCATGGTTGAAAGCAAACCAAATGAAAGGCCAAGTAGCTGCTCCTTGTATGATGAAAACTTCAGCCAATCTTGTGATGACAAAGAAGCCCGGGCCATCAACGGTGTTGGTATTGATTTAAACCTTGGTAGGTAGACTCCAACCCCAACCTCTGTTGTTTGATCCCAACCATAGGCACCTGATGCGTCCCAGATGTCACCATAGCCAAATGGATTCTTCAATTTAAGTGACCCTTCCAATGACCAAGACCTTGCCTACAAGAGTAGAAAGTATATGGTCATGCATCAGTTGTGCAAACAATCTCAATTAGGTATCATGATTCGTTGGAATGCACTAAACAGTTATAAAATGCTGTAATGCATTTCCAACTCGTAAGATATTGACAATACAAGCTCGGTAAGCATTTTTATCAGAAGCATATCGGGATGGGGAAAAAAGTAACTTCTATTATAACAAGGCCTCTGAATTAGGCACAAGATAAAAGTTAACCTCCTGAAAAAAAACAATATTCCAAAATACTACGATAAATTACTCATCCCTGACAAAAGAAATTCATCTAAAGCATTTTTTATTTTGCTTGAAGCCCAGTGGAACCTATGCTCAAGCTCAGCAATCATATCTTTGGTATGTCTGCTGTGTAAAAGTTTATTAAAGCCAAGTTTCAATACATATATGAGCATATGACATGAAAATGAGCTTAGATGCAGACAACTACATGGTGATATCTTGGCAGCATGGAGCATATGACTCTCAACGAACAATATGGTTTTCAATCAAATACCCAGTACATCACAATATGGAAGACCATGAAAGGATTTCCAGGACATAATTTTCCTATTTATCCAAAGAGGAAACCAACAGTCTCATTAGCAGCTGTTAGATAGTTTTCTCTTAATATTCTTCTTACTTATTTCCCTTTTCCTTTTTGCACATATTTTTTAGCATGTAACCTATAAATGCAGTAGGATCCTCGTAGAGTTTTCTATAAAATAAAAATGTGTATATATTAAAGATGCGCCAAAGCTCAAAGGACAACAAACAAAACACAAATATATATTTAAATAAAAGCACATCCAACAGAAACAATACTGTGCCGAATTCTAACAAGTGAATTCACAGTTTAACATAAAAATTGTACTATTGAAATACAAAATGGAAGTAAATTATTCAGTGCACTTGGTGATGAAGAAAAGAAAACTCCTCCAGTGTTTCCATCATTCCTTTCCTTTCAGCTTTTGATATTCATATACAGTATATCCATTTAATACAAGACTACCAGGAGGTGGAGTATGTACATAAAAAGTTGCATGCCACAAACACTAATGAATGTCAGTGTATTTATAGGAAGAGAAGAAAATGGAGTAATGTGCCTCTATTATCAGGCTCAAGATTGGTCAAACCATAATAAGTTTATGCAAGCACCAAAATAATATACACATGTTTTTTATGTATTCATATGCTTATCATTTCATTCAGATTCATACAGCTTCACTGAGCAAAGTACGTTGGCTAAGAAATTTCAAACCAAACACTGATGCTTTACTTTATTAAACATGATAAATTGACCTACATAACACAGCATATTACTAAACATCATAAATTAAATTAACCTAGACGATCCACTACCCGACTGGAAACTGGTTACAGCAGGCTACGTCATTGATGAGTTGAGATCATAGAACTAGATATTGAGTGGAAGTTAACAGGTCCCATTAACCACGCCTCTTACAACATTTACCTACTCGGTTACTTATATTTGTATATACTCAGCCTTTTGGAGCCTTGAGACTTCAATCCTCTCCAATGCAATGTGTCCAACTAGAATTCAGTGAGAAAAACATTCAATTGATCATAAGAATGCTTTGCAGGATGTGTTATACTGAACAACCACGCTCTCGAGGTTGATAGTCACATAAAGACAGGATCTCAAAAACTTCCCTTAGAAGGACAACTATGCATCTAGAATTCAAGATCCCCAGTGAGACCTCACGATATCGATAGCCATTACCCCCATGACTCAAAAACTTAGTTTGACCATCCAATGCAATATCTATGCAGTCGAACCACGAGGAGAGAGCTCACCTCGGGCTTTGAGTAGACGCCAGCGCTACCGGTGAGGGGGTTGGCGGCCTCGACGACCTCGATGACGACGTTGGTGGTGCCGGGCAGCTCGGGTGGCCCTGCGTCGAGCGTGATCTTGACGGCGTCGAAGACCTCGAGCCTGTGCAGCCGCGAGGTGGCGACGCTGGCGGCGTGGAGCAGGTCCTGCACGGTGGGGGCGGCGCGGAGCAGGTCCGCGACCTCCGCCTCGATGACCTCGTCCCGCGTCTTGGTGTTGCCCTCGATGACCACGTCGTGGACGCGGATGGCCACGGGGTCGGAAGAAAGTCGCTGGAACACGGACTGCACCCGCTCCCGCTCCGCCGCAGCGGCCGCGGGCCCGTCCAGCTCCTCTTCCTCCTCCTCCTCGTACTCTTCCTCCTCTCCATCCTCGTCGTACTCCTCCTCTGCGAACTCGGCTTCCGCGTTGGGCTCGTGCGGCTTCGCGCCCTTAGGATTAGGGTTTTGGTCGGCGGCGGGATCGGCGGCGGCTGCCATGGTTGGGGTTTGGTTGGGGGAAGCTCGGGGAGAGCGGCGCTCCTTCGTGTTTAGCAAGACGTGCGCCGAATAAGCTGCTGTTAAATGATGGGCCTTGGGCTTTAGCGGGCTGCGTATTCGCTGAACGCACCGTGCGTCTAACGGCCCACTTAAATAAAATCAGTTAAATAGATAAGACATTTCTGTGTCCGGTAATCCGGTTCTAGTTTAAACACTCTCAGGATGTTAGAAGCCACATTGTTATGAGAGTTCACACATGATGTATTTACAACTCCAGTAGCTTCCATCAAGTAAGCACCGTAAAAAATACTGGGAAGCTAGAAGCTTTAATCATCCTCTGTAGAATGGTGCCCACTGAAAAATGGTTTGCGGCGTGTCGTGGTACAGATAAAGCAGCACAAGCATTTAACACCTCCCCGCGTAAATCGGCACCTACAATTTGCCGGCGCTGATTCAGTATACTAACATCCTGTGATGCCCGACTAAACCATGTTCCTATTACTAACATGTCCTGTGCTATATCTGTTCTTCTAAACATTCCGAGTACCTGGTATCGTGCCATCGATCTTTCAGAGAGCACACATCCTCTTTTAAGCAAGACAAGCCATTTCAAGCAGAACTATTGGCAGTTAGAGCAATCGCAAATCCCTGATAGCAATAATATGCCCCCTCCAGGCACTTTTTACATTTTGAAACAGTATTTCTGTTCTAATAAATCCATAAAATACAATGATGAGTCACGACTCGCGAGAGTACCTTTCTAAGATTGATATATGCAAATGTGATTTCTTTTATGTTAGTAAACCAAATATTTTGAAACCTATTCATAGCCCAGAAGTGGAGCGAGGTGCACATTTGCAAATCAGGCAGCCTTCACCAGAAGCGGCGAGCCCATCCCCCTTTCGGCAACCTCCACTGAGGCCTATAAACGCCTTCACGAGAAGTGTCGAGCTCACTCGCCACCCAGCTCGAACCAGCCAACGCCCATCCACCACACCAAAGCCTCCCTCTAGCCTTTGCAGTTCGCTCCAGCAGTGCCAGCGCGGCAGCGCCCGCGCACACATCGACTCCAACCACCAGGCCACGAAGAACCTGCCTTTTATACGCCTCCCGCGCTGGTGCCGCATGCAATGCTGCCGCAGTAGCTGCTATTGCCGATCGACGGTGAGCGCGCGGTGGCCGGCGGCGGCATGGACGCCGTGCTAAGCGGTGGCTCCGACCACCGGAGGCGGCGGAAGGGCAGCAGCAGCATCAGCGGGCACGCCGTCGTCGCTCAGCTTCTCGAGTCGCCACTCCCGACGCCGCGCCGCTCCTGCTGCGGCCGTGCAGCCGCCGACGCGTCCCCGCTGCGCGGCGGGCACGTGCCGTTCAAGTGGGAGAGCTCGCCGGGCGTGCCCAAGGGCGCGTCCGGCGAAGGCAACGAGCGGGTGGCGCCGCCGCTGCTGCTCCCGAAGCCGCCGCCGGGGCGGTGCGGCGGCGCGGCACGGCGGGCCTACCACCACCACCACAGCAACACCACCACCGACTCGACGAGCAGCGGCGACCATGGCGACGGCGACACCTTCTCCGACGCGCTGGACAGGACCTCGTCCTCCGACCGCCTCGCCGTGCTTTCCGCGCGCCTCAGCGCCATCGACGGCGCCTTCGGGTCGCGCTCGCGCCGGTCGCCGAGCTTCATCATGGACCGCTTCCTCCCGGCCGCCAACGCCATCGCCACCACCTCCGCCGACAAGCACCCGAGGCGCCCGTCGCCTCCGCCGCGCCGCTCCAAGTCCTCCTCCAAACACGCCATGGAAGAAGTCGCGCACATACGCCGCCGCGCCCTCGCCGGAGAACAGCCCGATCGCCTCTCCTCCCCTCCGCCACGCCGTGGCGTGGAAGCGGCGGCGCAGCTCCCGCCGTGCGGCGACGAGGAGGACATGGAAGGCGAGCAGATGACGCCGAGAGCATGCGGGCTCATCTTCTTCGTCCCCTGGAGCGTCAAGCCGGTGCTGCTCGGTTTCCAGCGGAGCCCGGCGCGTTCCCGGACGCCGCGGCGCGCCGACATCGCCGCCTCTGCCATCACCGCGTCGTCGTCCTTTCCTCCTCGCCGGAGCATCACGTTAGGCGACGCGCTGGAGAAGGAGTGCAGGCTAGGCCCTCATTGGCACGACGACGAGAAGAGCGGCAGTGGCAAGGAGGAGTGGTCCAACCCCGGATGGGGCGCGGCGCTTCTTGGCACGAGCAAGAGGTACTGCGCCGACGCAAGGAAGGCTCTCCTCAGCAGGCTGACTCGCTCTGGAACGGAAGGCGGCGACAGCCCGAGGATCGGCAGGGAGCGGAGGAGCGGCAAGCCGATCGCCTCGATGCTGCGCTCGACGTCGGTCAGGATGCCGCCGCTGTCGCCGCCGTCCGAGTCGTGGCTCAGCAACGCGCGGAGAAGCAATGCGGGGAATAACAAAAGATGATGGGGACTTTTTCATCGGCGCGAAAGCCAAAATTGCACATATCTCGAAAAATTCAAAACTGTTGGAACAAATCATTTTCAACAGGAATGCTATCATGCTGAGAACACGTATGCAATGTGTTCACTTTACTCATATTTGACTGGTACCAGGAATGACAGACCCTTGTACTTACATGCTTCCTAAAATTTATCTGCTTTTCATCGAACAAAGAATGAAAGAATGATTGGTAAAAACATATTTAAAAATTTGAAAGAATGGCATGCTCAGGCATATCTGTACAACTGTATGCCCTGCCTAAAAGCACGTAACTGTACAATTATCTACGTTTCTCCTAGCAAATGGTCAGGATCGCAGAGTTGCAGCAACCTTCAAGCCAAGTGCAAAGTTGATTGTCTCTTTTTTTGAGCATAAAGTTGATTGTCTCTAAGCCGTGATGATTTCAAGTTCAGCCCACCACAGCGCACTGTTTCTTGGAATCGCCTGATCTTGAGTGATCCCAGTGATTTCTTGCATCCTCTTGGTGAGCTCTGCCATGGTCGGCCTCTGCCTTCGGTCCTCACTTATGCACAAACGAATCAGCTCTGAGAATGCCTTGACATGCTCCTCAGGGACTGAGTTTAGGGTTGGGTCAACCATACCCATCACGGGGCTAACACCATTAAGATATCTGTGTGCCCATAGAATACGGAGGCCATCGTCGTCAGAATATGGACATCTTCCAGAGATCATTTCAAGCAGTAGCAAAGCAAACTTATACACTGTGCTGTACTCATCAGGAGCATCAGAGTCGTCTTCGTCTTCTTCTTTCTTGCCAATGCCAAAGCTGATGTCTGAAACCTTTGCAGCATTGTCTTCAGTCAAGTATATGCACGAACTGTTTAGATTCCTTAGGGTCACAGGAACATTCTGCTGGTGCCTGTAGCCCAGGCAGTACAACACCCCCATAGCTATCCGCAGGCGCGACTGCCACTCCAAGGGCTCAGCTTCTTTAACTGCAATTGCATCGATGCTAGTTAGCAAAAATACTGTCAACCAAGTGAACAACTGCAAATATCATGAGCCCTGGTGTGAAGACTATTAATAACAGATAGCAAGGTTTTTGCAGCCCCATAGTACCCCAAAATGTACCCCTTAAAAAATAAAGGTAGCTAACAATTAAACTCACCATGCAAGCGCTCAAACAGTGATCCATTTGAGACATACTCAAACACCATCATCCGGATAAATGATTTTTCATCTTCACAGTAACCGACAAGGTTCATAAGATTCTTATGATTTACCTTTGATAAGGCTTCAACCTGCAAATGCAAAGCTTAACCATGCTTAAAACATAATTCTTACAGTTTGGAAAAGGATTAAAGAAATGGGACAGAAACAATCAACTATATACCTTATTCATGTAATGCGCTTCAGCAATATCAGACCAACCTCCTGCATAAGCCACTGCTGTAGACACTACAGCTATTTCTGCTCCACATGGGAGAGTTCCTTTATACAGTGTAAATCCAGGCTGTGTGCCAATTATGTTGCTGAAGCCTTCACATGCTGTTTCAAGTTCTGACCGTCTGAATAAAGTTATCCCTGCATATACAGTACAGGGGGTTAGAAGTTAACTTTAGGTTCCGTTAGTAACTTAGTGTAATGAACAAAGCAATATTGCAGCGTTCACCCTGAAAATACAGAAATGCAAAGTGGTACCACAAAGTGAGCATTGAACAAAAATGCATGGCAAAACATTAGCACATCAACCAACCTTTCATGGCAGTGGTCTGTAATTGCCTGCTTGAAGTGGGCGCAGACAAGGGTACAACAGTGCTAGTCTTCCTGCGGCAGTAGTAAAAGAAGCATACAGCTGACAAGGCTACCACCAGAAAACCAATCGCTGCTCCGATAGATGCATATATTGTTTGAGAACTGTTGTTTTTATTCTCTTGGTTTGGGGTAGTATCTTGGCTTGGGTTAGTATGCTCTGTTGTGGGTGATGCAGGAGGGGGTGAAATGGGTTCAGAAGGAGATGGTGCCACTTTATGATGTGGTGGTGGAAGTAATCTTCCTGTATGCCCTGGAAGATTAATATTTTCAGGATCTTTCTGTGTACTCACTAACAGTCTTCTGATTTTGATTGTAGCAAACCTTGCGGTAGGTAACCTATTCAACCAATTTAATCCAACTGGTAAACCCCCAGAAAGTCCGTTGCCTTTAAGAAATCTGCAGCTCAAATAACAAAATCATTGTCAGGAAGTGCACTTAATCTGAGAGAAACACTTCTTACATGAAATTCTCACTCACAGAAATTCTAGGGACAAAATGTTTTGCAGCTCTGATGGAATTGGTCCACTGAAATTATTATATCCCAGATCCAACATCTTTATATCCTGTAAATCTCCTATTTCTATAGGTATGATTCCATAGAACGAGTTGTTGCGCAGAATGCTGTATGGAAAAACAGAACAAAACAAAATCAGTATACCAAGCAGTTTGGAAAACTTCCAAAAGGAAAAAATACAAAACTGCAAGTCCAAATCTGTAGAGAATAAGATGCTTTTGGTTGAATAGGCACACACTATTCATCAGATGGATTTCTGATGGCAGCTAAGGACAGGACCAAGTTCTTTAAGTTTGAAGTTTCTAAATCAGAGGCTAGATTAACCAAGGTTTTCTTTGTTAAAAAAAGAAGTCATCCAAGAAATGGTTTGCAACTGAATATTTGTATGACAACAGCTTTTCTTTTTCAATCCATTTTAAGCTATTCATTTGTTTGATTTTTAAGCTCTTCTAGGTTGATTACAGTAAAATCATAGAAGAAACACCCATGCTGCATCTAACTCCTGAGCCCATCAAAGTTCAGGTTAAGAAATCATACTGATTACAAGTATTACAAGTTTGAGTCAATGTGTAAAATGTGTCTTAATAAAGCAAAGTATTTCTTAAAGAAGTACAGAATGTGCTCACAGTGATTTCATATGCGCAAGTTTTCCGATCTCTGGAGGTAAAACACCCTTTAAGCCAAGATTTGCCAAGTTCCTGCATAATTGAGTACTCAAATTTAGGGGACCACATCAAAATAGACATGATCAATAAAAACAACCACATAGTAATACGCTCCAAATTCAAGTGCAATATAAATATTGCTACTTTACGCAAGAGAAAAATGCAAATCCATATATGTGCAATACTTCAATTCATAATAGCCACGCAGCTGAATTCACACATAATGTTACAGCGGATCAACCAACCATGTAGTACCCGAAATAATATCTAATCAGTAAATTAACAGTAGAGCTTAATATGTTGCGGATCCAATACTATACTCCCTGCAAGCCAGAGGATGATAATCAAAACGTCAAGATAGAAAGCTCGACAGGATTTTTGAAGGATCCTCCTTATCAGGATGAACAATCAATTGCCCATCGAAAAACAAATCAGCATACAACCCCAGAAAATGACAGTTCTTATTATTCCCCTTATGCAAAGATAACCTAATGCAATGCTTTTAAGTTTTAATGGACACTATACAGATTACAGGATAAGAAGTTAAAGATTGTGCCATACAACCTGAAATACCAGCTCGTGAACAGAAGTTTAATCTTTTCACACCACTGAAACTAGTTCTAATTTGAGTGATGGACTGACACCTCCAATAGACTAAGCTATGATTCCTAACATCATTAATTTAGACAGTTCATCAATATATGCACATATGTTTTTTTTTTGGTACTTGTCTTTTGCTGTGCAAAGAGAGCAACTTACAGGGTCAAGACTAGTCCATCATCAGAGCACTCCACACCGAACCAAGAACAAGGGCTCATACTCCCTTCATCCCAATTCTTGAGAGCACCATACGGGTCCGCATCAATCGCCTCCTTAAATTTCAGCAGAGCAGCACCTGCAGTTCAGCAAAGAACCCCCAAAACGGGTGGACAAGGCAAAAGACCCACTCAAGCAAGCGGTACAAACAGCAAACTCAGTACCTTCACGATTGAGAGATGCGCACAGCTGAAACCCCATCAAGAACCAGAACAATAAAGACACCGCTAGGACTCTCCTCCGACGAGTCCCCATGCCTGAGAATCCGCTGGTTTCCTCCAAAGAACGAGTTGCTCCTCCCAAGATCCTATCTTTCCTCCAAGACTCCAACCTTGAGATGGATCCAACAAGAACGAGCCGCGTGGTTTGGGTCGGCGCCAGAAATGGAGACGCGGATTAGGAAGAAAGCCAATAGGACGCGGATTAATAATTTCGCAATAGCCGCCAAGAACAAGTCAATAAGCGGGCAACTGCCCAATCCGCTCCCCACAGGAGGACTCTATCTTGATGGATGGGAAGAAGAATAAAATTGTTGCCTGTGCTTTTCTATAGTGGAAAATTGCCACCCGTGCTAGCAGCAGAGGAAGAGGCAGGAACAAGGAGGAAGTGTGAAATGCAGGTGGAAGGGGACGCGCCGACGCGGAGTTCGACGTCACGTGGTCGTGCGGAAGCGCACGCGAAAGTGAGCGGAAACGTTCAAGTCGATTGCGGGGAAAAGGCTTCTTCAGCCTTCAGTTGATTAGTTCTTTTTTTATAAATAAAAAAGAGTACTCTAAATAAAATAAAAAAAATAAGTCGATCAGTTCCTTTCGATCTAAATAATCAAACTGCAATATGAAATCGTAGTGACTCTTCTGTTGGCCAAGTCCAGATTATAATCCAACTATACATATACCCACTTGGGTACAATTGAATTAGCCAATTCTTTCGTCTAAGTTCCAATTGAGACTTTGGTCATAGTTGTTGCCTTGTAGTGCCTTGTTGGACTTTCGTCTAAGGGAGATGTTGCACACGGGAAGAGACGTACTTTGTGCATTTGTGGGAAATATGCGTATATAATATTTTTAGGTGGTTTTAGTTTTTTAAATGTATATACTATTTTTTATAGAATTAGAGGTTTTTCAAAGTTTTTATTGTGTTCAGATCACAAGTCACAGGAGAGTATTTTTCTTATGCTGTCAATGTAACTGAAGCGATACCTCTTTAAACTTTGAAATTGAAAGATAATAAAAGTAAAAGAAAAGGCAGGTGGCCGTTGTGGATTCCTGTTTGCCTATCAGCTCAAGTACTCCTACGTACTACTCGGTACTCGACAAGGGAAGGACCATCGGCGGTGGAAGTGGGCAACACCAAGACACCCACTATATCTTAATGCGTGGATTACTGCTGAACACTGCCAAAGGGACGAAATGCTAACGAATCTACCGTGCTCGGTAGAGGTTTCTTTCATAGACAAAATTATCTAATGAACACCCCGCGTAGATGCAGCCACCAAACATTTTGAGGAGGCCGTGCCGAAACTGAACAGGACTTCGTCCTGGCAGGGCCCTTTCCATCGGGTGTCTCCAGATTTCACCCCCGCAGTTGGGCCAAACCGGAAGATCTGGCTCGGTTGCTGCTCACGGACGTCCTGGACCGGGCTGCCTCGCCTCGCCGCGTTCGGCTGCATCTGTGCGCGCGGGGCGTGGCGCGTTCAACGTTGACACTAGACCTGTCATCGTTGCTCCGTCTAGTTCTGTAAACTATCTATAGAGCTGTCACTTGTTGCTTTGAATTGCTGCATGTGTAGATAAAAATAAATAAATATGGCAGGTCAGTACGTGATAACACATATCGTTATCTCATCACATTACTATGGCTATACAATTCTGTCAACTGCTGAAGGGAATTGCCTTACGCTAACTAGTAACATCATAGGCATTTCAAAAGACGGACAAAAGCTGGACAGAACCAATGGATACAATGCAAAAGTGCTAATTGCATTTCTGAAACAAAGCCGAAACAAGTTTTAGAGCAGCCACAATAGCTTATTCCTTCCATGAACAAGACCCAACAAAAGCTCAACAATGACCTCATAAACGAGTGAAAATCATCAATAGCTAGTAGCAACATCGACCTCATGTCGATTAGAGGAAAAAGTAAATTATTTATTATAAGGTTGCAGTCACTATATAGAATTTCAGACTAGTTCAGAGATTTTAACCACCACACCTACCAATTCAATTAACCTTACACTGACATTTAGTTAAAAAATCATACCTGAACAACACATGAAAGTTTCACAAAACATCCAACACCATCGTATGTGCCCTGAGAGATGAAAAGGTCAAATTGTATGTGAAGATGATCAATATATTCAATCAAGGCACTGTATCAATAACCTCCAAGAATTGCTCAAAGAAAGACACGGCCAAATCAAGCCCACGCCTCGCGCCCAGGCCATTGATTACGTTACAACCACACCACAGATCGAACAAAAAAAAAAAAGAAATGCTAGATGACCATAATCTCTTTTTGCACTTCGCATGCTACATCCTATGGAAACTCTCTAGCTGTAACTACTCCAGTCAATAAATATTAATAATATGGACTGTTTTTGTAGAGCATTCATCCATTAAGCCGGTGAACTGTGCGTGGCTGCGTGCATAAATAGGTAGAGATTGTATCCAGGCTTCTCTCCACAGCCACAGCGTGGTAGAAATGGGGATGGATATGATGACAAGGAAATCGATGGCTTCGGGTTTCCTCGTTCTGCTACTCCTCGTGAACGCAGGTAAAATGGCATGAAACTGCAAGCAGCATCTCAGATTGTGCTCTGTCGATCTGCCCACTGCCGATCTCTGAACCATGTGAACAATTGAATCTGAAGGCTTGGCGCCGGCCGTTCTTGGGTCGGGCGACTGCTGGGTGGACGACCGCGTGGACGACGTCGTCTGCACGAAGACGGACAGGTGCCGGAGAAGCTGCGTGGGGCACGGCTTCGAGGACGGGCGCTGCCAATGGGGGTTCCCCGACCTGTTGCCCTACTGCCAGTGCCGGCGCTCCGACAGCCATACCAAAGCGACGGGTCCTTCTGATTAATTCAGGAGCAAGAGCAACGGCATGGGGGGAACGGGTAAATATGGCCAGCGGGTGTGCATCCCACTCCCATGCATCGTTTTCAAAATCAGGCAAAATAAACAGACCGTGTTCCATAGTATAGTGAGGAGATTCCGTCGTAACCTAAACCTTCTCCACAATCCTCTGGTGGAAGAACATATTAGTAATCTCAAGGACACCATTACAAAAAAAAATGATGTAACAACGATGGCATATTGGCATGCCCTGGATAGTCGCCGATCGTGAAGGACAGTGATATGGGGAGAGTGGCTGGCCAGATTTCTCGTGCTCTCGGCGAGTCAGCGTACGCGTCCTGGTACGGATTTGCTAAAGTTCCCCGGGGGGGGGGGGGGGGGGTACCATTTTCAGCTTGTTGGGGCCTTGGGGGTATATTTAGTCCGGACATATATGGATTGTTGGTTGACCGGTTTGGTAGAAAACCCATCTACCAGGACGTCTGGTCAGGATGGCACTTGGGGAGCACATAAAGATCTGAGCGCGTGCAGCTTGTCCTCAGGCTTGGCATGCTAGCAATGGCGACGTCAGGGAAAGCGATGGTCTCAGGCCTCCTCCTATGCCTGCTTCTCGTGCAGTCCGGTAAGCTATCATGTACACAGCGTCGCCTCCTCAGCTGATACACATGCACAGCACAGGCACAATACTCAAATGTGGTTGGTGCCGGTATAATTTGTCTGCCGCCGGTCACTGGCTGAACGACGGGTCTGCAGGCATGGCCGTTCTTGGATCATCGGACGACTGCTGGGTGGACAACAACGCGAACTACCCCATCTGCTTCCACCAGCCCAAGTGCCGGGGCCACTGCCAGGATAGCGGCAAGGCGGACGGGCGCTGCAACAACAAGTTCCCCAACCTGGTGCCCATCTGCGAGTGCCTGCTCCCCAACTGCAACCACTGAGAGCGATGAGCACCTCGTATTGTACGTTACATCTATATAGTTTGGACGGCCAGCAGCGCATGCAGCCTGTGCACGCTACGCTATGAGAGCAAGGCGATGTCGTCTCGTTTGTAATTGACACGGGAACCCTCTCGAATTCCTGTGGAATCAGGGTTGATTTCTGTAAGACCCGCGCTTCAGAAATGATCAGGCCTAAATGCTTCAGTAATGAATTCCGTCATCCTAGCATTATCCGGCTGGTCGGTCAGGATCCTGCGTGCTTTTTCGAAAGACATCCTGCGTGCTTTGAAATTGAAGGGCAGTGCGCTGGTTTTTACAATGCAGCAATGAATTCGGCACGTAGATTGCGCTCCGCGTTGCTGACGTCAGTATCTGACCATCTTATGTCGCGAACTTTCTGTGAGAACCTGAAATAAGCTCAGCATTGCGAGCCTATCCGTCCATCCACGCGTAAAAGAGACTTCGACCCTGCAATCTGTTCTCAAGCCGCCGCCGCTCATCGTGTTCTGCTCGATCAACAATGGAGTTGCCGACGAAGACGGCGATGGCCTGCACCCTCGGCGTATGGCTGCTTCTCGCGCATTCACGTAAGCACCCTCGATCTAGTCTTCGATGCAGAGACGGATTGGGATCGTCTCTCTAAGAAATCAGGATTGTTCATGACGTGCAAGCAAGCAGGCCTGGAGATGCCACCCTCCGCGCTCGGAGCCGACGACTGCTGGGTCCTGGACCGCCACCGCTACTACTACTGCTTCAGGACGGCGAGGTGCAGGAGGGCGTGTGCCGAGGACGGCTTCGTCGACGGGCGCTGCAAGCATGGGTTCCCCTACCTGATGCCACTGTGCGAGTGCCTGCGCCCGCAGTGCGCTGCCGCCGGAGCAACCAGCCATGCCGAGCTCGGATCCACGGCCGGGACTGGTCGTGTCTCGTGAGGAGAGGTGAATGAAAGAGCACGGCGTGTGAGCCCTAACCCCAGACGCAGCGATCCTGTGAATTGTGAATTTGTGGTTGCCGCATACTTACTCTAGCCAGAATAAGATATCGTTTTTACGAGCAGAGAAAAGATTGCCCGCAAATTAACAACACAAGCTGACGAGCACGACGGGTCGATACTACCGGATCAAGCGCCTCGACACACAGCAGGGATGAGAAAAGTGAGTGACAAGCGGAGGCCTGGACACTGATCGCAGCCTATCAGTCCTCCACCACGTGACCACAGTCACCTCCGGCCAGCCCCTCTTCTCCCTCTTCCACCAGCCGGCCACCACACGGCCTATGCGGGCCGCGTGGCGAGAAAAGCACGGACGGAAACCTATGGCACGAGACCCACCATGTGCAAGCTGTTAACTTACGGCGATTCCCAAATCGCACAACCAGTCCACCACACCACTGGACCCGATCGCCGACAGCGTGACGCGCTCGTTTACCGCTTTGCTCTGACCTGGCGCGAACGAAGCATCCCGATCCCCATGATTAGCCCGCCGACACCGGCTGTTGCAGATCGCACAAGCCGGGGGCCGAGCCACATGTGACTTTTTACTTCGCGCGTTCATCCAGGACGAGGAGTCGACGACGCAAAACGAAGCGAGCACGAGCCGGAGCGATCAATCATCATCATCATAGAACGAGAGGAGGACATGCCGGACCACGACGACGACTCGCGCTGTACGCTCCAAGGCCAGTCCGTGCATGCGCCGCAACGCGTACCATGCTGCTGTGCTGTGCTTGCTTCCAATCCAACGCACCTCTGCCTGTGGCGCCTGTATAGCTGTATTATCCATGCGGAAAGCATTCGTCCGTGGAGAAGCAAAGCGCACCGAGCAAATGGCGACGACGCCGAGAATGCAGGGAGGCACGGAGCTCATGCCGTGTGAGTGAGAATTCGATACGATTTCAAACGTGCAGAAAGAAGATGAAACCACTGTTCTAGAACTATGTTCTAATCCAAGGTTGGAGGAAAATAACTCCAGAGCCCCAGCTCCTGATCTGCAACTATCTTTCAGGACACTAATCGCTGCTACTAATAACTACAGTACAGTACTTGACGCGAATGAATGATCTCCTTCCTCCTAATCAAGTTTGATGGCAAGTAAAGTGGAGCACAGAGTACTGCAAGTACTTCTAGAGAGTTTGAGTTATTAGAGAGGGAACCCGAAGCAGCAGGGGACCAGCCGGATCTCGGATCTGGATCAGGCGGCGGGGAGGCAGCAGCCGGGGCAACGGACGAGCCCGTTCTCGTTGCATTCGGCGCAGGCGCGGAACCCGCCGCCGCCCTTGAGGCTGTACCTCTTGTGGCTGCCGTCGCAGGCGCCGCAGAGCACGTACCGCTCGCCGCCGCAGCGGGCGCAGGTGGAGGCGAAGGCGGGGACGTGGGCGACGAGGCGGCGGAGCTCGCCGGACTCGTGCAGGCGCCGGACCTCCTCGGCGCCGCCGAGGTAGCGGCCGCCGACGAAGACCTGGGGCAGCGTCACTTGGCGGCGGCGCTGCTGCGGGTGGGGGAGGAGCGCCTCGAGCTCGGGCAGGAAGGAAGGGTCCATGGAGAGGTCCCGCTCGTCGACGGCGGCGCGGAGCCCACGAAGGATGGCACGCACCGCGCGGCAGTCCTCGTAGGTGCCCCGGACCACGCGGAGCGAGGTAAAGTAGAGCACCACCCGCCCGCCGCCGGGGGTCGGGAGGAGCTCCCCCGCGCAGCCGTTGTTGTTGGCGGCGGCGGGCGCGGACGGGGACGAGGGCTGCTGGAGCGTGCGGAGGACCCGGAGCGCGGACGCGGCGACGCGGATGCGGTGGAAGACGCGCGGCGACGGGGCGGCGGCGGCCGCGGGGCCCGCGGAGTCCGGCGCGAGGAGCGTCCGGAGGTCCTTGAGCGAGGGGGAGGGGAAGGAGAGGCGCGGGGACTTGCCGGCGGCGGCGACGAGCGCGGTGGAGGTGGATGCCGCCGCGTCGGAGTCGGAGCTGCGCGTCTTGACCCACGACGGCCACATGGGCGCGGGGATTGGGGATGGATGCGGTGCGGCCGTGCGCGCTGGGGCTCAGGCGGGAGCGCGTCGGGTCGGGAGGAGATGCGGAATGGGAAGAGGTCGGGTTCGCTACGCCTTTGTGTTGGTTTCGGCCGGCTGGAGTGAGGCGGGGGGTTTTATGGGATGGGATGAGCTTTCGTGCAACCCAGCCCACTAGAACAGTTGTTATCCATTTCCTTCGACGCGTTTCTAATATTTCCATTCGTGCAGATTGTTTGTAAATTCCAAATGAGCGCAGCCCGGAGTTGGGAAACAAGGATAAAAGAGGAAGCCCACTAGCCTCGTGAAAGTACCTCTGTTTTTTCATTTTGTTTGTACAGTCGTGACACATGAAACACACGTTTTTTGCTATTTTGTTTATTGTCTTTCACCTATTATGCCAGTATGTTTCGAGTTTGGTAATAGTAATCTTTATTTCACGTTGAGATCTTTGGAGCATACAGTAGAAAAATGATTTCTCCAAGAATCACGATCCCAGAGAAGATTAAGGCCCTATTTAGTTCTCAAAAGATTCCAAAATACACTATCTAACCATTTGTTTTTATTTATCTCATTCCTCCTACTCACATAATACTATTTATGTATAATATTTTTTAGGACTATAGTATTTTTAAAAAAATCTTTCCCATCTAAATACACCCTAGAAGATTCACTGAACAGAAAGAATACAGAGAGGGAGGGAGTCGATGGACTTCCTATATTTAAAAATAAAACAAAACGCAAAAAATAGTTTTTTTTTAGAAACAAACGCAAAAAGTAGTTGCATTCTCGTTTCCAAGGCCGGAAACAAATGCTGGATTTGGCCCAGTCAGCATGTACCTTTCGGCCTCTTCAAATCGAAACAGGCCGAGCTAACTTCTGTGAGGGAAGAAAGTGTAAGACCAAACGAATGCGTTTGCCCAGTCCTTTCGGCCTCTTCAAATCGAAACGAGCCGGGCTGACATAACTGGATCAATCAACTTCTGAGAGGAAAAAAGAAGTGCAAAGACCAAAACGTATGCGTTTGCCCGGAGTCGAACCCGGGTCTATTGCTTGGAAGGCAATTATCCTAACCGTTGGACTACAAACGCTTTGTGTTGGGATTAGTGAGTCATTAAAATGACTCTATTATTTGGCCGTAACATAACATTGTGCCTTTAGGATCTCTCGTATGAGGCTTGCTACGGTACTCCAGAATAACTGTGAACCGTCGATCTGAGTGGTTATAACGAAGGATTACCTCCTAAGAAATAATAGATTGACTGTATTCCGTAAGTAGTCTGCTACGTATACCCACGTTGCCCACTACAACGCCCACGCCCGGGAATGAGATCGTCTGACTTCACCTCCCCGACGGCAGTTTTGCAGCCACGAGGATCAACACCGTCCGGTCCAATCAGACGACAACTCCCCCAGACTCGATTTCGCAGGCCGTCCTGTAGCGAGCCATTTGGCCCATCTGAGCCCACTCGTTCATATCCACCATCGTCTTCCTCGTTCGCCGCACACATGTCACCGCGCCGACGCCGCCTGCCCGCCTCGCTCGCTCACCTGCCCTCGCCGGCTGCTCCGTGGAGGCACCTACACTCTCCAGTTAGACTTCAGCCAGAGCCGGGCTCGTCTACGGCGACACTCTCGCTCGCCGGCTGCCCCGCACGGGAGCTGCGCTTGCCGGCCGCTCCGTACCAGAGCCGTTCCTCTCCGACATCCTCAAGGAGGAAACTTGCTACTGCACGTGAGGCCAGGGAGGCGGTGCCTTCTTCCGATAATATACGAGACAGTTTTCTCTCGCGTAGATACAGACAGTTCAATACGAGAGTTTTGTTTAAAATAAAAAGAGAATACAAATACTTTCCTATTTTACTTATTCCTTTTAATTATTAATTATATTAAAATCAAGGGCTCTGATTTATTCGAAGTCTTACCGCCTTGGAGGTAAGATGGAGTACCTTAGCAAGGCCTTTACATACATCACAGGTGCCAAAACCTAAAGGAAACAGGGTGAAAGCACGCAGCTTTAGGAATGTGTAGCCTTTCACTGTTAGAAAAGAAACCTGCCGGCTCCTTAAAAAATTCCCAATCTGCATCCGCATGCTGCTTTGGTGTACTTCGTTCATCTCGAGCAGGGGCAGTAGTAGCTTTTACGTCGTCGGCCCGCCCCTGAATGGAAACTGTTACCGACCTCCCCTGCTGGCTGCTGCCATTGCTACTGCATGCCCTAACATGTTTGCTTTGCCCCTTCAATCATCCACGGGGCCCCTGCACGGATGCCCGATGCCGTTGCACGTCAAGTCGCCAAGCAAAGATGTCGCCCGCAACCGCGGGCGGAACGGAAGCACCCCGCCTGTAGCTAGATCGTACTATCAGGTATTCAGGTGGCCAGCGTCGGCTCAAATGGCTACAACTACGTTGTGATTCCAATTCGGTAGTCCACTAGCATCACCTGAGCACAGTGCCCCCCTCGTCTGCCCGTCGATCGAACCGGCCTGACAACGACAAGTCCACGCTGGCCTCAGAGGTTTCCGGCTTTCCGCTGAAACCGTGGGTGCGGAAACAAAAACAAGAGGTTTGCATACAGTGACATGGAAGCGTTGAGACCTTGATGTAATGCTGTCCCAATCAGCTCGCTGAGCATTGGATCCGTGACAAATGGCAGATCTAGCGCCGTTCAAACGGACTGAAAACGATCTACGAGCTTCCAGCGGTAGAATGCTGACGATGTTTTTGACTGAACAAGTGGACAAATCTGCCTTTGCTTTTAGCAGATTGCAAAAGCTGAAGGCAGGATATCCCATGAAACGGACAATTTTGCCAGTCGTTTTGATCAGGCTCGTTGTCAAGTTGGAGGCGACGTGACATATATAGAAGCTCATCACGCGCTCATCGATCGGGAAAAGACTGTAGCATCGTTGTACAGCAAGCTACATGTAGCATGTATCTGTACATTCTCGTGTCAAGTCTCGGTCCTCCCAAAACAAATGACCAACTTGTTGCCGTCGTCGTCGTCGATGGCCTGGATCAAAATAACAGGCAGCATCAGCCAGTGTGATGATCCGTTCCCGTCTGTTCTGTTCAGCGGGTCACGTCAAGTTGTCAACCGACGATGATTGGACGGGATCACTATGCCAGTGTTTAGTTTCCAAAAGTACTTTTTACTTACTATTCATCTCCCCACATCCTCAAAAATTTCCTTTTCCCTTTTTCTATTTACCTCCTCACATAACACACATCCTAGAAAAAAAAATACTTTTTCCAACCTCAACTAAACACGTCTGGCCTGTGACGCTGTGTGGCTCATGCCAGACAACAACACCCCTACATGTACGAGGGGGAGCCGGATTGAGTGACTTTCCTCTGGCAAGTCACCACGTAACTGGCGCATCAATATCCACCGCTCATGGTACATCTAACGGCCCACTAGAATTAAAATCATCTGAGCCTTGTCTTCTTCGTTTTATTTCAGCTTGCTTTCTCTCTCAGCTTCGTCGTTATCATCGTTTGGCTGCTCGCTCCTTACCCTTTGCGGCGACGACTTGGCCTCGGCGGCGCCGCCCGGCGTGGAAACAAGTGGGAGAACCTTTCCGGCATCGCGGCGTTCATGGCTTCGTGCTGCTCGCAACGCCGGAGGGGGAGATCCATGAGGGACAGCTCCTTATCGACGACGACGCGGCGACGGGCACTGATGTCATCTCATTCCTCGCCTCACACCGCAACGCCTGTATATCTTCTTCTCCCAGACGGCCAGGCTCTGATTTGAAGATTGTCCAGTTCATTCTCGTCGTCGCTGCCGCCCGCCATGCAGCTTCGTTGCGTGTTTCTCTTATCTCCGTGCAGAACTCTGCAGAAGCACCGCACAACAGCCATGCTTCCCTGACTAAATTGGCAGCAATGAGTTCCTTATCCAATTCATCCTCCCTCCAAAGGCCGCCACTAAATCCAAGCAGTCGACACAAATTTGTTTCCTTGGCTCCTTAAAACAATCAGCAAAGCATCTTCATCCTTTCCTATTCTTCTTCTTCCACCTTCCCTGTTCTTCTTTTTCCCACCGAAGCCTTAATCCATGTCCACAGGAGCTGCCGCGTGCAAGGCCAGGAAGTGTCCGTTCACCTGCGTCGCGAGAGCGAGTAGCCGTAGCAAGAAGAGGAATAGGGGGGACATGGAGCTAGCTCAATGAGGGCAAAGGACTGCCCAGCAGCGTGTGGGGAAAGGAAGAGGTGCAGAGCTCCACCTCCTATAGGATGGCCCGAAGCCTGAGAGCGCAAGTTTGCCCGCCATTTGAGACCTGGCCCAGGAGCTTCAATGGCTGCCAGTAGCGACAATGAAGACAGACTCAGCAGTCTTCAGATAAGACTGAGCATATGAGGTACAAGAAGGAGCTGACAAGTGGGCTCAGCAATTGTTTTCTCTTTCTTTTCGTAAAGTTGAAGGACAGTGGTTGGATCCGGTTTAGATGGTTCAGATGTATGCGCCAGTTACATTGTGACTTGCAAGAGGCAAGTCACTGAATCTGCCTCCGTACGAGGGGGCACCGTACGCACGGCACGCGCGCGTCTCCCGCGCTAGCAGCCTAGCACGAGGTCCGGCGCGGGCGTGCGGCACCAATGCGGTGAGATCACCTGAGTACGTAACTGGTGCCGGTGTGCGGACGAACCCGGCGTTCCGTGGTCCGGGCGACGAGCGTCCCGATCGCCGGCATGATCGTCCTGTCGTCCTGCGCGTACAAGACCAATAATGCAGACAGTTGTTGTCTATATTGGATCTTTGCAGCATTCCCGTTTTAAAATTTTCCAGACCCCTTCGAGAAAAACGAAGTTCTTGAAATATCGTGATTTTTTTTTTGGAGTGTGTGGATCCACATGTCAGTGAGTGAAAAGTGGAGAAAAACTGTGCTTACATAGACTGAACATGTAGCGGAGGCCCTAGACAACTAGAACACCGTTCGTTTGTTTGGTTTTCACCTTGAAGGACCTATTGACGACTGCACCTTAATTTAATCTTCTTAGAAATTTTTTGACCAAAACTATTTTTTTCGTCCAACTCCGTAAAGAACGTTATTTTTACTAGCTAAGGACATGGCCGTTCTTGCACATTATAATTTATATCACTGCATCGATGGATGGCACAATGTCATGGCTCCATCTGTCGATTGCGTGCAGTTGGATCATATGAAAAGCGTGTGTTCGTCATCGGAGTATAACCGAAAGATTATTATTACTGTGTTCAATTGATAGCTCTAGCTAGCTCTCCAGTGTGCTAATTGCATAATTAAGCTAGTTTGGAGCACACTGAGTGGCCACACTAGAGGTGGGTTAATTTGAGTCATCACTCAACCTGAATGATATCCAGGTGTTTTGCTAGAGTAGCTCCCACAGAAATCTAGCCGACCGATAGAGTACTGGAAGAGTATTGGTAGCCAATATATACCCTAGCTAGATTCTTCGTTCCTTGCTTTGGAAATGATGCTGTTTGCCAAAGCCATGATCCATCGCAGTGCCAGCGTTCCAAGGGCATAGCTTGTAGTATGAATCATCTTCCATGGGGCCTGACGAGGCTACTGAAAGCTCCCATTCGGTTAGGAAGAGACCCCCGTCAACTGTCATTCCTTTTCCATTAGCCTCGCAGTACTTTTTGAGGTGACGTCTTTGTTGGAAGAGAAATGAGCATATATGCAGAAATGTCACCTCGGAACCCTTTTTGAGGTGACGTATTTGGCATACATGCAGCAACAATGTCATATTCTAAAGAGAAATACTCCTCTCCCATAAAGTTTAGTCGAGTCAAATTTACAAAAAATATTAGTAACTTTTATAATTTTAAATTATATAATATAAAATATATTTAATGATAAATCTAATTATAAATATTCGATAATGAGGGAGTATATAACACAGTATGAACGGTGCAAAATAGCTTGCTGGTTACAGGTGGTAGCCACACCATTCGTCAGCTATCAGATTCCTGATAGCCCGTCGCCGTCTCGTATCGTGCGAGACGTCATTTAAGGCCTTCTCCAATGGTGAGCCAAGAACTATCTTTTAAATTGTTTAATCGTTGAAAAGTACAAAAACAGTATCAAAATGGGTTGGCTAAGAGCCAGCTCTTGGCTCTTTGCTACCTCTTAGCCAGCTCTTGGCTCTTGGAACAGTGCAAAGTTGATGTCTTGGAACTTTACACTGTTCCAAGAGCCAAGAGCTGGCTAAGAGCTAGCAAAGAGCCAAGAGCTAGCTCTTAGCCAACCCATTTTTATACTGCTTTTGTACTTTTCAGCGATTAAACAATTTAAGAGATAGCTCTTGGCTCACCATTGGAGAAGGCCTTACACACAAGTCGCTACGAAGACACACCTTTCGAGGGTGTTTATTAAGGCCAGTCTCAATGGAGACTTCCCGAGCATTAAATTGTATGACACGTCAATAAAATTGTTTATGTGGCATGATAATTATGAGGAAAGAGAAGAAACGTGTTTCATCACCATGACATGATAATTATGAGGAAAGAGAAGGAAGGGGTTTTATCATCATGACATGATAATTATGAGGAAAGAGAAGAAAGGGGATAATCATGTATCGTTACCAAGACATGAAACTAGCATTGGGAGCTATTTTGTTACCAAGATATGAAATTGTGCTATGAAATCATGCACCGAGAGAGGGAGTTTCATTCTATGATAAGTGTGATGTGGCAGTCTTGATAACTATGTTATATAACTATGCATTCAGACTACCCTAACATGGATATGCGATACAGGAGTATTTTGGGCGACGGTATTGGGTTCAACTCTGCGGCGTCAATCAACAGATGACCTATGAGGAGACCCAAGCCTAAAATGAATCTCCACTGATACTATTTCAGCCTCCAACACAGGACCTGGAGAGAGAGGACCTAAATCTGTGTATCCTCTATCCTGGAAACCCATTCAAAAAAGGATTCTCTTTTGGATCTCATTGTTGGAGAAAGCCAAGAAATAGGTATAAAATTTAACTGTAGCGCTATACAAATAGAAAATTGGTCTTGTATTTTGGATCTCATCTTTGGAGATAGTCCGTATCCCGGCCGGGAGGGTCTCATCGTTGGAGATAGTACGTATCCCGGCCGGCTGGCTAGCAAGCGAAACTGCGCATGGCGTCACGGAGCCGACAACCAAAGTACCAAACCATAGATACGATAGGTCCTATACACGAACCGCGAGCCGCTGGTCCAGCTGGGAGTTCGATGGCGCGAGGCGGCGATAGATCACAGAGATTCACAGTTGGTTATCTAGCCTTGCACTGCCTGTCCCAGTCGTCAGTCGTCGAACGGGAGCACCGGGGCTGTCGCGGCCGCACCCGCAGTGGTCACGGGCTCGGGCGAGTCGGGGGGATCACCAAGCGCCCCACGTTTCGAGTTCGGCCTGGGCGTCACCCGGTCTATGAGCAGAGACGAGAGAGCGACGCGTTTCGTGCGCAGCTGGGGCACGGCGCGGTCGTATCGCGTCAAGCTCAAGTCCTGCTGCAGTGCTTCGTTGAAGATTTTATAGACTGCGTTTGCATTAATATCACACTTAATTTCCCCGATTACTTGAGCGAGGTCTGAAGAAATATTGTACAGCTGCAGTATTTGAAGCTCTAAGCATGTACACCAGCCCCACACGTAGTACATGCGCATGCAAGCACACCATTATCCACGTTTAGCGGTTTCTTCTTTCTTTCTTTCTTTTGACAAGCCAATTGTCCATGCTTTAGGGCATTAGGCATTAGGCAATCTCGTTTGTATGGATATCAACATATTACTAGAGTAGAATTAGTGGAGAAACTACCATCAATGGGACCCTCTTGTACTCGTGAGGATGGGCCCACGAACACTAATACATAAATATTGTGTATTTGGCGACTACATAAGCTGTAAAAGACTAATAAAGCCACTATAGAAATTTTGTTGTTGATGGACATATTGTCGATCAAATGTCTGTTCTAATGATTTTCCATGAACAAAAGGAAATGTATCCTCTTTAGTCTTTTACAGCTTATATAGTCTCCTATATGTGTGTGTGGTTGTACCTTGTTAAAACCTACAATTATAGTCTCCTATATGGTTGTACCTTGTTAAAAAAAAGTTGCTCTGATCCGTCCAATGGCTCCTATGATGTACAGCCTTCGTCGTACAAAAATAAAATTCTCATGTCCCAAGAAGTTAACCCATGTTAACTTTAACCAAATATATACAAGAAATTAATAATAAATTTAGGATATACCAGATAAAATATGTTAACTTCAACAAAGTCGCTCGCCCCACACACAGGCGGACGCCGGGCCTCGGTGTGCATAGCTAGCGTTAGCCACCAGGCGATCAACAGTTAGGCCTCCTCCAAAGGGATGGGCGATATCGCCAGTAACATGGAGGTGAGAGAGTGCATGCACAATCACATCAGCTACTCGGGGTGCGTGCGTGTGAGGAAAGAAATCTTTGTCGCTAGACTAAGCATGTGCTAGAGAAATATCCACTGTTCCCAATTAAAATAGTAGCTGAGCTGATGATATAGCCTGCCGTTGGAGGAGGCCTTAGGACGCAGCAGTTCTACCTCACTGCTCACGGTCAAAGTGTCAACTCAAATCCTATTCCGCTTCCACAAGAACCCGGGCGGCGGCGGGCCCGAGCCGTGGCGCGCCCGCGCCACGGCCCCTCTCGAACGGCACCTGAGAAGATTAGCACGCGCATTCCCGCCACGCGCGCGCCGGTCGTGATCAGGCGAGAGAAAACTGGGCAGCCGCGTTGGCGGGTTTACACCCCCTTTCCTGTCCAGATGGTGAGATGGGTTTAGAAGTTAGCCAATTTGCGAGGTAAAATATGCATCAATCAACAAGCTAGTGCGCGGCGAAAGTAGAGTTAAAGCTGCCGATCGCCAACCGGCCCACCGATCTCGTAGTATCCGTGACGTACGCGCATATATATATCGCGATCGGGACTACTGCAGCAGGCCTCTCCCGTCGGAGTCTGCCTCAGGATAACATAGCTAGGGGAATCGTCGTAGGTATTTGACGGCGGCTGCTGGGAGCCAGCAGCGCACCAGCAGTAAAAAAAGTACTGTTGCTTGGTCTGGTCACGCATGGTTCACGTTTGAAACGCTAAAGGAATAAACGATCTGCCGCCGCCGCAAAGGGCGATATTATTGTGTAGGAGATGCATGCATGTACTTGCATTAGTTGCGTGCATATGTGTGCATGTGCATTTTCATGCTGATGGAACTCGCGCTATCTGATGGAACTTCTGGAGGAGTTAATCAGCAGCTTATTCGATATGATCAGGTCTTGCGTCTCCAACAACCTGTGTGAACTATCAGCTAAATTAACCAGGTTGAATGGTTGGTGTGATTTATCATTTATGTGCTGCCTCGGTACTCAGTCGCTTGGTAGGTGAAAGGATCAAAATGGTTAAGAGGGATTGAATACTTGAATGAATTAGGGTTCTACAAAATTTAATTGGAATAAAATAATCTTAGCAATAAGCCAATTCAAGGTATAAACAAAGGTTATGTGACTATCCAGTAAAAAAACAAGTTTTTCACCTTATGTCCAATACTCTACTAGCATGTTAAGTCTAGCGAAGTAAATTGCGTGAATGTAAACTTGCGGAAAGTGAAAAGATGGCTAGAACACCAATTTTTTTCCCTGAGTCTGCACTTTCCCTAGTCCTCATTGAAGCAACCGCACAAGGATATCGCTCTCCCTTGATTCGTGTAACAATCAAGTGACCTCTAGTGCATATCTATTCTCAACTCTGGATCGACATATTCCAATACCGAGCAAAGCTTCTTGGGGATTCATACCATAACCTTGACAACTCACAAAGATCACCATCACCAAGGCATCTAGCTGATGCCGATCATTAAGAGTAACAAGCTAAGACTCTTGCTTGACCTACACAAGCGAAAGAAAAGAGTGAATGCACACTTGCTACTCTCCAAGCACTAATGATATCTTTAATCTTGAATCAAGAACTTTGCAAATCACTTCCTGTGAATTTTGAGTGGCAATAAATTTTAATTGTGGGAGACGAGGCAATATAAATAGCCTCCTCCAACTAATTCTGTGGTTACTTTGTGTCTACACCTAATTAGACGGTTCCTCATTTGCATTTGAATTCCAACGACTATTGATCTACATCGACTAATTCGATGGTTACTTTTCAGCTAATAACCATGTTAATCTACCGTTGTTGAGACTAACTTTGCCTTGGCTCAATAGCAACGAGTAATTCGGTGAGAGCCACAAAATCAATTTGTGCAAGCACATAGAACAACCCGAGAGCAGGGAGTTCATTTTAGGTGCTGGTATTTGTGCAAGCACATAGAGCAACCCGAGAGTAGGGAGTTCATTTTAGGTGCTGGTAGGACCGACTAATTCGGGTTGTCCACTTAGAGCAGCGAATGCAATCGACAGTAAGTCACTCTGGGCATTGGCAGATTCGGTGGGCCTCGAATGTCATCACCAATAATGAGTTGGTGACTCTCTCCATTCATTCTGTGAATGAACAAATCAATCGACTGATGTGATGTCGGGCCCCAGGTACCATCAAAATAGTCGGTGCCTTTGTTTTGTTTTGTTTTTCTGTTTTGAAGTTGAAACTCGACTATTAGAGAAACATTTATCATTTTGGTTCATAACCCCACATTTAGTCTGGTGATTATATTGTTATTAATCATCGAAATCAAGTTAGAGGCCAGTGTGCATTTTCCGTTGGCTTGGTCTACTACTGTAGCATAGCTTCCCGCTAAGATTTCAGCCAGACACGTGTGTGCGTTTGGAAGTGAAGTTCTTGGAAATGCTTGGCTAGCCAGCTCCCAGGTGAGATAGGCTAGCTCTTGAGTACTGTCGAGAATGTTTCGGACTAAAAATGCAGACATGGACATCTCGCCTAATATTTCAAATTGTTTGACTACTTTATGCAAGAAAGGACACTATCGAGTTGGCAGTCTTCCACTGATAATCCAATGCAGTTACTATCATTATATGGAAAAAGGAGGGAGAGAGAATAGAGAATAGCATGCTATGCCCAGCGCTGCCGCCAACAATTGCCATTTTTCCTGTATAAAACCATGGTTTGTTGGCCGCCATGGAAACAAAGCAAAACCGCACGTCTCCTAGTTGAAAAGCTGCTGAATTTCACTATTTCAGAGCCTGCTCAAATGAGATGGTGCACCCTCATACAGACGACGGCGAATACATTGACAAAGGTGTACTTATTTCTGATTCCTTTTTTTTTTCTCCCGCATTACATTTATTTTTACTAGATCATGTCATCATCTGAAAGTTTCCCAGCCTAGCAGCAGACTGTGGCAGTTGCCACGCCTTAACTGGGAAGGAAAAAAGGCACATGCACTAGCTGAAGAGTAGAAGCACTTCTGCTTCGTCCTGGAGTCCAATCTGCAATTGACTGGAATTACGTGGGCTACACACTACACTCGAGTTTGATCCACGCTCAGGCACTCAGCCACTGAGCCTAGTCGGTCAACTTATACGTGCACGTGGACTTGTGGAATACTCACTGTATACGGATATAAAAGTACCCTTTCTTTTGGAGCTGACGGTAAACCCTACCTCCACAAATTATTATAGCTAGAGCTAGACTACATGAAAGATATTTAATTTGACTGACTTATTTTTTATTACTTCGTTCAAATTGAACACTTCAATTGTTTGAAAAACAAATTTGTAATGGCACCTCAGAAACGTGAAAGTTAGAATAAAGAAGTATAAAAATAAAAAATTCACTCAGGGACTCCAAACATATTTTCTATACTTCTCATGAGTGGAATCATAGGAATTACATTAGTTCTACTTCACTAATCTTATTATATTTCGGCAACAAAAATGGGCATATACTATTCACGGCTGAATAGATAAGCTCGGATCAAAACTGGGTCTATAGAAAGGTAAAATAAAATGAAAATGTGTCCTATAAAGCAGCAAAGCAATATCATCTTGTATTCGCTTTCAAAAGAAAGCAACGTTCTATATCGTGCACTGGTATACTATAGTTCTGTTACTGTCACGAGGCTCTACCTTTAACAGCTATAGATCCTGCTCACATATCAAATTGCATAAACTTAATTGGAAAGGGACACCTGTAGTCCAGGTGAGGATGTGTTTGATCGATAAACAGAGACACGCAAAAGATTTAGATGGACCAGGGGGATAAATAAAACAGAGCAGCTAGCGCCTGACTAGCTTGTGTACAAGCTGCATTTTTTCCATGTAGCTGACGGTTGTTTGCTTGGAGGTTTGAGAATACGAATCAAAATAACACCGGGTCAATAGTTCTAAATCTAATTAATTCTCCTATGTAGTGGCAGTGTGGCAGTGGCACTGATACACGGCGCTCTCTTTTGTTTTCGTGTGTGTGGATGGAGTTTTATGACGAGGTACACGGCTAGTTTCTTTCGAATATTTCTTTTGGGGTAAGAAAAAAAAAGCTCCGTGCATCATTGGAAAAAAGTAAGCTTCCATTTGGACGGCAAAGTGCACAAAGTAAAAGAAAAAAAAGGAATGAAATGCAAAGCTTCAACACAGCGTCCTTGTTTTGGAAAAAGGAAAAGGGAATTTAGAAGGCCTGTATAGCTAGCCGAAGCTCGACAGGATGTATAGCAGTACAGTCCCATCATCATAGCTACTCGCTACTATTCCCGTCCGACAGGCGCTCTGGATGACACTGATGACACAGTACGCCACTACGCCGGGGGCCTATGAGCGCTAGCCACATCTGGCGCGCTCGAGCGGGTCGTACCCACCTCGTCCGCCGTCGAGGCGACGCCGCCCGCCCCGCGACAGCCGGCACTGCCACTGCTCACCCATCCGTACCCCCCCCCCCCCCCCGCGTACGTACGCGCGCGTGATCCCACGAGCCCCGCCCACGTACGTACGTACCCGGCCGCGCGCGTCCTTGTCTCTCCGACGCCGAGGAGGAGACGCGGGCGGAGGCGGAATTGTGTTCCGGTTCGGGGGCCACCCCACCCCACCACGTGAATGCCCGCCGGCCCCCACCCTCCACGCGCCTCCACCAACCAATCACCCTCACGCCTCTCCCGTCCCCGTCGCTCTTCACTCGCAGCAGGCGCCAGCGTTCACCGTTCAGTTCATTCACCTCCCTTTCCTCCACACCCGCGCGTCGCTCTCCCCACCCGCATCCCCATCGCTCGCGACCCCGGACCGTGCTGGTGCCGCGCGTCTCCCTCCACTGATCGATCCGCACGATACCGTGCCCTCCCCAGCGGCGCCCCGCCGGCCCCGGCCGGCCGGGTGAGCTACCTACCTACTAGCTAGCTAGCTGCATGGATCCCCCGGGGCCAGCAGGGGCGTCGTCCGCGGTCGCGGCTGGGGCCGAGGCGCACCAGCAGGTCCATGTCCAGCCGCTGTCCCAGGCGCACCCACCGCCGCAGCAGGTGGTGGCGCCGCCGCCGCCGCAGCTGAGCAGGTACGAGTCGCAGAAGCGCCGGGACTGGAACACGTTCCTGCAGTACCTGCGCAACCACCGCCCGCCGCTGACGCTGGCGCGGTGCAGCGGCGCGCATGTGATCGAGTTCCTCAAGTACCTGGACCAGTTCGGCAAGACCAAGGTGCACGCCGCGGGGTGCGCCTACTACGGCCAGCCCAGCCCGCCGGCGCCGTGCCCGTGCCCGCTCCGCCAGGCGTGGGGCTCCCTCGACGCGCTCATCGGCCGCCTCCGCGCCGCCTACGAGGAGAGCGGCCACCCGCCGGAGTCCAACCCGTTCGCCGCACGCGCCGTGCGGATCTACCTCCGCGAGGTGCGGGACGCGCAGGCCAAGGCCAGGGGGATACCCTACGAGAAGAAGAACCGCAAGCGCAAGCACCCCACCGCGACGGCAGGTGGGGAGGCGTCGTCGTCTTCATCGTCGGCCACCGCTGCAGCACGGGAGGCTGCTGCTGCTGCAGCAGCCGTGAGCGGTGGAGGAGATGGGTCAAGTGGCAGCACGGCGGCGGGAGCTGCACCGACGACTGGCCAGGCGGGAGAGAGTGGCGGTGCTACTGCTACCGCGGCTGCTGCACCGGCCGGCACAAACCGAGTATAGTAGAATCATCACTTTGCAAACCAGCATGTCGATTTGGTTCTGTACATCTCACTAGCTATACTATACCTCGATCGAGCTTTTGCAACATTTGAGATGTTTCTTCTGCCATATGGTTTCGGCGTCCTTCTTGCTCGATCTTTACAAATTGCTTCTCGCTCTTTTCTTTCTTTGGGTTGAATTTCTTCCTGCTCTCTTCTTGAGCTAGCCATTTTCACTACATATATAAGCTGAATTACCCAGCAACTAGTTAGGTCAGTAATAATACATGGCAAATTGGCAAAAATTATATTGTAGTAGCCGCCAGAAGGAAATTAAGGAAGTGAAATGAATTAATAGGCCTGGCTGTTTGCTCATGTCTCATGCACACCGTACCCATGGTGAGATAAAAAGGCAAATATTTGAGGTTAATTGGATCTTCATTTATGTGTGTTTGAGCACATGATGGATCTTCTTCATTCGTTCTCTCCATATGCTTTGACTGACTGTTTCTCTATAGCTATTGGCTGCCTGGTACATAAATATAAATAGTTACTATACTACCCGTATAAACATGCATGCAGTGCAGTGAGAGATGCAGTAGAAAGTACTCACCCACACATGCATCTCACTTAAATCCGTGTTGTGCTTATACTGTGCAAATAGGTGCAAATTTAAAGCTTGCATCAATGGTGTGTGCCCTCCATTGCAATCTTCTGGTACAGACACCTCCCCAATCCATGCTGCCACCTCTTTAATTTTATCCCAAATCTCCCGTCCTCGCATTAGCCAGCCTGCATCTGCATGCACTTCTAGCTTAACACATATCTCCCAGCTCACTTGGCAATTCAGTCTCATCATCAGTAGGATAAAGGCGAGCGGTTGGTTCGGTTCAGTGAGTCGCCATGGCTGGACGTACGGAGCTTGCCAAGTGGCCATGCACGCAGCTGAGCTAGGCTTCATCAGTTGGATCTCACGGTGGGGCGTGCGTGCGTGTCCTCCTGGCGGCGTCGTACTCGTACCCTGAGCGAGCGAGCGACTCGTCTTAAATAAAACAGCGAGAGGAGAGAGCTCGGATGGATCGGAGGAAGAAGATCTGCGCCGCACTGGTCCCCCGCCGCGGATTGGACTGTTGGCTTCCGAGTCATGCCCATGGCGCTGACCACACGTGCGCACGCGCGTCCACCACCACTGTCTCTCTCTCCAAGGATCTCACTCCCACTGATCACCAAATCATGCACTCGCACACATAGCCAGCAGCTAGCTAGCTCATGCATGCGCTCTCACTGTGTTTCAGCTAGCTGCATGCTTAATATATCCTCATCATCTGCATGGCCGGTGCAACTCCTTGTTCTCCACATCAATTTAATATACACTCAGATCAGTTCAGAAAGTTTTGAGGGTAAAAAAATTACAGATCCGATCGAGCGTCAAAATGCGTACTTTGGTCTGCAAGTCCATATTCATTTTGGTGCTTGTTGGATAAATTTTTATGCTTCCGTCTGATCTCTCTCCGAATCCTGGTCTTATTCCCGATCTGGCAACGATCGATCTCATTCCTGCAGCCCTTTTCCCCCTTGCTGCTGTCCTCTCACCTATCCCCCCTCTCTCATTTGGGTGCGGCCATGTTTCTTTTTCGAGGAGAAAGAGGGTGACAGAGCGGAGAGGAAGAAGAACAGTAGCTAGCCTTTTTTCCCCTTCCTCACTTTCTGGCGCGACGGGACGCGCGCGCGGTAGGCCAGCAGCGCCGGACCCCCGCTAGCTGCTAATAGGCCTGCCTGATGCGAGGAAAGGGGAGCTAATGAATCGATGTCTTTTCCCATATCATACATGCATGGCCAGGACCCTCCTCTACAGCCTTCACCTTCGATCATCGACGACGCATCTCTCTCTCTCTGATCACTCTGGGCTCGCCACTGTGGTTGAGCACTGTGCTTCTTGCACTTCTCCCTGATCCCATATCTCTCACGAAGCATTGCTTCGCGTCGCGCCATGGCCCCACACCTTGCAAGCGGCTGTTTGCTCTCACTGAAACGACCCAGCTCCCCGTGTGATTGCTTTCAATTCTCGCATGCCGGGTCTTGTCTGGAATCAATGTGGTAGACCACACACCTCTTCATGCTCATCGTCGATCGGCAGCTCGACAAGGTTTTAAATCTTGACTGGCTGCTATTGTTCACCCAATAATTGAAAGCGTAAGCTACTAGGAATAGCTAGATAAGGAGTGCAACAAGGTTAGGGTGGTTGTGCTTTTGTTGCCTTTGATCTGCTGGCTGGGTATAGTCGCCGTGGCCGCAACTTTCACACAACTTTTTGTTACTATACGGCACGGTGGGCCGTACGGACAGGAGGTAGGAGTCGTAGCAGCTAGCTAGGGGAATTGTTCTTGGAGGGAGTGACGGCAGGCATCATTGGATTCTCGATCTGTGATGATTGGGGCCATGACATAAAAATTTGCGCCCGTACAATTCGCTGCGCATATATAGGCTATCGTACAAGCCACCCCTCTCGCTCGTCGCTTTGTTCTTTTCTGTCCTTGATCTCGTTATATATTTGTTATATAAGCAGAGTGATCATTGAACACAAGCATTTGGGTTGCTTGTTTAGTTTAGCAACATACATTAGACGCGCTTATTTACACCGATAGTTTATGCTTCATGGTTGTCCTATGTGCAATGCCGATCGATGTTACTGCATCCATGTCTTCTTACTTGTGATTGAATATATAACATCGACCAGTACGCTATTAGCTAGCCTGTCGTGGTTGCTGACTAGATAGATATATGCAGGCAAGTAAGTAACATGATGGGTTCTCTTGTACGGCGGCACTACTTCTATCGGTAACCCCCTGTGTATGGATGCCGTCATCACTGTGGTCGCTAGCGAATGAGGAAGTGCACAAAGCTTTGCCCAACGCCTCCACGTCCCGCTGTCACCTTCCTTTTCGGAACCTGCAGCGCGTGCAGGGTATGCTGCGAACAGTACATGAGATACTGTGTGTTGGAGCTAGCATGGGATATGGTGTTGACAAAGGTAGAAGGCAGGCACGCAGCTTTCTCTGCGAGAACAATCGATAGCAATGGACCCAACCCCTGCAGTGCTACTACTGCAACAAATGTATGCTGCCGTTTTATTTTTCTTCGTGAAGAATTCGATCGAGGCAGGCCAGCAGTCTGCTGACCCTACACCTATCATGATGCCTATTCAATTCACGAGTTCAGCAGGTTCAATATGTAGGAACTGTGATATAAAGCCTCATCAGGGTATTTGCATCCACCTGTTGATTCCTGGGCTGATTGGATGGTGCTGTTAGATTGCTTTGTGTTAATTTATTCTGATGTTGTTGGGAGTTGGAGATGCAGGTGACTGCGGAGCTATCTATATATCTTACAGGACAAGATCGTATCTGGTTATATTTTATTGTACGATATAGATACCACCAATCGTAGTACTTATAAGGAGTATATTAGGAGTTCTTTAATTGTTGCTGCTCTAATGATCAAATAAATAGTAGTCCCTCTGTTGTTTTTGTTAGACGTCATAGAATCTGTGCAATCAAACTATTTCTAAAATTTGACTACTAATGAATTCAAAAGTAAACTATAGAGATTAGATATTTCAGAACAATGTTACAAAAGCATCTCTCACTTGTTTGTAACTTCATGCATGTATACCAAACAGTATACAGGAACATATAGTTATAGCAAAAAAATGCTAATTTTTTTTTTATCAGATCAATAAGAGAATCTTAAGGTTCAAACTCCGATTATTAAATAGATTTGATGGTGATGTGTGAATAGAATGGACGCTTCATGATTTTTATTCAGTGCACCAACACTTTGTCCGTAGAGTTTTGCAAAATATTGTTGATCGCGAATGAGCCAGGGGGTCCAAATAACATGTAAAATTATGCTGCGTCATTGGTGACCACCGTTCCATTACCTTTTTGTTTACAGTAAACCATCGCACCTGTATGTGCAAATCCAACTGGCAATGCCTATGCATCCCACATGCTTTTGATTTCTACTTCAAGCTATCTAGCTAGTGGCTCATTTGCCCTATTGTTTTCCCCTAAGATTTGACAGAGATGTGTAATCCAATATATTATGTGTGGGTAGGAACTTATTGGTGTGGTACTGAATGCGTGCTTGCTTCTTCAGATTATATTGCCCTTCACTGTCCTGTCAAACTAATAGAATATTGTTATATTCTTTTAATTTAGCTTTAACGACAAGATGCATATCTATCTTGTGCGTTCTAGAAATAAAAAAATATTTTATCTTTATATAGTTGCCCTGTTAATTCCTTGGTACGCAGGAAATTGTACTGTTATTAGCTAGATTGCTCGAAGGGAAATGATAATGCGTGTTGTTTGTACTATTTCATTTTCATTTATTTAATAATTGCGAGGACTGTACTATATATATGGATTCATATAGCTTGCTATAGGAGAAGTAGAAATATATATAATAGCCATAGAAGTTTTTAGCAGGGTTGAGCAGGCAGAATGATTCTCGATCACTCCAGTGCAGCGAGCACTCGATTAATATTTCAGGAACGAATTTAATTGTGGGGCCGGGCCATGTCACCAAGATCATTTATAATTATTCCCCCAAATTATGCGCTATGATAACATTGTACGGACGCTTTGTGAGAGCATAGGAACAACCAGAAGAATATGTCAGTGTGAGCTCAGTATATATACCCATGTCGTCGTTCACTGGAAAAAGAAAAAAAAAGTGAAAAAAAAATGCTCTTCACGCATAAGGACGTCAGATATGTTATCATTCTTTGAGATACCGAAAGGTGTTCTCAAAAAACTTGACTACTATCGCTCACGTTTTTATTGGCAATGTGACGATCATAAGAAGAAGTACAGGCTCACTAAGTAGAGCATTTTGTGTAGGCCAAAAGATTGTGGTGGTCTAGGTATCCAGAATCTGGAAACTCAAAACAAATGTCTGTTAAGTAAGTGGCTTTTCAAATTAATCAATGAGGAAGGAGTTTGGCAAAACCTCCTAAGGAGAAAATATTTGTCAAATAAAAATCTTACCCAAGTCCAAAAACAACCGGGAGATTCACATTTCTGGTCTCGACTAATGAAGGTGAAGGATCTTTTTCTACAGTATGAGCATTTCAAAATTAACAATGGTAAAGATTTTGGGAGGACTCTTGGGTGGGTGATCAACCCCTTAAAACAGTCTATCCTAATCTTTATCGGTTAGTGCGAAAGAAGTCAGCAACAGTTGCTGAGGTGCTAAGCACCACGCCTTTGAGTGTGTCTTTCCGAAGGGCACTAATAGGCGTCAATTTAGATTCATGGTACAGATTAGTGGGGAGTGTTGTTAATATTAGCCTTACAGGCGAAAGAGACACTTTCATTTGGAATCTACATAAAAGTGGGGTGTTCTCAACACGCTCTTTCTATTCGGTTCTGATTAGCGATGGCATTATTCCACGCAAGTGCCCAATTTGGAAGATTAAGATCCCACTTAAAATTAAGATTTTCTTGTGGTATGTCAAAAATGGAGTCACCCTCACCAAGGATAACCTTGCAAAACGAAATTGGAAAGGAAACCTTAGTTGTTGCTCCTGTAGTGATCTAGAGACTATTGAACATCTGTTCATTCATTGTCACTTCACTCGTTTCATATGGAATATAATTTACATTACCTTTGGAATTCAGCCTCCCTCTAGCATCTCTGACATGTTTGGCTCTTGGCTTGCTGGTATTCAGCCAGCTCTTAGAAATCAAACTTGTGTAGGTTTGGCGGCTATTTGTTGGGCTATTTGGTTGAATAGAAATGACTTGGTGTTTAATCGCACTAGAGCTAATGCTGTCATGCAGGTCATCTTCAGGGCGACGTACTGGACGCGCACTTGGTCGTTGTTGTTTAAAGACAAAGATGCAAGGGTAAATTTGAAGAATGGATGCCGTCTTTTGGAGTCGGTCGTCATGGAAGTCTTCGCCAAGTTTGGTTGGAATTTCTCGAATAGATTAGCGGCTTAGTCATCGTCTCGTCTTGAGGAACCTGTTTCCCTGTGTTATTTTGTGAGCCTAAGTGCTCCTGGATGTATCGTGTCGCTGTGTACGCTATCTTTGATGGTGTAGAGACCGGGACTTTTTTGTTCCATTATCTAAAAAAAGGGACGTCAGATAGCATTCCAGCATCCATTGCATGGACGGTACACAAAGTGAGCCCTTTCATCAAATTAAACGGAATACACAGTACATATACTCTATAGTATTGTACACTGTACAGTGCTTATTTTCCTATCCGTGGGCCAAGCAAAAATGGTGCACGTAAATTGTCAAAATGAAAATGGTGTACGTATCCAGATGTGACCTACACAGTGTAAAAAAAAAAGTTGTGACCTAGTACACGTTATTACCTAGATTCCACAATGCTGACCAAGAAGTGAAAAGATCATACGTGCTAATGGCTTATAGCTGGTGGCCCGAGTACATACATTCCGTGATCAGTACACACACATCAGTTCGGAGCGAGAGGACGGCTGTGCATGCTGAACAGAACCGCGATGATCATTCACTACGGCCGTCGCCTCGTACCGCTGCTCCAGAAAAGATGATTGTACCGGCCGCCCTACACGGCCCCCGGCCGGCCGATGGGACGCACTCCTCGGTCGATCCGCGCGCGCTGCGCCCACGAGACGTACTCGATCTGGCGCAGGCGGTGGGCATGTAGCCATGCATGTACCCAGGCGACCGTACACGTACGTGCACGGACGTGCCGTGCGCGGGCGCATTGGAGCCCCGAGACACCGCGAGAGAAACGTGCTGCCTGCTGGGAAGTCTTTGTGGTGCTGGTGCGCCCGCACGCAGCGCGCGGCAGCATGTGCTCGAACGTGCAATGATACGTACGTGCGCGTCGTACCGTACGCCGTAGTGCCGTAAGCGGCTGCTAATTAACTGCTGACTCTTCTTCATTCTTCGGGTGGACCTGTAGAAACCGCACGCAGCCCACTCATCAACCGGCGAGCCTGGGCGCCCGGGCTCCGGCCTCCGGGGGGTTGCTACAGCCGTACAGGCGCCGAAGAATTTATGGCCCCATCCACGCTTCCGATGCTCTACTTCGTGGTGGCTAACTGGCGACCGGACCTTCGGCCACTGCTTCTCAACCTAACCTGGAACCTGATGGCCTGGCACGAGCATTTTTCTTTGAACGAAAGGCACGAGGGTGCCCGGAGCCAATTTCTTAACGAAATAAGGAGCATTACAGCAAGATGAGAGTTTGGAGAGTTGTCATGTCCAACATTCATAAACCATTCCAGCCGCTGCTGACTGCTGAAAGGCGCCTTGCATATCTGCAGGTCAACACGAGCAGTTGGGTTTCATATTCTGATTTCTGAATATGTGCAGAAGTAGAAATAACTCTGGGGATTCAGGGATAAAAACTCCAGGGAACTTACTAATGTCAGAATGTTGGCGGAAGCAGAACCGAACTGAGAACAAAATACTAGCTGGTTATTGCAAGATACTTTTGTTGAAGCTACAAAAGTTACTGATGAAAAAGTGTACGAAAAATGTTTGGAGCCTGTGTGTGCATGTCTGAACTAGCCTACTTCTGTAAGTTTGTAACATTCTCATGTTATTTTGCTGTACTGACAAGTAACCATCTACATCAGCCGACCCGTATATATGCTGTATAAAGAATTAATTCGATCAAAACTCAAAGAATCAAAGAATGGTTGTTCGTTCATGACTCCCCTATTTTCTATGTCATCCTGATCTAGATGCTGGTTTGCCAGGACGCCAGAAACTCTTTGTAGCAACAAGAAATTGCTGTTTCACAACGACAGTTTCATAGTGCAGAGACTTAAGGACTGGTCGCATCTTTTTTATCATTTCTATGGTGTCTTTCAACACAAACCATCTTCCAGGTCTCAGTATCCTGTCGATTTCAGCCGCTACTTCGATGATGTCACACCTAAATAAAAGGCACAAATGTCACCACAGGTTTCTGACAGAATGGGAACACAAAGGAAATTCTGAAGGTTTGAGAATTCACCTATTTGTTAGGCCTCCAATAAGATTACTCATGTGCATAAGATCATAGGTACGAGGGTAGGTGTTGAAAGATTCACACCAGTCATGATATGCCCCAATCAAACCTCTATTGAAAATAATCGGCAAGGTATCTGGTTGATCAATTGGTACAACATTCATAACCCATAAAGGTTGATCAATAAGTGCTGCAGCAAACCTGGTCCAACAAAATAAGCCTCATTAACGTTCCCTGATCTGAAATGTTGTATTTAATCTGTCCAGGTGCAATTTCATTTTCAATATGTTGCCATCTGTTCATCTCTTGCCTATGCTCGTGATGCTCCAAATTGCTACTGGCTTTGTGTCAGATGCTATCATAATAAAATAATGATGGGAGACCCTGTTTTCGTCTCCTAATGAGCACTATCATGTAAGCTGCCTGATAACAGTACTATTATGCAAATGTTAGGCTGTGTTAAACGTTGTCAGATATACCATTGAAAGTTGAAACCATGATATCTCAAATTGTGATATATAGCCTTATTTCGTTACTAAAAAGAATATCCTGTTACTTTTGCTTCAGGCAATGTAAAGTCAATATGGCTTGAAAATTTGCTACGCCTTTTGGTGAAATCCCTGTCACTCTTGTCCCACCTTAGGTAAATCTTTGTGTCGTACATGCTTCCTGAGTTTTTGCTATCGATTACCTAGATATACTTCAGAAATGATCTTGTTCTTTACCTGAATTTTTCAAATATAGTATGTCTAATTTGCATGCCTATTTTTGGTCCCCGTCTATTCAGTGCTTGTGTAACTGTAGTTTCCTTTGATTCTAAATTATTCTTGTTTTTTTCATGCAGCATGTCTACAGAAAGGTTATTGTATCACTATGAAATGAGAGGAAGATCCCATGATTATTACTGTGATTTAGCACCTTTCAATTGCTAGTTGCATGTGAGTCATATTTTATCTTCTACCTGATTTAGCCATATTATTAAATCAGCCATATAACTCATTTGTCAAGAATTGGTACCGTGAACTTACTGCTTATAGTTTGTATTTAAATTTTTTACTTTCTGTGCTCATTTCCAGTACCTGTGCATCATCGTTAAAACACATTATTTCTGATCTGCAATAATTCTAAGCATTAAGTTCATGTTGTTGCAATTAAATGTCTCGGATGCAGCATGAATTATCTTCTGCGAGCATGCAGTTATATTCCATATGTTTGGCTTGCTATGTCCTATATATAACTTTGGCCTTACTCAATGTATAATTTCGGTGGCATTGCAGCATAGTTTTTCTTTTGGTTTTGCAAGGAATAATGTCTCCAACAGAAAGATGCATGTAGGTTACAATGTCGGATAATGTTTTCAAAAAACTATGCAACTATTTATGAATTTGACTGTGGATTCTATCCTAGATATAGGTGTTTTGCAGAAACTTTGTAGTTTTTCTTTTGGTTTTGCAAGGAAGGATGTTTCTCCAACCAAGAGAATCATGTAAGTTATAATGACTGCCTATCCTGTGACTGTAATACAATTGGATAGCGTTTTTAAAAAAACTATGCAACTATTTATGAATTTCACTATGGGTTTTATCCTAGATATAACAGATTAAAACAATTATTTGCTTATGACTTTGATTGTTTGGTACTCAATTTGGTACTGGGCTACTATTTGGGGTCTGATGAAAATATTGGGGACCATTGAGTAAACAGAAAATCAAACTAAAACACTTTGATTTGATTGTTCGGAGTTGGGTGGGCATTATTTCTGTGGGTTTAATAAACTACTGTATATGGTTAGAGATCCTTTGTGAGCATTAGATAAACAAAGTAGGATAAACAAAGCAAAACACTTACTTTTTCCTATTTGTTATTTAGAAATTTGCATGGGTTGATGAGTACTAGTTTGCTTGTGGGCACTGGGCACAAGCTAGCTAGCAGGAGGGCATCTTCTGATCAATAGCTCCACGATGACGCAGATATACCCATTGCAATTGCCCACCATAGAGTCATCCCTCTGCCGCAACGCGCAGACATCCAAGCCATATGTACTCATCAACCCATGCCAAATCTCAACAATGAATAGTAATGTGCTCCCTCCCTTCCTGTGTGTATTTTTACTATAAATATACATAACTCTCTTGCATGTTCGAAAAAATATCTTTATTATCAGTGTATTACTAAGTTCTGTGGGATTTTTGCCTTGCTCTTTGCAGTCAAAATCACCAAGTAAAAGAATATCATAAAGGGAAACTACCTAAGCTATCAGCCTATCACTGAAGCAGGATAATTTGGTTCAAGCTTTCAGACTATGGTTTATCATGAGCCGTCCACATCTCACTAACAAAAACCCTCAGATTGAAAGGCAAAAGCCTCATGTCTTATTTCTGTTGAACCCCTGGTTCTCTATTGTATCAGAAACAGTTGAAAGATATGGTTTGATGCATTAATATTTCCATGCCATAGTATATTTAACTAGCTAATAGAAGTAGCATCAGAAATTCGACTTACCCCCCAAAACCAGCATTCATGTCCATTATATTTCGAATACTTGACCAATTAAGTGGGAAGTCACTGAAATATACGTCTGAAACAATCTGTTTCCAATACTTTGTATCAGCATCAAATGCCTCTTTGTTAGAAGCAGATTCGCCAGGCACACTTGCATATCTGACATTAAGTCTTTCAGGCCACGGAATAGGCCAACTTTCATCCGAATTGGAAACAGCATTTGCTAAAATGCAACTATCAAGAGGAGCATACCTGCAAAAGGAAAGATAATTTATAAGGGCAAATGGTTTACATGGCATTAGATAGAAACTTGGGCATAAATCATTTATGATATCTACAACATCTGTAGCTAGGACTGCAGGTAATGCTATTTGTCAATAAACCAGTAAAGTCATAATCAGAAATAGGCAATTGGAAGCAACATTATTTCCATGAGCTGTGACCTACCAAGGAAAACGAGATCCATCCGTCTTGGAGCATAGAGGGGGTCCATTGGCTTTTCTCTCAGCATAGCAAGAATTTGATGTCGGTTTTTGATATATAACAACTGCAATTCCATTGACAACGTGAGACTTCACCACTGTTATCCAGCAGATTGATTTAGTCAGAGTAACCATTGCTGCATATGCACAAAAAGACGTTTCAATTAGCATGGAACATGGATAAATATTTACCATTACATATGAGAATATTCAGCCAAAATTGCAAATATGTTGAATAGCAGCTGTCAATCGAATATGACAGCCACACGAACCGTTCCAATCATCCTGGTCTCTTTTTTCTTGACGATAGACAGGGGTTGCAGACCAAATGAAATATCCTCCAGGCCTTAGCACTCTATTAAGCTCCAACAATGGTTTTCCACCTGCCATACAAATTAGCAATTAGTTAAGCAAAAACGGTTCTATGAAAATAAAATAATACATTATACAGCAGAACAGAAAATATATAAATACTACAATAGTTTGGCTTATTATGAATATTATGAAGGAATAGAATACTTACCATCTGCATACCAATGGACCCTGCACCTTGCACAGTGTACAACATCAAATGCATTATCAGGAAATGGAAGCTTTTGTGTTCCAATTACTGCTAGAAATGCTGGGATTCCACGCTCTAATGCAAATTGTATCTGAGCCTCATGCTCATCTTTTGGGGCAAATGACATAGTAATAACATTCCTGTCAAGCAAGTATCCACCAAAGCTGGCAACCCCACATCCAACATCCAAGACAGTTCTTGTATGCATTCCCCACTGAATGGCTGGCATGATCTACAAAGGAGGTTTAATGAAAGCAAGTTACAAAAGAAAACAAAAAGAAAAAAAAAACAGCAAGTTGTTGTGAAACTGGTGGTTTCTACTACGAAACCTAAGCATAAGTAATTGTTGGAAATGCAAGCGCACCCTTTATGTTCAACCGTTACTAGTGAAGACTCGACAGTGAATACACTGAGCATTGGCAGTGAAATTGACCTAAGGAAATATATATATATAAGAGACATTTTAATTCAAAATCCACACAACTCACTTGGCCATCAAACTACTTAATGATTTTTCTCAGCCGGATCAAGCTGTCTCAAGTCTTGGTGGTTGCTTAAAAAGAAGATAGGGTAATGTTCACCTGTTCAATAAACTCAATGTATCTTCCCACACCATCTTTGAATTGAGTTCCACCTCCAGGGAAAACAAGATAATCGCCAGACCTTGTCACCCAGTTCTGATCCTTTTTATACTCCACCAGCTTTGGGTGAGGAACATTGTTGTACCATATCTGGATTTGCAGAGAAGTGAAAAACAATCTGATAGTCAGTCACTCAGTCTTAACACAAAAAGATATACACCTGACTAAGGTATGAAGAGAGTGAGAAACTGAGAAATATAAGCGACGCGTGCGCACTCTGTAAGATATTCAGATACATTAACTGATTTGATGTAATAGTCCCTGAAAGTTTATTTTATCAAAGAGACCACTCTATCAATGCTATATTAGATATTGCAGATGCCCACAGGTTTGCTATGTGCAGCATAGGTATAGGAGCTTCCAAAATAGATTGCGGTACAAATCAATCAAATATTTTAATATGAGAATTAAAATTCGGGATCCCAATAATTGGCATGTGTTTTCGGGATCCCAATCAAGTATTCTAAGGCTAGTGGTTACCACTTATACTAAAATATACTAGTAGATCGCTAGCAGGCCCAACCAAACAGCCATCAGCAATTCAGCGTGATCATGATTGATGAGCTAAGGATCAGGTAAGCAAAAGAGCGACGAATATTATAAACGAAGAAACTAAAGCGGATCAACAACCAGAGTCACTTCCTTCCCTTACCGACAAAGGCAAGCGAAGCTACGCGGGAGGTCCTCACCATGTCACGGCTGCGCGGCCACGGCACGGGCGTCCGGTACCCAAACGGCAGCGGCACCAGGCACCGGGGCCGCGGCGCCACAGGGCAGTGGCGCTCCCGGTGCTCCATGTGCCGCCTCGACCGCAGCGCCTTGATCGCCCGCACGTTGTCCAGGCACGGGATGTAGTCCGTCGACGACACGCCCCTCCCCAGCCTGCTGCACGTCTCCCACCTCACTCTCAATGGCGGCTCCTCGTCGTCCCCACCTGCCCCCGCCGCGGCGGCGACGCTCGTGTCCGTCTTCCCGTCCGGCGCCTCGACGCTCCTGGCGCCGCCGCTGTCGTCGTCTGCTCCCGGCACGCCACCGCCACCACGGGCTTCCGCTTTCGCGGGTGGTCGCGATGCCTCATCCGCTTTCGCGGTGGCGAGCGGGCCGGCTGGTTGCGAGTCAGGTGGGCTTCCGCGGGTGGTTGTTGGGGTGAGGCTCTGCTGTCGAGGCGAAGGAAGGGATGGTGGCGAGGCCGAGAGGCGGGAGGGGAGGAAGGCGAGGGATCCGGGCGAGGGGTCGAGGAAGAGGAAGAGGAGGACGAGGACGGCGGAGATGAAGAGGAACAGCGAGAGGGAGACGAGGAAAGGCCGCCTCGAGCGGTCGGAGGACGACGGGATGGCCATCGGAATTCGGAGCCGTGGTGCGGACTGTGATCTGGCGGGGGAGTAGAACTAGCCGGAGGATGCGGAAGATGAAGACGTCAGTGGTGGTGGCCGGTGGGTGGGTGGGGTGGAAGTGGAAGCGGACCGTCGCGGCCACGGCTGCTGCGTTGGCGGCCGCGGTGCGCGGTGGAGGATGGCAGGCCGGGCGGATGGTGCACGTCGTTCTCCAATGACCAATGGTGGCAAAGAGCTTTTGGTTTGTTTTTGTTTGATTTTTTTATTACTGAGTTTGTTGCCACTTGAGATTTGTGTTATCTTGAATGGTGTGCACTGCTCAGTTCTGATTTATGAGAGGTGTTTAGATTGGGAATGGTCCCGAAAAAACACTTTAGACCAAAAATACACTATAGATGAATAGTGTTCTGTGAGTAGGAGTGGTGGGATGAATAGGGAAAAGTTGGATGAATAGTGTTTTTTTAGGAGAGGTTTGGTGAATCTAAACGCACCCTAAACCATTCTCGGTGGTGGTTTTCTATTATAAATGCCAATTCGGTTAATCCGAAGCTTCTTTCCACTCAATTCCACCTAGTTTCCATAAACCGAACATGCCCTAAATAATTTACTAGTATGTCAAAGTTTTAAATAAGAGAGATGGAAAAAAAAATGTTTCATCGAGATGAAACGCCGTGTATATTGTTTTCCACCCATATGGTGTCTTATAATTAAATACATTAGGCACATACAAAACATCAAAATTTAAATAAGTTATTTCATTCAAGGTTTCATTGCACTCTATATGATGTAACAGTATTGGAAACAATGGAATGAAACATGTAATCCTTATTTACTGAGCAAAGAGCTGATGAAGAGAGGTGAAGTAAGTTTAATGGGTTGTTTCCAAACAATTTATGTTTTGCATCCAGCATAGATTTTTTTATAAAAAAAATAGATTGTATGAAGCTATTTCAGCTATCGATCAAATGCTCTCTTACAAACATGTTAGAAGCATAAATATACAATTAGTGAATATATATTAAATCCTCTATACGATATTTGGACTACTTCGTAAGGGCTGGTAAAAGTTTGAGTTAACCTCTGTTTTTCTTTTTTAAAAAAAATTAATTAGTCATCTAATTGGCTGCTTTATTGGACCAGTAATCTATTTAAGGGCACGCATGCTTGGTTCCTCCCTCCCTGGTTTTGTTCACCTCACCTCGCCCAGCAAGTCTCTAGTGGAAGCAAGGAAAAACCTTGCCAGTGCGGGCGCCGAGGTAAGCTCGCTGAGATCGCTAGCGATCTAAATGCTTGCTCTGTTTTGATTTCTATCCGAGCAAAACGAGGCGAGCTCTCAGCCTCTCACCAGGGAACCAGACGCCCAAACGTCCCCTATCAGTTTTGGACTTCCGATTCGCGCTTTTGAGCTCTGACACTGCGATTTCTCAGAACACCCATTCACGAATTCACCCAATTATCACGCAACCGTTGTGACCGAAATAATTAATTACTCAGTGTAACTCAGTGCAACTGTTACAGTGCTTGATCAATCTAAATCCGTAGGTGCCAGGACTGCTACATTTGTTGCTTCACTGGCCACGCCCCTGAGTCTGTAAGGTGTCGGTCAGTCAGCAGCTACGAATGACGAAGCTGAGGCCAACTTTTCACTATTCATTCCAACTTTTCACTATTCTTCTCTCACAAAACACGTTTCTCAGCGAATGCTACAGTGTTTTCTTATGCTACAGTGTTTTTTCCTACAATCTAAACACAAAGTCACCAAGTAACTAACTGTACATGCTCGACCGTGAGGCAAAATTTTTTGAACTGTAACTTGGTTGGTAACTATCTGATCTGCGATTGTGCACGCTGCTGACGCTGGTCCTCCTTCAACTTTAACTTAGCCGAGAGCTTGTCGCCGATCAGCGTGACCTTCCAGCAGTCAGCTTGGAGGATGAAAATCGAACCAGCTTTCGGTACGACTGCAGGTTCGCACGTAAGTCATTTAGAAAGCCCATAGTTGGCATGACAGAATTTCAAATGCCCTCATGCAAATAGATATCAATGTATCAACCTCTCTGGAGTTGACAGAAGGATCATCTGACAATAACATTGATGCATTGGTAACGAGATGAGAAATCATCATCGTGTGACCTTCTATCATGAGGATTCCAAATTAAGGGTGATATAGGTGTTTTTTCCCTCAAATACACAGGAAAGCTATATGTCATTGTATTAAGAGAGAGATAAAGGCTGATAAGAACCCTTCAAGAGCCCCATTTTTGTCACAGAAAATAAAATACAGCTTATGCAAGTATTTTGCAGTACAGCATCACTGAGGGAAGGAAAAATACCTCGGAAGCGATTGTCCTCTGATATAATTCCAAAAGTCTCTGCAGTATCCCGAATCATGATGCCACTTACACCTTGATATGAAGCAGCTTTGCATTCGGCCACTGGATACCACAAAGCCATGTAAGACAGGACCAAATTAAAAGAAGGCTAGAAAGAGAAACAACCCAGCGTCCAAATTTGTTCAAGCATATGAATCACCTATTAGAAGGGCCCCATGAAGATCAGCAGAAAGGAGGTTTTCTGACAATTGCTTTTTCCTGCGGGAAGATAGGGCAAGTTATTTACTCATATAAGGGACACAAAAGGCATAATTGCAGAGTTAGGTACAAGTTTTCAAAAAGATTAAGTTGATACCCTGCTCTGATTGTGCTTGTTTTGGGCATATGGCCCTCAGCCTCATTATTTCCTTTCTTTTTTTAATTGTTCAACTCTTCAGGTTTGTTAACATTCATAAAACTGCTTGTAGCCTTATACCGTGATCAGCAATCTCTCACAATTGTGTTAACCGTATGAAATGACTGGCTGGTGAATTTAGCCCCTATAGCTAGTTTATGTTCAAGCAGCTGCTAGGGGTCTTTGAGTGGTCTCAATGTTGCTAACATAATAAAGTGGACGCAAGTATATTTCTTACTATTTAGTGAAGAAGACAAACTGCAATTGCAATCCATTGAAATTCTACAATCAACTTAACATAGTAGCATTTTCTAAAAAAATTATCAGATAATTAAGATCAAGAGATCAAAAGCAGCCAAATATTCAGAGTTTAATTGTCTTTTATTTTGTTGAAGCACGAGACAAAACTGATATCTCATTTTCCATAAATAAAGAATAAAAGATAGATAAAAGGTTCAGAACAACAGACAGAACCATACGGGGTTATTTTTGTAAGCTCTCTGATAAACGCCTTCCACATCTCATGCATTGGCTTATAGAGGTCATACCTGGAAGACCAAGAGTGACATGTAAAAAACGCATGGAATCCAATGGTATGACAAATTATGTGGAGATTTGAGTAAGGGTATAAACTTTAGTTTAGTTGTTACTCTTAAGGAACTCCATTTTATTTCATTCGCACGATAAAAAAAACACCGGATAACATGATCTTTTGGTGGTGATTGGTCATTTTAAGGGCAATTCTCGAACAAGACTTACTTGTGGTATGTACCATCTAAATCAAATGGACTGCATTTCTTATGTTGCTTCAGAGACATGTGCTGTTTTGATCGCTTTGAGTGAATCAACAAAGATCTTGCTTGGACATCCACTAGTCTAGGACCCCTCTGAACATAGTTATCCAAAAGAATCCCCTTTTCCAGCTTCAACTTTTTGCTTCCCTTGGTAATTTTCCCAGAATCTCCACCTTTCTGAATTATGTCATATATAACACTTTGAACAACCTCTGTGCTACCAAAATCCTACACCAAGTTCACAGCAGTAAATATGAGACGTTTTTTCATCATGCGCAAAGATAATCTTCAGACAGGCAAACCACATCACAGGAATGTTTACCGAATTGCCATCTTGGAACAAATTTTCATGAAGGGAGCATGAAAGTTCAGCATATACAGGGTTGATTTCTTCGCCTGCAAGGTTCAAAAGTATTTTTTACATAGCCTTGCACATGCACACACAGAGAGGAAGGTAAGGTACGGAGGATACCTGACGATGCGGAAGGTTTTTGTCGACGACTGGAACCAGAAAATGCTATACCTGAAGAGCACCAGCAGTATGATAAAAATGGGGGAAAAAAAACTTGCATGGTTGCATAAAAAAGAATAACAATAAAACTAAACCTTTGTGAGAAGAGGACTGGGCAGGTGTTTGATGATGAGTGAGTTCTGGAGTTTTGCCTTTCCTTGGCGTATCAAATTTAGTCTTAGGGGCATCAAAATTGTTCTTCTTATGACCCTTAAGCTGTTCATCGTGCAATTTCTTAGCTTTTGCAGCAGTATACTGTTGCTGAAGGGCTTCTAAGGTGCGTTTCTTCTGGTCAGAGATAGTCGACATTGGTCCTTTAAGAAGCAGGGATCTGACACTGAAACAACTTAGTATTTTAACAGAAAAATTAATATTCCATAATAGTTGCACTTGCAGAAACACCTAACTATCATCTGATACTGAAACAAGCTGATAGCATACCATCATGACACAGAGCCCAGGATATTTTGCATGTGAAATCTTTTAACTGCTACCCAACCAGACTACTGGTGAATTGTTGTAGAAAAAATTAACCGAACGGTCAAGGCATGTTTTGGAAGACATGGGTACCACCGATGTGTAAGTCATTCTCATGCCTAGCAATCTGAAACCGACTATTGACGTCCAACCACCTAGCAAGACAAGGGTGAGAACAGTCCCACATGCCCCTTTTGCAGACAAGTACCCGAGATGACACTCCTGCTAGCGGAATGCAGATACATGAGAAGGGTCTGGTACCAACAAGCAGACCAAGGATTTTAACCCAGTGTATGCCTAGCTATAATTACGATGTGCAATTTGGTATGAGCCAATATACAATTCAGTAACACAACTACAAAATGCGCCAAGCAATTCAGTATATAAATGCAAAAGATAGGCAAAATTAGAAGTTTATTCAACAAGTTCAAAAATACAAACAATGTCTTGGACTCTTGGTTTTATGACAAAAGCACAAAGAAAAGAAAAAAAACCATATTAAGCAATAAAACACTAAAGAAAACATATTAAGCAATAACTCTCAATCAGAGATACCATGATAGAGAAAACGCTTGAAAGCAGAACAAACTGTGGAATAGGACATGCACGGTGGCATGAAAACACTAAAGCATCATTTGTTTGACATAGTATTGAGTAATTCGATCCAAATTCCAAGCCCAAACTAGAGCACAGCATACAGAAGCGGGCAGGAGCAAAAGCAACAACAGATGAACTACTGAAGCTAAATTGGTCTACAGGCACCAAATTAAGGGGATCAAACGAAGAAAGCTGGAATTGTAATCCGGAAGGCGTAAGAATATAGCAGCAGTAGTACCAGTAGTAGCCGCGCGGCGCAGGCGCACAGCGGGGCGCGGGCGGGCGAGAGACCGCTCGTCCGCGGGGCGTCGGATGTAGGATGCCGGCCGTCACGAGGCCCGCTCTCGGGGGTTGGGGCGCTGATGCGGTGGTGGCTTCAGCGGCCTGGAGAATGGGCGTAGGTCGAGCAGGCACCAGGCAGGCGGCGCGGTCGCGCGGAGAAGACGAGAGTCCGCCAGGGTGGGCGGGCCCGTTGGGCCTCATCATGGGCCGTACTAATCAGCCGATTCTCCGAAGTCGTCTTTCTTTCCTGTTCGCTACAGCCTACAGGCGAGACTGCGAGAGCGATGACTTGTTAGATTTCCAACTATTCACTGTTCATTCCAACTTTTCACTATTTATTCTAACTTTTTACTATTCTTTCCTCACAAAACACGTTTCTCAGCAAATGCTACAGTGTTTTCTTATGCTACAGTGTTTTTCCTACAATCTAAACACACCCTTAGTAATAAACAAATTTTACCCTAAAAAAACAAATTTTAAAAATAATCTTAAATTTGACTATATTTGTATAATTTTTTAATAAGATGAGGGGTAAAAAAGTCAAACGACCTATATTTTAGAATGAAAAGACTAGAAGAAATATTGTTTTATTTTTATTGCGGCATGAAAATAGATAATATCTTCTCTTGTATTTTCTCGGCTGTGTAACAGGCTACGGACAGCCGTCATTAACTCAAATTTGTACTAGTATCTCACATGAGTTTCAGAATTATGGGTGAAAAGAAAACATAGCAAAGATGGAATATCTCAATCTTGTCAGCAGATCATGTTAACGGGCTTTTTTGGGAGGGAATTGAACAAAAAATGGAGGTCAACACCTATTTTGGATTTTTGAGGTACCTCAGAACATATTACAAATACGGAAGAAACTGTTGCCAAATGATTTTGCCTCTTTTATAAGCCAGGAATACCAAGACAAACGATGTTGGTGCAATGGATATGCATAGGGGGTTGAGCCGTTGAGGTTTTCCAGTGGGCATCAAAGCGGGTTTGTAAAATAAAAACTACACTCTCCATTTCAAATTATGCTTCGTTGAACTTTTTTTTACCCTAAATTTGACTATTTATCTTATTCAAATTAGAATTAGAATTATACAAAATATCATATATTTTTGTTATGTCTTGCCTTATTAGAAAAATCTCTTTATGAATGACTTAAATTTGACTATATATACATAATTTTTTGAATAAGATGAGCGTTCAAACTTGAAATTAAAAAAAATGGACGGTTAAATTCAAAATAAAAAATTAAACAAACTATAATTTGAAATGAGGAAATATACATAGGTTAAGTTTTACCGCGCAGCGAGCCGAGCCGACGAACTGTCCCTGGATCTAGCGGATTCCAGACACGACCCATGTGTAACCAGTAACCCTAATGAAACTAGTTGTGTCGACATCCTAAGACGAGGTTAGCTGCTCAATCTAATCTCGCTCTACCATGTCGCGCCCTGCCCACATTGTGTCGACACCCTGACATCTCTCGAAGACAATTTCTCTGTGCTCGTTTGACCTGAAAATACTAAACGGCATCTCATCTCAGGGAGGCGTACACATGATGGAGCACCAATCAGACACCGGGTCATGGGACCGGGGTGGGGCGGATGATTGGTGGCGCCGTGGCTGCGTTGACCCAATGGATGGAGGAGCTGCGTGCATCACCCAGTGAGCGCTGGAGTGACAGTACTAGTACTGCAAGGGGAGTATCATACGAGATGATTGCAAGGTCCATAATCTTTGAACGCGGTTATCTGAGTTCATTCTGAGTGCGTTTGTCTTAGAACGGCGTCTGTCAGGGCCCAAAGAGATTCTTTCCAGTAAAAGTGCGTGGGATCGATCATCGACGCATGAGAGCGTCGGGGTGGTGCGCCTTGTGGATCTTGGAGAAGCTGGTTGACAAGGACGTACGAAGTGTGTGTGAAAAGGGTCTACTGAGCAAAAGATGTGGTACACTATGGATAACTGCAGGTTTGATTACCATATACAGGAATGCAGCTCGCGCTCCAAACAGCCGATAATTTGTGTTGCGATGAGTCCATGATCAAATATATACATTTGCTAATTAAAATTATTTTTTTTAAAAGTGCTAATTAAAATTATGCCATGTTGAAAGGAGCTACGAGTCGATGCCGTGTTAACACTTCACCAGGAAATTTTCACGCTGTTCTTCTATCATTTTCTTAGTACATCCATGGTCAGGTTCTACAGGGACTGCTTCCTATATAGTACTTGTTCATCACCAATATTATCCCTAGCTGCCTCTCGGTCTTAGACTAGCTAGATGGCTTCCGATATGAAGGTTGCTGCCTTCTGCCTCGCCGTCGCCTCTCTCTCCGTGCTCGCGGCTGCCGACTGCGAATGCGATGCCTCCACCGAACAAGACGGCGGTGACAAGGCGAAGGCGCTCACGCTCAAGATCATCGCCATCTTCTGCATCCTCGTGGCGAGCTCCGTCGGCTGCGCGATCCCCTCGCTGGGCCGGAGGTTCCCGGCCCTCCGCCCGGACACCAACCTCTTCATGGCCGTCAAGGCCTTCGCCGCGGGGGTCATCCTCGCCACGGCGTTCGTGCACATCCTCCCTGACGCCTTCGACAAGCTCGGCTCGCCGTGCCTCGTCGACGGGCCATGGCAGAGGTTCCCCTTCACGGGCCTCATCGCGATGCTGGCCGCCATCGCCACGCTCGTCGTCGACACGGTCGCCACGGGCTACTTCCAGCGCGCGCACAACGCCAAGACCGCCGCGGCCTTCGGCAACGACGTCGACGTGGAGAGTTCAGACGACCATGCGCACGCTGGCCACGAGCACGGCCACGGCCACGCGCACGGTGTCGTGTCCGTGATGGCGGCGTCGACGTCAAACGACGCCAACGGCGGCACGACGCAGCTCATCCGCCACCGCGTCATCGCGCAGGTTCTGATCGATCGATCCATCATATCCGTGTCCGTGAATCAAATAAAGAACGTACAAGTCATTCATACATACATATACTTGCTGATACTGACATACTGTGATACATACTGCACGTGTGTTTGCTCTGTCTATCCCTCATATATATGTTCTCGCCTTGTATAAGGTGCTCGAGCTGGGGATCATTGTTCACTCGGTGATCATCGGGATGTCTTTGGGTGCATCGGAGAGTTCCAGCACGATCAAACCGCTTGTCGCAGCGCTGACATTTCATCAGTTCTTCGAAGGAATAGGGCTTGGAGGATGCATTGTGCAGGTACGTGTACGACGCTTTGATGTACTGTCTACAACCATGCTATGACCAATGATTCTATGAACTACCAAAGTTTACGAGTGGTACTAGAGAAGCTATAGACACTGTTTAATTAGGTGCTCAATACAATCAGCCAATCAGGCAATATTAATTAGACCAAACTTCATTTCAAAAATTACACAGGGCACAGTACACCTTACTTTCTTCTAGTTTTCCGTCCTCCTCCTCGCCTCTCTTCGCCACCACCGTACCCTATACAACCCCCTCGGCCCTGCTAGCTCCCATCCATCCATTCATTGCCTTCGAGTCTTCGAAAACGTCTTTGCCACAGTTCTGGGCTCCTCACTCATCTCTTTTAGCTCCTAATTAAAATTGGAGCACATTAGAGATATGGAGACATTGAGGAGGGCTGAAAACAAAAATGGGGCAGTGTTACATTTCTGTAAGGTCAGAAAAATGCTTCACATAATTGTTTTAATTAAATGTTCTATGTAATCCTAATTATGTGGATTACGAGTATTCCATTGCAAAAATAAAGAGAATTTAGTTTTATTAGTCTGAACTAACTACTCCTTCCATTTGAAATTGTAAGTCATTACAACTTTCTTGGACAGTAAAACCATTTTATATTTTACCAAAATTATAGAGGGCCGGGGATCAAAAAGTTTTATGACACAGAAGAGATATTCTATGAAAATATATTTAATAAAGAAACTAATGATACTTATTTGGTTTCATAAATATCAGTACTTTGTTGTATAAATTTGGTCAAACTTGACAAGTTTTGACTCTCTAAGAAAGTTAAAATGACTTGCAATTTGGAACGTAGGGAGTAGATATTAAAATATTCCATGATCTATGAAATACCACCCACCAAAATAGGACATGGCACTGATGATAAGTCTCACGATCGATTGCAGAAAACCACGTGTTTGTGACAACACAAAACACAAACCTCATTTTGAATTTCTTGTTTACCATCCATCACCCATTTCATTTCACACTTAAGAATTTATCATGCATGTAATCCTAAAACATGGATTAGGGTAATTCTATTAAAAATTAGTTCGTGTCTGGACTAGATTTAAATGTCCCATACCATGACAGGACACCAGCAGGAAACATTGGAAGTACTACAATTTTCCAGGCTCGAGAGATGCTTAAAGGAAACAAAGTAGAGTAATAGTGAGATATAGTTACGATGCTTTTTTGTAAGGGAAAAGTCTATTTTTCACCCTCCAACTATTATAAAAGTCTGATTTTCAACCCACAACTACAAAACCGGACACTAAACACCCTCCAACTATCCAAACCGTGCAAAATTAGCCCTTTGGGTGGTTTTGAAAGATGTATTTTCCAAAAAAATTAAAAAAATTTAGTATTAAAAAATTCATAACTAATTTATTTTGAACTAGAAAAATTAGAATCTGGTGCAAATATTTTTCTAAAAATGTTACCTACGTGTTGGTGCACCATTAGAAGTTATTTGCATATTATTTATTTTTATTCTAATTATTTTTTAAAAAAACAATAAGACACTAGTAATATAAGTATATAATACCCAAATAACATTAAATGGTGTGCCAATAGGTTGGTTACATTTTAAGAGAACTTTTGGCACCGATTTCATATTTTTTGGGTCCAAAATGAATTAGTTATGGTTTTTTAAAGTTTAAATAATATTTCTTCTATTTTTAGAAAATCCCAAACCACCCTCAAAACCACCCAAAGGGCCAATTTTGCATGGTTTGGATAGTTGGAGGGCCTTTAGTATCCGGTTTTGTAGTTTGAGGTTGAAAATCAGACTTTTGTAACAGTTGAAGGGTGAAAAATAGACTTTATCCTTTTTTTTAAAGATATACGGAGTAGTTGTGATATTAGCCGCTCATTCTGTAGTTATGGAGTTCCTTGGTGCGTAGGTGACAACGATGATCACCTGATAATACACAGCATAACCTTTAATTTCTTAACATCTCTCTAAGTTCGTCCAATGCGCAGCATTGTCACTTGGGCACCTGACCTGCATGTGGAAGTATGTGGCTGACCCCCATGCATTGTGCCAGCTTTCAACTATATTTTCAGCCTATTAATTATACGTTGTGTGCAAATTTAGCTAAGGATGTGTTGGGTGTTATGTGGATGTCTTCATCAATTTGCTAATCTATCTGACCGTGCTCTGCTCAACACAATTTCCAGATTACGATTTAGCAAATCATAATAAGCATATAATGATTATTGGGGTGATAAAAAAATATTGATTCCTACAGGCCAAATTCCGTTTGAAGTCAGTGGTAACAATGGCCCTATTCTTCTCGCTCACCACGCCGGTCGGGGTTGGGATCGGCATCGGGATCTCCTCTACCTACAATGAGAACAGCCCTAGGGCCCTCATCATCGAGGGGGTCCTCAACGCCGCAGCGGCCGGTATCCTGAACTACATGGCCCTTGTTGACCTTTTAGCCGAAGACTTCATGAACCCTAGGGTTCAAAACAATGGAAGGCTGCAAGTTATCATCAACATGTCGTTGCTGGCCGGGACAGGGCTGATGTCCATGCTTGCTATATGGGCGTGAATACTCGTGAGTAAAGCGATAATTTGATCCCTTCCCCTCTTTTTTTCCCCTTGATGCTGTGTCATCATCGCTTTAATTATTTATGGTTGTGATTTGTGAAAAATACATAGCAAATAAAATCCATGTAACAAAAACTATGGATTAATCTTTTAAGAGTAAACTACATAGATGTATCACTTTAGTCCAACAACTAGCAAAGTCAGCAAACGGATACACGAAGTTGTCAAATATATACACATAGTCACATGTATGCTACAGAGATGTATTTTGCTACCATAAAGGTGATGTGAATGATTTTATGCATGTAACCTTCTATTTTCGCCCCTCCTTCTCATAGGTATATTAACAACTAACAAGGGGCAAGCCTAACAGATATGCAAGAGCGTACGTTAAATACACAAATGTATATATATAGTTTTCAAGTAGCATTTTCTAAATCTAACAATATAAATGCCTATTCCTATTCATAGTATTAATATCTCAATATCAGTGATAAGTGGTTTCTAGCGAGAATTAACTAGAGATAGAAGTGACAAAAATTAAAATCAACGTACAAGTGAAATAATAATTCAAAAAATCATTAAAAAATATTTTTCTTGTATCTTGGATGAAAAGTACATTATTCAATGTTTTGTTGATATTCAATACATTATTTTTACCAGTTATAACTATGTCATTTTATATGAAATATATGCTTATTACAAGCATAGTCAATCCGTCTCTTGCAGTACTGCATTTAGCCGTGCCAAGAATAAATGTACAAACCTTTTGTACATAGGTATTTAGAAACCTTTTACCTGAAAAAATAAAGCTAGAAGATAACATGAAAAAAAATCGTCTAAATCACCTGTCATGATAACAAAATACATATGTGTGTACCCGCAAAAAAAAAATACATATGTGTGGGGGTATATATGATCATATAGGCACACATTTGACAAGTCCATGTATCCATTTGTATGTTTTGCTACATGTTAGGATCAAAATGAATTTGTTGACCGTACGACGAGGGTTGTAAAAGGAGGTAAAGAGGCAAGGACAGTTGCATCAAACCCACTTCAAGCAGAAAGCTGGTGCGTTTTCACTTGTATCTGTCGTGAAAGCGCAGCAGCTGCTGCAATATAGTATCTGGATAGAAGAAGAAAAGAGTATACGAAATGGCCAATGCAAAATTGGCTACGGTAAGCCACTAGATATACGCGTGCGTGGCATATGGCCACTACATTACATATACTGAAAACATCTGGATCATGGCGTGGGCGTGGCTATGTGGATCACAGCCTGAGAACGAAGGTCCACCGTCCTTATGTAAGTAGATGAACACAGAATGTCGACATAGTGGCAACATGTCAAAAGTCTTCCATCTGTTCCACGATCCAAAGACTTCGTCACTGAGTTGTTAAGTGTCCGCAATGCTGTACTCTCCCTGCACTATACTAGTTTATTGCTAGTTTACATGCCACCAGAACCGCTAATTCCGCTATGTTGTTTTAGTACTTCGAGTGCTAGGTGATTACCATATACCAACTCGCACCATCTGAGGTTCCTGAGCCACACTAGGCCATTCAGCGCTTAAAGCGGATCGCTCGCCCGTCTTCGAAAGATCGGAACGGTCTCAAGACCGGTACTCTGTTTACGTTTCTGATCAAGTGCTGCACGACTGCAGGAGAGGACCATGGGCAAGACGAGCGAGATTGGCAACCAAACCGTCAGAAACGCCTCGCCGAGCTGCTACTGCTAATAAACTCGGCACCAGGAAGCAACTCTATTCACGTACGTCTATGGCCGTCGTCGTATGTGCCAGCATTCACTCTTTCGTTGTCATGCTACTTTCGCCGCCCACCAATTCGGCCGCGCGCTCGGCCAGGTGTCGAGATGTGTATAGGGATCAATGTCGCCGCGTGCGCCGGAACCTAGCTTAGGGCACGTACATCGGGCAGACGAGTGCCGTCTTTTTACCTCCACGTACGCAGGAGAGTCCGACGTGTACACGATTAAATGAAGAAAGAGAAGCACCTCGTCGTTTCGTTCAGCGACGGCATGGGCTCAGGCTCCCACGCGACTCCGACGAATCCCATCACGCGTTGTATGATTTCGTCGACAGCACCACGATCCTTTGCGCACGAGCGAAATAACTTCGCGGGATGGAGGTAAAATACGGCGCCAAATCCCTTGGCCGTGCTAATCCATTGCTCGCCCAGAAGAGCGCAACACTAGGAGGCAAGCAGAAGGACGGGGCAGAGGAGGACGGGGCGAGGTGAGGAAGCGAGCTCAAGCGACCTCCAATGGAGGGCCTCTCCAGCGGGTCAAGCACCTCCTGAGCCACTACAAGCAAGGACGGGGAAGAGGAGGACGGGGCAAGGTGAGGAAGCGAGCTTGAGCAATCTTCAATGGAGCGGTCACTCCGGCGAGGCAACATCCCAGTGCTTCGGCGGCGATAGCGTCACGAGCTCACGATGTGATCGAGCGAGCTTTTCATGCTGGAGAAGATAAGGTGTACCAATGCAGGAGAAGATAAGGTCTAGCAAAAAAAAAAAAAAGACGATAAGAACAGACGCAAAAACCGAGGAAGGAAAAAAAAAGAGTGCTTAGGGGCTGACTGATGGTATTTATCGATGCCAGAAAGGACCCATGCCACGTGAGACTAAAATGGCCACAAAGATCTAGTTGTACAAGATCACTATGGTTTACGTGTTAAGAGATAAATTAATAATCTTCCAGACAGCTAAAAAAACACTAGCTGTCTAAACTGTTGTACACGTTGTCTATTTAGTTGTCTATATATAATGAAAAGACAGCAGCTGTCTAAACAGTTGTACACGCTCTTAGAGCACGCACGGCGCGGCAACTAACCCTCTCATCGCGTCTCGTAACCCCTGAAAGTGACATGGCAAGTCACAGCCTCACAGCAGGTACAAAACGCCGCGAGAACGAAACGAACGGATCGCGTATCAGTCTCAGCATCAGTAACGCATGTGCTAGCGCCAGCCTCCGCTCGCCGCGGCCACAGCACAGCACCGCCAAGCCCCAGGCCGATCGAGCGAGCGAGCAGCAGCCAGCGCTAATAACCGGCGATGGCCACGCCAAGTCCCAGGCTCACGGCTGCGCTCTGCTACCTCCTCCTGAGCGTCTCCCATCTCCCCGGCCTCGCCGCCGCCGCGGCGGGTTGCGACTGCTCGGGCGACGCCGCGGGGCGGGACAAGGCGTGGGCGCTGCGGCTCAAGGTGGTGGCCATCTTCTGCATCCTGGCCGGCGGCGCGCTCGGCGCCGCGGTGCCCACGCTGGGCCGCCGGTTCCCGGCGCTGCGGCCGGGCACGGACCTGTTCCTCGCCGCCAAGGCCTTCGCGGGGGGCGTCATCCTCGCCACGGGGCTCGTCCACATCCTCCCCGACGCCTTCGACGCGCTGGGTTCGCCGTGCCTCGCCGGGCCCTGGAAAGAGTTCCCGTTCGCCGGGCTGGTCGCCATGCTCGCCGCCATCGCCACGCTCGTCGTCGACACCGTCGCCACGGGGTACTTCCGACGCACGGTCGCCAGGAAGGCCTCCGCCGTCGTCGACGAGCCGACGGAGCTCGGGCGTTGTGAGGCCGACGGCGACCTGGAGGAGGCCACCGACGGCGACGGGCACCACCATGGGCACGCGCACGGGATGTCCGTGATTGCACCCGCGCCTGCGCCCGGCGACGAGCTCGTTCGCCACCGCGTCATCTCTCAGGTGCGGACAAGACAAACCTTGCCGGCTCTGCACGCATTTCTGCAAGTGCAGTGAAGGTTACCGACAGATTTGATTGAGCTTTGTTCTTGTGAATCAATCCACAGGTGCTGGAGCTGGGCGTGGTGGTGCACTCGCTGATCATCGGGATGTCGCTGGGCGCCTCGGATTTCCCGAGCACGATACGGCCGCTCGTCCCGGCGCTGACGTTCCATCAGTTCTTCGAGGGGATCGGCCTTGGCGGGTGCATTGTCCAGGTGAGGACGCTGTTGCTTCCGATTTGGGCAGGTTTATTACGATTAGTCAATTAGCGTCCTTGTTCACAAAACTGCGCCGTCAATTCGAAGGCTGCGGCCGTTGAGATTTAGCACTCACCAGAATCTACCGAACCTCTAAACATTATTATCAAGAAGAAAACGTCACCGCGACATCTTTATAGATCTTGACTTTCGTCTTTTTGGTTTGGCGAAGTCCACATCAAAGCATTTAGGGCTTGTTCGGTTTCGTCGGATTCAATCCGGACCGGAAATAAAAATATAATAAGAAATTTATGATAGGTACATCTAGAGACCCGGAATGATTCCCCACCTCTTAACTAGTGGATTGATTCCTTGTCTTTTGGTGTCACTATGGTGAGTAAATTAGCTTTTGACCCGGAATGAATCCCGGCCTCTTACTGTACCTATCATAAATTTCTTATTATATTTTCATTCCTGGCCCGGATTGAATCCGATGGAACCGAACAAGCCTAAGCATCTTGTCACAAAATCACTGTTGTTTCTGCTATGCAAAACACAAAATCACTGTATCTCTCATTTTGTCCTTTTTCTTTGATTTTGTTATCTTTTGTCTAACGAGATGAAGTTATAAAACTTAACTGGACTTAGGTTGAATATTTTTTAAAATATTTTAAATTTTAAATGCAGATGCCACTCCCTGTTAACTACTACTAGCAATCTAGTAGTGCGATTTCTCATATAACAAGTTAACTAGTGTGATCTGATGACAGATATTTTTCTTCTTTCATTGCAGGCCAAGTTTCGCCTCAAATCGGTGGTAGCGATGGCGCTCTTCTTCTCCTTGACGACCCCGGTCGGCGTCGCCATCGGCATCGCGATATCGTCCGTGTACGACGAGACCAGCCCGACGGCGCTGATCGTGCAGGGGCTCCTCGAGGCCGCGGCGGCCGGGATCCTGATTTATATGGCGCTCGTGGACATCCTCGCCGAGGACTTCATGAGCACCAGAGTACAGAGCAGAGCGCGGCTGCAGCTGGCGTTGAACGCCTCGCTGCTGCTTGGGGCTAGCCTGATGTCCTTGCTGGCCATCTGGGCTTGACCACAATATAAGCGTATGAATCGTGGTCGTATTGGTGCTCCATCATCTGACATTGTGAGCACGAAGAGAGAGTAGATAGAGTTTTTTGTTAGGCTGGGGGTTGCGAGGATGTAAGATCGAAGCTGGTGCACTGAGATTGTGATGATCTCTCTACTGGTTTCTGGGGCAGTTTTTGCGTTGATCAGCAGAGGAATCTGAGGTAGGAGAGCATCGCGGGAGGAGAAAGTGGAAGACCGTGGGATCGGAGAGGGAGGGAAAGATTCGGCAACGTTGAGGTTCAGAGCTCGCTCGGCTGGCTCGTCGTCGATTCAGGCAGGGTCAGATCAAGCCGTCCGTCATCGTCGATTCAGCAGGGTGAGTGAGATCAAGCCGTCGGTCCGTCGTCGTCGGCCACACACACTGACGACAGGCCATTTGGGCCTCTACACCATTACATGGGCCGTCAACCTAGAACACCAGAAGACAGACACAACGTACTCTCCATCCTTCCCATCTTTCTCTACCTCGTTACTCCTCCGACGCCTTTGCATTTTTCGCTGCTACGCGCCATCTTGTTGAGCTTGAGCCTTCTTCAGAGCGTGTGCATTTTGGTGATGATGAGCAAATAACCGGGGATGCCGTGCCTCGCCTGTTCTGTTTCGTTCTGTTTGATCCCTTTTCGTCAGTGCTGCTGCCCTTTGCCTTTGTACGCTGCTCAGGCTCAGTGTCGGTTGCGGATCTGGGCTAAGATGGGCTCAATTTGGTTGACGGCTATGGACTCAGCTGGGTTCAGTTTGGCTCATCAAATCCCCTCAATTGGCCAGGCCAGTTTGAAATTCCTGCACCAGCGCCGCTCATGGCCCACATACGGGTAATCTCACTCGGCCGGCTACTCGAATTTCTACGAGCTCACACCGCGCGGGTCATTTATAGAAAAATCGAAGTGCTGTTTCAAATTGGCGATGTCAAAAAGACTCAGGCAAAGGTGGGGCATCCAGAGATTATGGTGGTGCTCTGGGGAGAGAAAATGGCCCTGCTGTCTTTACACACCCTAAAAAAAGTGAGAAATGACAGCGAGCGAGATTTGATTAGCAGCTCGCAGCTAGTAGTCCGTTCAGAACTTTGATTATTATAGCTGCAAATCGCGGCGGAGATTCGATCCGTCGTCCGGCCCGTCACCCCGTGTACACATGCGACCTTCCATGTTTGGAGCGGCGCACGTTTTATGCTACCGAGGAAATCTCCCGCAACGCCGTACGAGATTTGCTCTGCGGCCGCTCGTGGCGCAGGCCCGGCAAGTTGGCACGGGAGATTCCCTCGGATTTGGGGCCCCCAGTGGCCCCTGACCCCCCTGCCGATCCGAACGAGGAAGGAAACGAAGGGGCTTGTTCAGTTACGAGGAAGGGAACGAGGGGGTGTTTAGCTAGTAAAAATTGGTGGAGATTTATTATATTAGATATACACTATAGTAATGAATAGTAAGAAAAGGATGAAAAATGAATGAATGGATACGATAAGAGAAATACTAAATCTCTGAAATCTAAACAACTCAGAAGCCACAACCCCGCGTCTGCGCTGCGGTTGCGCGCGTCGCTGGTCGCTCGCTGGCGCCTGGTTGGCTCGGAACCTCCAGGCCGCGGCGCGGCGCGGAGAGACAGCCAAGCCAGCTGCTACATGCTAGTAGTCGGCACGGCAGTGGACGGGCCAATTTTTTTTTTTTTAAGTTATACCTGCCGAGGCGATGACGCACGCGAGGCACGCCGGGCCTGCCTGTGGCAGCCTCACGACGCGAAACGGAACCGGTGACGCACGCACGCATGCGCCGTCGCCGGGTCCGTATGCCGTACGGATAGGATATGGTTTGGGCCGGGGGGTGCTGCCGCCGTAGCCGTACCGTATGGAGGCAATGCAAGTTGCGCCGGTGGGTTCTCTTTCGAAAGGAGGGGACGACGGGACAGCTTTATTTGCGTACGACGTCGGGTCATGACTCTACACTTGTACAGTGAAGTTCATGAGAAAAAAAAACTTGTGCAGTGAAGTTGAGAGAAGTCGCGCTGGTGCCTCTGCGCGGCGGAGCTACTAGAGTACCGCTGAGCCGCTGTCAAACTGACTGTCCCCGGAAACAAACGCCGATGGGAATGGACAAACTGTGAGAGGAAAAATATTTTTTTTACTGGGATGCGTGTTATACGAGGGGGATGAATAGTCAAGATGAAAAAGAAATTCTTTTAAGTAAACGTGTTATGCGAGAGGATAAATAGGAATAAAAAATACTTTTTCGACGTGAACACATCCTAGAGCTAGCCCAAGTGGGAGCAGTCGCAACTCGCAACAGCCCAGAGGACAGGTTTATGGGAAGCCTTGGCTCACGGCTCAGCTTGATCGGTGTAACCGTGCAAAGCACACTGCCCCAACCAACTGAAGACCGAGTTGCCGAGTTGCATAAGCGATGGCGAAAGCAAGCTTGGAAGTTGGAAACGATAGTACAGTAGTAATAAGGAAAGAAACGAATCGAATCGAATCGGGGTCGGGAGCTGCGGCAGCTCTCCTTGACCGAGCGGGGGCGGGGAAACGATGGCCTGGTTGCAGCAACTTGCCCAAGTGTGTCGCGGCCTCGCAGGGCCATGTCGCGGGGCTTTGGGTTTGTTTTTGTTTATGCCAAGTGTGTGTGCGCGCGCTCGCTCCTTTGTTTGAAAAGAAAAGCTAAACTTGTCAGGAGACCAGACAGCCCTGCAAGCTGCAGGTTTAGTAGGTCGTACGGTGTACGTAGTACCATCATGGCATTATACAATCGTTGCCCTCTTGCTAATGCTTCAGAATATCTTATCTATCTCTTGAAAAGAGAAAAGAATATCTTCTTTCCAAACTTTTCACTGAACCAGCTGCAATACATACAGCAGGACTTGCATCATCAAATATCAATAGTAGACCATAGAGAAAAGCATACGGGAGACACAAGGTCTTGGCTTAGGTATTTAGGAGTTCGAACAATCAATGCAATGCAAAAACTATACTCGTAAATCCACTTTCGTAAGGAATTGAACCGGGTATACTGGTGCAAACATACCGCTCAACCCGCTAACCAATCAATATCGTAAATATGTTTTCGTGAGAAATTAAACTCAGGTGTACCGTTGCGATCATAACGTTCAACCCCTAACTAAGGCTAAAGTGCGGAGATGTTTTTTTTAAAAAAAGAAAAAGGACGAAGAATCAATGCAATATGCAATGTGACATACCATTCAACCCCTAACTAAGGCTAGAGTGCGGAGATGTTTTTTTTTTAAAAAAGAAAGAGGACGAAGAATCAATGCAATATGCAATGTGACCACGTAGTTTCTCTGCTAGAGCAACACTGAACGCTAATGCCGCAAGCACGCTAGCCTATGGCCTGCAGGAACGAGGAACAGCGATGAGCAGGGTGTACGTCCGCACGTACGTGCGTGTGGATTCGTCCTATATCGTGCCAGGCATGGCGTCTCAGGGCACCACCGCACCAGGTCAAGCACTGTACTCCCCCTTGCTCCAAGGGTCCGGAATCCTAGGGCACGGCTCGGCGCCCGATTTCCTCGTACGGGACTGCAAATTTATTACAATCACATCACGTAGGGCTTTGCTCCCGCCCCGCCAACTGGGTCGCTTGCTTGCTGTCTGCGTACGTGAATCGATGAAGACTCCGTTTACATCCTAGCGGTTCGTTTTGCTCGAGATTTGAGAATGCCTTGTTTAGTTCGTCAACTTTCACCAACTTTTTAGTCACATTGAGCCACATCTTTTCTCACAGACACGCTTACCAATATACTATTCACGCATCCAACTTTCTACCAACCTCCTCATCTAGGCCATGTTCAGATTAAAAAAAGGTACTTCTCCAACAAGTTTTTTCTATTCACCGCACTCACAGAACACGTTTTCTAACATTTTCTAGTGCACTATTCATCTAAAACTAGTTCTTTCTACTTTGAATCTGAACGCAGCCCTAAACCAGGCCTAATTTGCGTTGGTTGATCTCGTGCCTTCGCTCAAGAGGACAGGTTGAAATGCAGCTGGAGGAGCCGAGCCAATGGTAGGGCTGCAAACTCGTGCTAGTAGCCTAGTACCTGCGTGCCTGGACTGCCTGCATCGCGCAAATGTCAGCGCATCTGCACAGCACAGAGATTGTTTGACGTGCACGCACGCGGATGGCATGGCACCTGAGATTGAGATCTTGGGGGAAGGAAATGCAGTTATGCAGAGTCAGAGGATTAAGATAATAGCGGATGCCATTAGACCTGATCTATTTTTTTTCTTGAGGAATTACAGAAGGGCCTGACGAGTGACGACCTGAGGACTAAGGTCTGGATTTCAAATTGTCTTGGACTTTTGGATTGCAGAATGAGACCTTATTTACGCTTTCTTTAGGACCATAACCATTCATGAATCATAATTCATTCAGTGCCTGGGTGCAAACATATACGGAGACGAATTATATAACAAGATCGATTCGAAAGTAATAACAGGCAGTTGATGATAATTACGCCTAGTAAGTAACTTCCCAGCCGATAACAGAATCCTTTATTTTGAAGCCCCTTCAGGTTTCAGGTACTGCATCACGGCTCCAGTCCATGTGCACCTGTTGTGTGCATCTGTATCTAATTCATCTCATGAATGAACCTTATGAACCACCTACCAGATTTTCCCCTCAGATTTGAGTTCTCTGCAGAAATCTGGCATTCAACTGCAGTAGGTAGCACACAAGACCTAATCTATGCAACTAAAGGACAATGCTCACAAGTAGTGATTTTGCTTATAAAGGTGGATTAGGATTTAAGAGTAGTGATTTAATTTAACTAGGCCAAGAAGTATTAGATAACTAGAAGTTGTACATGTATGTGAATAGGTGTCAAATATCAGGCAACAGCACACCAAATGATTTGTTTTACTATGTGTCGCGAAAAAAGAAAAGAAAACTAAATCACAAGCTAAATCAATCTAAAACCAGTGAACCACGAATCCATTTGCCCCAACCAACCCAATAGGGCAGAAGAACAGGAAGAAGTCAAGAAACAACGTCCCGCAAAAAGGCCGGCGGCCGATGACACACGGCCGGGCGCTAGGCGAGGGCGGCGGCGAGCTGCTCGGCGGTGCGCGCCAGCGACTGGAGGTTGCAGCGCACGATGGTGTCGACGAACGTGCGCGTCTCGTCCGCGGTGTTCCCCGGCGGCACGTCCACGACGTACGACTCCACCACCACGGTGTGCTGCCCGTCGCCGGCCTCCTCGTGCACGGTGGTGACCGACCTGTAGTTGGCGAGGCGGTGCTCCCCTCCGACGACGCGGAAGCTGAGCACCCGCCGCTCGTCGTCGAGGATCTCGAGCCGCTCCCGGCTGCTGGTGGCGGGGAGGCCCGACACGACGCGCACCTCCCGCACGGACCCCACGGCGCCGCCGTCCCCGTCCACGAGTCGGCAGCTCCGGATGAAGTGCTTGTACGCCTGCGGCCTGTCGAAGCGCCGCACCACGGACCACACCGCGCCCACCGGCGCACCGATCGCCTGCACCACCGCCGAGCAGCACTGCCCCGCGCGCGCCGCGTGCTCGTGGTGCCGCGCCACCTCCACCGGCACCGCCGCGCACGACGGCCCGTGCGACGCCGACGCCGACGACGCCTTACCCAACCCGGCGCCGCCGCAGCCCGTGATGAACCGGCTGTGCTGCGGCGGCGATGGCCTCGGAGATGTGTACGGCATTGTTGGTTGCTGCTCGCTCGCCTGCCTGCCTGCAACTCTGATCTAGCTACTCCTCCCCCACGGTTCTTGGTTTTTCCTCAGAAAAGCCGACGGGAAGGGGAGAGCTGGTAGAGCCAGACGGAGGAGAGAGAGGTGTGCGGCTATATACATGGGACGAACAAGTGGGAGGTGGCGGTCGTGGTCACTCCTCGCAAGTTGCCGAGGCACACGCACAAGCGGAGGCACCAGTTGCCATTCCTTACGGAGGCCTCGTCGCAAGTTGCCGGGAGGGACTAGTTTAGGGGTCAGTTGGGTTGGGGGAGAGTTGTTTGTTCTCGCCGATAGTTTTCTCGGGAGAAAAAGATGGCGGTTTGGCCTTCCCGGGCGTGAGCGGTGGGCGTGGGCGACGACGGAGATCTGGCCGGGCGGGCTGGGGTAGTTGGTTGGGGCAAGGGGGGCAACGCGGGTGGCCAATTGGGAGGGTCAAATTAGAATTGGGGGAGGAAAGCGACGCGCATGCCCATTGGCGAGGGAATAAAGAAGATCGTGGGGGATCGATTTAATTCGTAGTTAAGGTTTGGTTGATCTTGTTTAATGAGCCAACTTGTGGGAGTAGATGTAACAATCAAACAACCGATTTGTCATTCGCCAAGGAACGAATTCGACACCCACTGTAATAGCAGTAACACTTGTATATATGCATCTTGCCAAAGTTTCTGCGTGATAATTTTTCAAAAAAAAAAAGTTTCTGCGTGATGAAATTGTGAAAAGATCCATGACAAGAGGGAGGCGCCGTGGGGGGATAAAGTTGGCTGGCGGGTCATCTAGAATGACAGACCGGGTCGAGCTCGATCATATCGGTCAGTCCCGGCCACTTGTTGCGCGGCGGGAGGAGGCGACGGTAATGCTCGTCGTTTTTGCGCTGGTGGTGGTTTCTTCGCTGGTATGGTGTGATGCACCCGGCACCGAGAGCGAGTGATCCGTGCCGGCTGTGCTCGTCGCGTCCCGTGTCCCGCTCACCGGGCACTGCTGGTGCTTTGCTGGGCAAACATCCCTCACCAGCAATGGATCGACTTGTCTCGACCCTCGACGTATTCGCACGATCGAATTGCTTGGATGAGAGACCGGTAGCGAGGAAGAACGTCGAAGCCCAGGCCGGCCAGGCCAGGCTTGGCGGGACAGCAACCAACCGCCTGTTCCATTGTGTGGTCGCCGGTAGCTTCTTCGGTGGTGAAGATAACCGGTGACTGGTGTGAGAAGCTGCGTGCGAACTGCGAAGGATTCGGCCAGGGGCCCCTCGAGAACGCCAAGACGTCCGATACTACTGCTAAGATTCGTCCGTTTCACAAACGCCATGTTACCAATCAAGTATCGGGAGGTAGTATTTTCGGCGAACTCGCTCGGTGGAACTAGATAATCGATAGCGACAACGCGCCGCCACCGCCGCCGCCGGTACACAGGCACGGTCTGGTTCAAGATACAAATACAAAACCCAGTTCAAGCCTCCCCCAGGGAGTTCCATACATAAACAATTCTACTCTATTACATGGGCTCAATTCTCCCATTCCGGCCCAACATACCGGCCATTAGGTCTCTTAGCGTGTTTTACCGTTTCCCGTCCTCCTCCTTCCGAATACGCCTCCTGGAAGTGCACTTTCTCCGTTGGGACGGTAACACGCCACCACGCACTCGGGGCCCTGAGCCTGCTTCGGCTTCGCTCGCACACGACGGCACACCGTCCGCCCCGTGCCTCTGGGCCTCGATGTGTGCTTCAGTTCAGTACCTGGCACGTGAGTATCCCAACTCTGAAATCGCGCGTTCATGGCTTCATTCTGTGATGTTTACCTGAATTAGGATTACTTACAGGTAACTCGGTAAGATAAAAGAGTCTTTAACTGAATGTGGAACGGGAAGATTATGTTAGAACTGGGTCAAGGAGAAGTGCCAATGGAGCTACGAGATGAGAAATATCCGGATCATCGATCGTTTGCTTGGCGAATTAAGAAATGGATCCGCTGACCCTTTTGTCTTTCCGCTCTTTTCTTTTCTAAAAAAGTTGCGTCAGATCAAAACATCCGAGGCAGATACAGAGCATGCTTACAACTAAAAGCGCACATCAGCTGGGAACATTTGCTGCAAATACAATGCTCTCAGGCTCGCCGCTAAAACAATGATATCTTAAGGCGACACAACATGCTACATTATTGCCCCCAGGCAATAATAATAGGCTGAAAATCCTAAAGAATTCGTCGATTTCGTTCTTTTATCTTCTTTTCAGGTCGCATCACAGTTGAATCGATTTTCTTTATCTTCTTTCCTCCCAAAAAGTCAGAAAGCGTTGTGCAGATGGTTTATCATACTGGTGCTGATAACACAGGCCACTATTCTTTTATTGGGGACGGTGATATCACAAGGATTACAACTGAAAGTTCAGACATAATCATCGCGAGATACTTCCTAGCGCTCGCCATGATACGACCTGCAGGCTGCAGCAGCAGGTTGATGGAGTCGTCGCCTTCGTGCGTCATGCGCCATCAGGTCCCTATTCCATTGGAAGAGCTTGGTGAGCAGGATCTCGCACCCTAGATAAGCACGGCGATATCGACGTGCATGCTTCGGGTTAGCTGCCGTCACGTAATCTATCTATCTATATACAAAGGAACGAACAAATTGATAATACTTTTCATCCAAAAACACACCCCTTCATCCTTGACAACGGACCCACCTAACAGGACCAAACGGTGGGCCTAGGACGACCAAAGGGGGGAGATTGATTTGGTCGTCCTCCCCTATTAAAAACTCACATCCCACCTCCTCATCTCCAATCTTTCTTCACCATCAAATCTACCCCCACAGTAAACAAAATGGAATGTCCCCACGGGCAAACAAAAGGAATGTCCCCATGGCCATTATCCACCGTGGCAAAAAAAGAAAGAAAATCAATATCCCCCACGACAAACAAGGAAACAACCCCCATGTTGAATAAACCCTTTAATCCCCTGATAATGTCGCCTGATCCCTTCCTTCCCACCGTAGGAAAAAAGGAAACAACATTAAAATAGAATAAACCATTTGATCCCCCTAATCATGTCGCATGATCCCTTTTTTTTCCCTGGTGCAGCCGTCTCCTGTGGTAGAAAAAAAGGAAACCAAATAGAAAAAAAGGAAATAAGCCACCACGCCCCATCTATATATGTCTCTTTTAGCCACTGCCTCAATGCCATCATGCCCCTTGCCTGCCAGTACATACCTCGCCTCAAATTCTGTGAGACTTTTCTACGAAAGCTATTTAGCGAGAGACCATGGTTTATTCAACGTTTTTCATGACTCTAGCTGATGGTCTTGAGATGGTTCATGGATCCGAGGTCGATCTATTTGCCGTCGTTGCTAGCGTTGGGCCAGTAAGTCACCGATGTTCATTGCATCCATACACCATTAGGGAGATATGCTTGCAGGACAAAAGGTTCGTGTGTGTATCATCATTGTTCTTATTTTGTAATTTTGTTTGCTCTCACAATGCTCTTAACAATTTAATGGATCTTAGTGTAGCCGCATCGCATTCCTTCGCATCATCACAGATTACTGCTAGGTAAATGGTGGTAGGTTGATTGATGCCGAGCATCAAAACAACTACATGATGGCGACGAGAGTTCGCGTAAACCGCGACAGAGGTTCGTTGCAAAATTTGCTGGCTCTTTATAGGATAGAGAAGAGATATAATATTTTTAAATTTTAAACTTTAATGTTTTGCAGGGTGCTTTGAGGAGACTGCTAACACTTCAATCACATTGATTGAAAGTGAGGTATATCCTAGGATTCCGAATCTCGAATACCATATATATCTATAAAAATATTTAATTATTTATTGGAAGTTTTTTATTTATGGTTTATTCTCGTGCAGCGGTGAGGGAAGGAACTGCGTACGGACGTGATGGCTCATGATGCGGTCAAAGCTACGGTTGCTGCGCATGATCGTACAACGACGAACGCAAGAGAAGATTGTGCAAGGCCACCGGTCGTACGTTCCCTGCAATACGTCTATGAGTACATGATCAACAGCGGACGAGACTTTGACATTTAATTATCTTGTATGCGCATGAGAGTGATAGTGGAGGAACGTTTGCAAGAATATTTTATTTTTGAAGAACAATTGTGTTATCTGAATTTTGTTTGGTGTGGTCATTTTTAGTTACCTTAATTTTGTGTAATTTAATGTGCCATGAACAGACAAGTTTGGTCTAGAAGAATATTTTATTTTTGAAGAACTAACTGGTCTTTCTGCATTTTGTTTAACCTTGGATTTCTAAATATTTCTTGAACTGGGCCCTCGATGTGCGAGAACCCAAAGCCACTTCTACGTTGAATCCCCTCGGACGATGGAGCCAGTAGTGAGGTAATTTCTTTCCTTCAGTTAAACAAAATTGCATGCGACTTCTACCTTAAAATTTCCATTGCTTGCGCAGCTAGCTAACAGCTCATGTATGATGGATTGGTGACCCTGCTGCTGCCTACTTGCAGAAGGAGCTGCTGGGAGCTTCCGTGCAGCTACGTGAACGAAGGCAATGCGGAGAGCCATTTGATACTGCAAGTCTATGGCAGAGGATGTGATGTATTTAGCAATATGATTATGAGCATCTCCTTTGTATAACAGAAGCAGTCCTTGGTTAGGTCCGAATAAGTGGTTGGTGGAGCTCATATTTTTCTTAGATGCAGTAAGCTCTCACTTGTAAAGTGTCTTAGAACAATTAAAGGAGACACCATATTAAATATGGAGGATGCTTCTCTATACTTCCTATATATATCAAATTGAACATATAAACTGGGTGGTGCATGTATGGCCGTTAAATGGGAAAAAGAATAATCAACTGATTTGCCTGCCCAAAAAAGGAAACGTCCTTGTTTCCTATCTGAGCTGATCCGCAGAAAGGAAAATAAATAAAAGATAATGTTGTCAGTCTATAAAGAACGATAATAAATGTAATATTTGCATGTGCACTGTAGAACGATAAAGTTGAGTCACAAATCACGTGTATCTTCTAGTCCTAAAATCAAAGACATAAAGCACATCCATGTCCATAATTGCAATGAAAAAAAGGGAACTGGATATTAGATATCTCCATGGTTGGGGAAACAATAAAAAAAAAGAAAGACCAATAAAATCAAGGAAAGACTATAGTTAGCTTTAGATGATTGGCCAAGATAGAATCAGCTGATTCGCCTAACGTACAAAAAAGAAAACATTCTTTTTGTCTCCTAAATAAAGGATATCTCATGTTAAAAAAAGAAAAAAAATGTGTGCACTCGAAAGATCGGTTATTGGGCTGATGCGCATGCCTTAAAAAAAGGAACCATGCCTCCTAAGATGGGAGATGATCCGAATGCGTATAAAAAAGGGCATGTAATTAATGACGTCATCCTTCGCATAGTGTAAAGCCCGAACCCCAAAAACTGGCCACCTACTTTGATGTTTGGCCCAATAGTAGAGTTACATTTTCAGAATGTCAACTGGTACGTTTTACTCAACCTGCTTTGGTGCTTCATAAATCTAATAAAAAGAATTTTTGGGATATATATACTAACAAAGTCATTGTAGGTTTTTGTGGCTTACCGTTCCTGTGAAAATTATGGCGTGTTCGCATTGGATAGGAAGGATAGGATTATAGCTATAATCGATCCTACACCATTTAGCCAGTGGGTTATTATACTCATCTGTCATTTTACTATCTTCCTAAAATACAGAAAATTGCAAAGACGTATGAGCAAGCTATGGAAGAAGTCGATCCATTGTGGAATGACGATGTTTATGATTGACGTCATATATTTTCGAGCTTTGTTCCTAAAACACCAGACAGGTAACTATAAAGTTGTGCATCCAATGATGAGTGTCATTTTTTGTGTAATAAATCTTCACATGGGATGTGTTTTAATTCGCATTTGCTTGACGGGGTTTATAGTTTTAGAACTCATGAACAGTTGGGATGGTCAACTGTTCCATTGTTTGCTTCATGCGGTTAGCAATAACATCTCATTACTTTATATTAGTAATATGCTTTTTAAAGTATTCCCATCGTTATTGAAAGTTTTCTATGCTGATAATTGTTTTTTTTCAAAACTATAAGGATGCAAGAATACTGCGGAAATGGCTCCTCATTGAAGCCCTGAAATTCATGTGGGATGACTGTGCACCATACATTCCTGAAGATTTTAAAGCTGCTCGCAGCTCCATAGGGGACACACTTAGAGAGAAATACATCTAAGTATATGTGATTGTATTGTTCGCTCGATTTTGGAGCCATCAGTGTTCGTATTAATAATCACGGCTTTTTTCTATGTATTTTATTTTTCACCCTGCCTAATTTTCAGCGCTCTAAATACTTTGTTTATTTCTTGATGAACTATTCTAAATTAGTTTTATATTCTATTTTTAATAACACATGCCACTATTCTAAATTAGTTTCTTTTTATTCTATTTTTTAAATAGCATGTGTGTGCCGCACGTGCCAAGATACTAGTACTATAAAGGAATGAACAAATTGAAGACAATACTTACCCATAAACACACCCCCTTACCCCTCCAAAAGGGCCCACTTTTCATATTTGAACGGTGGGCCTAGGACGACCAAAGCGGAGGGGGGAGATTGATTTGGTCGTCCTCCTCAGTTCAAAACCTCCCCTCCCACCTCATCATCTCTAATTTTTTTTCACCAACAAATATACCCAAAAGCGGAAGTAAAATAGGAAACATCCTCCCAGTGGAAAGCCCCTTATCTCAACACAAGAAAGAAATAAAAGAAAGGAAAGAAAATTAAAGAAGGAGCTATTAATAGGAAACAAAAGACATGCTATTAAACGGAATAAATCTCCACTTGCCCCTGATCTCTCTCCAACGAAAGAAATAAATCTCTCCATGGTCAAAATGAAAGGGATCCTCGCCTACCAAATAAAATGGCCAAGCCACCTATAAAAAGGAACCGCGTGGTGCAGGTAGTGAGTAATTTCCTTTTCTTTCTTTCTTTGGGCTCGCTGCTAGCAAGAAGATGCGCTTCAACAGCATTGCCACATTGTAATCAAGGTATTGGTGATGCCCCTTTTTGGCAATCCCTCTCAGATGTTGTTGTAATGCTAAAGCTTCACAATGATTCTTTTACCTGATTCAAGGAGTGCATCTCTGGATACGGGGCTACCATGACCTCCTGGCGATATGTATGATCCCTTATGCTGAAATCTTTAATTTTTTTGTTTCCTTCATGTGTTCGCTATAATTCTGTATTTCTTTTAGAATCGAATAACTTTGATCTGTACACCGCTATCATTCTACTTTTCACCTGTTTTATGTGACAACCAGCAGCATTGATCTGGTTATGCTATTGTCGGGTACCTATAAAAGGGGTACCCCCAATCTAAGCCCAAAACTACTTGGCAACAAGGCCCGCGACGGCATTGGCCTGGCTCTACAGCCCAACAAAGGCCCGCCATCGCTTCGAATCCTCGGCATCCATCCAGCTCGAGGTGGACGACTACCCTCGAGCGGGTGGTTTCCGTCTCGTTCGAGGCTCAGCAGCCTCGAGGAAGACCTCTACCCTCGAGCGGGTGATTTCCGCCTCGTTCGAGGCTCGGCGAGCTCGAGCTTGCGATCCAAGCTCGAGCCGGCCTCGCCGGGAACAGCGCCCGAGACTCTGCGACCCGTCAGACCAAATCCTGATGACGCTCCTCTGCGGTCAAAAAGCAGGGGATCACTGCTCCACGCCATCACCTACGCTTCGGAGAAGACATCGGTCAAATCCACTAGCAACGGTGGATCTCTGAGCGCCATGCTGCACGGCCAGACCTAACCCTGCCAGCAGCACTATGCCAACCACTCCTTTGACTTCGCTCGCCTCGGGCGCGCCACCACCCTCGAAGGCAACCTCGATGGAGGCCACGGAGGCTCGAACTGGACGCCGTACGCAAGTTGCCACCCTCGACGCCGTGAGCCGTCACCAGAAGGGAGGACATTACGTCAGCCACTGCCATGTCGTCAGCCGGAGTTGGAAGGCGCGATTCCCGCTCGCACAGTGCGCGGCATGGACGAACAGGACACCCAGCAACGAACACATGTACTCGCACCCCGCCCCCTTGGTCTATAAAAGGGGAAGGGAAGCCCATGCAAAGGGCAAGTCACAGATAGATAACGAGCAGACACACAAGAACACACGCCACACCGCCAGGGACTTAGGAGCTCATCTCCTTCTCCCACCTTGCTTGTAAACCCCTACTACGAGCAACACGTAAACCGGTGCATCGCACCACTGCTGGACGTACGGCCTCGTGGCCGGAACCAGGATAAATCCCCGTCTCTTACTCTCGCCATTAGGGAATCGAGTGGTTTAGCACCGCGATTACTTGTTGGTGCCGGTGCGACCAAATCAGGCACCGACAGTTGGCGCGCCAGGTAGGGGACCAGCGCTGCGCAACTCTCGTTCCCGATGGCGAACTTCGGCGAAGGACGGCCTCCGCTGGGCGAGAGCAATCTGCTCCCAGCGGGGCAGGAGATCCGGTTCGGGAGCTTGCGGTTCCAAACATGTGTCGATGATTACCACATGCGCATCCTCCAAGGGGATCCAAGCGACCGACCGGAGCCTCATCATCCGCTATCGGTGGCACCGCGACGGTGGAGTCGTCCCGGACCTCGCGTACGACGAGCGCGCGCTGCAAGGCGCGCCGCCGACGTCGGCGTCCCCCCTCCCACAAGGGAAGGGGACGTCCTGCGGTCAGAGTCACAGGAGAGGGCTACTCCCTTCCTCCCGGGACCTATGACTGCGCCACGCGCTACGACGGCGCATCCCTATCCCTACGGGCTACGCAACTCTGCAGTCACGTACGCCTCCTTCGTCCATACTACCATGAGCGCGTATGGCGACCAGCCTGGTTGTCATCCAGCCTTGGAGCAAGACTTCGCCGATCCAGTGCCTGGCGATTCCCACGTGGAGTCCGAAGACGGATACGCTTTCGAGCGTGCACACCCTGGTTGGGACTACTCGGGTCTCCACGACCCAGAGGCCTTTATGGCCTTCCAAACAGCGGCGGATTACTGCTTCGGGTATTCCGATGATGAGTATGATCCAACCAGGGAGTGTTTCGTCATCAACGACGGACAAGTCAGCGAGGGATCGACGTCGGACGACGACGGCGGGGGTGACAATCAGGGGGACAACGATGGCATAGATCCGATAGGCGCGCAGCCATCGGACCCATCGGATCACTCTCCTTCCGAGGACGAGCGGGATCCGCGCCACCTGCCACGAGTTGCTCGCCCCCACAACTTGGGAAGTGGTGACGTCTCACCACCGGCGCGCTCCAACCACGAGCCAGCCAAACAAGGTCACGAGCACGGCACGGACGCACGGCATGCGGGGCGAGTGGCTCAAGCTCGCATCCTTGCTGAAGGCAAAGATGACGAACTCGCTCCCAGAACGAGCCAGAAGCTCATCGCGGCGGCCGCGCTGCTCCGAGCCATGCCGGAGGCAGCTACCCCCGAGGGGCGGAAGCTGCATCTCGAGGCCCAAAAGTTGGTCGAAACCGCCGCCCGACAGCAGGCCGAGAGCTCAGCCTCCCGCCTTCGACGCTCCTCAGCCTCGAAAGGCGAACGAGGAGGGGAGTCATCGGTACGCTCGCCCCGGCCTAACGGCAGGGCACGAGCACAGTCCCGCGGCGACTCCCGCCGTGACACGGCGCGGCGCCACGCCAGCGAACCACGAGTGCCCGAATCAAGAACGTTTCCGGCGAGGGTGCCCGCGAGGTCACGCCTCCAGGACGCCCGAGGCACAATCGACGATGGCGACGCTCGCAACACGCTGAACCAAATAAGGCAGCGAGAGGGAGCCCGGACCCACCAACGCGGGCGCACCGACGTTGGGTGGAACCGGGATGCGGCCCCGGAGCCAGCAGGCACGCGGGTGTTTAGTCACAACATCCGCACTGCCCCGATTCCCCCCCCGCTTCCGACAGCCTACCACCATCACCAAATACTCAGGGGAAACGGACCCCAGGGTATGGCTCAACGACTACCGCCTAGCATGTCAGCTCGGTGGAGCCACAGATGACGCCATGATCATCCGCAATCTGCCACTCCATCTGGCAGATTCCGCGCGGACATGGCTCGAGCATCTGCCCCCCAACCGGATCCGCGACTGGGACGACCTGGTCGAGACCTTCGTGGGGAACTTCCAGGGCACCTACGTGCGCCCTGGAAACACGTAGGACCTTCGAGGGTGCAAACAAAAACCCGGCGAATCCTTGAGGGACTTCATCCGGCGCTTCTCCAAGCGCTGCACCGAGCTTCCCAACTTCACCGATCATCAGATCATCCACTCCTTCCTCGAGAGCACCACATGCTATAGCCTGGTGTGCAAGTTGGGGAGGAGCCCACCCCCCGACGCAAACCGGCTATTCGAGGTAGCCTCGAAGTATGCCTCGGGAGAGGAGGCGGCCAACGCCATCTTCAACGACAAGAAGGGGAAGCGCCCCGAGGAAGCGTCCGCGGAGGACGACAAGGCAAAGGGACCCTCGAAGAAGCGGAAGCACGGCAAGAAAGGAAAAAGGCCCTGGGCACCCCGCGGAGCTGGCGACGTCGAAGACGAGGCCCTCGCGGTCGACCCTAACCACAAGGGACCTCGAGGTCCTCCGCGTGGTGGGGGCGTTTTCGACAAGAAGCCGTGCCCCTATCACAAGACCGCAGTCGCTCACACCCTCGAGCAGTGTGAGATGCTGCGGAAGTTCTACAACCGCATCCCTCGAAAGGATGGCGGCCAGCCCAAGGACGGTGGCGCCAAGGACGACGACGGGTACCCCGAGGTGGAACATGTGTTCTTCATCACGGGAGGCCCCGCGGCCAACTTGAAACCTCGACAACGGAGGAGGGAACGTAGGGAGGTCATGCTGGCCCGGCCAGCGACCCCCTCGTACCTCGACTGGTCATCGGAGACCATCTCGTTCGGTCGTGAAGACCATTCCGACCATATCCCGAACCCCGGGCAGTATCCCCTTGTCGTCGACCCCGTCATCGGCAACACGCGTTTCTCCAAGGTGCTCATGGACGGCGGCAGCAGCCTCAACATCCTGTACGCTCCGACCTTGGAGCTTATGGGGATCAGCACCATCGAGCTGCGGCCCAACAAGTCCTCCTTCCATGGAGTCGCGCCCGGAAAGCGCGTCCAAACTCTCGGGCAGATCGACCTGCCCGTCTGTTTTGGAACCCCGGCAAACTTCCGCAAGGAAGTGCTCACCTTCGAGGTAGTGGGCTTCAAGGGAGCCTACCACGCCATCTTGGGAAGGCCGTGCTACGCCAAGTTCATGGCCATCCCAAACTATACCTACCTCAAGCTGAAGATGCCAGGGCCTCACGGAGTCATCACGGTCGGCCCGACGGTCGAGCACGCCTACGTGTGCGACATCGAGAGCATCGAGCTCGCGGAGGCTCTCGCCCTCGATGAGACCCTCGTTGCCGATTTAGAGGCGATCGTCAACACGCTCCCTGACGCCAAAGAACGGCAACCGGGGAGCTTCGCGCCCGCCGAGGACACCAAGACTGTCCCCCTCAACCCCGACAGCCCCGATGGCGGGGTGTTGAGGATCAGCTCTTCCCTCAGCGACAAATAGGAAGTGGTGCTCGTCGACTGTCTCCGCGCTCACGCAGACATCTTCGCGTGGAGCCCCTCGGACATGCCAGGCATTCCGAGGGAGGTCACCGAGCACTCTCTTGATATCCGCCCCCACTCCAAGCCGGTCAAACAGCGCCTCCGCCGTTTCGACGAAGTGAAACGGCGGGCGATCGATGAGGAGGTACGCAAGCTTTTGGAGGCCGGATTCATCAAGGAAGTGTTTTATCCCGAGTGGCTAGCTAATCCTGTACTAGTGAAAAAGAAAAGTGGGAAGTGGAGAATGTGTGTAGACTACACCAGCTTGAATAAAGAATGCCCGAAAGTCCCATTTCCCTTGCCACGTATAGATCAAATCGTAGATTCCACAACGGGATGTGAACTCTTATGTTTCCTTGATGCGTACTCCGGCTACCATCAGATCAAGATGATGGAGTCCGACCAGCTCGCGACTTCCTTTATCACTCCTTTTGGCATGTTCTGCTACGTTACGATGCCCTTCGGCCTTCGAAACGCCGGGGCCACGTACCAACGCTGTATGCTCCACGTCTTCGGAGATCATATAGGTCGTATCGTAGAAGCATATGTCGATGACATCGTCGTAAAAACCAGGAAGGCGGACGACCTGGTACGTGACCTCGAGGTCGTGTTTAGCTGCCTCAGGGCGCACGGGGTAAAGCTCAACCCTGAGAAGTGTGTCTTCGGTGTGCCTCGAGGTATGCTCCTGGGTTTCATTGTCTCTGAACGAGGCATCGAGCCCAACCCCGAAAAGGTTACGGCCATCCAACAGCTAGAACCGATCCGCGACCTAAAGGGTGTACAGAGGGTGATGGGATGCCTGGCGTCCCTAAGCCGCTTCATCTCTCGACTCGGGGAGAAGGGGTTGCCTCTGTATTGACTTTTGAGGAAGTCAGAGCACTTCACCTGGACCGCGGAGGCTCAGGAAGCTCTCGATCGACTCAAAACGGCGTTAACGAACACGCCGATCCTTACCTCACCGAAAGAGGGTGAACCTCTCCTCCTCTATGTCGCAGCGACAACTCAAGTCGTCAGCGCGGTCATAGTGGTGGAAAGGACCGAAGAAGGACATTCTCTGCCGGTCCAGCGACCGGTGTACTACATCAGCGAGGTCCTGTCCGAAACCAAGACGAGGTATCCCCACATCCAGAAGCTGATCTACGCCATCGTGTTGGCTCGACGCAAGTTGTGACATTATTTCGAGGCTCACCCGGTGACCGTCGTGTCGTCCTTTCCGCTAGGCGAAATCATCCAGAACCGCGAGGTCTCTTGGCGAATCTCGAAATGGTCGACAGAGCTGATGGGGGAGACCCTCGCTTACGCGCCAAGAAAAGCCATCAAGTCCCAGACTTTGGCAGACTTCGTAGCCGAATGGACTGACACCCAGCTCCCCCCCTCGAAGTCCAGCCTCGACTGCTGGGAAATGTACTTCGACGGGTCGGTGATGAAGACCGGCGCCGGCGCCGGTCTGCTTTTCATCTCACCCCGCGGGGAGCACCTTCGATACGTCGTACGACTCAACTTCCCCGCGTCGAACAACATGGCAGAGTATGAAGCGCTTCTTGCTGGCTTGAAAATCGCGCTCGAGCTCGGCATTAAGCGCCTCGACATCCGCGGCGACTCGCAACTGGTCGTCGATCAGGTGATAAAGGAATCCAGTTGCCACGATGAAAAAATGGCGGCGTACTGCCAGGCGGTGCGTAACCTCGAAGACATGTTCGACGGCCTCGAGCTCCACCACATCGCACGAAGATACAATGAGGAAGCCGACGAATTGGCGAAGATCGCGTCGGGGCGAGCCACCGTTCCCCCGAACATATTTGCCAAGGACATCGACGCACCCTCGATCACCCTCGCCACCTCGGCCCAGGCCTCGATCGCACCCGACGCTCGAACGGCCGCCCTCGACCCCACGAGCGCGGAGCTCTTGGCGGACGAGGACGAACCCATGGGATACGAGGCTTGCTCGGGAGAAGAGGACGAGGCAGAGGCGATGGAAATTGACGAGGCCTCGGCACCTCGAGACTGGCAGAGCCCGTACCTCGACTGGCTCGACGGAGGCGTCTTGCCTAGCGATCGAACGGAGGCAAGGCGCGTGGCGAGGAAAGCTAAACGGTTCCTCATCATCGAGGGGGAACTGTACCGACGGGGAACCTCGGGGGTCTTGCAACGCTGCATCCCGATACCCGAAGGAAAAGAGCTTGTCCTCGACATTCACGCGGGCGTGTGCGGACATCACGCCGCCCCACGCACGCTCGTGGGTAACGCCTTTCGACAAGGCTTCTACTGGCCCACTGCCGTGGCTGACGCCACGGAAGTGGTACGAACCTGCGATGGGTGCCAGTTCTACGCACGCAAGACGCACCTACCTGCTCAGGCGCTGCAAACCATCCCCATTACTTGGCCTTTTGCCGTATGGGGCCCCGACCTTGTCGGGCCAATGGCAAAAGCGCCCGGGGCTTCACACACCTGCTGGTGGCGATCGACAAATTCTCCAAATGGATCGAAGCTCGACCCATCAGTAGAATCAAGTCTGAGCAGGCGGTGCTTTTCTTCACCGATATAATCCATCGCTTCGGGGTTCCCAACTCCATCATCACCGACAACGGCACTCAATTCACGGGAAAGAAGTTCTTAAAATTCTGCGACGATTTCCACATCCGGGTGGATTGGTCGGCGGTGGCCCACCCACAAACGAACGGTCAAGTAGAATGTGCCAATGGCATGATTCTACATGGCCTAAAGCCTAGAATTCACAACAAGCTGAAGAAGTTTGGGCACAAGTGGGTTCAAGAGCTACCGTCGGTGATTTGGAGTCTGAGAACGACCCCAAGCAGGGCGACAGGGTTTTCCCCTTATTTCCTCGTCTATGGGGCAGAGGCCATCCTCCCCACGGATTTGGAATACGGGTCCCCTAGGCTCCGAGCGTACCAAGAGCAGCGAAACTGCCAGGCTCGAGAGGACTCGCTCGACCAGGTCGACGAAGCTCGAGACGTGGCTTTGCTCCACTCGGCAAGGTACCAGCAAAGTCTGCGGCGACAGCAGGCTCGAAGGGTCCGGCATCGAGATCTCTGCAAAGGAGACCTCGTGCTTAGGCTTCGACAGGACAACCGAGGGCGGCACAAGCTCTCACCCCCACGGGAAGGACCATACATCGTCGCCGAAGTCCTCAAGCCCGGAACATACAAGCTAGCCGACGAGCATGGGCAGATCCTCACGAACGCCTGGAACATCCAACAGTTACGTCGTTTCTATCCCTAGAGTGGCCCCGTGGCCCTCGAAATCTTTGTACATACTCTAGATTTGTACAAGTCTTTTGAATCAAGTGTCGATGTTTTTACCCCCACAGTTTGGAAGAAAATAAAACGAACTTTTATTCCTTTCGGGCTTCGAGGAAGGTTTGGCTCTACCCTCGGTAAAGCCATCCCTCCCTCGGGGGCTACATGGGGGGCTAACCCTCGAAAAAATCGTCGCTTTTCAAAAAATCCTTTGCGAAACCCCGAAGGAAACACACTAGGCGTGAAACGGACAAGGGCAGGGTCGCCTGAGCCGAGTGTTCGCTTACGCCTCGAGCTACGGCAACACCTCACTTCCCTCCGCCTAAGTCATTCACGTACGAACGATCCTAGCGACGCTTCCCTCTCGAGGCACAAGCATCGGACGCAATGCACGTCGCGAAGACATCGCATAAAAGTAACGTCGCGAAGACATCGCATAAAAACAAACATTGTGTTCAAAGCAAAATTAACGATGTTTAAATGAACAATTTAGTCTTACATAAAATAGTCTAAAAACTCTAAACTACTTTTTACATTCGGGCTCGATGGCCCGAGACTTTCAGGGATCGCCCCCGCCGCCAAGGTCGTCCCAGCCGCCGCCATCCTCGCCAGGAAAAAGGACGCCCTCGAAGTGGCCAGCGAGCACTCGCGCCGTTCCATCGGCGGCGGCATCGGCTTCCTCCATCGCCGCCACCGCCTCCTCGTCGTTAAGGTCGTCGGCGACGATGTACCCAGCGGCGAGCTTCGAGAGGTCCGCCTGGTAGTGGGTCGTGACCACTCCAAGCGCTTTCCGTACCCCGAGCAGAAGGGCTTCCTTCACACGCGAGGTGAAGTACCCCCCAAGCGCTCGAAGATGACTGGCGAGGGAGCTACCGGACTGCACATCAGCGCCAGCGATCTCGTTGCAGGCCGCCGAGGCTGCCTGCACCAGCTCATCGAGCTCGCGCTGGGTCGCCGACTGTGCCGCCAGCACGGCCTCCTTCGACTCGGTCTCGGCCTGAAGCGCCTGCTTCAACGCTGCACCAAAAAAGTCAGTCAGAAACGAAAAAGCAACAAAGCAAAAGGGTCAGAGCTCGAACCAAATCGGCTTACCCTCGACTTGTCCCTGAGCAGCCTCGAGGGCCTTCTCCGCCTCTCGAGCCTGCCGCTCTGCCCCTCGAGCCTGCCGCTCCGCCGCAGCCCGAGCCGCTTGCTCCAGCTCGAGCTGGTCTCGAGCCTCGACCACGAGACGCCGCTCCTCCTCGACCGCCAACTCCGTCGCGCCGCGCGCAGCCCGCTCGTTGTCCAGCCAGGCACTGCTGTAAGCAAAGCTGCTCGCGCAGGGCGCTGACCGAGCCATCGCGGCGGGCGATGACTTCGCCCTTTTCCCGACACTCGGCGACAACCCAGTCCCGAGCACCTCGGAGGTCGTCCAGCTGGTGGTCTCGAGCCTCGAGCGCCCCCGACAAGCGACGGAGCTCGAACAACAACGCCGCGATCTGGTCGTTCTTCGCGAACGCCTGATTGCGGAGGTCCTGCGAAAGACGAGCTAAGCCTCTTTTGAAGAACAGAGTACAGCGAAAACACTAGCTGCACCGAAACGCACCTGATGGACCTTCCCGGCCTCATCGTGAAGGCGGAGGATGTCTCGCAGCGCCCTGCGAACGTCCTGGCCGTGCGACGATTGAACCTCCCAAAGGCGCTCTTCCGCCACGGCCTCCCTAGCGAACTGCTCAGGAAGCTCGCGGCGGGATTGCCACATTTCGGCGGTCCCACGGGCATGCGCCCCGTAGGACCAGGCCGGCGCTGGCCCCGGCGGAGCCACGATGAGAGTCGACGGTGCGACCTCGCCGCTCTCGTGCCCCTGCGTCACGGGGGCTCCCACCCCAGAGCCTCTGCCAGCTCCTTCAGATGGGGAAACCCGCCGCCATGGATTCGTCCCTCTCCCCCCTTATGCGGGGGGGCCACCGCGGCGTCCGCCTCCACGGGCGCCGCAGGCGGTTCCTCGACGCGAAGAGCCTCCCCAGGCGCGGGGGTGGCATCCTCGGGCCGAGCAGCCTCGGCGTGGGGCCCGACAGCACCCTCGAGGAGTTGAGGCGGCCTTGGCTCCTCGAGGACCCGGGGCGCCTCCTCGCGCAGCTGCTGCTCGACCTGCAGCTCCGCCTGAGTGTCGAAGAACGTAACGAAGTCCTGCACGACTTCGTTCGTCGGGCCCAAGAGCTGCGAGGATGGGTGAGGCGACGAGCTTGGCCCGACCTTGAGGGCCTTGGTCGGCGCGAGGGAAGGCACGCTCCGACCCCAGATCGACTGCAACACGAAAAAAAGCTCGATCAAAAACAAAAGCGAAGTATCGACGACAAGCGAGCAACGAACGAAACTTACCGCACGATGGGGAGCTTCCGTTTCGGCCTCGAGGTCGGAACGGGAGTCACCCCCGGAACTCCGCCTCCCATGGAGGCGTCGACCTCCCCTTGTGGAGCCAGCCTCGAGGCCTCCTCTCCCATAGAGGGGCCGGCCCCTTCTCGAGGGATTGCCCTCGAAGCCTCCTCACCTCCCGTAGAGACGACGGACTCTACTTGGGGGACCTCCTCTCCTGGCCCACAGGCTGAGGCCTCCTCGACAGCGCTCGGCCGCTCGGGCGCCTCACCTCGGCCCTGAGGTTCCTCGAGGGCATCCGGCGCTACCCCCGACGGGCCCTCAGAGGCAGGCGCCACGGTCGACGGAGGAGCCTCGCCTCGACCCTGGGTTTCCTCGAGAACAGCCGTCGCTGCCCCCGACGGACTCCCAGCAGTGGGCACCACGGTCGACGGCGATGTCCCGAGGTCGACGATCTCTCCGCCGCCGCCCCCAGACGCTGCGGCCGGGGCGGCCCCACCGGGGGAAGCCCGCGACGAGATGGGAAGCTCGAACGGAGATGGACTCCTCGCCCCGCCGTCTTCCTCAGATCCGTCGGGATCAGGGGAAGATTCCGGCGTCGGGATCAGGGGAAGATTCCAGCGTCGGGAGCGGTGAGAGCCCCTGCTCCGCCCGCTCGCGATTCTCCGCCAAATGCTTCTTGTTCTTCCGGTCTTTCCGCTTCCACCGAGCCTCCCTCCGGGCCTTGACCTCTTTCGCCTTCTCGGCGAGGGCGCGGTTAACAGCCTTGTCCTCGGGGACAGGGGGCTTGGAGTACTGGCTGCGGGATACGCCCTGCGAAGCACCATTCGCAAGGTCAGAGACGCGAAAACGAAACAAAAAAGCAAAAACGAGGGACAAAAGATAACTTACGAGGCTCAGGTAGCCATCCTCGGGCCGCATCGGCACCGCCCACGGGTCGTTCGGCAGCTTGTCGACGGCGCGCCGCGCCCGTTGCACGGCGGTAGCGACCGGCAACGGCTCCGCCACCATCTTGTACAGAGGGAGCCTCCTCTGCATGAGGGGAAGCACCCGCCGCCGGTGAAAGTTGGCGATAACCCCACCGGCGGTGAGGCCGTGCCTCGAGAGGCGCTGGAGCGCCTCGGTCAACGGAGCGAGCTTTTCCTTCTGCTTCGGCGGCGACACCCCGAAGGACCAGTAGTCCTGCTTCTTCGTCAGCAGCTTGCCGGTGTAGGGCGGTAGACGTCCTCCGTCGTTGCGGAGGTAAACCCACCCCTTGTCCCAATCTTGGTTATTGGAAACCATGGAACAAGGGATGTAAAGATCTTTGCGGCTCCTCCGGACTTGGAGCACGAGGCCACCGGCGCGAACAGGGCGACGGACCCCCTTGGAGACGCCCTCTGAGAAGAGCTCGCCGAGGAAGAGGTGGCGCCAAAGGTCCCAGTGGGCCTCGATGCCTAGGTAGCCCTCGCAGACGGCGACGAACACCGCCGCCTGCGAGATCGCATTGGGCAAGAAGTTGTGCAACTCCACCTTGTAGTGGAAGCACAACGCTCGCATGAACCTTCCCACCGGAACGCCGAGCCACCGCTCGTGGAAACGAACGAGGCTAACGACGTAGCCCGCCGGTGGGTCAGGCTCCGTAGCGGCCCCCGGCGAAATCCAAACAGGAGGCTCGCCGTCGACGTTGGGCGGCAGCACCCCAACCTCCACGAGACTCTCTAGGCAGGTCTTGGTGGCATTGGATGCCTTCCACGGCGCGGGTTCGACGAACTGGGCCATGGCGGCAAGGAGGAGTCTGGACGAAGGAAGAAGATGAAGGCTAGGGCAAAAGGCTGAAGGCGAAGGCTAGAATGCTAAAGTAAGCGTACCCTTGGCATGGGCGCTGCCGTGCTATTTATACTCCTCCCATGGAGCAAGGCGCGGCAGCACTCCGGCCTCGCCACGACAGCCCCCTAGGCTGACAGCCAGGCCCGCCCCGGGAGACGTAACGGCGCGGGCCGCGTCAACCGCACAATCGATTGATTGCGCCGTAATTTTCGAGGAGTCTGGCGCAACGGACGTGCGGTCGTGTCGAACTGCTCCCGCACGCCTCGCCCGAAAAGACGCGCCCACTTCTCCCACGAAACCACGAAATCTTCGTTGCTGGTCATCATGACCCGCGCAGAACAAGGACGGGCGCATTCAAGGCGACCACCCTCGAAGGAATGGCCTCGAAGCTCGAAGGCTCGAGGATGCCCCTTCGAGGGATAGAGGTCTTGAAAGCCTCGTTACCCCGCGCGGAACGGAACCCATGGAGTCAGCGCTCGAGGCTTCCTCCTCAAAGTGAAGAAGCAATCGTGCTACTGATCAGGGGTTCGAACCTTGGACCTTCGAAGGGTTTCGACAAGGGCCCCAGATCAATCGAGTCAGGGATAATCGACGGTACCCTCGAAGCTCAAACGCTCGAGGAAACCAACCGATTATGTTCGAGGCCAGGCAAAGTGCCTAGATCGAGGGACCCCTCGAGGGGGAGCATCGAGCCCTCGACCTCTATCGAATGAGGTCGAGTCCCGTCTAGCATACTTTTGCGAAAAGCTTCCACGGGTGTGTCCTATGACCATGAGTCTACCCTTATCGAACGGGGCATGGACGTCCGCTCGAACCACCCGTTACCAGCTCAACCAGGCATCCGTGGCTCGATCCCATCAAGGGAAGCACGGGTCACCTCCTACTCCGCCCCCTCGAACAGGGAGCGCTAGGCACGAAGAAAGCTCGAAACCTCCCCTACCTCAGGCATGGTGAACGAACCCGCACCTGAGAAAGCAGCGAATGCTCAGCACATCAAGTTAAGACCTTAAGAGAGTGTCAACCACTCTCCCAAGGCCTCGGGGGCTACACCCGCGGGTGCGCTAGCGCGCCCCCACGGAATCTCCGAACCCGCGAAGGAACGAAGGCCTCGACAAGCACCAACCTCCGCAGGAGTGAATCTCACTCCCGCGGAGGCTCGGGGGCTACTGTCGGGTACCTATAAAAGGGGTACCCCCAATCTAAGCCCAAAACTACTTGGCAACAAGGCCCGCGACGGCATTGGCTTGGCTCTACAGCCCAACAAAGGCCCGCCATCGCTACGAATCCTCGGCATCCATCCAGCTCGAGGTGGACGACTACCCTCGAGCGGGTGGTTTCCGTCTCGTTCGAGGCTCAGCAGCCTCGAGGAAGACCTCTACCCTCGAGCGGGTGATTTCCGCCTCGTTCGAGGCTCGGCGAGCTCGAGCTCGCGATCCAAGCTCGAGCCGGCCTCGCCGGGAACAGCGCCCGAGACTCTGCGACCCGTCAGACCAAATCCTGATGACGCTCCTCTGCGGTCAAAAAGCAGGGGATCACTGCTCCACGCCATCACCTACGCTTCGGAGAAGACATCGGTCAAATCCACTGGCAACGGTGGATCTCTGAGCGCCATGCTGCACGGCTAGACCTAACCCTGCCGGCAGCACTGTGCCAACCACTCCTTTGACTTCGCTCGCCTCGGGCGCGCCACCACCCTCGAAGGCAACCTCGATGGAGGCCACGGAGGCTCGAACTGGACGCCGTACGCAAGTTGCCACCCTCGACGCCGTGAGCCGTCACCAGAAGGGAGGACATTACGTCAGCCACTGTCATGTCGTCAGCCGGAGTTGGAAGGCGCGATTCCCGCTCGCACAGTGCGCGGCATGGACGAACAGGACACCCAGCAACGAACACATGTACTCGCACCCCGCCCCCCTTGGTCTATAAAAGGGGAAGGGAAGCCCATGCAAAGGGCAAGTCACAGATAGATAACGAGCAGACACACAAGAACACACGCCACACCGCCAGGGACTTAGGAGCTCATCTCCTTCTCCCACCTTGCTTGTAAACCCCTACTACGAGCAACACGTAAACCGGTGCATCGCACCACTGCTGGACGTACGGCCTCGTGGCTGGAACCAGGATAAATCCCCGTCTTTTACTCTCGCCATCAGGGAATCGAGTGGTTTAGCACCGCGATTACTTGTTGGTGCCGGTGCGACCAAATCAGGCACCGACAGCTATATACCGTGTTGCAGAACTACATTACAGCTAGTCTGGTACCTGGTTCTTGTTGCTGTTAATAACAGAGGTCAACGAAAGTGTATACAATAACTGCATGAATATATCTGAATAGTGTTTTGATATTTTCCTTGTGGTTAGTTGTTTCTAATTTTATTTCTTCTTGAATAAATTAGTTATTCATATTTATAATGATGCTTTAGGAATGTGACATCTAATTTTTTGTATTTACAATATTTGCATTCTTTTGCGTGCAGGATGACTTGTCAAATGGACATTCAAAAAAAAATTAAAGCAAGAAGGGAATACATACCTTATAGGTGAGACGGTGATCTACCACTTTATATGCCTTATGCCTCCATAAATGGCTAATTATAGAGGTAATTTTCAATTTTTTTATTATTTGCTTTCCACAATTTAACATGTAATCACAATTTGTTGTCTTTAGTTTTTCAAGTTCTCTAAAAAAAGCTGTTATATTGTATAGATCGTTGCACATAATTTTAATGCAAGAACATTTGCTACTTTTCACTTGGAGCATGGAATGAATCATGGGTTGGAACTCAACTTTTAACTCATCTAATCGTGTTGTTGATATTTGATAATAATGAGTTGCTATGCTGTCTAGAGGCCTGAAGTTCTTGGAAAAAGAGTCATTTATTTTTACAAAGGAAAAAAATGGATTTTGGATTTGGCTGAGCAGGGGTTTTAGCTGGGCCGTAGAGTTAAGAACCACGGAGCCTATGTGGTTAATTGCTAAGTTCGGTAATGGTTCTTTTTCAGATGCCTTTCTTTTACTCAGTTTGAAGTAGATGTTTGTGTATTATTTCAAAACATCATATTTGTTGATTGCAATATATAGTGATCTCAAAAACATCCAACATTGTTTGCACTTGTTTCTCTAGCCAATAGAGATCAAATTGATATGCAGGTGACTGATTATGTATCTTGTCCTCTCAGATACTTTGCATGTTAATCACCAACTATATTCTTGCATATAGTAACTTAGTAAGAAACTAATATTTGGCAGTTTACTCTTAAGAATGGAAATAGTATTCAATTTGTAGTATTCCGAGGGAACTGGCCTGTCAACTTTGTACTAAAAATATGAAGCGCAATTACTTGTCGATCATTTTTTTTTGTACTTTTAAGGGATGGAACATTCTGAAAATACGATTTATTTGTATGTTAACTTTGTAGTATTAGCTCAAAAAAATTAGTTGGCTTGTTGTAACGGGATCCATTTTATTAGAGGGCTATATGTGTTTGTGTGCAAATTCTAATTTGCCTATTGCCTGCAAATCATGGAGGAGGATAATTAGCATCAATGGATGATTGGCGTCACTACTATGCAGGGTATCTAAACTGGACAAGCAGGGTTTGTGAGATGTATAATCTATGGTTTATATGTAGCTTTTTTTTACTTTCTTTGTAAATTTAAGTTTAATTGTATAAGGTATATGTTTGAGTACTATTATTAAGTTTTATGGTGAGATGTAACTTATGTGGTTTATTTTTATATTTCTTTTTTTATTTCTTCTGTAATATCAAGTTTAATTGTATAAAGTACATAATTGAATACTACTTTTAAGTTATATGGTTGGTTGTGTACACAAAAGCAAGAGCTTTCCTCAAATAGCTTTGAAGTGAGAGATGGCATTTTTACTTATTTTCTTGCTTGGCAAGAAGAGTCACAAGTTCATATTCTCATTTTCTTGCTTGGTGTGTTTGATTTCCTTGCAGCTTGTTGTCTAGATTAAATAAGTCGGTTAGCTAGCTATATGATGGATTATTGATAAAACACTAATTATGATTTCTTACAGTATTATTTATCAATAACTATAGTGTATGCAATCCATTTTTAAACACACGTGTCGCACATGCACTTCTACTATATTTATAGAAGGCCAATACCATGCCATCCTTATTACTATGACTTTTTTTAAAAGCTGGAATATACCCATATCTATCATCAATCGAAGGTGGTTAATAAGAATATCAAATTATTATTAAATATTTTTATATTTTAGGCTAAATTAGAAATGGTATACCACTTGCTATGGTGTCCATAACAGCATTAAACTTGATGTCGCAAAGCGAATGCTGAATGGAATATCTTCAAAGCATCTTCGTTACACAACTGCCAGAGTTCGAAGACATCCCAAGTCTTCCCAAACTAGGAATATGAAATAAGTTTAAAACATATTTTTCATGTACTTTATGACATTTTTAGTACGAATCTAAAAGAAGTTTTAAAACAAATTTTCATATATTTTATACATTTTTTATTTATATTAAAAATAAAAATTCTAGCTCTACATGATTGAATTGAATGTTATTGTTCCAAATTAGTTGTTTTTATTTTATTTTTCTTTTGATAGCATGTGTCAAAACACTATTTCTTTTAATAGCACGTGTGTGTCGCACATGGCAAAAGCCTAGTCATAGAAAGAAATTAACTTAGCTAGAGGTGTATCCGTTTTTTTCCCTTTAAAGCGAGCTGATGCCGTTTCAGTTTCTTTAGGAAACATAATGGTATCACACTATATCACTCACCATCCCCCTGATCTAATTCTCCTTTTTTTTAGAAAAATCTAATTCTCCTAATTGCACGAGCCTTCTTTTTGTTCCTGGCCAAAAAAAACAATTTTTTGGGCGCTAAGCAAATTAATGGCCGAGATGGGCCGCACCATCTGGGCTGTGGATCAATTCAACGCATCAGGGCTTGGGCCCAACATAGATTTTGTGAATTTCGCCAAAAAAGAACCACTATTTTTTAAGCAGGCCTCGCACGCCACTATTGACATGGTGGAAACACAACGAGCCGAACGGATCGAAAGTTTGTTCTATTCATCCTCCTCATATAATACGTTTCTCAAAATTTTTTTTCTACATTTCCTATTCATCCCCTTCCCATAACATGTTTCCTAAGAAAAAAGTATTTTTTCTTCCTTTTTACTGAACACAGCCTAGTTTGACATAGGATCTATTTTAGGGTGAGTTTAGATCACTCAACTTTTCCCAAAAAATACTATTCATCTAACTTTTGCCTATTCATCTTATCCCTCCTCCTCATAGAACACGCTTCCCAGTATGACCTACAGTGTTTTTTGATCTATAGTGTTTTTTTCCCTAAACTAAACTCACCCTTAGTTGGTGAAATTTGGTGGAAAGCTTTCACATCAAGACCTATGCCATGTGAGAGGGCTAGAGGGACACATTTCTTATTGTGAAAATTTTTTATAAACTTCACCTGTAAACATAACCATAAAATAACATAATGAAATTTCCCTATGGATCCGGAACTAACAAAGAAGGCTCACATGCTCTCCATTCTATGCAAATGGAACGGAACAAAACCTTCGAGAGTAAATGTTGTATTTGGGGTGTGTTTAGATCGTAGGAAAAATACTGTATGTAGCATTTGTTGGGAAAACGTGTTTTGTGAGGAGGGAATAGTGAAAAGTTGGAATGAATAGTGAAAAGTTGGAATGAATAGTGAAAAGTTAGAATGAATAGTGAATAGTTGGAAATCTGAACATGGCCTTAGTTGAGAGTGAAAAAAAATATTTTTTTTTAAGATGCGGGTTATGTGAGGAGGATGAATAGGAAAAGAGAAAAAGGAATTTTTGGGATGAATATGAAGTAAAAAGTAATTTTGAGAACTGAACACACAGCAAAAAAGAAAAAAAAACTTCGTCCCCCTTCCCACCTCACCAAGCCGGTCGGCACTCGGGCCTGGGCCGCGTAGCGCCGGAGCCCGCAGCCAGCCAAAGCTAAGACCCTCAAAAAAAAAAAAAGCCGAAGCCAAGACCCCAACTCCCCAAGACCAAGCGACGACAGGGTCAAAGCCGGGCCCGCGCGGCAAGCGGGCCCACCTTCCCCTTCCTTCTCTTTCTCTTCCCCAGCAAGCCTCGTGGGTGCCACGTCATCCACAAGTACGGGAGAGTCCTTTTTCCAACCGGAAACCACCAGAGCAGAGCACGCCGCAATCGCCTCGGCCTCCTCGCCTCGCTGCTGCTCTGTTTCCTTGCGCGCCAAGTAGAAGTGGGGGGCAAAGCACCCTGCACTCGCCGCGTCTCATTGATTAGCACAGTACTACCATTCTCGAAAGCGTGCGTACGAATCCCAAGCACCTGTGGTCCCCCCGTCCCCTGCTCGACCTCCACTGAGAGAGCACGGCACAGGGGAGACGGAGAGGGACTCCAGGGGAGCGAGATCGGCCGGGCAATCGAGGATTCCGGCGCTCTCTCACGGAAGGAAGGAAATGGGGCGGGCGGCGGCGGTACCGACGGCGAGGTAAGGCGGAATCCCTCCCCCCATGCCGTTTTTTTTTCCTCTGGTCTCCGCCCTCCCCTGGGATGCTTTGATTCGCTTTCTGGGCGTGATTAGTGGAGGAGGAAGATCGGTGCTGCTTGACTGATTGTTGTGCTTGTGCGCATTGTTTTATTGTCTTGCTCCTCCGGGGTTTAGGGTATTTGTGCTAGCGTGGTATTCATCTCTGATGATGGATGGATCCTAGCCTAATCTAATGCCTTATGTTTGCAATGTATGTAGTACATATCTCATATCTGTAGCACTGTGAAATGTTGGTGTGGTTAAGGGCTCTGAGGACTGAATTTTGGTTCGTGAAATGGCGATTTTTGGTAGTCGTTTTCTATCGATATGAAATGGGTAGTAGTCTTCAGCCTGGTAAAAGATGGGCGATTTGCTGTTGAGGTACTGAATATCAAGTATTCAAGTCCATGTTTTTAGTACCTGACAAATTTCTACAAATCAGGAGAGTGAAATAATACCTCACTGACTTCTTAATGCTGTTGAGTGTTCTAGGAACAATGTCTGAAAGACGGAAAGAAACTTGATTCCAAACTGTATCGTTTCTCTCCTTGATTCGTTAGGCAGTCTGGAGTTCACACTTTGTGGGAAATGTGTCTGCAGAAATTGACATCTGACTGCATTTTTTTTACATTGTGTCATTATCTGCTACTATTATTATCAACCAAAATAGATTGTCGCATCAAAATAGGGTGAACAAAATGATAAGACCTTCAAACTAAGCTCAGAATTATGGAATCCTTCTGATCCCTGACGGCTACACAGCAAATCAGAGCAGAATTGAGAATACTTCAGAACTAAATTTCGTAGTGTTCAGGTACTGAATATGAAGTACATGTTTTTACTACCTGACAATTTCTACAAATCAAGTGGGGGAGATAATACCTCACTGACTTCTGATTGCTGTTGAGTGTTCTGGGAACAATGTCTGAAAGACTGGAAAGAAACTTGAACAATGTTTGTTTGACTGCTCGGCATTATATTAAAACTTGTATCGTTTTTCTCCTTGATTCGTAGGCGTTCTGCTGGAGGTTACACTCTGGAAATGTGTTTGCAGGAGTTGAATTCTAACTGCATTTTATTTACATTGTGTCATTATCTGTTAGCATTATCATCAACCAAAATAGATTGTGGCATCAAAATAGGAACGGTGACCAAAATGATAGGACCTCCAAACTAAACTCAAAATTATGATCTCTGCTTCCCTGCAATCCTTCTGACTCCTGTGGTTACACAGCAAAACAGAACAGAGCAGATATTGAGTTATGCTCCATCTGTATGCACTGCACATAGTAGGAAATTGAGAATCCTCCGGAACTAACCTTTTTGTGAAACAGATTCAGAACTAGCTTATGCAGCAGCAAGCGAGCACATTTGACAGGGTGCTCCATCTCGATTCTTATTGGTTCTTCTTTATTACATTCCTGCTGATTAGTTTGTGCTTCTTTAACCAACTTGATAACAATAGCGTTGTCCAGTCATCTTGGTTTGTGTTGATATTCAGTGATTTGCATTTTGTTGGGCACGTGCAGTGCGTCAGGAACGCAGAAAGGCCTCGCGAATGGCAGTGCTGATACCACGCCCGACGCAGGAAGAAGGTCTCGGTCGGTCCAGCGAGGTCTTGGTAGCCCAGACAACACGCGCAACAACTACCGCGGTGTTCGGCAGCGCCGGTGGGGCAAGTGGGTCGCCGAGATCCGCGACCCCAACAGCCACAGGCGCTGCTGGCTGGGCACCTTTGACACCTCGGTCGAAGCGGCCCGCGCGTATGACCGGGCGGCCGTGGGCTTCCATGGCAACAAGGCGCGCCTCAACTTCCCGGCTGACGATACCGCTGTCACCATCGCCGCACCGGCGCACAGTCAGGCCGCGCCCTGCTATCCCACCACAACCGCCGACGTCTTCCAGGAGCATGAGGTGAAGCCGCTGGTTGCTGCTGCGCCGTGTAGGGGCGGAGCGGAGGTTGTCAGCCAACAGCAGGAACAGGACGCTTCTTGGTTTTCGCCTGAGCCTCTTGTCGACGACGACCCGGATGACATTGCCATGTACATTGACTTCGACGCTGTTGCCCACATGGTGCCCTTTTATCCTGGGATCAACAGAGGATTGCCAGGCTGACGGGTTCAACGGCGATGATGTCAACTCGCAGTATCTGTCGACAACTTCTGATGGTCTGCCTTTTGCTACAATTAGGGGTAGAGTTTACTAGTCTCTTCAGGTTGTTTAGCTAGCTGAACTTCCTTCCTGACGTGTAGGACAGTAGCCAGCGGTGCCTTTATCTAAAAATTCTGGTAATCTGATTGCTAGGTAACTGTAGTACTAGTGAGATGGTTAGGGTCTTAGGGACCAACGGTGAGTTGGTGACCCTTTCGTCATGAATTGCTGTTTGGGCACAGACTTGGCGATTTGCCGTGTTCTCCTATTGTTTTCAGCAGACGGGCATGAAACGGCATCGGAATAATACCGTCATGTGATATCCGGCTCAAGTTGATATGGCCCATAGTGGTCCATGAGTGTGGTGTGCGTATGTTTAGTACCATCTTGCTAGTTTAGAGAGAGTGGACTCTTTGTCCTCTAGACATAGCACCTTCGGGTTGACCCTTTTACACGAAGCGAGGACGAAAGTGTAAGCAGGGTGCTACGTGTACGCGTGCCCGCTCCCACGGAAGGGTTGGGTGGTGCGACCTTGGGAGACGGGGTATTACACGTGAGCAAGCCTCTGAAACGCTAGCGCCACCGGGCAGTGAAACCGTGAAACACGCCCTTCTTTTAACTAGGAGGAGCAACGTTTTACGCTAGATCTAAAATTGTGTGGTTTGCTTGTTAGATAGAACATATCTTTGTAACAAGAATATATTGTTGATCTCAAGAATAAGATATATCGGCTGGTTTAGTTGTTGAGGTTAGCTAGATTTGTTGTAGGTTTGTTGTAACAACTTGTATTAGTCAACCACCAGCCGATCATCTCTATCCTTGGAGCATCTTGATGTACACGCCACATGAGAGGCTATTTCTCATCTATATAAACATGCAGCCACCTACTAGAGAAAGGTAAGGCATTCACCCATTCCAATTGTGCCTCTGATTTTCACATGGTAATCAGAGCCTAGTCGATCCAACAAACCCTCTCATGACGTCTTCCTCCTCCATCGTTAAACCCCTTGTAGGAGTAGCCAGCTCGGAGAAACTCTCCAAAGCCAACCATGTTGTGTGGCGCGCTCAAGTCCTGACGGCTGTTCGTGGATCACGCATGGTGGGCTATCTCACCGGCGCCACCCCGGCTCCTGCAACCGAGATTGATGGCAAAGAAGGTGACACCGTGGCCAAGGTGCCAAACCCGGCGTACGAAGAATGGTACGTCAAGGATCAGCAAGTCTTGAGCTTTGTCCTTGGGACATTGTCTTGAGATGTCCTAGTTCAAGTTGCGGCAAAGGAGACCGCAGCACAAGTTTGGGGCGCGATTGAAGCAATGTTCGCATCCTAAACAAGAGCGCATGCTGTGAACACACGGTTGGCGCTTGCGACAGCTCAGAAAGGCAATCAATCTATTGCCGAGTATGTCGGGAAGATGAAGGCTCTTGGCGACGAGATGAGCGCCGCTGGGAGACCTCTTGATGAAGAAGAGCTCGTGGAGCACATCCTCACGGGCTTGGAACACGATTTCAACCCCATTGCCTCAGCCCTAGTGGCAAGGACTGAGCCTGTCTCGGTGAGTGAATGTTATTCACAACTTCTTGCTTTTGAAACTCGCATGGATCTCCAGTCTGGTGGCCGCTCTGGGTCGTCTGCCAATGTGGCAAACCGGGGAGGTCGTGGAGGCTTTGGTAGTGGTCGTGGACACGGGCGGGGCCAGAACAATGGAGGCGACGGACGCGGCCGCGGCAACCACTCCAACAACAGCAATGGCTTCAACAACAACCATCGTTAGTCCAATGGTGGCGGTGTTGGTCGCGGTGGTGCTGCTCGCGGGAACTCCAACAACAACAATGGCTCTTCTCGTCCAATGTGCTAAGTCTGCTTCAAGACTAGGCACACGGCCGAGAGGTGCTGGCATAGATTCGATGAGAATTACGTGCCTCAAGAGCGCCATGTTGCAGCTGTCGCCAATTCCTACAACATTGACACGGCATGGTACACCGACACCGAGGCAACAGATCATGTGACCAGCGACCTAGAGAAGCTGGCTCTTCGTGACAAGTACAATGGTACGGAACAGATCCACACCGCTAGCGGTGCAGGTATGAACATTAGTCACATTGGTCAATCTATTATTCATACCCCGTCTCGCAATCTTCATCTCAACAATATCTTACATGTGCCTGCTAGTGCAAAAAATCTTGTTTCCGTACATCGCCTTGCCAAAGATAACAATGTCTTCCTTGAATTTCACCCTGATTTCTTTTGTGTAAAGGATCGGGCCACGAAGAACATTCTGCTTAGAGGGCCATGCCAGAAAGGATTGTACCCTCTCCCGTCATCCACAACCACCAAGCAAGTCTTTGGAGTCAATAAGCCTTCCCTTGATCGATGGCACAGTAGATTAGGTCATTCTTCAGCTCCTATTGTTGAGTGAATTATTAGAGATCATAAACTTCCTTTTGTTCCAAGTTTGAATAAATCATTTGTGTGTGATGCTTGCCAGTGAGCTAAGAGTCATCAGTTGCCCTATCCTAAATCTTCTAGTATTTCTACTCAACCTCTTGAGTTGATTTTCTCAGATGTATGGGGGGGCAGCCCCGGATTCGGTAGGCAAGTATAAATATTATGCAAGCTTTGTGGATGACTTTAGCAAATTTACTTGGGTTTATCTCCTAAAGTTTAAATCTTAAGTTTTTCAAAAATTCCAAGAGTTTCAGAAACTTGTTGAGAGACTCTTTGACAGAAAAATCATCTCCGTTCAATCTGATTGGGGTGGTGAGTATGAAAAGTTGAACTCCTTTTTCACAAAATTGGGGATATCTCATCTTGTTTCATGTCCCCATGCACACCAACAGAACGGTGCAGCCGAACGCAAACATAGGCACATAGTTGAGGTAGGATTATCTCTTCTTGCTCATGCTCATATGCCACTAAAGTTTTGGGATGAAGCATTTTTAGCTGCAGTATATCTCATCAACCGAACTCCTAGTAAGCTTCTCAATTATACAACGCTGCTAGAGCGCCTTTTTCATACCAAACCTGATTATTCTTCACTTTGTGTGTTTGGTTGTGCTTGTTGGCCTAATCTTCGTCCATATAATCATCGCAAACTTGAGTTTCGGTCTAAACAGTGCACATTTCTTGGATATAGTAATATTCATAAAGGCTTTAAGTGCCTTGATATCTCTTCGGGACGGGTCTACATCTCTCGAGATGTAGTGTTTGATGAGAACATATTTCCCTTTTCCACTCTCCATAGCAATGCTGGTCGACGACTCCCTTCTGATATTCTTCTTCTTCCTTCTCATCTTCTAAACCCTGGGGATGAATCTATAGATGACCATGGAACTAATGCACATAACCCTGATTTTTCTCCTGAACAAATACAGCAAACAGGTGCTTCTACCGGATGTGTCGGCAACGGGGAGACAGCTCCAGTTCACGAGATGGATCCTCCTGCGATCGTACCGGCTCCTGCAGGTGAATCTGCCTCGGGATCGCAAGCGGCAGCGCCCGCGTCTGCGCCAGCGTCCGCGCCATGCGAATCACTGTCCGACGAATCCAGTGATGCGACGCTTCAGGGAACGGATCCGGATGTTGCTGGTTCAGGATCTTCTGCGGATACATCTGTGTTGCCTGTTGCTTCCCTTCCAAGTATTGATACGTCTGCTTCTTCTCGCCCACAAACAAGGGCTCAATCTGGTGTGAGGCGCCCAAAGGTATATACAGATGGCACGGTCAGTTATGGTTGCTTCACTTCCAGTGGTGAACCACAGGGGTTGCATGAGGCTTTGAATAATGAAAATTGGAAAAATGCTATGGATACAGAATATGGTGCATCGATGAAAAATAAAACATGGCACCTTGTTCCACCTCAAAAAGGAAGAAATATAATTGACTGTAAGTGGGTTTACAAGGTAAAGAGAAAATTAGATGGTAGTCTTGATAGATATAAAGCTCGCTTAGTGGCTAAAGGCTTTAAGCAACGTTATGGTATTGACTATGAAGATACATTTAGTCCTGTGGTAAAAATGACTACTATTAGAATTATTCTTTCTATTGTTATATCAAGAGGATGGAGTTTGAGGCAGCTAGATGTTCAAAATGCATTTCTTCATGGGTTTTTAGAAGAAGAAGTCTACATACGACAGCCACCAGGATATAAAGATCCACGTGCTCCAGGTTTTGTTTGTAAACTTGATAAAGCTCTCTATGGCTTGAAGCAAGCCCCACGTGCATGGTATGCACGTTTGAGCACAAGACTATTTCAGCTTGGATTCAACTCCTCAAAGGCAGATACGTCTCTCTTTTATCTCAATAAAGATGGCATTACAGTCTTTGTCTTGATATATGTTGATGATATTATAGTTGCTAGCTCTAGTCATGAAGCTACTAACAAATTGTTGAATAAGTTGAATGAAGCATTTGCACTTAAGGATCTAGGTGATCTACATTATTTCCTGGGTATAGAAGTGAGCAAAGTAAGTGATGGAATTATTTTGAATCAAGAGAAGTATGCATCTGATTTGTTAAAAAAGGTGAATATGTCAGAGTGTAAACCGGCCAGTTCTCCTTTGGCGACCAATGAAAAATTATCAGTGTTTGAAGGGACACCACTTGGGGTCAATGATGCTACTCAGTATAGGAGTATAGTTGGTGCTCTTCGGTACTTAACTCTTACTCGTCCTGACATTGCTTTCTCAGTTAACAAAGTGTGTCAGTTTCTTCATGCTCCTACTACAGTTCATTGGGCTGCAGTAAAGAGATATTTGAGACAAGATACTAGAATTGGGTTAAAAATTATGAAAGCTAGCTCTATGTTGATTAATGATTTCTCAGATGCTGATTGGGCCGGGTCTCTAGATGACAGGAGGTCTACAGGAGGTTTTGCCATCTTCCTTGGGTTTAATCTTGTTGCATGGAATGCAAAGAAGCAAGCAACCGTTTCACGGTCAAGTACTGAGGCTGAATACAAAGCAGTAGCTAATGCGACTGCTGAAATTATGTGGATTCAAATTTTCTTGTGTGAGATTGGAATTTTCTGTCCGGCTACAGCTCAATTGTGGTGTGATAACATGGGTGCAAAGTATTTGTCATCCAACCCAGTATTTCATGCTAGGACTAAACATATTGAAGTAGATTATCACTTTGCAAGAGAGCGTGTCATGAAGAAGCTTCTGAAGATTGATTATATTTCTACTGGTGATCAAGTAGCTGATGGATTTACCAAAGCATTGACGGTGAAGCAGCTGGAAAATTTTAAATACAATCTCAACCTTGCTCGGTTGTGATTGAGGGGGAATGTTAGATAGAACATATCTTTGTAACAAGAATATATTGTTGATCTCAAGGATAAGATATATCGGCTGGTTTAGTTGTTGAGGTTAGCTAGATTTGTTGTAGGTTTGTTGTAACAACTTGTATTAGTCAACCACCAGCCGATCATCTCTATCCTTGGAGCATCTTGATGTACACGCCACATGAGAGGCTATTTCTCATCTATATAAACATGCAGCCACCTACCAGAGAAAGGTAAGGCGTTCACCCATTCCAATTGTGCCTCTGATTTTCACATTGCTCCCAAACCAACAATCAAATTTCGAACAATGTTAAACTATACACTTTATCAAATGTTACATTTCTAACCTCAACGAATTCACGGTCCAATTTTAGATTTACTATTCCTGAACTCACGACGCACCAGTGTTTATCGCAAAAATCCACAAGCCTAGTGGTTTCCAGCCACAGAAATTCCACTGAACAATCAGAGCACAATAAAATCTCGAGGCTACGAAGTTTTAAAACTTTTTCGACATGTCATTGGTTCCTCTCTTCTCCATCTCTTCCCCTTCCCTCCACCTTCCAAGCCACCATGGAAGGCATAGCCTGACGAGAGGGGAGCACGGCGACAGGCGACCGCGGCATCGTCACCGGCTCCGGCAGAGACGCAGGGGCAATGGACGACGGCATCGACTGCTACGTGGTCCCTCAGACCACGGGCACCGGTCGGAACATCTTCCAGGGCGGCAGCCCGCTGCAGGAGTCGCTGCCTCTCCTCGGCGTACAGCTCGTCCTCATCGTCGCCATCACCCGCGTCCTCTACTTCCTCCTCAAGCCATTCAAGCAGCCCCGCGTCGTGTCCGAGATCATGGCACGTCGTCCACACATTTTTCATACACAGACGCATCATTTGGAAGCTTTTTTGGTTGGAGCAAACCAGTTGAAACTTGACATTGGATTATTTGGTGTTTATTCAGGGCGGCATCATACTTGGGCCGTCCGTCCTGTCACGCAATCCGGCGTTCAAGGAGACGGTGTTCCCGGCGAGGGGCGACCCGGTGCTGCACACCATCGCGACGTTCGGCCTCATGTACGTCATCTTCCTCATCGGCGTGCGCATGGACCCGATGCTCGTCGTCCGGTCCGGCAAGAAGGGCGTGATCATCGGCCTCTCGGGCTTCATCCTGCCGCTGGCAATGGCCGCGGTGGGCTTCTCCGACGCCTCCATGGACGCTGAGCCCGACGTGACGAGGCGGTCCACTTTCCTCTTCGCGCTGTCCGCCTCGATCTCCATCACGTCCTTCGCCGTGCTCTCGCCGATCCTGTCGGAGCTCAACCTCCTCAACTCCGACCTCGGCCGCACCGCCATGTCGGCGTCGATGACCACCGACGGCATCGCGTGGCTCATCATGGTGGGGTACACCCTCGCCGAGGCGTTCCTCGTGTCGCCCGTGACGTCGCTCTGGGCGTTCCTCTCGGTGGCCGCGCTCGCCGCGGTCATCCTCTTCGCGGTGCGCCCGGTGGCGCTCAAGGTGATCGAGCGGACGCCGCCGGGGAAGCCCGTCGACGAGAACTACGTCTTCTTCTTCCTCCTCATCGTGCTGCTCGTCGGGTTCTACAGCGACATCATCGGGACCAACTCGTTCCATGGAGCTCTGATGCTCGGGCTGGCGATCCCCGACGGGCCGCCGCTGGGCACCGCGCTGGGGGAGAAGATCGACGCCATGGTGTCCGGGCTGATCCTGCCGCTCTACTACGCCATGACTGGGCTCAGCACCGACGTGTGGCGGTTGCACTGGGGCAGGCTGCAGCTCGTCGTGTTCCTCGGGTGGTTCGGAAAGCTGGTCGGTGTCATGGCACCGTCGCTCTATCTTGAGATCCCCTTCCGGGACGCCGTGTCGCTCAGCCTCTTCATGAACTCCAAGGGCATCGTCGAAGTCATCACCTTCACGTTCTTCCTCACCAACAAGGTGACCAGTGATCCGTCCACCTCTGCAAATACAAGCATCCTCCTACGAGTAGTACATCAGAAAAAAGAGTATCGATCTGTTCGGTTTGGTTTGGTTCGCAGCTGATCGGCGAGAACACGTTCAGTGTGCTGATGTGCTCGTCGGTGGCGATCACCGCGGTGTCGGTGCCGGTGGCGGCATGCCTGTACGACCCGGCGCGGCGCTACGCGATGTACAAGCGGCGCACGCTGCAGCACCTCAAGGCGGACGCGGACCTGCGCGTCCTGGCGTGCGTCCACGACCAGTCCCACGTCCCGGGGACGCTCGCGCTGCTCGAGGCGTCGCACGCCACGCCGCAGACGCCCATCGGCCTCTACCTCCTCCAGCTCGTGGAGATCGCCGGCCGCTCCGCCCCGGTGTTCATCCCGCACAACCCGCGCCGCAACGCGTCCCGGATCGGCGCGCCCGGCGCGCCGTCCTCGGAGTCCGACCGCATCATCAACGCCTTCTTCCGGCACGAGCTCCGGCACCCGGAGGGCGCCGTGTCGGTGCACCCGTTCACCACCATCTCCCCCTACTCCTCCATGCACGACGAGGTCTGCCGCCTCGCCGTCGAGAAGCGCACGTCGCTGATCCTCCTCCACCACCACAAGCGCCACATGCTCGCCGGCGGCGCGCGCGCCGCCGTCGGGATCCGCGTCGTCAACCGCAAGGTGCTGGAGGTGGCGCCGTGCTCGGTCGCCGTGTTCGTCGACCGCAACGCCGGGAGCGTGGGGCTCTCCAATTTCATCCCCGGAGCCCTGCAGCAGGACTACTCGGGCTCCTCCATGGGCAGCCGCGCGGCGAGCGGGGCCCACCAGTTCCATGCCGCCGTGGCGGCCCTCTTCTTCGGCGGCGGCGACGACCGGGAGGCCATGTCGTACGTGGCGCGCATGGCGAGGCACCCGGGCGTGACGGTGGCCGTGGTGCGGTTCCTGCCGGCCCGGGGGATCAAGGACGACCCGGCGGATCGGCGGGTGGACAACCGAGCCATCGAGGAGGTGAAGGCGCTCGCGGCGAGGAGCAGGAACATGCGGGTGCGGGAGGAGCTCGTCGGCGACATGGAGAGGATCGTGGAGGTGCTGAGGGGCCTCGACAAGGCCGGCTACGACCTCGTCGTCGTCGGCATGAGGCACAGGTGGTACCCGGTGATGCCGGCGAACGGGCTGTCGGACTGGAGCGAGTGCCCGGAGCTCGGGGTAATCGGCGACCTCCTCGCGTCATCAGACTTCGACACGCCCTACTCGGTGCTCATCATGAAGCAGCAGGACCAGGCTGGCCTGAATGCCGCTGTGCCGGGAGCCCAGGACCTGTGGCGCGGCGGCGGCGGCGGATCTAGCCAGCACCGGCAGTAGGAAACAAAATGATGGTTGCAGCAGCAGCACTGTATGTTATCTTGACCTGTGCATCGTACAGTAGAGTGTATTCTGGGATTGACCAACCTAGTTTCTAGGACCTAGTTCGAATGGATTTTCAGATCGTCCTCTCACAATATATGGATGTCGTGTACAGTTCTCAGAATTAGCAAGATTGGGTGGTTGTGTACAGACCAACTGGTATATCATCATTCCCCACAGGAACAGTTTAACTTCCCCATCAGCGCAAGTGCGCAACCTGCTTTATGCCTCTATAGTTCATATGGACCCACCACAAACATCGGTAATGCATGCTGGAGAGACATACTGGGATAATGCAGACACGGTACCGAATGCAAAGGCATCCCAATATAAGTTTGACAATCAAAACCGCTTGTAGTTTAGAATCATGGACAGCCAACCATCATTCCTATTACAGTGAGGACCTACTAGCAAAGCGTTTGCTTGATTTTCTAGGCATCAAACAGTAGATTACGTCGAGTAGTACTCACCAGTGAACCTTTTGCCAATACGTCCTTTGCCGTATATTCTCACCAAGCAGCGAGGCCAAGACCTTATGCCAGAAAGCATCAATTTCCGGACGATGTATTTCCTGTTGATCTCATAAAAGTACCACACAGCGGGATATAGTAACAAGAATCTGTATGCAACAATGATAATGATTGGGCAGCATCAAACAAATAGACAAAAGAAAATGTTTCAAGAATCCAGATTATGCCGCACTACAGAAGTTCATCATCAATTGCAGAAGCAAACAGTGTAAATAGAAAGGCAACCAGATAGAGGGCTGTGATTCCAAGAACGTGGCATCACTTATCAGGTAATTGCTTTGCAGGTAGTCCTCTGGACAAGATCACGAAAGTTTTAATTCGCCGGTATCTCTGGCTGCAATATGGTTATGGAAACATAGAAATGGATGTGTGCTCAAGGGCGCATCACCTAGCATTAACATCATCTTGCAGGACATCAAGATGATGCCAAGCCACCGTGTATGCCAGGTGCCAAAGGCCTTAGCAGCTTGGTCATAGTAGTGGTCTTTTAGTCCATGGTGAGCTTTCTGTAACTAGAGCGGGTCTGGGCGTGCGTGTGGTGTTGTACAGGTCGTTGGACCTTTTTCCTTCTTTTTAATATATTGATGTGTAATTGTTGCCTGAGGGCTGCACACAACTTTCTATGGTAAACTAATTCATATCATATAGTAAGTAGTTCAGGTTAATTTTCATGCACAAGCCTTCAAGATCCCAGTACAAGAAACTAATGAGGATGTTGGAAGAATGTCTGAAAATCTGACGTGGATGAAAAAAATTCATTGCCCAAGCCCCCAATGTGGTGCTGAGGATAATGGTGGATGCATGTCTTATAATCCAAAGTAGATAAAATCATGCACTACTTCACAAATATGCATTCCTAAAGAATTTATATAACATTGCATCAAGTAGGTCAATAAGATGGTACCAAAAGATTGGAGATCTAGGATATTGTTTACTTAGGGAATATAACTCAATTTCCAGGAGCTCACAGTGTTGTGGACTTCTGGTAATTCCAATGTCACCTATCAATTATATCACATAGGAAAACTTTATTAAGCAAGCAAAGACAAATCTACAGGAAGGTTATCACCAAGTAGCTTCATGTAGCAGCAATAAAGTTTAGCTGAATTTCTAGGACCTAATATTCTTGGTTTAGTTCTAAGTTAATTGAAGAGATAAAAAATTGAAATGACATGTTTGAACAATGGACAGATATATTCATTCGTTGAGCACTTGGCTCCTCCTAACTGCAGTAGGCTGGAAAAGTTGCAAATTATTGCTGGTTCAGAGAGAAGGAAATAGCAATGTCAACTTACAGTCGGTTGTGCAGGATATTCATTAGTTGTAACAGCACCAGATACCTGTCTAAAAAACAACATATTGCAAGCACAGTTGACATAGCTGAGTATATGCATAATTTGCTCTGCATTCACAGTGAAGCTTTTAATTCTCATTCATATAAGCCAGCAATGATGAATTTTCAAAAGGTATAATTGGTAATGATGTCCCCCTTTACAGCCTCACCTGGTGCCTTCATCACTTCTTTGGCTGCTCCAAATAGCTAACTGTTGGGAAAATGTCGGAAGTAGTAACACTATGCAGTGAGTCACATGAGGGTTCTACTTCCATGGTTTTATGCCAATTTTGAGCTACAGATACTATGGGCTTGATAAAGTTAGATTGTCCACAAAGTGGACAGGGAAAACTTAGAATTTCAAAAGCTTGATCACAAACTTATTGAATTAGATATTGAAATTTCATACATAAGTACATAACACTTAATGGGGTTAAATTCATGTCAAGTCTGAAACAGAAATAGAACCCTAATGTTGTCACAGAATAATAACGCTACTGATTGATACAGCACAATAATGCTACTGATTGATACAGACACACCTACACACATATACAACATTTGCTGAACTCCATAACTTCCTCATGGAGGACAAAAAAAGACGATGCACTGTTGCAAGTGTAGCCAACAGCATCATCATATGTGACTAACAGATATTAACCACGAATCCAAAATTAATGATAGCATCTTCACAATTCAGAAGATCAGAAGCTGCGGCATAACAGGTTACCAATTATTTATCACTTTGCTGCTCCTTCAAACAAGCGATGGATGCGGGCTACAACATCTTCTGGGGTGTATTTGATATACAAATCATGCCCTGTTTCAGGAAAAGACTTCAACTTGGCAATTAAAGAGGCATAAACTGGCATCACTGAATCCTCCACTGCTGCCCTAATGTCCACCCTTAGCTGCTCATCTGCTATCACCCATTCTGATTGTGTTGTAACGATCTCGTCAAAATATGCGTTAAACATACGCAGTTTCTGCAGCATCGCCTTGGCTGGGAGTCCGCCAATGCCTGGACTGCCAGTCTGTAGCACAGTTGTAACCTTTCCCCATGTTGTCCTCTGATAATCCACGCTCCAGCGGCGAACTCTAGTTGTCATCTGCTTGATCCACTCATCACCGAGTAAAACACCTAACTCGCTGTCATTCACCTTCTGGATGATGTACTTGCCATTGTTCATCAAGAAGACTGAAGCAAGCGATGGATCACGGTAAATCTTAGACTTTGTATCCAAGTTCTTGTGAAGAACATCCATGATCCATGCAATGTGCACAGCGAGGGATGAGGTGGGGCGATCAGGGTCAACAGCCACAGGTGCACCTCCATTAGCACCAAGCTCACCTTCCATGACCTCTTCTAATGTCTGCCTAGAGCCGCATGCGGCACGGAGATAATTCATAACATACCGAGTGATAGGGTGTATAACACCACCAGCAGCAGCAACTCGGGCAGGGTCACGCCGGATGAGATTTTCCAATTCCATAAATATACCTTTGATTGAGGACCCCAGTGTGTTGCACATGGCTGAGACCTCCGCTCGGAGTGCAGCAGAGTAAGGGTCGGAGAACACAGGATCGAGGTCAGGGAGGATGTCACGCACAGCCTCGTACATGTCAACGACGCGGAAGAGGCGCTCCGGCGCGCGGCTTGAAGAAGAGATAGCGTCGCCAAACGATATGAGCTGCAGCGCCTGGGTGCGCACGGCGGCGATGAAGGCAAGGTCACCAAAGGGGGCGAGGCCGTCAAAAACGCGGTCACAGAGGCGGCGCTCGCTGGGGATCAGGATGCGGAAAACCATGTTGAAGGCCGGGATCCAGCGGGCGATGTCGAACTCGAGCTCCTCCCAAGGTGAGGCATGGACCTCCTCGGCGGTGCGGGGCCGGACGCCGAGGCGCGCAACGCTCTCGTCGACGAAGCTGCGGCGCGCCTCGGCGTATGCCTCGGCGCACTCACGGCCGAAGCCGGCGTCCACCATCCTCTTGGCGATCTGGTGGACGTTGGCGATGGACCCCGGCGAGAGAGCGTCGATGACGACGTCGTAGTCCGTGACAGGCTTGGCGATCGGGATCGGCTCGTCGCCGTAGCCGTCCCCGCCGCCGAAGTCGTCCTCGTCGTCGCTGCCGTCGGACCCGAACCCGCCCGGCACCACGGGGGCCGCGTCGTCGGGGCGCTCTATGAGCGCCCGGAACTCGTCCTCCAGCCGCGCCATGCAGCGGCTGAGCAGCTCGTCGGCGCGGTCGAGCAGGGCGCGGTTGGTCCCCGCGGCGTCCAGCTCCTGCACGGTGCCGATGAGGTCGTCGACCGCCTCCAGGAAAGCATCGGCGTCGGCCGAGTCGGCCCAAATCAGCCGGTCCATGGCCACGAACTGCGAGATCTGGCGGTCCAGCGTGCGCACGGTCCGCTCCATCGAAGTCACCGGCGGCCTCGCGCCCCCGGCAGACACCGCGGCCGCGGCCGGCACGGGCGGCGGGGGAAGCGGCGGCGACGCCGGCATCGAGCGCTCCACTCCGATTCCGCCCGCTCCCCCTCCGCCGCCGCCGCCGGACGTGGCCGCGGCGGCGGCGGCGCGCGCGGCGTAGAGCTTGTCGAGGGAGAGGCGGCCGTCGTAGTTGGAGAAGACCTTGAGGATGTCCTCCGTCATGGTGTCGCTGCTCCCCAGCGTCTGCACGATGTGCTGCACCGTGGCGAGCAGCTTCTCCTCGCCGTCCTCCGCCATGGCTCCTGAGTCGGTGGGGGGGCAAAGACGGGCTACTCCCGCGGCCGGAGCGGCATCACCCCGCGCGAGCTGGCTCCGATCTGGACGAGGGCTCCACGCGGCTTCGGTGGTGGTGGTTGTGGGGGTAGGAGACGAGGAGAGGAGAGGGGCAGGACTACGCGGTGGCGTCCAGCCGAGAGCGACCGCGCGCGTGGACCAGGGGCTGCTTGCTAGACTGCGGCGCCGCTGCGCGCTCGTCCGCTCGAGCAGCCGTGTCAGGTAGGCAGCGTAACTTGCGGCGGATGGGCCGGTCACGGACATCGGACGGTTGCGATGCGCTCAACTGGTAAAACGGCGTGGCCTCGGGGGGAACGAAAGGTAAAGGCCGTGTCGTGTCGTGTCGTGTCGTGCGTGACAGCGTGGGGGACGGGCGTGGGCGTCTGGGCGACGGCTGACACGTGGGCCTCCGACGGAAAAGGAGGAAAGGGCGAGATGGCCGTGATCAGGTTCTTACCGAACCGGACGGCCGAACCGTCGCCCGACGGTAGCGGTAAACCGGTCCGGTTGGATCGGTTACCGGTGGAAACCGAACAAATTTGAATTTTAAATTTAAATTCACATATCCAGTGGTTGGAGCGGTTAGCCGAACGGTTTGACCGGTTTTTCTTTTTCTTTTTTGATTTAACTTGTATGTGCCAAAAAAATATCAAATGAGCAAATATTTGAAAACTTTTTACACTTTTTAGAAATTTTTACGACATTTTTCCATTTTTAAATTTAAATTTGAAAATTTTGAATTTTGCCCGGTTCAAACCGCCCCGAACCGTCCGGGGCGGTTTGGTCGGGAACCGATCAAACCGGACCGGTTCCGGACGGTTTGGTTAACCCTGGCCGTGATTGACGACGAGCGCGCGCGTGCTCGGTTCGTGAAGCTGACCATGTTCTGTTGGCGCGCTAGAGGCCTCCTGGTCAGAGAGCATTACCACCGATCGTCAAAAATTAACCCAGTTTCGGGCTGTTGACTTATCTTGGAATGGCCAACGCGGTTCCGCTGTCATCGACAACTACGAATGCTCGACGACGATGGATGGTTGGCTTTGGCTCTCAATAGCATATTTGTGTCGTTGTAAATTAGAATGTTAGAGGTCTATAAACAAGGCAACATAACAGGTGTAAACCAACCTATCCATGCAAACTTCAATCTAGGCCACACGATGTTGATCTAAGGGTGCGCGCGCACCCTTAGATCAACATCGTGTGGCCTAGATTGAAGTTTGCATAGTTTGTACGAATAGATTAGTTTGCACCTAGTACGTTGCCTATACACAATCGGACTATGTTTTGTTTGGCTCGTTCGGCTGGGGAGGAGCAGGCCCCTGGCCCCACCAGCCAGCCTTCCATCGGTGAGCGTTGGTAACTTTGCAAGGGCCAGCCTTCCATCGGTGAGCGTTGGTAACTTTGCAAGAAACAAAGATGGAGTTCATTAACGGAGATTTGGTGGCTGAAATTGTTTGCTGAGAATTTTGTTTTTCTACCAGCTTAGTGGCTCATAAGTTTGTGGGTTCGAGGTCCGTGAAAAAAGAAAAGGAATGGGTGTGAAGCGATTACGACCTCAACTTAAAGCGACAGTAATAAAACTAGTGCACTATTATACCGCGTCATAAATAAACTTTCTTACATGCCGTTATCCTTGTCCAAAACAATGTGCATTATGGAACAAGAGGGACTAGAATTTTATTAGGCATATAATTTTATTCATATTCATTAGTTTAATATACCAATACCTTGTCTGCAAAAAGAGATAAATGGACAAAAAAAAGGTGTTATTGGAGAGTGGCGGATCACAATGCATCCCATCACCCCCCCCACCCTCACGCGTGTCTACAATCCCTCAACGCGTGTCTACAATCCCGTTAGAGGAAGAAGAGATCAATGCTGTGTTTAGTTGCAGAAGTTCTTTTGGACTTTACTATTCACCCCTCTTAGAAAATACGTTTTTCAGAAAAGTTTCCCTCTAACTCCCTCGAAGTTTACTATTCATCCCTCTCACAGAACACGCTTCCCAGAAAAAATTCTTTTCTCCCCCCACCAACTAAACACACCCCAACCTCCCATAGTGCTTGGCTGAGTTAGCCCCTGTGTCATTGCAGCTACACAAATTGGATTGGCAAAATACCCATCTTCAAAATTAGGATATTTTCATGCTACTATGCTACTTTTGTCGTAAACTCTTTTTTCATAAAAAAAAACAAGTCTCTTGGTATGTCTTACCTGTGATCATGCCAAAAATTTACAATGCAATTTGATAACTTCTTCACACATCGCTTGTAACCACAGTCAGGCCGTGTTGCTTGACTTCTTTCAACACGAGGGCACGAGGCTCGACTAGAAATTTCAGATTATGAGAGTATGGAAATTGCAAATGCAAATGTTCATAGACTACCGACTGAAGAAAAGACTGTCAGCCCGTCCAAAATAGACCAGGTCCACACGGTTCACGCCCATAGTATGGGCGAGGGTGCGTTGATACCAAGAAACTCCGGTCAAACGTCCACCTCTCCGCCGACCCAAGCACAATAAAATACAGGTTCACAAAAGCGTCCTGCCACTGACATGCATACCCGTGCTACATCCTGGCCCACTGTCATTGACCAAAGAAGATCGTACCAAGCGAGGCTAGTGACAACCCAACCGCGGAAGCAGGCAGGCAGATCACCTTTTTTTCCAAGAGGCAAGGCAAGGAACGCCGCAAGCCCGCAACAGTAGCAACGATTCCCCAATTCCCCTTCTCCCGCAGCACGCGTTTCCCTTCCCACGGAATCCATCGCCATGGCCTCCGCACCGACGCCGCCGCCCCTCCTCCCGGTGACCAACCCCACCGCCGGATCGGCCCCAGCCACCGCCGGCGGCTCCGACGCGCCGATCGCTCAGCCGGCCTTCCGCCTCTTCCTGAGCCGGCTCTCCGACTCGGCGCGGCGCTCGCTGTCCGACCGCCGGCCGTGGGGGGAGCTCGTCGACCGCTCGGCGTTCGCCAAGCCGGACTCCGTCTCCGACGCGACCTCCCGCCTGCGGCGCAACCTCGCCTACTTCCGCGTCAACTACGCCGCCGTGGTCGCCTTCGCGCTGGGGGCCTCGCTCCTGGCGCACCCCTTCTCGCTCCTCATCCTCCTGGTCCTCCTCGCCGCCTGGTGCTTCCTATACCTCTTCCGCGCCTCCGACCAGCCCGTCGTCCTCTTCGGCCGCACCTTCTCCGACCGCGAGACGCTGCTGGGGCTCGTCGGCACGTCCTTCGTCCTGCTCTTCTTCACCTCCGTCGCGTCGCTCATCATCTCCGGGCTGCTCGTCGGCGGGGCCCTCGTCGCGGCGCACGGCGCGTTCCGCGTGCCCGAGGACCTCTTCCTTGACGAACCCAGCGCGGCCTCAGGCAACAGCGCGGCCCAGGGGCTGCTGTCCTTCCTCGGGGGATCCGGATCTGGGGTTTGAGGCGGCCGACGGCAAGATCTGGTAGGGTTCGTGGGCTCGAGAAGTTCGTACTAAGATGGAAATTGTGTGGATCTAGTCTTGTAGCTGTAGCTTACTGCTTCCCCTATTCGTTCTTGTGTACCTACAGATCTACCGGCCTAGTGTTGGTTTCGATCGATGCACCGGCTTTTACTAAGACCTGCAAATTTATCCTGAGATTTTACGTTTATCCTGAGATTTTACGCTATGGTTCGATTTAGTGCTAAGTATTCGAGTAATGTGAGGGATGTCGAATTATCAATACAGACGGTGGCTTCATTCACACTAGCTATGAGCTGATGATACATTAACATGTTCCACTTGTTCTGTTAGTAGCATTCATTGTGCTTCTGGAAACTCATGATGATCTGTGATCCATGAGTGCTAGAGTGTTTCATGAATCATTTACCTGGTGTTTGATATTAAATTATATCTATCACTCTATCTTCTGTTGAGAATCATGCTGGAGTCATAAAGTCAGTTAATAGACCATAATATACTATTTGCTCGAAGTTCTTTCCCGTTAACTGCGGATGCTGTCTGGAATGAGATTATAATGGATTGCTATCAAGACAAAATAATTCCTTGGTAGAGTATCATTTTGTGTTGCTGTTTTGTTGTTTCAGACTACACTATTAGGTTTTGATAGAAGTTGAAAATTGTTGGAAAATGTTATGTAAAAACAAGACCGGACCAGTTACCTGCTTCCGGATAAATGACCAGGAAACTTGACAGATAGTTTTTGATGTTATGGTTGTAGCTATACCATTTTCCTTTGTTTCCTTCTATTCACCTGGTGTGCCCATTTTTTCTGAGGGTTCCAGAGATGAGGGATCATGGTGTATTACCCTGTTATCTATGATCAGAGCAATTGGACCTGTTTTTCTGGTTGAAACTGATCTTAGAGTAAAATGTTTCTGTTTAACCATCCCAGAGATGATCTATCATGCTGCTGGGTTAGTAATGCGTAGGAGGGTGGGGTTTCTTTCTACTTAGTTTACACGGCAGATTGTTTAATCACCCAGACATATCAAGGTGTTCTGTATTTTCTATTGAACTATCCAAAATATATTTATGTGACTAGAGTAGTGATAGCGTTTAGATGGGGTTATTGCCTTATTCGTGTCATGGTGTGCTGGTATGTTATATACTAGTATACGCCGAAGGTGAAAAATCCTACCTAAGTAATCTTGGTCACATCGTTAGATGTGACAAAAAGATCGATGCAGATCGATGCGATAAAAAGATCATAAATTTGTAATCTAGAACAGGTGACAGGTTTATACTTTATAGCAGCATTGTCTTGCTTGACATTAGTCAATATAATGTTCCTTTCCCTAACTGGCTGACTGCAGAATGCAGCCTCTGCCCTCTGAGTTTTGACTTCTGAAAATTGAAGCTGCTTATACTTGTGACCATACTGAATTCTAGGACTCGGATATCTGATAGTACTGCTTAGGCCCCGTTTAGATTCAAAAGGATTCCTCAAAAATCCACTATTCATCCAACTTTTGCCTATTCATCCCACCTCTTCTACTCACATATCACTATTCATCTACAGTGTTTTTTTGGTGAACAGTGTATTTTCGAGGAATCTTTCCCCAATCTAAACACACCCTTATACATGTGACCGTACTATGAATTTTCGAAGTTTGCATCTTTGGTAGCTCAAGCCTTAGCTTAGCTGGGAAATGCCTAGATGAGTATGTCATTTCTTGCTGTGTCTAATAGCTTGGGCTGGAGCTCAAATCTAAATAGTAAAAAGTGATTCTGGCAATAGTAAAGTGATTCTGGCATTTGGACGTTCGAGTTCTACATGAACTTCAAATGCTAGTCGGGACTTGGGAATTCAGGATAAGTTTGCTATTTGCGTAGTACGAAGAAGACATCGTCCTGTTGTCATAGACTGTCCAATTTGGTTGTCAAAGACCGTTCTGTGATGTTATAAATCGATGAACTGTATGTTCTGCGAGTCTGTGATGGTAAATCGATCCACTAGGTGCTCTGTCGTGCTTAGTGTTAGATAGAGTCTTTATTCTTAGCTTTTTTTTTTTTTACTCCGTATAGGGAAAAAAGGGGGGCACGACGTATCAGTCTCACGTCTCGCGTCTGAAGTTTGAACGGAGAGTGTACACACACCCGAACTTCCAATACCGTATCACATTTTGCAAACAAAGATAAGATCGGTTTGCTAAACGTTTCGTTATTTAACTCGAGGCCCCACTCTTCAAAACGAGCTGTCCCCCTTGCTTACGCATAGTCGCGGACACGCGACACCTCCCGCTTCGGCTTCGGCACCTCCTCCCGTCTTCCGCCCATCGACATCGACCGATCGATTCTTCGCCGGCATCCCACGAGTCAGATCCCACTCAAGCCCGGGGCCCAAACCCTACGCGCCCCGAGAAGCAACCATGATGGCAGCCGAGCCCTCGCCGTCGCCGGCCACCTCCGCCGCGGCTGACGACCTCGAGACCCTGGCCCTCGACTCGTCCTCGTCGTCCGGCGCCGCCACCGATCCCCTCCTCCGACCGTCTCCTTCCCAGACGGCCGAGGCGAACCACGACGCCTTCGTCATCGATGACTTCCTCGACGAGGACGACTTCTCCCCCGCCCCAGCGCCCAGCGTCGCCCATCCGCCCGCCCCGCGCGCTGATGGGGCGCCGCCCGCGTTCACCAAAATCACCGTGTCCGATCCGAAGAAGCACGCGGAGCCCAGCGGCGGGGGTACCGCCGGCGGCGTGATCCCGGGTTCCGGGAGCTACTTCTCCTACCTCATCACCACCCGCCTCGCCGGCGGCGGTGAGGAGGTCCGTGTGCGGCGGCGCTTCCGCGACGTGGTGGCCCTCGCGGACCGCCTCGCCGCGGCCCACCGTGGTCTGTTCGTCCCGGCCCGGCCCGACAAGAGCGTCCTCGAGGGACAGGTCATGCAGCGCCACGACTTTGTGAGCCAGCGGTGCGCCGCGCTCCAGCGCTACCTCTGCCGCCTCGCCGCACACCCCGTCGTCGGCCGTAGTGCCGACCTCCGCACGTTCCTCACCGAGCCTGGTGCTATCCCTGCCTTCCAGGGCGAGGCGCCACGACATTGGACTACCACAGTGAATGCTGCTGCTCCGCTGGTGCCGGCCAAAGCTGGGAGGGACTTGTTTGGGATGTTCAAGGGTCTGAAGCAGACGGTGGTTAATGGCCTGGTCGCAACAAAGCCTCCACCTGTGGAGCAGGAGACAGACATAGAATTCCTGGCGCACAAGGCCAGATGCGAGGATTTACAGCAGCAGCTCACGACAACATCACAGCAGGTATCTAGTCCACTCACATTATTATTATTGCGAAACATTTCAGTTGTGTGTATTGGTTCTTAAGATGCCTCTCCGTTGGTTAAACACTCATATTATGTGTTGCATACAAAACTGCTCTTCTTAATCATCTGATTCTGTATTTATGCAGGCTGAGGCGCTTGTTAAAGCCCAAGATGATCTTAGAGAAACTACAGGTCACTTGGGAATGACATTGATTAAGCTGGCAAAGTTCGAAAGAGAGCAGGCAACATGTAATTCCCTGAGAAGACGAGCTGGTGAAACCCATAACTTTGCGAATTCTGTTTTGAAGATGAGCAGGTCACAGACAAAATTAAATTCAGAAATCGTGAAGCACCTGGTATGTTGATATGTTGTGGACATCAAGTTGTTTGAGTATCCTTTATCTGAATTAGCTTTGACTCGATATAACCAGACAATGTTTATGGCTTTGCAGGGTATTATCCATGAGTACTTGGAGATGATGATATCAGTCAATCATGCATTTGCCGATCGCTCTAATGCTCTACATCACGTTCAAAGTTTGTCAGCAGATTTGTTTTCCTTGCACAACAGGGCAGGAAGACTTGAATCTTCATCAGCAAGAGATATGGGGCATGAGTGGTCGACATATCAGAAGGTAGAGGGATTGAAAGAAACAATAAGATCAACCGAAGCTGCCAAAAGTGATGCACTTAGAGAATATGAAAGCATTAAGGTAAGTTGCCTGGAAAAAGTGTGAAATATTTTTTTTTGTTGGCCAAAAAAACCTTATGTCTGGTATCGGGAAAATAAGCTAAAAGTGCACGTAGTGGTTTTAGGTACAGAAAAGAAACTTTCGCCTCTTTAACTTTTAGCGTCGAAACTGGAGTCATGCTTTGCTCTTGACGGATTTTGCCGCTTACTGTTTCTAGGCATATGCCAGCTAGTATTTTGATAAAAAACGCAGAATCAGCACTATTAAATTTGTATTCCTGTGATGGTTATAGTTGAACGGTCGTCACATGTTTGAAGCCTAATTTAAACTACGGTTGCATATGGGTTCTCTTCTTGTCTTGTCTTTGACACAGCATAAATCTTCATTATAATTGTTGTTGATGGTAGGATCTAGCATCTGTAGCATAGGCATTGCCTTGGTATGTAAATTGTAACTTGAGATGTAGTTTCTACACATCAATATTAAAAACAAGCATTTGGAAATCAGAATTGATGCTAACATGCTGTTACAATGGTGGAAGATTTAGTTAAAATAGTAGGGGCCATTTCATAAGGCCATTTTTGCTGTCTGATCGACTCCCTATCTTCATTCAAGAAAGTAGGAATAGCTACAATGAAGAATATACAAATAGGCACATGTAAGTTTGTGGAAGCATTCGTGCCAATTCTGCTTAGAAAGTTAGAATTCTATTGTTTGAGCCTTTGGGGTCTTAGGATCTAAATCTGTCTTTTCAGTGTTTTCTTCTAAAATTTAAATGGCAGTTGCTATAGGCATTACGTAGAGGCTGCTTGGTTCCTGGCCACACTATGCCACAGCACAGGTGTGGCCACGCCACAGCTTAGGCGCTGATTTTGGGCGCCACAGTTTAGGCATGAAAACACACGGAAACAAGCTAGTTTTCTGTGGCATGCTGAAGCTTACGTTAAGTCCAAGCAGCGGCCAGACTTTTACGGCGGTGCCGCAACCTTGGTGTGGCGAGGTGTGGTGTCAAACCAAACGTCACGTAGTCATAGGTTTCCATGTTCTTTTTAATCTGGCATTTGTGATTTATGAAGTGGTACTTAAGCTTTTTTTTTGGAGCTTGAGCGTGTGTTAAGGGTACTCGACTGATCCTGAGATATTTCTTCAATTCAGATTAGTTATTAATAGCCAACCCTGGTATTTGGAATTTCTGCAGAAACCTTATAATACTCTAGGCTTGCTAGGTGCCGCCATAGCTGTTACTGAATTTGAAACCGTATTGCCTTTTAAAAATGCAGGAAAATAACAAGATTGAAATAAAAAGATTTGACAAGGAAAGACGCCGTGATTTCATCGAGATGCTGAAAGGTTTTGTTGTAAATCAGGTATGAGTACTACAGTTAGTACATTGTTCAACAAGGAAAGACCCTATGAATATCCCCTTCGTACATTTGATGACAAAAGGGTGCGAGACAGATATAGCTATCTGGTTTAACCGCATAACCTTTTTCTCTTCGATTGTTTTCTGCAGGTCTCATATTCTGACAATTTTGCTAACATGTGGACAAAGGTAGCAGAGGAAACAGAAATATACACAAACAGAGCCAACTGATGTACTAGCCTGTATAGGGGAGTATAGAGTAGTTGATTTGGATCTTATCTGCTCCGACGTCCTGTGACACAACCATTCTTGACTCCTCCCCAGTTTTGCCACCTTGGGTTGGTTGTAATGCCACGAGTTATGTGCAGCCGTGATATTGAATTGCGGCAGATGAGCTTGTGTGGGAATTTTCTCGGTGAAACTGAGGCCAATGGGCTTCGATTATCATATGTTCTTATCCTGCTGTAGTAATGTGCGTGTATCTTGAAATTTTGCCGTGGATCGCACTCTGTGTATAAAGGAAACCGCTTTTCGGGGTTCAGTGTCATACGTTGCTGGATGCTGTGAGAGTAGGCCTGCGGAGCCTGCGGCTGTCATCTTTTCTTATCCACACATCCTTGACAATTTGCATGGTACCACAGTACAGTAGCATTTGATCTCTTGACGCCCGATTTGATCCTCAGTTCCTCACAGAGCACACAACCTTGCGATCCTCAGTTCACCACTTCACCGGCTGCGAGCAATGTTGTCCCACGCGCCGTCTCAATGCCCCGCCGCTTCCTTCAAACAGCGCCTCTCCTCTCCCCGCTCCCGCCTCGGCGCCAGTTGCAAACCCCTCGCGGCGACCGCCGCCTCCTCAGCCCGCCGCAGCGTGTCCGCGTGCGCTGCCTCTCGCCGCGGTTTCCTCCTCCTCATCCCCTCGCTCGCCGCCGCTTCCACCGTTCTCCGCACTCTCCCCTCGGCCGCCACCGAGTCCGATGACGCCAGCACCCCGTCCACACCGGCGCCGCCCCCTGACGAGCTCCCCTCCCCGCAGCCGACAGCGGAGGCGAAGGAGGAGGTAGAGGCTCAGCCTGAGCCCGAGGAGTCGGCTATGTCGAGGGTGTACGACGCGACGGTGCTCGGGGAGCCGGAGGCGTTGGCGGGGGACGCACGGGGGCGGGTGTGGGAGAAGCTGGCGGCCGCGAGGGTGGTCTACCTCGGCGAGGTCGAGTCCAAGCCCGATCCCGACGACCGCGTGCTGGAGCTCGAGATCGTCAGGGGCCTCGCGGGCCGCTGCATCGACGCCGGGAGGGGTCTGGCGCTCGCGCTCGAGGCGTTCCCATGCGACCTGCAGCAGCAGCTCGACCAATTCATGGACGGCAGGTGCGGTGCTGTTCTCCTTCTGCGTTTTACTTTGTTGCTAGTTGTTCGCGCATTGGTGAAATTGTGGGAAATTTGGCTCTGCTGTTGTAGCTTAGGTTTCGTAAACACGACGCGACAGGTCTCCACAAACAAAGTTGTGGTAGGCCTATATTGGTGTTTCGAAGAAGAATTCTGATTATATATGTCCCAGCGTCATTTCTGGATATTTCAGATAGCTCATAGTTACAAACTTATAATGTGTCAGCTTAGCTGCGATTGGCAATGACTGTGAGTGTTTATGGATGTATTTGGATGATGACACTTAGATTAAGCAGCAATAGAGTGCACTCTGTACTTTGTAACCTCGTAGTGATCTGACAGAATTATTGGAACACCATGCCGAGTTAGTAGACAGAGTTTGTGATTTTTCCTTTGCCCTGATTTCGGTGGTGGATGAAAATCTGACTGTTCGGTATGGTAAAGGGTTCAAATCCTGATTTGTTCCTTTTATATCTCCCCGTATCTGTTTTTTCCTTCCTGTGCTATTGTGCTTTGCATAATCCCAAATCAGTCTTTCACCTGACCACCTACATCTATTATCATTTTCAAAGAAGGATCCTGAGCGACTGAGCCAACATATAAGGCGAAGCTGCTGTTTAGTTTGTAAGAAGTGCCTATCATTGTGTGCTGAACGTAGTAACTTTTCCATGCCAAGAACCTAGGATTAACACTGATGTAGTGGTCACGTATAGTCTGGTTGAGACAAATTTGTATACTTCTGTATTTGTCCTGCCTCCTGGGACATCCAGTTATCTGGATTACTGACAAAATATCTTTTGATGATTAAACTTTGCACTATCCATTTAATAGAGCCAAGAGGTTAGGTATCTTTGTTACTTGTGACAGACTAACGATACAAAAATTAGTTTGGGGTACCAGTTCTTGGCTGGTAACCTTTATCTCCTCAGAGGGTTTTGTTTTTGTAGAATTTGGAGGAAAGCTCTAAAACTCGACACGGATTTATCGTCTGTCCATTAGTATAAATATATGTAATACATGGGCCGGGCCCAAAACACCCAAAAACATACATAATGACCCAACAATTTTCTCCATCATAAATTCACAATTTCTAAATCACAAATTATTTCACCAATCCCTATTCAAATTTAGGTATGAATGTTTCTAGCAAGGATTTGTTATCCAATACCCACTTGGAAAAGTAGCTACCAGCCTACCACTGCAACCATGAGGATTTGAAACCCTTATGTGCAGCATAGCTTTTATGTTTGCTGCTCCCTAATAGTGTGATGATTTTCATCATGATAAGGAGACAGCATTCTTTGCAGATCACGGTTAATTGAAGCCTAACATTAATGTAATGTCGATGAACAGTTATAGTCTACAACAGCTTTTATTTTAAGAACCAGACTTCCTTTCAACAAATGTTGACAAGCTTATGCTTTATTTAGGATTGATGGCAGAATCTTAAAGTTGTACACGTCGCACTGGCCGCAGAAGCTCTGGGAGCAGTACGAACCTCTTCTGAATTACTGTCGTGATACTGGAATTAAGCTTATTGCTTGTGGAACGCCACTGGAGGTGATTGCTAGCTTTTAAAATCAGTAAGTTAGGATGTGAATAATGTAGACACCCTTTTTTATCAGTACCATATAGCAACAGTGACTCAAGTCTTCAAATGCTTGATTCCTGGAAACTGTCTCCGTGGGTTTTTACGCAGTTTCTTAGCATACATGGTATTAGCATGATTTTGTATCCAGAAAACTCCATATAAACTAGTGAAGGAACCTTATTTTGCAAACTTACAATACAGATTGCTGCTGTGGTATTATGACTCATGATGTGTATTCTTCTGTTCTGAATTTGCATGCTACACTTCTATACTCCCTCCAAGTTGCTAAAGGAAGTCGTTTAGGACATTGACACGGTCTCCAAAACATAACTTAGACTACTACCTTTTGCTATAAAATATTTATAAAATACATTTATAGTGTAGTTCTATGAAATCATATTTCAGTATGAATCTACTCATATCATTTTCACATTTATAAACTTTAACGCATAAAAATGTTTGCAACCAAAGTTTAAAAAGTTTGACTCAGGACAATCTCAAAACGACTTCCTTTAGTGACATGGAGGGAGTACTTTGTTTTATGTAATTATAAGCTTCTAAGTCCAACTTCCATCAGTCAGTTTGATAGATATAATGTTTCTTTGTTGAGCAGGTGAAAAGAACTGTCCAAGCAGCTGGGATTAGAGCTCTCACAAAAGCAGAAAGAGAAGCATATGCCCCTCCAGCAGGCTCAGGCTTCATCTCTGGTTTCATGTTTAGCTCAGGCCGGTCATTGATAGACAAGATCTCATCAATGGATGACTCTATGTTTGGCACTGCTTCATACTTATTAGAACAGACAAGAGTAGTTGATGATTATACCATTTCCCAGATTATTACAAAAGAACTCAATGATGGAGATCTTTCACGGTTGCTAATTGTTGTGACGGGTGCAAGCCATGTTATGTACGGACCACGAGGAAGTGGTGTTCCTGGAAGAATATCGAAAAAGGTGCCAAAGAAAGACCAAGCTGTGGTACTGCTTGATCCTGAAACACAGGTTATAAGGAGGGAAGGTGAAGTCCCTATTGCTGATTTCTTATGGTATTCAGCAGCTAAACCTTGCACTAGAAATTGCTTTGACCGTGCTGAGATTGCTCGAGTTATGAATGCTGCTGGCAGGAGGCCCAATGCTTTACCTCAGGTCTGCTGCTTGATCTTTACTGGCCATGATTTTGGTAGAAAAAAACAATAGGCTGCATAGAAATACTTTGCTTAGGATTTTTTGGGTCTTTTATTGGTCAGTTGTGTTAGACAGGCTGCTATGCTTAGGGCCTTAGGCCCATGTGCTTTATGCAGCCATATTGCCGCACAGTAGTAAGATTTATTACGGAAGGATTTCCACTGCTGGTAATATTTATATAAACCAAACCCGAGGACATCTACTGTTCCCGTGTGCAAACCTTGCTTACTAGCTGTATCCGGTATCAGGTCAGTAAACTGTACTGGGATTTAGTAGGAGGCAGGCCGTCAATGTGATTTTGAGTACATGACATGAGAAAGAGTAGCTAATGAAATGTAGATTCTTAGTAATACAGTAACATCTTTCTCCTGTGAGGCCAAACATTTCTTTATTCAATGTAGTAAGATCTTTCTTCTGTTGGAAAAATATTTCTTTACTTGGTAGTAGCATATCTTATTTGGCTCATTGCACTCTTGCACTGAACATTTCAGGATCTTCAGAAAGGAATAGATCTTGGTGTCGTTTCTCCTGAGATATTGCAGAACTTTTTTGACCTTGAGAAATACCCTGTTATGGCAGAACTGATTCATCGATTTCAAGTAAGACTATTCCACCATTTGACTTCACTCCTCATTCATTGCCTCTCCTATTAGTTTTATTAGTTGATGTCTCTGAATACACCTCCTTGATGAATACACTTCTCTTGATCTATGAAAAGAATAAGTAATGGAATCTAGTGATGTATAAATCATGGCTAGGCTGAATTTTGTTTTAAAAGATCAACTTCTACAGGGCTTCCGAGAGAGATTGTTGGCGGACCCTAAATTCCTTCAGAGATTAGCTATTGAAGAGGCTATATCAATAACAACCACTCTACTAGCGCAGTATGAAAGACGGAAAGGAAGATTTTTTGAAGAAATTGATTATGTCCTTACAGATACTATTAGAGGATCTGTTGTTGATTTCTTTACGGTGTGGCTTCCTGCTCCTACTATTTCAGTCCTTCAATATGCTGATGATGGTTCTGGTCAGAGTTTGGAGTTTGTCAGAGGCCTTCTAGGATCATTGCCTGATAATGCTTTCCAAAAGAATATTTTGGGTCAGGATTGGAGCATCAAGCAAAGAATTGCAGCAGTCCTAGTTGGTGGTTTGAAACTTGCTAGTGTTGGTTTCATTTCTAGTGTGGGAGCTGGAATTTCCTCAGATCTCGTGTTTGCTGCCCGAAGAATCGTTAAACCTTCAGAAATAGTGGAAGCAGGAAGGAAGAGATCTCCTATCTGGAAGTCGGCAGCCGTTTATAGTTGCTTTCTTGGAACATCAGCAAATTTACGGTATCAGGTAATTTATGGAAACAACCTACTTACTTTTGATTTGAGGACCTAGGTTCCATTTTTTTATTTCTACTACATTTTGCATAATCTCGTTGTACCTGTTAGAGTGGAATATTCAGTTGTATTCCTCCAAGTTTAGAAGGGCGGGTATATAATATACATGGGCCTCTATATGGGCCAAACTCTATATTCACTCTATACTCCAAAACCTCCCCCCCCCCCGCAGTCTGAACTACAGACGCAGCGGTGTGCAAGACTAGAAGTACATACAAAGAAAGGACACACATCCTCCCGCAGTCACAACTAGCCACTGGCAACATTGAGTCTGGAGCGAAACTCCGAGAACGTCGAGGAGGGGAGCCCCTTGTGAAGATATCCGCGAATTGTGAGGTGGTCGGTGGTGACTTGGTCGCGAACAAAGTGCAGGTCGATCTCCACATGCTTCGTCCGCTGGTGCTGAACGGGGTTGGTGGAGAGGTAGACGGCGTTGACATTGTCGCAGTAGACAAGGGTGCTCTTGACAAGCAGCCTGTGAAGCTCCGCCAAGATCTGTCGAAGCCAGGACGGCTCAGCCACGCCGTTAGGCACGTTGCGGTACTCAGCCTCGGCACTAGACCGGGAGACTACTGGCTGACGCTTGGACGACCAGGAGACCAGGTTGCCGCCGAGAAAAACAGCATACCTAGAGGTGGACCGCTGAGTGTCGAGGCAGCCAGCCCAGTCTACATTGGAGTAAACCACGAGTTCGGTGGAAGGAGAACGGTGGAGAACCAGGCCGTAGTCCACAGTGCCTCGGACATAGCGAAGAAGACGCTTCAGGGCAGCCAGGTGCGACTCCCAGGGATCATGCATATGGAGACAGACCTGCTAAATCGCATATGTATGTCCGACCGGGTGAAAGTGAGGTACTGCAGGGCTCCCGCAAGACTCCGATAGGCAGTCGGATCAGCAACAGGATCACCCGTGTCTGCAGAGAGCTTGGCCTGAGTGTCAACAGGGGTAGAGCATGGCTTACGGTCAGTCATCCCTGCCCGCTCCAGAATATCAAGTGCATACTGTCGCTGGTGAAGGAAGAGGCTAGAGGGGTGATGCTCAACAGTGACACCCAAGAAGTGGTAAAGGCGGCCCAAATCCTTCACGGCAAACTCGTGCTGCAGTGACTGTATGATGCGCTGAAGCAAAGTCTGACTGGATGCTGTAAGGATGATGTCGTCAACATAGAGCAGCAAATATGCAGTCTCAGTGCCACGGTGGAAGACGAACAGAGAGGTGTCTGACTTGCACTCAGTGAACCCCAGGGAGAGCAAGAATGTGGCGAACCGAGAGTACCATGCCTGTGGTGCCTACTTCAGACCATAGAGAGACTTGTTGAGCCGGCAGACCATATCTGGACGACCGGAGTCCACAAACCCCGCTGGCTGGCTGCAATATACAGTCTTGGTCAAAGTGTCATGAAGGAATGCATTCTTCACATCCAGCTGATGCACGGGCCAGGATTGCGAGAGGGCAAGCGAAAGGACGTGCGCACTGTCGCCGGCTTCACCACTGGACTGAAAGTCTCATCATAGTCCACGCCAGGCCGTTGGGTGAAACCCCGTAGAACCCAGCGAGCCTTGTAGCGCTCCAGTGATCCATCGGCCCGGCGCTTGTGTGTCCAGATCCACTTGCCGGTGACGACGTTGCAACCAGACGGACACGGTACGAGGTCCCACGTCTGGTTAGCAAGGAGGGCCGCATACTCTTCCTCCATCGCCCGATGCCAGTTCGGATCGGCCAGGGCATCGCGGACGGAGGAGGGTACCAGCGAGATCCCCGACGAGATCCCGACGACGGAGAGAGCCGCGGGTCGGAGAGCCCCAGCCGCCCGCCATGTCACCATGGGATGGCTGTGACCAGGGTCCCGATGGATGGCTGGTGGGTGGTACACGCCCGGATCTACGCGGGAGCGGATCCGAGGGCGGGCAGGCGACGCCAGGGGAGTAGGCGGTGGCGGCGGCGGCGGCGGAGACAACGCCGGTGGAGCCGGTGAAGAAAACAACAGCGCTGGTGCCGGGAAGCCCGGGAGGCACAGGTGGGGCCGGTAAAGGCTCCGGGCCCGCGTTTGGCGCAGCAGGGGGCTCCGGGGCCGCTCGTGGCGCGGTGGAGGGCTCCGGGGCCGCGCGTGGCGCGACTGGGGGCACCGGTGCGACACACGGGGCAGTAGGGGCCACCAGGAGGGGTGACACTGTACCTGAAGGTCCTGTAGAGAAAGGGTAAACAGAAACTGGTGGGTGAACCAACGGGTCAGTCGGAAACAGGGACTCTAGCTCAGGGTCGGGAGAAGGTGTGGGAGAAGTGGAGTAGGGGAAGTCCGACTTGTCAAACACGACATGCCGGGAGATGAGGATACGGCGGGAGGTAAGATCAAAGCATCGGCACCCCTTGTGGTTAGCGGAGTAACCAAGAAACACACAACGAGTCGAGCGGGGCACGAGCTTGTGGGGAGCAGTGGCGGAAGTGTTAGGGTAGCACGCGCACCCAAAGACATGAAGGTGATTGTATCTGGGAGGGGTACCGAAGAGAGCTTGGTGTGGAGTGGGGGTAGAGATAGCAGTGGAGGGGAGGCGGTTGAGCAAATAAGTAGCAATATGGAGAGCCTCAGCCTAGAATCGGGCAGGAAGAGAGGTCTGGATAAGAAGGGTGCGAATGACATCGTTTGTGGTGCGAATCATCCGCTCAGCCCTGCTGTTCTGAGAGGAGGTGTATGGACATGACATACACAGCTGAATCCCCTGAGAGAGAAAGAAGTCAAGAGAAGTGTGGTTATCAAACTCACGACCATTGTCACACTGAGCAGCCTTCACAGTGCGACCAAACTGAGTAGAAACCCAAGCAAAGAAGTGGAGAAGGGTAGGGAGAGCATTAGACTTAGCTCGCAAGGGAAAAGTTCAAGAGTAACGAGAAAAATCATCCACCACCACTAAGTAATATTTATAACCAGAAATGCTAAGTACAAGAGATGTCCATAAGTCATTAAGTCATAGTGAACAAGATCAAAGCCATGACTAGCATGCGAAGAAGAAGAAGAAAAAGGAAGTCGAACATGACGACCCAACTGGCACACATGAAAAAGATGCTCATTAGGAGCCCTAGTACATGGGAGACCTGTACTACGACTGAGACGGGCCAAAACGTCGCGGTCGAGATGACCGAGCCGTCGGTGCCAAGTCGTGGAAGTAGAGGTGGTGGCGAAGGGAGCTGATGAATCAGAAGAAGTCGAAGTTGGAGCAGCGAAAGACGGGAGGCAGAAGGTGTAAAAGGGTCCGGAGCTATCACATCGGAGGAGTGGACGCCGAGAAGTCAGATCCTTCACAGTAAGACCAGAAGAGTCAAATTCGACAGAACAAGAATTGTCAGCAGTAAACTGACGAATAGAAAGAAGATTGTGAACCATCTGAGGGGCAACAAGAATATTGGAAAGACGAATAGGACCAGGAGCATCCCCCAGAAGTGACAGGAAGGCAGGAATCATTCCCCACCATGATGGAGGAAGGACAAGAGGCAGATGGGGAGGAGATAGAAGAAAGTATACCCGAATGAGGGGTTGTGTGGTACGAGGTCCCCGAATCAGCGATCCACTCGACGTTGATCCCATGGTGCTGAAGGACTGAGCCAGCGCAGCCTGGTCCCATCCCCCAGGCCAGAAATGAGGTAGACTGGGTTGGGCAGGTGGAGACCAGGACGTCAGGGCCGAAGGAGCAGGGACAACGACCAGAGCTGCGGGCTGGTGCAGAGGACGAGGCCCTCCGCCCGGAGCCTGGAATGGCCACATCGAGATGCACCCTGACCATGGGTTGGAGAAGGATGACCAGGGTGCACCACCATGAGCCAGAGATGAGCCACCCGGAGCAGGTGGAGTCTGTGGGCCCCGACGTCCCCCACCAAAGCTACCACCGTGACGCCCCCCTCGGCGACGACCACCACGGTTCCCCCCACCCCCGCTCGGCCCGGGGGGAGGAGCACCAATGAAGGTGGTGGCCGGCGGAGTCGCGGAGGTCGGCGGTGAGGCCACAAGCGCGGTGGAGGAAGACGAAGGGGTCAGAGGCGCCTGGGGACGTCGTGTGAGCTCCTTCAGGACAAGGTCGTCCCGGACCTGCAGGTAGGTGGGGAAAGGCTGCTGCCTGGTGATCCAGTCCAGTGTGTGGTCATATGTGTCGTTGAGGCCACGGAGGATATGGAGCGCCAGGATGCGGCCCTCCACCGGGCAGCCAAGATCCGCAAGAGAGTCAGCCATGCTCTTCATCTTGCGGCAGTACTCCCCGACGGAGAGGTCACCCAGCGCGAAATTGGCGAAGGCTGCACCGAGCTGAAGGGTGCGGGTCTCGGCGTGGCCGAGAAACTGGTTCTCATGGGCTAGCCAAGCAGCGTGCGCGGTGCCTCCAGGAGGGTTGATAGAAACCTAGAGGTCCTGGGCGACGGTCCCCGAGATCCAGGACAAGACGACGGTGTCGAGGAGGTGCCAGGTCGGGTCCCTTGCGGCCTCAGGGGTGTTGGCGAGGACGTGGTTGGTGAGGTGGTAGTGTCGGAGAGCCATAAGGACCTTGTCCCGCCAGCGGTTGTAGGAGGTGGATTAGGAGTCGAGGACGATGCTGACCAGCCCCGGGATGTGCTGAACACCAATGGCCTGGAGGTGGAGCTGGTCGACCACCTGATCGGGAAGGTGGCCGCAGGAGCCCTCGAGCGGAGGCGGGCGGGAAGAAGAAGCGACCACCGGATCGTGAAGGTGGCCGCGGGAGCCCTCAAGTGGAGGCGGGCGGGAAGAAGAAGTGCCGAAGTCGGTGTAGGGGACAACGGGCTGCAGGCCGGAGGCGGGATGGAGGTAACGCTCAGCCTCGGCGACCCGACGAGCAAGAGCGTCCGCAGTCGCACGCTCACGTGCCCAGGTGGCGGAGGCCGCGCGAACCCGCTCCTCGGACGCCGCGGCCTCCGCCTTGGCCGCACGGAGGGCGGCGGTGAGGGCGGCTTCGGCCGACACGGCCCTGTCGGAGATCTACTTGCCTGTGTCGAGGAGAGGAGGGCGACCCGCTGAGCCTGCGCTGTCGAAGACCCGTATGCCTCTGTCGAGAGGGAGGGAGCCCGCATAGCCTCTCGGGCCCACGATGGCCGCGAGGTCGGTGAGATCCGCAGGGTCGGTGAGGCCTGCAGCCGTCGCGAGAGCCGCGAGCTCGCCGTGGTAGGCGGCAGCGACGACTGGGGTCAGAGGTGGGGGCCGCAGCATGGGGTCCATGGTGGGGCCCACGGCCGGCCCTGTGGGCGCCTACAGATCTGCAGGATGGGCCAGAGGCGGCTGCAGTAGATGCGGCTGCAGGAGAGGCAGCTCGGGCGGCAGCAACGGCGGTGGTGGTGGCGCAGATCGACCGGCGGCGGCTGCAGCAGCGGCGGCGGTGAAATCCACGCCAGTTGGCTGGAGATCGGCGGCGGCCGGATCCGCGCGGCTGTGCTGCTGCTGCGGAGGCGCCGACGGCCTCGTAGGGACTGTTGGAGCAGAGGAGAATGGAGAGGAGGAAGGGAGGGGAGGAGCCGGTTGCCGGCTGCCGGCCATGGCGGCGGCGGCCCAGAGGTGGCGGCTGGTGGTGAGAGGAGAAGAGGGAAACCCTAACCTAGTCTGATACCATGTTAGAGTGGAATATTTAGTTGTATTCCTCCAACCCTAGAATGGTGTGTATATAATATACATGGGCCTCTATATAGGCTAGCTATATGGGCCAAACTCTATATTCACTCTATACTTGTTAGACATGTATAGCCATAGGATAACTTGTCATGTACAGCTAATTGCTTTCCTTGTACACCAAGCCTTATTGGCTATATAATAGAGGTCACCCCCCTCCTTTGGTGTGTGGTGTTTTACCTAATCTACTTCTCTACATGGTATCACGAGTTCGGGCTCCCCCCTGATTCGTCCACCTCCGCTGCCCTAGTCGCCGTTCTTCCTGGACGTCGACTTCTCCCCTCGCGGCCAACTCCTGGCCACGAGCTCCTCTCTCCACGCCGCTAGCAACCCCTGCCGCCCTCCCCTCTACCGATCCCATCTGGATTGGCCTCTTTCCTTTGACCGATCCAATCAGATCGACCCCTTCCTTCTCTGCCGTCAGTTTCCTTTGGCGGCTACCCTTCCCCACCGATCCAATCTACTGGATCGTTTCCCTCCCTTCCCTGCCGCCGCCTCTCCCTGTGGCTGCGACCTCTCTAGTCTGCCGATCGCTCCATGATCGGTTCCTCCCTTCAGCCGATCATTTCGACTGAGTCATCCTCCTCCTCCTCCACCCTCTCTTCTTCCTCCTCTTCCTCCATGGCCTCAGGTGACAGCGCCGGCACCATCTTCATTCATCCCTTCGCCACGGTCGCCGTCAAGTCCCATGTGCCCATGATGCTGGAGTTGAAGAATTCCAACTTCACCCAGTGGTCTCAGTATTTTCGCACCATGTGCGGGAAGTTCGGCCTTCTCTCCCACCTCGACGACCCGGTCCCTGCGTAGCCCAATGACCTTTGGGAGCAGGCGGATTTCTGTGTCTGCAATTGGATCTTCGGCTCCGTCGACAACTCCGTCCTCTCCATGGCGATGCAGGTCCCCGATCAGTCGGCCCGTTCCCTGTGGGTCGCCATCGACGGCCTCTTCAAGGCAGTGTTATCCTAGACACTAGACGCTCGATAGTCAGTCACCCTCCGTTTAGCGTTTAGACGGTTTAGGCGATATATTAAACGGTCTAGACGGTTTGCACTGTAGCACCAAATAAAAATACAAATCTAATATTATAGTTCCATAATGCATTTTTTCTAGTGCACTTTGAGCTATGTAATAGCTGCACAGTTGGACATTGATAATTAGACATAGTGATATACACATAATGACATGTCACACTGTATTATAATACATACTCCATACTTTCATAGAATATAGATAATACTTAGTACTTTAGACTTAATTAGACTCCATAGTTCCAGCGCCCAACGTTTCCCTCCAGGCATATTTTTCTATCGCCTAAACAACCATCTAGTCGTCGTCTAACCAGTCTACACGCGTTTAATTACTGTTTAATTCAAGCGTTTAAACTGTCTTTGACTGGTTTGACCGTTTAAACGCGTCTACCGTTTAATTGGCCGACTAGGGCATAAACTACACGCCTACCCTTCGTCTAGCGTTTAAACGCGTCTAGACGGCCGTTTAAACGCGTTTAGGCGAACACTGCTTCAAGGCCAACCAGGCGCCTCGGGCGATCTTCCTGAGTCACGAGTTTCACTCCATGACTCAGGGCGATTCCTCCATCGACGACTACTGCCTCCGCATGAAGACCACCGCCGACAAGCTCCGCGACGTCGGCCAGCACGTACCTGAGCCCACCCTCGTCTTCAACTTGTTGCGTGGGCTGAACAAGACCTACTCCAACACCGCCGACCACATCGCCGCCACCAACCTAACCTTCGCCTACTCTCGCGATCAACTCCTCCTCAAGGAGCTTTGTCTGACCAACGAATCCAAGGTGGAGGCGGCCACTGCTCTGGTTGCTGGCTCTGCCCCCTCTTGCGGTGGCTCTGGTTGCCGCTCCTCTTCCAGCAGTAGCCCCAGCAGCAGCAGCGGCGCAGCAACAAGAAGGGCGGCAGGCGACAGGGCAACGGTGGCTATGGTCCCAACGGCGGCCACGGCTGGTAGTCTGGACAGCGCCAACCCGTACCCAATGGACCCTGGTTCTGCATGTCTCCCGGTGGGTAGACCTGGTTCTCTCAGAATGGCGGCGGCGGACAGTCGGGTGGACACCTGTCTGGTGGTGGTGGGCAGCCCTGGCGCCCCAACCAGGGGGTGCTCGGCTCCAGTCCTCACCAGGCTCACACCGTTCGAGCCTCTCCATGTGTCGGCGCCCTCACCTTCAGCTAGCCAGCCGTCAGGCCCCTCCTGGGATCAGGCCGGCCTGATCGCGGCACTGCAGCAGATGTCCATGCAGGGCAACCCTATGTGGGTTGTTGACTCCGACGCCTCCTCCCACATGTCGTCCACGGATGGTATGCTGCTCAAACGCCTTCCCACTCCCTCTACTTCAATTTTAGTAGGCAATGGTCATAGTATCCCAGTTACGTCTCACGACCACTCTATTTTGTCCACCCAAGCGTCCAACTTTGCCCTTAACAATGTTCTTGTCGCACCATCGTTAGTTCAGCATTTACTTTCTGTCCGCCAATTCAGTCGTGACAATCATTGTTCCATCGAGTTTGACGCCTTTGGTTTCTCTGTTAAGGACATTCCGACGGGGCGCGTGATTCTTCGCTGCAATAGCGACGGGGATCACTACACCTTGCCGCAGTCCACCACTGTCGGACCTTTTGAGCTTGTTCATTGTGATGTTTGGACATCGCCTGTCCTTAGTAATTCTGGTTTCTCATACTATTTGGTGTTTTTGGATGATTACACCCACTATTGTTGGACCTTTCCCCTCAGGCGCAAGTATGATGTCCATCAACACATCGTTGAGTTTGTTGCTTACGCTCGCACCCAGTTTGGTCTTGCCATTAAGTGTTAGCAGACTGATAATGGCACGGAGTTCAAAAACAACGCCACCACCACCTTCTTGGCGGCTCATGGCACCCTGTTGCGTCTCTCGTGTCCTTACACCTCCCAACAGAACGGTAAGGCTGAACGCATCCTTCGCACTCTCAACAACTCAGTTCGCACACTCCTCATCCATGCCTCCATGTCACCATCCTATTGGACAGAAGCTCTCGCGACTACCTGTTATTTACTAAACAGGCGCCCCTCCTCCTCCATTCACAATGAGGTACCCTACACTCGCCTTCACCGCAAGGCGCCCACCTATGATCATCTACGCGTGTTTGGGTGTTTATGCTACCCCAACCTCCAGGCCACGTCTGCTCATAAGCTCTCTCTTCGCTCCACGGCGTGTGTGTTTCTAGGGTACCCCACTGCTCATAAAGGCTATCGCTGCCTTGACCTGTCCACCCGGCGCATCATTATTTCTAGGCACGTCATTTTCGACGAGTTCAGATTCCCGTTCGCTGATGTCTCCCCAGCCGCGCCCTCCTCCTCTTTTGATTTTCTGCTTGACGATACTGTGGATACTAGCCTTGCTCTACTAACCCTACAGCTCCACCGCGATCGTCTCGTCGACGACGACGAGCAGCCACCCCCTCCTCTATAGTCAGTTGGACCGGGTGGGCGTGGTTCTATGCCCCCGCCAGGTCCTGATGCTCCATCTCCGGGCGGGCGTGGCTCCGTGCCCCCGCTTGAGCGACCACTGGACTCGTTCCCAGCCTGCCGTATGTCTATGTACGGCGCCCGAGGACCACGGCTGCACCGACTGCTCCTCCGCCGGCTGCACCAGCGCCTCCGCCGATCCCTGTACCTGTCGCTACCTCCGACCCGCCCCGGAATGTGACTCGCACACAGTCTGGGGCGATTCCGCGCGTCATGTACAAGGGATTCTCCGCCACAACTCTGTCGCCTGTTCCAGCCAACTGTCGCAGTGGTCTGGCTGATCCCAACTGGCGAGCGGTTATGGCTGAGGAGTATCAGGCCTTGCTTGACAACGGCACCTGGCGTCTCGTCCCGCGCTCGCTTGGTGCCAATGTCGTGTCGGGCAAGTGGATCTTCAAGCACAAGTACCACTCCGATGGCACTCTCGCTCGTCACAAGGCTCGCTGGGTCGTCCGCGGATTCTCCCAACAGCACGGCATCGACTACGACGAGACTTTCAGTCCAGTGGTCAAACCACCGACCATTCGGGCTGTCTTGAGCATTGCCGCGTCCCGTTCGTGGCCCATTCGACAGCTGGACGTGAAGAATGCCTTTCTTCACGGTCACCTCGAGGAGACTACCTACTGCCAGCAGCCGCCGGGCTTCGTCGACCCGTCTTTGCGTCCGTGCTCCTCCCGCTGCGATTGCGGGCGGGTGTTAGACATGTATAGCCATAGGATAACTTGTCATGTACAGCTAATTGCTTTCCTTGTACACCAAGCCTTATTGGCTATATAATAGAGGTCACCCCCCTCTTTGGGTGTGTGGTGTTTTACCTAATCTACTTCTCTACAAATACTCCAACAGTACCTGAATGCAATTAGCATTGTACTGGTTTTTCTTATGATTTTGGGTACATCATACGACTAATTCAACCACTTAAAACCTTAAATTATTCCATAGAAGCATGAATGTTCAATATTTCCAGACAAGACCCAGATTTTGAAGTTCATGACATCCCAGCTCTATTTGGTTCAACCATGCACTCTCTGCCCCTCAATTTCCTTTTGACCAAGTGATACAGAAAGATTGTGCTGTTGTGAGCATGGTTCAAGCGCTTCTCTTCTGTATTTTTACACTATTTTCAGTCCAACTATTTTTACACTATTTTCAGTTTCCTGAGGACCTAGATTCCATTTTTTTATTTCAGTTTGCCAGTGAAAAAAGTTATGGGTAACTATTTTTTAAAGGAAAGCCCACAACTTATGTATTGCATTAGTTTCGGTTTAACACAGTTTATCTAAATTTTTTTACTAATTATGTTGTAGATTATTGCTGGTCTAGTGGAGTATCGGCTAGGAGAGAGCCTGGTTACATACTACAATCAACCACTTATTGCTGGTTTGTTGTCTTTTGTTGCGAGGACATTGAACTCATACTGGGGAACACAGGTTGGACATTTTCCCATTTCTTTTGTTCTCTGAGCATGTCTCAGTAGTTCTTTGAAGATTTTTATAAGAAGCAGTCATATATTTTAATAATACATGAAACTGGGTAGTAAGGTTATTGGATTTCTGTCCCATATTCTGATTCATGACATCGCTCCTGTTTGGATTGCTTATCATTTTAGATTGATGCAAGTAGAGCATACAGATGATGCTATAATTGTACAATTAATTCCTGCTCACTGTATGCCCATAGTTCTAACACTTAGCACTAAGAAATTAAGAGCTGCTTTTGGTGGAAAATGAAACTAATGAAAAACTATTTGCAAAGGAAATCCATCTTCTTAAACGCCGAGGTAGTCATGCACTCCTAGCTAGCTCAGTTCTCATTGGACTAACATTTTCTGAGGCAGTTGTTATCTTGTCATTATCACCAACTTTAAACCCTTGAAGGAATTTCCCTATGTTAGTTTATGCATTATTGACTTGCTTGATATGCATAATGCTTCTATGCAATCTTAGGAGGAAATCCACATACTAACTTTAAGCAAGCTAAGAGCCTGATATTTTACACAAGAGAGTAACGCTACGACACAAAAGTGCCTTTTCATTCTCCTCACTGCCTATTCTTTTTGCTGCAGCAATGGGTTGATCTTGCGCGGTACACTGGAGTACAGAAGAGTGAGGAAAAGCCTCCTGCTGTTGAGGCCACTACGCCACCTGAATCAGCACAGTTAGATAGTTGTACGACTGAAGGACACAATTTGGAGGACAGTCGTAATAACACAAATGAATCAAGTGGTCCTAGCCAGTGATTGGGTTACTTCGCGGGTTGCTGAAGATCACAGAGCCTACACTTTCAAGTGAAATTGGCCACCTTCTATGAGATTAAGCCTCAGTCTTGGAATCACAAGGCGTGGAGGAAATATTAGCTACAAGCATTTGTTCGCTTTCTTTTTCAGCGTCCCACCGTTTTTCTATAGTAAATACTGTTTGTTCTTTATCCATCTTAAATACTGTTTGTTCTTTATCCATCTGTAAGAACTCTTGCAATCCCTAGAGGATTTGCAGCAACGAGGGCTGTAGCCTGTATAACATGTTGTTTATTCTGGTTTTGATTGAATAATAGTGATACTAGAAAGTTTGACTGGCGAATCCTCTAAAGAAGTTTGGCAGTGGCAGGTCTGGCCGTCGCAAACGGTTCTTTCGGCTTCAATAGAGCCAGAAGTTTCAGAGTGAGAGCAAGTTCTCTTCGCCATCTTCTGAGAAGTATGGTAGGTAAGCTAGCTAGTTTCTCTCGAAGAACTTCTTTTTCGTATTTTATTGTGTCACTGGCCAGCTATGGGCTCTGGCATGTTCGTCCAGTGCACCTGTGCTTCGTGCATGGGGAAGTGGTTGTCTTTTTATTCTGATTGCTAGCCATGTGTCCCTGGATACTTCTGTACGTGGCATCTCTTCCTGGAGCTCTCTCTGTGTGTATATATATACATGCGGCAATCAATGTTCTGCAAGTCCACAAGAAGAATAGGAGAAGTGAAGGTGGAAGGTGTTACACTGAGTTTTTAGAATGGCGAGTGCACAGGCGATGGGGCAAGGAGAACAAGATCACTTCGTTCTGAAGAGCGGACACACCATCCCAGCTGTTGGGCTAGGCACTTGGAGAGCCGGCTCAGATAGCGCTCACTCTGTCAAGATAGCCATCACCGAGGTAAGCTCTTCGTGACTGTTCTACCCAAACTTTCTCCATAACGTCCACATTTAGGAAAGTAAGGCACGTGGACTCTAATTGGCTGGACACAGTGCATAGCATAGTGGCCCACGGTTGGAATAAGCACGATAAGCTTTAGTTTGTGTGATTCCAATTTTTAGTTGCAAGATCCATACTTATTGTCGTTAAATCTTCTGTATTTGCATATAGAGGCACATCCTTTTCCTGTATGACTGAGAATTAAGTAAACAAGAAAGCCTTTTCTCCCAGTTCTGGTTTCTGCTATATGCATAGTAGGGATTCATCGACAGTAGTGCCCAACTAACCCACAGGTGTGGTGAAGCAAATAATTTTCTGAAATTTTGTGAGAAGTTCACGGCTGAAATTGAAACCTGAAATTTATAAATAATATATGAATGCATTTGTTTAAATGGAGGTGAACAGCTTAAAGGCCGTCCCTGTTGTAGGCTTGTAATGCTAGCTTATCTGAAGAATTTGCCAAAGTCGTTTAATTTATAATCTGAATTCTGCAGAGTATGTTTCTAATTCAATTGAATTCGCAATTTCTGGTTACCCTTGCAGGCTGGATATAGGCATGTGGACACGGCTGCTCAGTACGGGATAGAAAAGGAGGTACAAACCAAACTAAAATTATGTTTCTGTATTAACCTTGTTAGTGGCAGGTGATAAGTATATGTTGTAAAACATCCTCTGCCAATCAGGTTGGGAAAGGACTTAAAGCCGCAATGGAGGCTGGGATCAACAGGAAAGATTTGTTTGTAACATCGAAGCTATGGTACTCATATGCACAATTTACATATTGTCCTATGAATACCTAAATGTCAATAATTAATAGTATATTCTGATCACTGTGTGACTCCTTTCAGGTGCACAGACTTGGTTCCTGATAAAGTACGGCCAGCGCTACAGAACACACTCAAGGATTTACAGCTGGATTATCTTGATCTCTACCTTGTAAGAAACTTAAACCATTGACTTCCTATTGTTTCAGTTTTCCTGCTGTTAGCTGAAGTTTGTATGCTAAGCAAAGCAATATAGTGCTTATAGCTTCCATGTTGTCTTACAGTTTCTTTAGGTACCGGATCAACTTACACTAGCCTGCTTACCTATATGTAATATAAAGATACACAGCTCACCCTGTTATTTAAGTAACGATATGAAATTAATCTCTTTTGCATACAGAAATGTGATGAGTTCTTCCGATAGAATAATTTGACTTTCACTGACAAATGAACACAGATCCATTGGCCCTTCCGACTGAAAGATGGAGCGCATATGCCTCCAGAAGCTGGGGAAGTGCTGGAATTCGACATGGAAGGAGTGTGGAGGGAAATGGAAAGCCTTGTGAAAGACGGACTAGTTAAGGACATAGGTGTTTGCAATTATACAGTTACCAAGCTCAACCGCCTGATGCGATCAGCAAATGTTCCACCAGCTGTATGCCAGGTTCTGAGCTATTCAGAATTGATCCACTGCAACATATTGGCCAAATCGAACTTGAATTGACTGTTCTTTTACTTTGTTGGATACAGATGGAAATGCACCCTGGTTGGAAGAACGATAAGATTTTCGAGGCCTGCAAGAAGCATGGAATTCATGTTACTGTAAGATATTTCTTCTTAAATGAGATATGGCAAAGTGGTCTTAACTAATGTTGTGTCCTTTTTTAAGTGAAATCCCTAATTTCCTCTATCCAAGCACATTTTGATTTTCACAACAAAAATACTTACATTCTTGCGTATTCTTGTCACCATGCAATTTGCAGGCTTACTCTCCATTGGGCTCTTCAGAGAAGAACCTAGCACATGACCCGGCTGTTGAAAAGGTTCTGCTACTCAAACGAACAACAAGCATATAGTATTGCAGTTAAGTCCAAGCTCTTCGCTTATGTCCAGTGTCTAGTTCTTACTCCAAACATTTAACTGCAGGTAGCCAACAAACTGAACAAGACCCCAGGTCAGGTTCTCATCAAGTGGGCCCTTCAAAGGGGAACAAGCGTTATTCCCAAATCAAGCAAAGACGAAAGGATCAAGGAGAACATTCAGGTGTTTGGATGGGAGATCCCTGATGAGGACTTCAAGGTCTTGTGCAGCATCAAAGATGAGGTGAGGGCCACCGTAACTTTTGGGTTTAAGCCTAACTTAGCGCCATATCAGTATGTCTTATATGTTAAAAGCTAAGAAAAGATGGCCATTGAAAACTACTGCGGTAAATCTGGTACTTGATTTTTGGTGGTATCTTTGATGGACGATATGGTAGACTTCTTGGCATCAGCTGAGTTTGCAGCGCCACTTAATCTCTAAACGAACAGGTTCCCAATAGAGTCTGCAAACTAGTGAGATAATGTCGTTTTCACCCAAAAAAAGAATCGAAGTCTTCAGATAGAGGCATAGAGAATCATGTGATCCGTTTACCGCTGCAGCTAGCAATTAAATAGTATGTACACTAAAATAAAGTGAAAAGCCTGCCTTATTAGCAACAGTATTGCCTGATCTAACATGTGCGGACCCGTACTGCAGAAGCGAGTCCTGACGGGGGAGGAGCTCTTCGTCAACAAGACCCACGGGCCGTACAAGAGAGCATCTGAGCTCTGGGACCACGAGGACTGAGCTGAGCTGCCATGCCAGCTGAGGCATGTCGCACCCTGATGAACCGCGACGAGTGATGCGTGACAGCGGAAAGGAGCGTGGTGCCCCAATGCATTTTGCTTTCTCAAGCCGGCCTTCTCACGAGATGCAAAGAGTGTCTGTGCAAAACCCGTCCTGTGCTTGTACCATACCAGTAATAAACTGAATAAAAACGGTGCCCAGTTGTTTGCCTTTGCCCTTCGTACGTGCTTTCCTTTGCTGAACATTATTGCCTCAACAGCGACGCACACATTGCACAGCATGCCGCTGTTTGTGTGCCTGCAAATTGCAAATCTGCAGGATGCAAACCAACGACAACGAGATCCAATTTCTGCTTCTCTAGGATCGAAATGTGCTGTCTCGCACTCACGCTTACCAACCATAGTATGGACCACTGAGAAAACTTTTTATCTTAAGGCCTGGTTGGTACCGTCACAGCCATTATCATCTGCAGAAATAGCAATGCGTGAGCGGATCGACAGGCGGCAGGAGATTCCGGCGGCACGAACTGTACCCTGTACTATACTGTACGGCGCACGAAAGGACGGGACGAGACCGTATGCACGGCCATTTTCTATGTGCGTCCAAGTACGCTATAGAATTTTGTATAGGCGGGCGTCTCCAGTGGACCCGGGGAACCAGTGACACTCCAGTGGGCTTCTGAGCTCTGACACGCCAGGTAGCCAGCCCGGCAGTCCGGCACGGCCCAGGTTGGCCAGGCCGTGTGGGGCCAGCAAAGGGTTCAGAGGAACGCGGGAATATAATAGAATATAGTGCGGGTGCTTGGCCGGCCCAAATATTGGCACAGTAGATTGGATCTGGTGAGCGGGCGGTTGTCGAGGTGGCCGTGCCGCCGTGGCCAGTCAGATGCTCCGAGCCAGGGGAAGCTTCCTCGTGCATTCTCGCCCGCTCAACCCCCCCCCCCCCCCCCCCCGGCTTTCACCTAGACGAGGACTCGCATGTCGCATACGACTTGGTCATATTATTGCACATTTGCACACGCCAAGCGGTATCCAAATGTCCTCCGTTTGACGATGGAACGGTTTTTCGACTTTTAGCTTCGTTTCCTTTTGAAATGGATAGGGAAATTGATCATGTTTTTGCTAAATACTTCAAATTTGAAATGTGCATTTGAGCTAAGGAAAAAAAATTCAGAACCTGTCGGTTGAACTTCACAAAAAAAACTTTCAAAATGTGGGGTGAAAACCAAATCAAAGAAAGTTTCAAATTGGGAATTTACACTTTTTAAGATTTTTCTAGAACTAGCTAATCTTTAAAGTTTGGCCGTGATCTTTTTTTTTTTTGGAACCATCAAAGAAACCCCCAACCTATTTTCTTTTGAGAACAATATTCTAGACTTATTGATTCCCTCCCACGGACCCAATTTATTTTTAAATTTTTCTTTTGTTCTAGACTTGTTAATTCTCTCTTATAGAAAGTCGAACCCAAATCGGCTTTATACTAATGTATTCTAAACATTAGCCTAGGGACCTTTTCACAGACCGGGAACTATGGTCCTATCAAAAAGGATTATCGAGCTCCATGTAGTCCATGTAGGATAGTTTCTATGGCATTAATTAGGCTACTATATAGAACACTTTGCTCATGTGTCACTCTAATAAATGAGAGAGAATGAGAAAATGATGAAACTGGTGCATGAGACTCAGTGTCTACACGAGAACATGTGCAGTGGGCACTACACATTTATGCATTGGGGGAGTATGATGTCTTCATAATAAATAAGAAACAATTTTGATTGGTGGAGATAATAGAGAGTTGATTTATTAGGGACCACACTAAGAAATCATGGGTTGGAGAGTATAGTGTCTATAGTAGTGTGTTAATGATATGGCAACATGGACACCACCCATAAACACTATGGGTTGGGGATGGCCTAACTGAACCAGTGGAGATGCACACGTGCCGTCGTGCATTAGTCAGGTGTCTAAAACCACATTTCGATTTAGTTTATTGAAATCACTTGGGATGGACAAGCTCATAAATACACATTTCCGTTTAGTTTATAGATGCATTTGCACCTCTATTTTCCTAGTAGATGCTGATAATTTTCCTAAATAAAAATCTCCACACTAAAAGGTGGGGTAGAAAATATTCGACCCATCGGGGTAGACCTCCTCGAAGATGAAAATCCCTGAACCCCAGCTTGTAGAGATCACGAAGACAAAAAGGATTTGCGTAAAAGAATAGTACAACGCATTTGTAAGAGCATCTTTAAGGGATTATTTAAAAATGAATAGATCTGTAAAACAAACTAGCTAGTAAAAGAATGATGAAATCCAACAGTTTCTCCAAATGGAGCCCTGCTGCAGCCAGGCACCGCTCCCTGTTACGACTGTCGCCTTGTCCTGAGTCTCGACGAGCAGAGTCCGCGGCGATCATCGTCCACATCTGACATCTGCTGCGCTGGCGGCCGCGCCGCCATCAACCTCAACGGCGCCGTCCTCATCTCCTACACCCACCACGGGGTCATCTCCGACGCCGCGTTCGACGACGATGGGAGCAGGAGCTACGTGCTCGACGACGCCAAGAAACTGTCGAGCTGTTCGGCGACTTCGTGGAGCTGCTCGGGATGGTGACCGTGGGGGAGCTTGTGCCAGGGCTGGCATGGGTCGACACGCGCATGGGGCATGAAGCCAAGGCCACGAGCACGTCCGAGGAGGTGGGCTCATTGCTCGACTGTACATGTCGTTGCCGACCACCAGCAAAGCCGCTGCCTTGGCGCCCGGCCGGAGGGACATGGCCACCAGGACTTCCTGGACGTGATGCTGGACCTCAAGGAGACGGATTAGAAGAAGAAAACCAGCGATGGCCCCGTTTGACAACTCATTCATCAAGGCCATCTCTCGCCTCGCACGCAGTCGCAGGAACCGGAGCTCACCAGGAAGCGTAGCTCGTGCCGGCGCCGCATCATCCTCCAACTTTGACTCCGATTCGGAGGCCGGCGACAACAAAGAGCGGCGGCCCCTTCGTCAGAAGACGGTGCAGTCCGATGAGTGGGTGGGAGGGCGCGCGAGAGGTTGCGTTGCGAGCAAGGGCCGATTCGCCTGCGCGGAGGTCCGATTGGCTGCCGCCGTCGCCGTCGATTCGCCCGCACGAAGGAGCAGCGGAGACCGACGAGCAGGGAATCGACCTACGGGGCTCCGACGTGGCGACAGCCGGCCCCGCGAGCGGTGTTTTGTTGGCGGCCTACGATGCCGTCTCAGGCCACCACCGGGACAACCTGCCGTTACCGCCGATGCCGTCGCCGCAGAGGGCGTAGGAAGGCGAGGGCAACGCACGGGGGCGGAGAGCGACGCGTGCGGGGGAAGCAGGCAAGCAGCGCAGAAGCCGCGATGGGCGATGGCGAATGAGGGAGCGTAGGCAAAATTGCCTACCGATATTTACGGGATGACGAACGGGAAAGCTAGACGATGGTTTGGACTATTATGTTGGATTCTAGTTTTTGCTTTTTCTTTCTTTTTTACCTAGCTATGGCAATTCAAATAAGCTCTTGGAGTTGCTCTAAAACAGGAACAGAAATCTAACCTTGCATTTCGCCGCAAGACAGCCCAACTACTAGTGCTGTCTATGAGGGCGATCCATTGGTCACGAAAGCAGGCACGCAGCTCGTTTTCCTAGTCGAATATTTGTGATCATATATCTGCGCCGTACCCGTACCAGGTCGGAAGAAATCCCCACGACGCTGCATTCCACTATTCTGAGGGCGTGCAGCGCATGTAGGTGTATCGATCAGAGCCTGAGGCGTGACCGCGGGGAGCGGCGACACATTGGGCAAACATACCCCGCCGCCGAGCCGAGCCCCCCGATCGGGCAGCCGCAACGACGACACGCCCCCGTCTTGCGTCTTGGGATGCCAGCGGAGCGCGGATGTGTGACCTGCGGGGGGCGGCAAAGCTACCTTTTCCACCCGGGGACCAAGGGTGCCTGCGCCCAAAAGCACCCAACGCCACAGCTCCCTCCCTGCCTCCCCGTAGATCCCCTTGCCCCGCCAGCCCGAAGCGGTCGGCGTCAGGCCGTCAGCCGCCAGCCTCCACCCTCGACTCGACTCGCGCGAACGGCGTCGCGCCGCCGGCGCGAGGCGTCTCCTATTCGCTCGGCGCGCGCAGACGTCGCGTCGGGTTCCGAGGAATAACAGAGCACTGGTCAGCGATCAGGGGGGGCGGGGCAGGGTCTCGCAGGACGGCGGCCGCCGGCGCCGGGGACCGGAACCGGACGTGCCCGATTTGGCGCCCGGCAGCTTGGCGCAATGGCAGCCTTTCCGTGTGTCGTGTCGTGTCGTGTCGCCCCGCAGGCAGGCAGCTTCCTGGCTCAACTTTCTCGGCGGGTCGCCGATCAGGGGACTGCCTTTTCAGTCTGCCCCTCCTGTGCTCTGTGTGGTGCTCAGTGACACGACATGATGGCGGCAGCTCGAGCACGTTTTGTTCCGGGAACAATTCGGCTTTGCTGCCGTGCGTTCTAAGCTCTGAACGTTCCGGCGCACGTTCTGAATTTGCACACACACACGGCAACGGCAGCAATTCTAGTGGTCGATTTTCCAGCACCTGTCAAAACGATCGAGATACGTTTCGAGGAAAAGAAGAGGATGTTGGTGGAGAAATTCGTCTGCTCTTTTTTTTTTTTTTTTTTTTTGTCTCAGGCGATGCTCCTGCTAAGTTTTTGGGAATGTTCCCCGTGATAATCGTAACGTGACCGTGATATTGTGCTCGCGGTTTTCGTTCCTCATGATTGGTGGCGGCGAGCTTCCCTGCAGCTTCCTGGTCGAGTTGAGACACCGGGGAATTCGCATTATTGACCCACTAATCCAACACCGTGCGGTCTTGGTTTTTTAATCTTTGGGGGGACTTGCCCTGGAAAAGGCATCATTAACAGGGGCAGCCAGTGAAGGGGATGACTAAACAAAGAGGTTAATCGCAACCTGCAAGTCCAAAAGGAGACGAACATGCATTCATGGTGCTCGTCTCTTGTCTTATTTGTGCCGGATATGGTTGAGGACAAACTGGCTGGTTCGGACTACAGCAATAATACTACGCACACTACCAAACTGCATGCCAATCCCAACCGTTTCGATTGAGGTCAGGTCTTTTGTTTTTCTCATTTAGTTTTGATTAATCACAAAAGGCACTTTTTTTTGAAAAAAAAAGAAAGAAAGAAGTGATTGGGGCGAGAAAATTCGACCCTTTCCAACAAAAGAGACTCCATTAACCGATTTCGCTGCTCATAAATTAGCAAAAGAACACGATGGTGGCATCATAAACCCTGAACTAATGACATGGCAATATGTTTGGCGTAACAAATCACATTCACCTTAATTATTTGGCACAGCATAACAAGAAAAATATTTTTTTTCCTGAAAATGAAATAAAACAGAAGAGGATTAAATTTTTGCAGTGATGTTGTCATACATCACTTGCATTCAGAATCCAGACATATCTCATGTCTGCATGCTCTAAATTAATCGAGCATCAAGCTAAAACATGTAAACACTCTGTTCATGAATATATAAAAAAAAAAGGTGGTCCATGTACCCATTCCATTACTCACTTGAACATCCATGCGCCATGATGTGGGTTGCTCCGCCCGGCAAAACGGCTCTATATAAGCCCCGTAGCCTCTACCCGTGCCACCCGCTCATCGTACTAGCCAAGGCCAAGAGAGAGAAGCCTGGAGCCAAAGCTAGCCGGCGACGGGCATCTCCGGCTCCCGGCGCGACACGCTCACGCACCAAAGCAGCAGCAGCAGCCGCCGGGAGGCATAATGGGGAACAGCCTGCGGTGCTGCCTGGCGTGCATGCTCCCCTGCGGCGCGCTGGACGTCGTCCGCGTGGTGCACCTCAGCGGCCACGTCGACGAGTTCGCCTCCTGCCCGCTCACCGCCGGCGACGTCCTCGCCGCGCACCCCAACCACGCGCTCACCGACGCCTGGTCAGCCGGCGCCGCCAGGAAGATCGTCATCCTCTCGCCGGACTCGGAGCTCAAGCGCGGGCGCATCTACTTCCTCATCCCCTCCGCCGCGTGCTCTGCTTCCGCCGCTGACATGAAGATGAAGAAGCGCCGGAGCCGCGCCAGCAAGATGAAGAAGAGCGGCCACGGCCACGGCCACCGCAAGGGGGGCGAAGCGGTCGCGGCGAGCACGGCGGAGCAGGACAACTACCTGCGTGAGCTGCTGTCGGAGAAGCGGGAGGCGAGCCACCGGCGGCGGCGGAGCGGCGCTCGCCCCGGCGTGTGGCGGCCGCGGCTGGAGAGCATAGCGGAGGAGCCGTCAGAGTCAGACTAGCTCTACTGCTCACGAGCTTTCTTCTCCTTTTCTGATCTTCAGATGTGAATACCAAGAATCAGCGGACGGCGAGGGAGCGTTTTGTTGTGTCCTCCCTCGCGGCGCGTTCAATCGATGATCTCCCTGTCTGTGTGCAAGCATCTTCTTGAGCCTCCTTTGCTTGGAAGTCGAGCGGAAACAGGGGAGAGAAAAAATAACAGAGTGATTGTAAGATCCGAGCCAATCTGTACAAACAGAAAGTTTGAGTTCATTTGGCTCTTGTTTTTTTTTTTAACAGATCTGGCTCTTGTTTACTCCCACTGCTCGCCGTGGACGACGATTTCCTTTCAAAGTCGAACCCACTGCCACGCTGTCCTGAACTTGCACTCGTCGTGCATCTGCTTCTGATGTTCTGCACTGCACCGGACGACGTATCGACGGCCGCAGCGATGGATCCGAAATCGGCGACCGGTTTGTCTCGCGGCTGCCCGACCGGGCTTATGCCGGGCCAGCTGTCAAGGATCCCTTTGCCTTGAGTTATTTCTGACTTCGGAGCATGTGCTAACTCAGCTATGGTCGCTAAGAAATTTTGAAACTTTTGTAGCACAACGCACAGATACATGAACTGACCATTCATTTTCTTTTACCTGTCAAGATCTGAGAACTTACAACAAATGTTTCATTGGAAAAAAAAATTACAGTCAAACTGCTAAAAATTCATATGCCATGGCCTTAGCTTCCTACGCCGATGTGTCCTACATGTGTTTTTTCTTTTTTTTTTTTTGAGACTTGATGTGTCCTACATGTTACAGGAGGCTACCCTTGAGCAGATGCCTCCAAACAAATCAACAAACCGCTACGATAGTGTACATAACCTGCCCGGTCAAAAAAGAACCACAAAGCACGTCCATGCCTTGCCAATCGATCTGGCATCGACCGGCTCATCCGGTCAGAACAGCAATCGCTGCTCGAAAAACGCCATGTCGTCTCGCGGCTCGTCCTTGGCCGATGCGGCGTAGTACATCGCGTCGCTCTGCTGCTGCTGCTGATGGCTCGTGTAAGAAGAGTACGCCATGCCCACCTGGTTGCCGAACCCTGACAGGGCGAAGCCTCCCTCCGGCGCCTGCTGCACCGGCGCGCCGCCGCAGAACGCGCCGCCGCTGCTCTGGCTCTGCTGGTAGCCGTAGCCCTCGCCCGCGGCGGCGGCCTGCTGCTGCGCCGTGAGCGCGGCGCGGTAGAGCGAGGCGGTGCCACGCGCCGGGGGCACGTCGTGGTTGTGCTTGCCCTCGTAGGTGGTGACCACGGCGCGCGCGTCGTGGCACGCGCGCTCCACGTGCTTCCTTACCGGGCACCCGGCCGTGGTGCACTTGTAGTAGCTCCGTGGGTTCGGGTTCCCCTTCACCACCTTCTGCCCGTACTTGCGCCACCGGTAGCCGTCGTCGAGGACGTCGATGTTGCTCATCGTCTGCACCACGACCCTCGGCTCCCGCACCGTCCGGTTGCCGCCGCCGGCCACCGTGACTGCTCCTCCCTCCACGTCACCGCCGCCGTCTATCCTCCTGCAATGTAAACATAACACGTTAACAACACCGATACTATACATACAAGCTCACAACACTCTTCTCTCATAATCACACGACACGACCATGCCAGACTTCAATTTCAAAATTCCGATGCGTGGGACTTACCATCTCTTGGAGTCGGGCTCGTCGTCATCGAGCTCCTCGGCGCCGAAGCCACTACCGGCGGCAAGCCGGGAGCTCACGCCGTTGTTGATCTCGTCGTCCCCGAACGACCCCGACGAGTTCTCGGGCGTCGCCACGGGCGTGCCAGACAGCGCACCGAAGGAGTGCTCCCCCGCGGCGTCGCTGGCGCTCTGCAGCACGTACGATGCCGACGACGCCGGGGCCGGGGCCGATGAGCTGGAGTTCCGGCGCGTGCTCTGAGGCTTGGGGTGGTTGTGCGTGCCCCTGTACACGATCTCCGTGACGTGCCCGTCCGGCGACCGCTCCACCTTCTTCTTGGTGGGGCAGCCGGGGAAGCTGCACTTGTAGTAGCTGCGCGGGTTCTCGCTCCCCTTCATCTGCTTCTGCCCGTACTTGCGCCAGTTGTAGCCGTCGTCCGACGACGGCCGGTTGCTCTGCTCGCGGAGGGCGGCTGCTGCCGGGGGCACGGTGGTGTAGCCGCCGTGCCCGGGCATGTCGTACTGCGTCGTCGTGGCCGCCGACGGCGCCTCGAATTGCGTCGTTGCATCCTGCTGGTAGATCCATGGCTGCTGCTGCTGCACCTCACCGTTGTACAAGGTTCCAAGTCCACCCTGCAATAGTACAACGTTGGTATTGTTAGACATGAAACACATGCATGTGTGTGAATGGTGCAATAGTGATTTTTTTGGAATGAAATGGACTATGGCTCTTAGAGTAGGATCATTGACTATTGTGGATTAGTGAACAGTTAGGAGATCGAATGGGACAGTTCAGTTGTCTTCGCTATAAAATCAACACCTGCCTTCATGATAGGATCTCTAAATAGAGTAAGAAAACATGTCAACATCTTGACAATGGGTACAGCTTAGTAGTACAAGAAAACCACGAAGAGGAGTGCGTGGATGTTCTCGATTGGGATTGCCCACCTAATGTCAAACCTTTTCCGTGCAAAGTTGTTATCAACCCATCTAAAAAGACAAAAATGAAAAATTTGCGATGCAAGCTAGTACAAATTTGGTCCTCTGACCTTCGGTTTTCTAGGGCTATACTCTACTGATCATTAATTAGTTCGTGAAGTAGCCTATGTTCATCGCTTACCAATGGTGCCATCAGCATGCTCGACGACGACGATTGCGGAAAGGATGCCATCTGCGCTGCTCCGGTCACCATCGTCTCCGGCACGGCCACCGCCGTCTGGAACGTGAAGTCGCCGTACTGCCGCTGCTCAGCCTTTACGCTCCCGCCATGCAGGTTCTCCGCCGTCCCCATCCAGTTGAAAGGCTCCGACGGGATCGCGCCGGTCGTCGGCGATGGGAACAACTGAAAACAACACGAACAAAATTATACGTTAGCCACTGGCTATCTATCCCAAGATGCATCCTGCGTGCGTCCAATCAATCAATGGGAGCTTCGTGCCATCGATCGAGGCTATGAAGATGCTGAGGTCCGTGCTTACGCTGGGCGTCAGGATGATCGGCGAGTCGAGGAATCCGGAGAACGCGTTGAGGTAAGACGACGGCGACGCCGGCGCCGGGTGCACCAGCGGGAGGGACGGCGGCGGCATGGCCTTGAACTTTGACAGCCCGATTTCGCCGCCGCTGTGTGCTCCGCTAGAAGAAGCCGAAGCCGCCGGACCGCCGAGAAAGTTGCCGAAGGAGCTGGTGGCGAAGGAGAGCGCGACGGGTCCGGAGTTTCCAAGCGTCCCAAAGCTCCCCGGCGTCGAGGTCATCGGAGTCGCGAAGGCGAGGAGGATCGGAGGAATTTGCCAGAGTCCGGGGAGACGAAGAGGGGAAGCAAGAAGCCAAGAAGGGCAGCCGAGGTGCAGGATGGTGATCCCGAGACCGACCGGATGTGGTTTATATAGAGGTTTGAAAGTTTGACCGTTGACTGGTCAGCGCCGGGGGCCGTCTCTGACTGGCGGCTGCGGCCGCACTTTCCCCTTCTGCTCGTCCGCCAATGGGAGTCCGCCAATCCGCCTACGTGGCCGGCGCGGCGGGGCCCGCTGCTGGCCTGTGCCCGGGAGCGGGTGGGCCCCACCGGGTGGACCCGGCCGCGCAGGGGGGAGGTGGCGTCCATGCATGGTTTCGTTGACCTGTTCTCACAGATGGATTGCACTGAGATTTACTGAATCCAAGTGAGATCAGAGCAGCGGTTAGGCGGCCAATGGGAGGCCTGCCTTGCGAAGCAGGCCGCTGTAAATTAGTGAGGATGGGGGATTGTTTCTTCGGATTAGCCGCAAAAATTTCTACTGATCGATCTGTTCAATTGCTATCTGATGTTGGGGACTTGGATTCGTTTGACTGGTTCCGCAGGTGAATGTTTTTACCCCAGCTATATGCTCGGACAATAGCTTCAGCTGCCAGCAAGTCGGAGCCAGCACACTCAGGAAGCGGCGATTATTCTGCATGGTTGCTGGTGAGATGGAGGTGTCTGTATATGATAGAATTGTCTGACCTCGTCCTCGGTATTGCTCAGCAGCAGCTGCTGATGAATTTGTCGCGACTCGTTTGACCTGGTTAAGCAGTATGAAGTCTAGACCTGAGTGACTGCGGATGCTTAAATCGTCACATGTGCATAATTAGTATAAGCTTGTGGTTCGAATTAGTGTCATTCTCTCTTGTGTCGTGCAGAATTGTAATAATCTTGTGGTTCTAATTTTTCTCAAGGACTCATCAGACAGATTCCACTTCAGACATCTTGCAGGTCAGAATTTACATGCTAGTAGATCGACGAACCGGCAACATCCCGACAGATCAATCATCGTTGAGAGCCGGGGAGTACAGAAAGAATGACGGGACCAGAGCAGGGACGACGCGACGCGAGACCTTGCAGTCGCTCAACGTGACAGGCGTGTCCGCGTGTGCTCGCAGCAGCGTCTCCGATCAACTCTGATCGATCGGTCTGTCTCCGTGTATACGTGTTAAACCTTGCCGCTGGGCATGTGCGGGACTTGGCGTCGCAGCGAGTCGCGCACGGCCACGGCTCCGTTTACACACGCGCGAATTGAAACGATCGACTCGGGCCTGCTCGAACCCTACAACATGCAGGCGTACGTGATTCTTGTGAGGTTCGTCGACGCTCTCTCTCTCTCTCTCTCTCTCTCTCTCTCTCTCTCGTGTTGGGTTGATTTTCCTGATGACAACCCTCCGAAGAAATTAAGCCGGTCAAGAAGTACGGGGAGGTGCCGGAGTGTGCGTTCCGTTCGTGGCAGCACAAAACTTTCTGGGAAGTTGCCGGCCAAGTCGGAGCAGGCACGTGTGTGTGTGAGCCCTGCTCCGTGCATGGTCCCTTTGCCAACAAAGGGAAATGGATGGGGAGAGGAGACGCTGCGTGTGTTTTTTTTTCTTGTCAGCGGAATGGTTGAACATAGAACCGGTCGTCGTGTGGGTGCACTTGCGATGTCTTCTGTTCTGCTTGTACATGAAGCACTCTGCAAGCAAATGTTCTAGACAGACATACCTTTCATTGACTTTGGGAGGGTACGTCCAAAAAAGAAAAAGGGAAGTTTCCATCCGGGGGGAAAAATGCAGCACGTCAGATGATGAAACGGATACTGAAGTCGCTGAGCATATCCTGGCATCTCCATTCCGCCCGTGCATCCCATCAGTCATCAGATGTGCAATTTGCTGTTGTCATGTTGAACGAGAGGAACGGAAACTGCCGTGCCCCGTGCTCAGCGTTGTGACTGGTGAAGAAGACGTTGGGATAGAGGAGATGAGAGATACTCCACTCTCATGATAAAAAAGGTTAATGGAGATTACCACGACGCACCATGGAAGAGGGCAGTGGAGATGAAGCTATCCCATAATCTTGAGGGCTCGTTCATTTGTTGCGAATCGAAATAGGCCAGGAGCTGCTCGAGGCCGGATTTATTACCTTTATATAATATACAATATATATAACTAGTAGAGGTAACCTCTCTTGTTTTATATAAAAAAAAACAGTTCTAGGCCGGGAATAAGTGAAATCAAAGGATTCACTTGATCCAGTTATTTCTGTTCCTCATCTCAGGAGGTGGGGAACAAATCTAGGCCTTGAGGTGTACAAAATGAGGCGGATTTAAAACCAGACCAAATTAGGCCTTGTTCGGTTCCATCGGATTCAATCCGGGCCGGGAATGAATATAATATGAAATTTATGATAGGTACAATAAGAGGCCCGAATTCGTTCCGGGTCAAGAGCTAATTTACTAACAATAGTGACACCAAAAGATAAGGAATCAATCCACTAGTCAAGAGGTGGGGAATCATTCCGGCTCTCTTGATGTATCCATCACGAATAAATTAGTTTCTGACCCGGAATAAATCCCGGTCTCCAGATGTACTTATCATAAATTTCTTGTTATATTTATCATTCCGGACCCGGATTAAATCCGATGGAACCGAACAACCCTTAATCTCCTTAACCGAAGGGCCATTTTACCATGAGCCGAATTCAAAACCAGGCCAAATCAATCCACTCGGAACGGCAGAGAGTAACCGAACAAGGCCCACAGCAGTTTCATAATGGAAGTTTGGGGAGTGAATGTGCTTGTGAATAAAAGGCCGACAAAGCTAGAGAGGACGCTGTCGCCAACCTGCCATTTCAACATTGCAAGAGATGGGAAGACTGAACTGGAAAGGCAGATCTCGACGACCGTTCAAGTTCAACTCAAAGGCAAGCGTAATACACTGAGATATAACGGAGCTTAAGAGAGGATAATAACTGAACACTATACATTTCGTAAAAAATGGTACCATAACAGAAAATTTCAGCCATAGAAGTTTAGGCACACGATATATTTCTTTACAAAAGAATAAAAAAAAATAAAACTTATCATCTCATTGGACTGGTAGCTGCTTCATTGGATGTCCCCGTGCCATGATCTGGTCCACCATCTCTGTGGAGAACGGATGGGATTGGCGCCCTCATCGCTCTATCGACCATCGTCGGTGAACCACCCTGAGGAGTGGAACCAGATGACCTGCGCGGCGCTGACGGGCTCTCCAGAATAAAGATTGACGGACTAGCATTGCCACTCCTGTACGGCGAACTTGGGTTGGACCTGAACAGGGGCAAACCATCTTCACGTCTCAGTGGCGACATTATGCGCTGACTTTCCTCGGTTACTTGTCCTCTGTGTGACCTGTCCTCTGTAATATCGTAGTAATCTGCTGTTTTAACCTCCTGGGCGAGGGAACATGAGCAGCAGAACAACCACTGGAAACAATCCGTCGCATCAGGGTTGCGGCAGCAGAAGGTATTTCCAGGTAGGTTGAATCTCTTCCTCATCTGTATTCTCCAGAAACCACCATACAGTAAACCAAAGAAGCATAGGAAAAGACCAGTGAGGCCCAATGCCTCTCGAAGTGATTCATTGTTAATGTTGACAGCTGCCAGGTTGAAGATGAAGAACGGTGCTAGGCAAAAGAGCAGAAATGTTGCAATATGGACATACATGTTGCCAAATCCAAGCCTCTGCATGTTCCAGCCAAAGACACAGCAACTGCAGAAAAGTGATAGGTACGCAAGAGATATCTGGTCCCAGAAATCCAACAATAGTCCGCCGACCCACTCAGGCCTACTCTCAACGAAACGGCGTTCATCACTCTGAATGAAAGAGTACCTCCTCTCAAATGACTTAAACCGTGGCGTTGGCCTGCCGCTCTCAGTTGAGGCGACTTCAATTTGTGCTTCATGATCCATGTCTGCCTGTTCTGTTTCATAATCCTTCCCTAATGGGCTGATGATATTATACAAACCAGCAAATGCTGCAGCCCCTATTGCAACAGATATAGTTAGGCCAACACCAATAGGAGGCCGTTCAGATCTGCGGTACCCCAGGTTTAGACCACAAAGGGCATATTGAGCAAAGCAATTCAAATTAAGAAGGATCACAACAATCATCATGTGTGTCCACTCATTAGGCTTGTATGTTCCGTTTTTACAATATGCCTTCCTGAGCCTTAAAATGTCCTTTTCCTCCCATCGGCACAGAAGCACAAAGTTGTAGATCCGCTGTGGGTGCTGATAAAGGCACATGAGTGTGAACAGTGCATTTAGGATTTGGTTGTTCACTTCAAACCAGGTGTCTCTTTGCGATTTGCTTGGCAAAGCACGATTCAGCATTCCCGTCATTACAAGGAATAGAATTGCACCTGATACAGCAACACAAGCTATCCAAACAAAAAGGGCCATGTTCATAGGCTCCTTTATCCAATCCTTAGCCATCATCCAGAGATGGCCCCAATTAATCTTCCTGATGAATTGGAAATGCTCATGACTACTATGGTTGTCAGAATGGATAGAACGTGAGAACTCATCACGTTGAAGCGCGATCTGTTGAAACCTGAACGAATGGGAGGGACCAAACTTCTTTAACCTGGGGCCACTAGAAAGGCGATTCAAGAAGTTCTTAAATCCATTCCAACGCTTTCCCCGTTGTGGAACACCCTGAGTGGCAAGGGTGCTCATGTCTGTTGCGCCAGGAACATTGTCCGAAACTGCTGACTCTAGCTTTTGAGTGCCAGCTTTGAGATTTCCATTAGCATTGGAGGCCATTTTGTTCAGGAGGAGTCTTAGATTATGTATACAATCGAACCACTTTCTACTAGCTAAGGCACCCTATTCAACACTGAGACTCGAAGTGCCCTTTACCACAGGAATGACTGTGCCGATATGTATGCAGAAAAGTTTGCACATACGTACTGTTGGCTAACCATTTCTGCAAAAACAAGAACCAGTCCAAAAGAAAGGAAACATATGTCACTAAATTTAGACATTGAATTCACACTCTGGAACAATTTTAAAGTATTGAAAGGTATTGAACTCATATACAGGAACACTTTTATCAATGAAACACGCACTGTCTTGTGCGGTTCGTTCAAAAAAAAAATATACAGGAACACTTTTAGTGTAGGAGTTAAGTCTAAAGGAACAAGGAATGATGGAATTTCTGAGGAAACAAAACAGTCATGCCATATCATGTATGAAACCTTGTGAAAATAAATAAAGAAGAAACATAAAACCTAAGATAAACTTAAATGAATTAAAGCACAGCTCTAAAGTACAATCTAAAATAGTTCCCCTACAGGAGCTGCACCATTTATTTTTGTTGGTTGTTAACTACAACCTCTGTTCTCTTTTATTTGACGCCAATTAACAGAAACTTGCGCTAGCTAGTGTCAAATAAAAGAGGAGGGGGTAGTTATTATCCTCAGTAAAAGTAGAACTGTAGAAGCATGAATAACTCTCCACCATTATACGATTAAATGTTTCATCTATCCCAGCAAGGCAGCAATTATGCTTTTCATAACTTCTGTACAAGCCTCCTAACTAAACATTCTCAGGCCACTTGTAAGATGTTATATGAGTCTGAAAATGATTTTACATTCATCTAGTCTAGAAAAAGAAATAGAGAATGCCCTACAGGCTACAGCCAAGTATATCTCATTCCTTACATGCGGAACCAGGACAATTAAGCCGCGCAAAACCCTGCTCTACCGCTCGCTGAACCAGGGCCCTCTTCTAACCTGGTGTGAATCGAACGCCGCCCATCCAAAAACCCACGCTAGTTTCCGAACAGCTTTATTTATTTATGTGCTAGCACTATATAAAACGATGGTCGAAACAACAAGCGGTCGAAACAACAAATCCACAAATTTTGACTAGTCGTTAGCAATTGAGTAGCGCTCATGACAATCCTTGTGGGGCGAACGAACAAAGAGCGGAGACAGGCAAGCGAACAGCGTCTACACATCATCGAGGGACGAGGAGGGCGGAGGAGCGAGAGATCCATCCATTACCCTCCACCAGGAAATTTACAGCGCGAACGAGAAGGAAGGGGAGCGCTCACCCTGCAGGTCCCGGCGGGGCGCGGAAGCAAAGGCCGGTTCCTTCCTTGCCCCCTCCGCAGCCGCTGCCGACGCCGCCGCTGCTCCGGACGGCGAAGCCCCAAGGGAAGGGGCGGATTCTTCTGGGAGGGAAAGGCCGAAAGAGAGAGGGCTTCCATGGCACGGAATGATAAATATAACAAGAAATTTATAAAAGCTACATCTAGAGACCGAGATTTATTCCGAGTCATAAACTAATTTATTCGTGATTGATATATCAAGAGACCCAGAATGATTCCCGACCTCTTGACTAGTGGATTGATTCTTTGTCTTTCGGTGTCACTATCGTGTGTAAATTAGCTCTGGACCCGGAATGAATTCCGGTTCCTTATTTTATCTATCATAAATTTCTTGTTATATTTTTATTCTCGATTCGGATTGAATCCGACGGAACCGAACAAGCCCGCCAGAGCAGGTTGCAGCCGCCGCGGCGCCGAGGCATTCCTTGGAACAGGGTGGGAAGGCCAGGAGCGCCGGTGGAGTCAACGTGGCAGCGGGGAAAGTCAGATTCCTCCAACTCCCCCACCACTCGGACACGCGGTTACGTTACCCCCGGCGGCGGGGTGACGGCCCAACGCGTCGGCCCATTGGGGTAACGGGCTAACGAACGATGGAAGAACCATGGAAGAAAGCGCGCGTCTGCCTGTATCCGTAGTTGCCGTCGCCGTCCCCGGCATCGTCGGGTTGCACTCCATCTTCTTCCTCTTGTTTGACGAATGGCAGGGCCCGTGTTCGTCTCGATGCAAAAACTCCGTGACGAGCTTGCCAGGTAGCCACTTCGTCGTCCCGTCTGTTCCTTCCGCGCACCACGACGTATACGGTACACCCTTCGGTATTGCCAAACTCACGCTCATCTGCAACTAGCTCTCATCGCCGCGCGCGTCCGCTTGACCAAGCCCACATCGCCCTTCAGCGATCTCCCGCTCTCGACCATTTTGTCGTGCTGCACCGCGGCACGCCGGCACCGCGTACAAGAAGAACGCTAGGTGCTCCCCGTCGTTGTTACAAAAGCTGATGGTGAATTTGATCGGTGTGTGACAGGATGGTTCAGCGAGGTTTTGTCAGCAGAACAGTGTAGCACGTTGGACGGCCGGAGTGACTAGTGTTGTGCGCCAACTGGCGATGCATCCATTGTCCAATGTGCTGCAGCGTTATTCATCCTGCAACCCTGCCCGTCCTGGGGGAAGGAAAGGGAAACGGAAAGAACAGCCTGATTGGGCCTCGCAAACGCCCGGACCACCACCCGTGCAAGCTAATAGGCCCATCATTTGATAATACTTCCCTTCCGATTCCTTTTCCCATACGGCGTTTTGACCTCTGAACAGTCTTAGCAATAAGAGAATGTCCTTATCGGCTCCACAAAACCTTTTCCCGTACGGCCCATGTTAAGATGTTGTCGTCCTAATTAATGATTTTTGAAGAGTAGTGCAAATGATCGTGGAAATTAAATACCGACAATAAATGGCGCCATATCATACACTGAATTGCCAGACTCAACTCCTAGGCATTGGCAAGGAAACCACAAGATCCATGGATAGGGAAATGCAATACATGTCCAGGAATCAGGATGCTGAATTAATGTTAAAATTGAAACAGGATGTATATGCGCAGGGGAGAGAGATATAGAACATGACTAGATTCAGTTAAAATAGTTTTTATACAGAAGCTTTATATGTAAAATCTCTATTAGCATTTTTCACTCTAAATTAATTTGAACAAGCAAGGGGTATAATTATTCTTCTATCTTAATATAAAATGTCAAGACATGCACATTTGGAAACCATATGGTATGTCATGAGAAATTGTGATATTGTGTAGCTCCCATATGTTTGTACTTTGCTTAACTTGAGGTCCCAAACAGGCATGATTGATCTTCATATCTGTTCTGACTACATTCATCATGTATAAGTCTTTCACATAAAATGAGCACACGAATCCAACAGAGGATATGGGGGGAAATAAAAACACACAATTGAATACATAGAAAAGGACCAAACGCAACCGAATTATTGATCCTACATAACTGTAGCGTGGAGCACACCCGCTAGTAGCTAGCCTAGCCAAAAAATCATGGGGTAAAGAGCCCCAAGATTTTTTTAATTATGAAGAAGAATATTCTTTGGGTCTAGAAAAACACTAAACCCCGACTAACTTACTAGGGGATTGCGGAAGGGCCTCTAGCTTGATGGTTAAAGCACTTAAGTAGCATTTAGCAAACCCAAGTTCAACTATCTACAGGAGCCAAGCTGGGTTTGGAATAAAAGAAAATTATGCAAAAAAAAGTTGGGCTTCCTACTAACTTCGGTCAAAACTTGCGAGTTTTTTTTTATAAAAAAATCGATCCCGTAAATCCACTCTTGTGAGGAATTGAACCGGATCTTACTGATGCGGCCGTACTAATACTAATAATAAGACTAATACTACTCACCCCCTAAGCAACTATGCTAGGGAACTTTCATAACTAGCTAGCCTAGCCTGAGATGTTACTGCCAACATTTATTTCGGACATATGATGGTGTATAGTTCCAGGTACACCATTCCTAATCCTAGGTCTATCTTTTTTAGATAATGGAGAACAAGTATCGGCTTTGCTTCAAAAGAAGCTACGGCCCATTATTACATCATGAGCAGATCTACTGTCTGCCACAAGTTTAAAGAAAATCAAGCAACGACCCAAATAGTTTGGTTGAAAAGATATTACAAGGCAATCCTATTGCTAAATCTCCATCCATGGTCGATAAAAATTTGCATTGCAACCGTTTCCAACCTCTGGCAGGCAACTTTTATTTGCTCTCTATCTTCTTCATGCTTTTCCAGTTGACTCCAAAAACGAATCCAATGAGTTTCCCTGTATAATACCTGTATAATCCAATGAATCCTAGGTCTATCTAGCGCTATTACCTCTCTCTCTCTCGGACCAATTAATATACTTTTTTTCGTGGAGGTTCGACACGTACACGTGTGTTAGCTCATCGGGCAACAACGCTTGCAATCATGGAGGAAGAACAATCATCGGTTCGCTCGCTGACTGGGCCGGGCACCACACAATTAACTTACACGAGAGGGGCGCGACCTACCTACAGTGAGGATAAGGTGACCTAGAGACTACTAGTGATGATGCATCTCACGCTTTATCTCCTTGTATCATGCTCAAGCAGCATCTATCGAGTCTTTTGCCGTGGAGTCCTCGGTGGAAAAATAACCTCGATCCTCCCAGTTGATCTCTGATGAGACATCGCCCAAACTTTCTTTCAGGAAGAAACGACGCGCCATCAAAATCTCTTGTCAAAAGAAACAAGACAAATGAAAATATATAACTATTCACTACACGACATCAGAGATTTTTTCTGAGTGTCATTTAATTTTTGAATGGCCAAGAGGGTTATTTTTCTCCTGAACAATTTATTATCAAGTGATGAAGGTTTTTTTCTGTCTAATTTTTTTCCTGAGAGAAAAACAAGAGTCCAGGACCAACATTTTCTTTAGAAAACGACTGTTGTATAAATAACCCTGGAAAATGTCTCAATGCGGCTAAAATATGTCTTGGCTATTTGAGAAAAGTACAAAGAAGACCAATAGCCCTAATCCATTCGTGATAAACACGTGGATAATCATAGAAGAAATAATGTAGTGATGATTGGAACATCAGGACATGACCTTAGCTTGACATGCGTAAATCTACGCGCTAGCCAGATAGCTAGGGGTGTCCAGTTGCAACGTGTAACTAAATGTCGCACCACCTTTTCTCTATATTATGGAGACTGATGGGGCGAGATGTATAGTAATTGCGTACCGGTATGTCCGTATCAGACCATCGTATTGCAAAGTAGTAGTGATGTCTAGCGTGGGCACATACATTCTTTATCCAACATGTACATAAACCACCCATGTTGCTGTCAAAAGGATCCGTAGGCTGGTCTAGTTGTGTTGGTGGATGCAGATGAGTGATGACCGAGGAATAGACGACCGAGAAGGAAATGAATTGATTTCTGTATCAATCTACAAGGATTCGAACCAAAAACCGCCCTGTCCTCCAAACAAGCTTTGGCTGCTAGATAGAGTACATAAGCAAACATATGGAACAATAATAATCCCTACAGCTAATAATCCTAACAAGCACATAAGCAAACATGGAACAATATATTCTCGCCGCGCTCGCAACTCTGACGCAACCAAGAAATGAACCCCGCCTATTCCTTCATGCTAGCTAGGTTATCATCATAATGAGCTCGGCACCGAGAAAGGGAAGTGGCGAACATGATTTGAAGGCAGTGGTCATGAAGGGTCATCCACTCGTAGCTCTCATCATCCATGCCCACACTAGCTAGGATCGTGAAGGGGGCGCACTCACTGACCTCGCCCGCTGCGATCGAAACCCTCAGGAGAAACGATGGTCCTCGGCCTCCGATCGGCCGCCCGTCGCGTCGCGGTCGCTATAAAAATGGAGCGGAAGGAGAGGCGCACATAAATGGTTAGGGGTGTGTCTGTTGCGTGCTTTCCGGCGATCAATCACTGTAGCGGATCTGAGTTGGCCTCGTCCTGTTCATTTCTTCTGTAGCCCACCCGGTCACATGCATTCACCTACAGTGCCGAATTTTTGGAGCGAGAGCCGATTGGCCATCCGCCGGTCTATGTGTGCTCTTTCCTCAACTCCTGTTATTGCAGTTTGCTGTGATTTTTTTGTTCTTTTTCAGACTTATCTGTAGAGAAAATTGATTGATTACCTCTAGCTGAGACAGTTATCTCGGCCTTTGAAAAGTAATTAAACTGCGTACAAGTAGTTGCCGTCGTACGTACTGATCGAAAGTCTGCATGGTGTTCCATTCCATCATCCACCACTTTGTATCTTTCACGATTGCGTCTCCATTTATAGGGCGCATCTCTGTCCTTGACTAGTACTAGCAGTACTCCACACTGAGGGGGAAAAAAAAAGCAAGCTAGCGTGCGCATGGGGCGAGAGTGGCTAGCGAACGCCGGGTAAACATGGGCTTGTCCGAACGTGAAAGTTGTGTGCAGCACATCCGGAAGGTTACCCACCACGCACGTCCCTTGCGGAGAAAGCGGACATGGACGCCACGCCCCGTCCGTCCTGCCCGCCATGCCATCTGTCGGTGCGTTCGAGTCCAACGGCCGGCCAGCGGGCAGCCGGTCAGAGGCCCGCCGTACATGCCGTTCGATCTAGCCGCCGCGCGGTGCACGGCAGAGGAACTAAATGGGCCTTTTGTGCCGGTAGCCCGGTACGTACCGTGGTGTAGCTAGCTAGGTTCGTTTACAGCTCTACCCGGTCGCAATAACTTGGTAACCAATTGGCCTCACCACCTCAGCGAGGCTCTTTGATGCGTTGTACTGTACGATTGCATCCTGGCCTTCCTCCAGGTACGTATCTGGTCGCCGGCCGGCCGCGTCATCAGCGCGGCCAGCAGGGGTTAGTTCTGTAGACGCGCCCGTACGGCTCATGTGCGGCCGGGACCCGCGGCGGTGCTCACGCGCCAGTGCCGGAGTGCAGCGGTGTCGACGCCCGCTTGGGTCGGGGCCCGTGGCCGCCGCAACTCGCTTGCCAGCTCTGTGCTCTCGTGTACGTAGATCCGCAGCGCGTGCTCGGCTGCCTGCTCGAGCCCGACACCTTGCACTCCCAGCCACGGAACGGCTCCGGCCGGCCAGATGCGCCGGCGGCGCTAGCTGCACCCGGATCGTACGCGTCCCGGCCGGGCAACATGTTAGCTAGCTAGCTCCGGGTCCGGGCTTCCGTCATGGTCGTAGACCAGCAGCATCCAGCAGCCGTACGTCCTCGGTTCGTTCTGCATCTAGTGTACGTACGAGCCCCGCTGCCTCCGCGCGCGGCATTGAATCGCTCCGTACAGGGCTGTCTGTGCCACCGGGACTCGTCGTCGATCAGCGAACTATGCTACGGTTCTTAAATAATGGCCATCAACACGGCTGTACGCTTCGCACCGCTGCGCACTACATGAGGAGATTGTTGAGGGCATCGTGAGACACACGCGCCAAATACACATGCATACGCACCGCGTAGGCCGGCCGGCCGAAAAAGCAAGAACATATTCTCAATCAGTTTTGACCGAACAAGAACCGCTCGTCGGGCGATGATGAACTCGATCGCCCAAATAATTTATGTTTTGACCGGTTTAAGTGACGATCGCTGTCGAATCCAAGGCGCCGAGTATACAAAAAATGTTGGAATTTTCGGTCGATATCGATCATCCCAGCCACAATTCGTGGCCACTGTGTCCTCCTCCTCCTCCTCCCCGCGCCCAATGTGAGGCGAAGAGAATGTCGCCGCCTCGCTCTGCTGCTTTTCGGGGCGGTGCCAAAGCCAGATTCTTCCCCCGCTCGCATTGCTTCCTGCCGCGAGGCACGGCGGCCTATGCTCCCGCGACACATGGCCGGCCTGACGACGCGGCGCGCGACGCCTTCCTGAGCGTGAGGTCATCATGGGCTCACGGCCGTGTCAGGTATCGTGCATGCCATCGGGCGTGGCTAGCAGCCCGTCGCCATTCCTCCGGTCAGGTCACGGGGGAAAGGCGTGTGGGAGAGAAGCCTCGAAGCGCATGGACACCATACCTTTGGGCGGGGGGCAAAAGCGAGAGACAGGGATCGAAAGGCCGGGCGGGCACTCCGATTCAGCACCGGTCCCGTGTCGCTTCACGGTCCCCCCGGCCCAGCGGGTTCGTTCAGCCCCGTTCCTGCTGTCTTGGACCCTACCGCCGGGCAAGGTTGTTGGGGGTACTAGTATTACCTGTCCTCCACACACACACATATCCTGCCCTACACTCTCCGAGCAATGCAAGGTCGCTGCACTGTTCGGACGTGCGTATTTTCTCGCTAGTGGTGGCGCCAGTAAACTACCTCGCTCGGCTCTACACCATACGCGTGCAGCTGGTGGGTTTTATTGTTTCACTATAGTCTTTAGACGCCTTATATAACATGAGGGAGGAGGTGAGCGGTGAGGAGAGGTCCTGAGTGGACGGAGAGTGAGAGGTACATATATCTATATGGGCGCCGTCGTCTCCGTCTCGATCTCCGGCATGGAAGCTCCGTCTGATGATCGGTAGATGGGCAGGATGGCGAGGTGCGCGAGGTGGAGAAGCAGGGCACGTGCATGCATTCTTTCCTCTCATCGCCGGCCTCGCCCGCCGCTGCTTGCGGCGAGCGCCCTGAGAGGGCCTTCTAGCTCGGCTGCTCTAGCTCCTGAAGCGCTGATGATGCATGTGCCCTTCTCCTCCACCCGGCACGCCTCGCCTGCGCATCTTTGTGTGTTTGTGCAATGGAAGCAAGCAAGGCAGCGCTTCAGTTTCACTTCGAACTGGGTGCACGATGGATCCACAGGTTTTTTTCTTCTTCTTCTTCTTCTTCTTCTTCTGAAGCAGCTGCATGTGAGTGCTGTATTTAGCTTGATCATATCATTGCTTAATTTCCTCTCTTTTGCTAAATATTCTCAAATTTGGCGAATTCATGTGAAAAATATTCAGGAGCTCTTCATTGATACCTTCATCAACAGGCCTGTGCTAACTTTTCTGATATTATTTAGACCACTACTACCCTGTCTATCTAATTATAAGTTAATTTTATGACGTTTTAAATCAGCTAAGTTTGATGGAATTCGATTCGTTGTCTCATTTTTTTTTCTTGCGAGGTTCGGCCAAGTTCACATATCTATTCTCCAACTAATTGTTCAGTTATGTATTGTCCTCCACATATATCTATTTCCCTTCTGCATGCTATCCACCTTTATGCCAATAATTAAAAGCAACAACAATCAGGGTAAGTAATAGATCACCGGGGTTTAATTTGCTTATATATTCAAATCGTGAGCATTGAGTGATATTTGAATATGTTGTAATTTCAAGATTCTTTTGTTTTTTTCACATTGTCTTAAACTATATTTTTTTTTAAAAAAAATGTGCTGAAAAATTTTGATACATGCAAAAGGTAGCTTCCGTGTAGCCAGGGATTCTTTTACCTTCGTTGAATTCTATTATGCACCTGTCACCATACTGCGTGCATTTTGCCAAATTGGTCACTATGGCAAGCTAGACCTCTGCACATACATGAAAATCAGAAGATTTTTAACCGTACCATGCAATAATACTTGAGCTATAAGCACAGAGCAGTAAGCCTTCTGTGAAATGATGCTTCACCTTTGGTGAGTGAATGATGGAAGTGTTGCAGTTGCAGATAACGAATGGTACCATTGCAGAAGTCAGAGAGAGAGCACCGAGCAAAGGAAAAAAAAAAAAGCTACCAAAACAACAGACAGGTAATTTGGAAACACCATACGTAGATGCCTCTATTATTTCGTGTGGGTCTCTGGGCATCTGCATGCAGGCCCCTAGCTAAAATGCAGCATGCACATCAGCACATGCGTGGAGCACCAGACCAAAGCTACCGCGGCGCCATTTGATTATCTGTCACCCGCCAGGCCGCCATGATCTGTGAGCAGTGTAAAATGTCGACCAGTCACCAATGGTAAGAATTCAATTTTTCCCTCGTTTGTCAGTTTGTGGTCACATTATCATGTTTTTTCCTTGAAAGTGCACTAAATTTCAGTTACATTATTGTTATATCTATTTTCAAGTATTTTTAATCTAGTTCATCTATCTAGCAGCAAGCTAAATTTCATTTGAATGACCTTTAATGATTACTGGGTTGAAATATCTCATTAGCAAGGCAACCTCAGTTTTATTTCTTTTTTTTTTCTCTAGATTCTGGTCGGCTTTACCTCTGCCAGGTCTTAATCAGTTGCAGAGGTATTATCAGGTTTTGTTTACGGTGTCCTTTTCCCCTAGATGTCTTTGCATAATGTAGGCTTTAAAGACTACCCCAATATGAATACATTGCGCACTCTTTCTGTCTCTACGTGAAAAGACTCACATGCCTTGCAACTAGCCGGACTAAAATGGCTGTCAGGAGTTAGTTTTGGCATGTAAATGAGAGCTAGCCACTTAATTACACAGTTAATAGTGTTGTCCTATTCCTAGGATTGCATTTGTGAGATTCTTTATGGGATTCTTTAAGTGTGGCGGAGGGAGTACGTTGTACGATATAGAATTTTGAAGGCACACACATCTCCGGAGAATAAACAGTTAATTTTAACTTTCATCTTACTATCAGAAGAAAACAAAGTTGATGCCGGTAGCTAGAGCCAGTCCAACTACTTCAATGTTTAACCAGCTATAATTTAAGAAATAATGTCATGGAGGTTAATTAATAAGCAATAATCTTTCTCATAGAGAATCCTTTTGTGATTCATCGAGCTCGGTTGGTTAGTGTTGAATTCAAATTGTTTTGAATTCAAATTTGGTTTCTTATTTGAATTTGAACAAAAGTTTATTGAAGGCTCAACATTTTCTAACTGTTGTTTCAACATTTTAGCACCTTTGTTTCTACATCTCTCTTTTCTCCTTTTCTCTTTCTCCTTCCCGGCCCATCTCTCAACTGCCGGCCCAACTCCCCTCCTCCTCTCCCGCGAAGCCCAGTTCGGCCCAGACCGCGAAGCAGCCCAGCTCCTTCTCTCCCTCTCACTGACAGCCCGGCCCCACTCGTCATCCCCCACCTCCTTCCATCCTCAGGTCCAGCCGAGCCGAGCCGACGCGCCGTGCCCTTCCCCTCGGCGTGCGTGCCACGGCAGGACTCCGACCGCGCCCTATAAAACTCAGCACGGAACCCTAACCCCCCTTCCTTGTCACCGCACCCCTCCCTCTCCTCCATCTGCGTTGCGCCGCCGCCTGGAGCCAGAGAGGGAGCAGTCGAGCGCCATCGGCTTGGCGTCTCCGATTCGCCGTGCCTCGACGTCCGTGGGGTAGACGGACACCACCAGGAGTTTCCTCGTGCCGATCTTCATCGATTTTGCCTTTCACCATCTCCAATCCCGCCGCCGGAGTTGCTCCGCCACGTGAGGTCCACACCGCCGTCGCCGCCGGCCGAATTCCGGCCACCACAGTCCGTCCGAGTGCAAGGTGAGCACTCCTCCGAAGTCGCCTCGACCTCCTCCCTCTTTTCCCTCACCTGTCCGAGTCAATGGCTCAGCGAATCGCCGGCGAGCCCGCCGCCCAGCCGCCGACGGCCATGAACAGAGGAGCCGAGCTTTTGCAAATAGACCGCCGACCTAATCTGCAATATCCCATACAATCTTTGCGTCTTGGTAGATTCGTAGAAAGCCCCCCTAAATCTAATAGATCCTCACATCCTAATCCATTCTGTGATCTTTTCAGATCTAACCCTAGCCTTTGGCCTAATCGCGAGTACTGTTCAATGTGTCTTGCGAATCTTCTCTGGTAGCCCCCCGAAGCTTCGGTCTATCACGTTTAGACCCTTAGAACCTTGTACACTACACGTAATCAGCATTCAAGCTCTGTTTAATCTTGTTCATGTTGCATTAATCTTCTAAAATCATAGAGTCTAGTTCACCAGTGTTATTTACCATGTTCACATTTTGAAATAAATAAATATTAATTTGCTTAATTCTCATTTAACTAGCTTTCCAATTAAAAGCAAATTAGAGTTCTACCTTCATGTTTTACAATCAGAGTTAATTTGATTAATCATTAGGGAACTAGCCTTTTATAACTAAAATATGGTTAGCGTTATATCTTGTCTTTTCCTAAACAAAGATGTTAGTTTGGTTAATGCTTATTTATATGCTTTACCAATAAAAGTATAATTAGCTTGTGTAGTGGTTTTATAAACTAGTATTTAATCTACATAATGCTCATTGTTTAATCTAGTTTTCTAAATAAAACTTGACTAGGTTTATACATCATCTTTTGTGAATACATGCTAACTTGATTAATACTTATTTAACTAGTCTTTCCAATTAAAAGCTAAATAGAAATATACCTCGGTTTTCATAAATTAAACTTAATATGGTTAATGAGCATTCAATTGTTTTGTGAATCAAAGCTACATAGGTGATATCCCGAGTTTTCATAATTACAAGCTAACTTGACTAATATGAATATAAACTAGTAAAAATGCCCGTGCGTTGCTACGAGCACAATTTAGTTTTTTTAAAAAATTTAATGTGGTGTTCATTTTATTGAAAAAAATAAAAAATGACGATGCGTAATGAAATAATGTTCAGTTTGTTTTTTTTCTGCAAGTTTTTTGTAACATGTGGTACCAGACACGTCATTTTTATTTTGGATGGTAGAGGAATATAGGTAAGCACACGTACAACGGGTTGAAAACACACTCACCCTCACATGTCTCAATACACCAAATCTGTTTGGTGTAGAGTAAAATATTAGACTTTAAAATGGCAGGTTGAGGAATATTTCTGTAGGTTGCCTTTGAGCCAGCTACATACATAAATTAATTTGTGAGGACCTCCGAATACACTATATTCTTTGTGTATGTCTGCTTGTGTTTTTAGTCTTTTGCTTCTTATTCTTCGTGTCATCATTGCTTGCGCTTTTCTTTTTTCTCTTTTTCGTATTCTTCATGAATGTATCGCCTTTGCTGTTGTTTTCTTGTTTCTCCTCCTCATCATCATCCTGTACAACTGTTACCTTTATGTTCTTTGTTGCCGTTGCTCTAGAAAGTGCGACATATAATTGGCCATGTGAGAAAACCGGTTCTGGTAGGTACACTCCGACATTTGGTATGGTCTGTCCTTGTGCTTTGTTTATTGTCATGGCGAAGCTTAGCCTGGCAGGGAACTGCTTTCTTTTAAAACGGAACGAGAATATCTCATCATCAGAAGGGCACAGCGGGATTCGAGGCAAGAATACTCGCGTCCCAGAATGTTGTCCGATCACTATCTCTGCGTCTATTGCATTTTTTTGGAATCCTCGTATCACCAACATCGTGCCGTTGCATAGTCCGTTTGCTGGGTCGATATTCCTAAGCAGTATGATGGGACAGTTTATTTTGAGTTTCAGGATGTGTGGAGGCAACCCGTTGGGGGTAAGTGTATTTAGGAATTCTGGAGGATAGTAGTTATGAGGATCATCTTCTGCTGAATCAAAGCTGTGGTAGATCATCTCCTCTCCTTGGAATCGATTGATCATTTTTAAGTTGATGCGGTCTACACAGTCATTCCTTGTTGATAAAATAGCTCTCGATGTTATGTAATTTGGATCTGCGAGGTAGGCATTATCCATTTTATATATGCTGTCGATGAGTCTATCGAGGTCAGTATCATCTCCCATGTGCTGAACGCATATACTTTTGGGCAATTTTATCTCTCCATTATCGTTAGTCTCCTCGGTGCCATTTCCTATGCGCAGTAAGTATTCTGCGAACCATGGGTCATTCTGAGCCCTCATGTTGCGTACAAGTTTCAAGTGACGCATGCAATCCCAAAGTTCTGACCTGCGTAGAGATGTGTCTACTATCTGAGATCTTGTTCCCTTTCGGACAACGGGTAGGACTTGTCTAAAATCTCCTCCAAATACGACTGTTTTTCCACCGAATGGAAGGCTTGGTCTGTCCATTATGTCGCGCATACTTTTGTCCAGTGCTTCAACCGCTTGTCTCTTAGTCATAGATGCTTCATCCCAAATGATCAGTGATGCTGCCTGGAGTAGCTTGGCCGTCCCACTTTGTTTTGTGAGCGAACAAATCGCCCCATCATCTATTTTGAGTGGTATCTTGAATCTCGAGTGTGCTGTCCTTCCTCCGGGCATTATTGAAGCGGCGACACCTGAAGTTGCTGTCGCTAGAGCGATTTTTCGTTTTCCACGAACCGTTGCTAGCAGCGCCCTATATAGAAAGGTTTTCCCTGTCCCTCCCGGACCATCGACGAAGAATACCCCTCCTCTATCACAGTCAATTGTTGCTAGGATTTCATCGTAGGCTGCCCTTTGCTCGTTGTTTAGGTTTTTATGCAATTCCATGTCCTGAATGTCCACCTCAATGTTTCTTTCCTCGGTGATCTCCCTAGGTATATTGTCTGTCGTTTCATTTTGTTCATCGATCTCAGGAAGGGGAAATGACCGTATGTCTTTTCCCATTGATTGCAGCATATCCCTTATATTCTTCAAAACACTTTGTTCAGTTGTGCGTGGGCATTTGCAGCTTCGTCTATAGTCTTCTGACATTGCTTCGAGGTGATTGTTCCAGAGAGCTCGTACGTCGTGGGGCTCACAAAACACAAGGATTGTCGCAAAGAGTCTACGAAGTGAGGATGGCATTCGGAACAATTCAGCTTCTGTTAGGCAGCCATCAAGTGTGTTGTCCGCCTCAATTAGTCCCCTTCTCTCTGCTGCTTCACGGAACGACGACATAATTTGTCCATTGACTGTTCGTAGGTCTTCATATGATGTGGCGCCCGTCACGTGGTTCAATAGCATTCTAAGAAAGTATCGTTCTCCTTCGGCCGGATGGGCTGATACGATCCTGCCAACTTGGTAGACGTTTTTTTCTTTTTCTCTTTTGCCAAAACTTTCCCTGTGTTTGCCAAGTATAATGCTCTGGAAAATCCTGGTAGAGGATGCCCCGAGCTTCACTATCTATTCTATTTGCTTCGAAGTATGCAGTCAGCATTGACTTTTCAACACCATCACGTTTTATAACTTCCTTGATGTCTTTTTTGGCATCATATGGTACCATGTGCATGTTTGGGAGATGAAGCTGCAGCTGCATTACTGGTGGATTCGTCTTGCTTAGTTCGAAGCCAAATATTCTCCACAATGCCTCTGGTGGTGTTACCCACCGTGCGTCTCTGTATTGTCTGATCTCATCGATGTCTTCTTTGCTTTGTTGCCCATTTACACATACAGATGCGCGATCATGTCCCTTGTAGAGGTATTTGTATAGGTACTTGACGGCTTTTATGCTTGAGCATACCTCGACATTTATGTGGCAGTTGAACATCCGTAGGAGTTTAGGGTTGTAAGGGACGACCCACCTGTTGTCTAGTTTGTGTCCACGTACTGTTGCAGTTCGACCGTCATCGCGTCTCCGATACAGTGGGTTGGAGTCCTTGCCTTGAATGGTAGCAGCGTTAAATTTTCTCGGACAATAGCTCTTGCATGATTTGCGATTTTTTGTGCATGGGCAGTTCATGTTCAATGCTCCGCAAGGTCCATGCATCATATGTTTGACGACCATTTTATATAGCTCTGGGTACTTATGCTGGTCCGGGATTTCTGCGGATATGACCCTATCGTATTGCTCTGGACAAGTATACTTGTATTTTCCAGTCATGATCAGCAAGAAGTGAGCGTGTGGTAGACCCCTCTTTTGAAACTCCACAACATAGGTATAGGCTTTAACCTTACCCAGGGTGTCCTCTTCAAACAGTTGTTTCTCCATTTCTTCTAGCTTTGCTCTGAAAACACGAACGATGAGATCCGATCGATCTTGTGGTGTTTGACCATATTCCAGCTCACTCTTGATCTCTTCCCAGTTTGGATTGCAGGTCATAGTGAGGAATATATCTGGCTTTCCGTAATTCCGAACTAAAGCCATTGCATCTAGGTACCTTCGCAGCTTGTCTCGGGGACCTCCAATAAATGATGAGGCAAGCATAGTTCGTTTGCCAACTGCATTTCCCCTGTCCTCTCCTGCCTGAACACTGTTGCGAAGGCCTTGGTATAGATCTGCTCTTATTTCTTTTTGATGACTCCATATGTAGTCTAGTCGTGAGCTTTCAATCTTGATGTATGTATCTACGGAAAATTATTGGAAAAGGCGCCCGCCATACAGAATTGGGTTGAATATGTTTGGTCGCACATGAAATTTGTAGCAGTAGTATTCATTCATGGTGACCCACATTCTTCCACCTGAATCTGCGTAGAACATGCAAATTTTAAAGTTATAGTGAATATGCATTAATGTATCTCTTAAATTAAAACATATTTGTGAATAAACTAATATATTGAACACTAACCTAGGTCGCCATCATTATTTTTATGATTAGCACGAGCCGTTGCTATTTCTTGCGCAGTGACTCCAACCTTAGGGATATCAGCATGCCATCCCAATTCACCTTGAGGAAAGAACAGGGGATATGACAACGGATCGTAACATCCATGGTATGATCTGATGCCTTGTATTTCATTGTTGTTCCCATGTAGTATTACGTTCTTATCAAAAGTATTCCTCCTTTCGTTTCCTTCAATCCAAACTGCAGCCACTTCTGAACTGATTGGTGCGTTGTATGTCCTCTGATCCAGTCTTTGGTCTAGGTTCAATATCACTCGGTAGTCCTCAAGGTTTTGCTCCATCCCCAAACTCCGAAACTGTTGAGAGTATGGGTTGCTATGTAGGACATCAGTTATAATACTGACTATATGTTTGTCTTGCTCGTACATTTCCTTGCGGCAATGGCGGTACCTATGCTCTAAGCTTGGATCATCATCATAGAAGTAGAGTTCCAGATGCTTAGGATCTGAGCCATCTTTACCAAACGAGCGTATGTTGTGATAGATCTGACCATGAGCTCGGAATGTGTAAATACCGGTGTTTCTCATGGTAGTTGTATCTCTGTCGAGACGACAATACAGAGAAGTGAATGAGAAGTGTCCGTTGAAAAACCTTATATTTTTCCTGAAATGTATAGCATCAGAGTCGCTGCTCGTCCAGAGTCTCATGAGCTGAGGTGGTGTTTCTGGATTAGCTAGGCTTATCTGTCCATTTTTGCAGCATAGCCCATCAATTTCGTGCTGAAATTTCTTTGCATCACAGAATGCACAGTTTCCCACAGGTTTCAGCATGTGTGTGCTGTCTGGAATGTTACTATATACGATGTCATATGGATCAGGGATGTTAGAACTCTCTGTAGCTGTTGTCATGTCTTCTTTGATTTCCATTTCCACGTCTTCTTCCCATTCTGTTTTGTTTTTTAGAATTAAAGATATTAAAAAAATACTAATATGATTGATGGATAATTGTTTATAGGTTCAAGAATACCTTGAGTAGAGGCCATGTTATCCTCGTTTTCGTCGTCCTCTTCGAATATGACTCCATCATCATCTGTGTAAAGATATGTTAATATATTTTAACTGAATTATAATACATATTTTTCTGATATCCTCACCGTATTCATCATCATCATTTAAGGAGTGCTTTGAGGTCTCTTCATTCTTGCTGATTTGATATACTGAACCAGGCAACCCTGCCCATGAAAGATGGTTATTATTGAAAACTCATGGATGCTTTCGATATTTAATTGAGAGAGTAATGTTCGCAATTGAGTGTTACCTTCTTTGATGACTTCTTCATGTAGAGGTTCATCAACGTGACTGGTGACTTCTGTCCTCATATGACTGCTTATTTCTGGTTGGTCAGAAATTATTTTCAACGTTGTAGGTGTTATTCTTTTGTTCTGGCTTAGCAATTCCTGTTTTTCTGCTGGTGTTTCATGCTTCCTCTGATTTTGGTTTATGGTGGGCGCACTAACATTGGTTGACTTCTCTGTTGCTTCATATGCAGGGTTCACCATTGCGATTGAGTTTTTGTGTAGAGTGTCATGCTGAAGTGCACGATTAGCGGCAACTTGTTTATACCTTGCCTTCTTTTGGTCAGGTTGCATTTTTTCATATCTTGCCCTCTCACGTATGCATTTCTTTTCCTTCTTGGATACAGTTGAATCCTTAGTTGTATTTTTTTCTCGGCAGACTTCACGGCGCATTCGGCGCTTTCTTAGCATTTCCTGCTTTTGTTGATCAGGGATCCGTGCATATCTATACCGATCTCTTTTTCTTCTTTGCTCATTGTCGTCCAATAGTTGCGATTGCGATTCAAATGTCTTACCTGCATAGAGTTCAAAAATAATAAAAATAGAATGAAAATCATGCAATGCTAGTTTCATGAAAATTCAGAATAGACAGTACAGTTGTTGTGTTTCACTGCTTCATATAAAATTGCACATACCAGGAGTTGCCATTGATTATGGGGAGCTTTTGGGAGGCAATATATGCGGTTGAGCCGTCGTTAGGTTCAGGGGGTGACTGAACTTTTTTTAACTCTGAAGGGATTGTTATGTGTATTGCTTTGCATCTTTGCTGTAAACTTTATAGTCTGGAACGATCTGAATCCTAATTGGTTTTGTGCACCTTCTTTTTACTGTTGAATCCTATTCGGTTTCATGTACCTAACCAGTTGCACACATGTTTTTTAATTGTTTAATTCTATTCGGTTTCATGTACGCTTACTTTGTGACGTTGATACATGCAAGTATCCCTGTAACAGATTGGTGGTGGTGGCCTGCGTCAACACTGAATCATAATTTGTTTCGTGCACGTTTTTTGAAGTGTTGAATCCAGAATCCTATTCGGATGCACGCTTTTTAATTGTTTAATTCTATTCGGCTTCATGTACGCATTAAGGTGGTGGTGGCCGGCGTCAACAGAGGAGGACACTGCACGCGGCGGCGCCGGTGACAGGCTGTGAAGTTTGCATTGATCTTGGTTTCATGGCTGTTAGCTAGCCCATTGATCGATTGATATAACCTTGATTGAATTATATAATTTGATGTTTCACGTGAGTATCAATTACTTTTTTTCAGCAGCTGTTTAATCCCCCGCCCCCCAACTTTGAATTATACTTTTGATTACTGCATCCTCGTTAACTAAACATATTCCCAACAGCATGATCTTTAAGTTATGATTTTGTTGACGAGTCACTACATGCATCAGCAACAATCTCATTGTACAACCAGCTACCGCTCGTTCCATATATAATATAATATAGTATGTGTATAATATAAGCGCATACATGCACAATGGCCATTGTTTACAGTGTATTTCTTCTTGCTTGATACCGCAAGGCTCCTCTACAAGCAATCAATTTACAAGATGATATATACAAGCAAAAGGTCTGGGTGTAAAATTAGAACACTTTCAACTTGTTATCATAAGTCGTCTGTCCTTGCACAATTATATTTCTAAATTTGTGTGGCATCGATACACTTGAGGAAGTCCTAAACACCAGCAGGCATGTTGTCTTCACATTCATTGTCCTTGTAAGTTAGTAGATTTGCCATAAATTGCTTCCTTATTTCATAGTTATCATGTACATGCAGATTATGTAAAATATTAATATTAAAATCATGCATGTGTAAATAATAATATTTTAACCCTCACGATACTGACCTTTATAATTGGCAACTGCAGTTTTTCAGTTTTCCATAGGCACATGAAGAGGGAAACAAGATAACCAGATAGCTCCCTGATAAGATAGTAAGAATATCAGTAAGAATTCCAGTATATATCAGCAGCATATGCAGAACACTTGACAATGCTTGATTTATCAACATATAATTTAGCTTACCTGTTTTGAATTGGAATATCTTGTAAGATAATTTGACGCCATAGGAAAATATCCTCATTCCATCTAGAACCTGGGCATGTTATCGCCATGGCTTTTGGCAAGTACTCAGCAATCCATAAATTTTTTTTCACATATCTTGCACTTGGATTGTATTTGTAAATGGGATCAAGTGGAGTAGGATCTACAATATAGACAGTTCTTGTATCTTGATTCAGTACAATCAGAATGAAGGTACCGCCGCATTCTATTATTGGTATAAGAATCTGCAAAAGATTAGTTGTTAGCATGACAAGAACAATGCTGCATATTGCAGCATAATAACCTGCAAAGGTGCTTGAGTAAAGGGAAATGATCTTACAGTTTTGCATGTTGAAACACTATAGTTGATGCCAGGCCAGCAACGAACAGATTGTGCTAGTTGTTCCACATCTAATTTCTTACGGAAGTTTGGATGTCGTCCAAAGTCAGAAATCATCTAAGATATTATAAATTAGTGTTAGAAACATGGGCAAAAAAGAATGATGAATATAAATATTATGCACTGTGAAGACTTACATACCCAAAATTGCATGTCTAGATAATGCTTTGCTATTGTTCCTCTGGCTTTTTTCGACTATTTGAATGTCGTCAAAAATGAATTTTCGGATGACCAAATTGAAACAATCACGGTCCATGGGCAAATCTTGGTTTAGTATTTCTTGCAGTTTTCTGAGAGTCAAGCTAATGCGATATGGCTTGGAATTTTGCACCCATATTTTCCTGTCATTCATTAAGAGCAAAATAAAATGTTTAATTTTCTGTATTAAATTCTAATATTGATGTATAACTTCAGGTAGTAGCAATCTGAAGTTTCTTACTCCAAGTTCTCTGCACAATTAATTGACTTGATGTAGTTGCAAAGGCCACCAACTAATTCTTGTACACTCATCTTAGAAAGAACAGACATTAGTGACTGATATTTTTTTTCATCTGGTAATGATTCTGATGCTTTGGATTCCTTTGGAGTATATGGACCTTCCAATATTGAGTCATCATCTGAAGTTGCTGTAGTGTCATGAATTTCTTGAAAATGGGGAATCATTGCTGCTGTGTTTGTTTTCCAACATAGCAGTATGCCTGCTAACTTGTACCTAAAATGACCAATGTCTTCCTGTATGGTAGCAATCAATATTAGTACAGATAAAAGAATTTACATGTCATCAGTTGCACAGTTTTTTCCAATATAATAAGAAAACTAAACCTGTGTAATAGTGTGGGATAGCGCATCTCCGGTCCAGTATTCCATGAATTTCAGCATGAATAGACCACAGGATGAGCTGCATTGTTATAGAGCACTGAGTATACATATATACTAAATAAGAAAATAAAAATGTGTTTTATTATTCACTATACCCGTCTTTTTGCACTGGCTCTTGTAGTTGTTCTGTTATTGTCCATGTAGTAACCTGGAGGTCTTTCCAATTATGGTTAATCAAGTTTTCCTGCCTTTCAATAATGTTGAAATGATATTGTATCCCTCGTAGCTGCAGGTTTAATGGTATATTAGTAAAGATTCAGTAATGATGTATATAGGTGAAGTATCAATTGAAGGGGTATCAATGTTACCGTAGCAGTGAGGTCAGATCGGTTCAACTCCCAACATAATGAGTCAAGTACTTGTATCTCACCCTTTCGCGCGTTAATAACAGCCAAATACCAATGCGTGTCTTTGATATTTACTGGAATTAGAACCTATAATAAAGACAGCAGGTTAGTCTCATATTGGTGTTAAGAACATCTGTTCAAATAACTATCAAATTAGGTGTTACCATTTCATGCTTTAGATAGTTTTTCACTATCTCTGCAATATAGTTACCATCTTCCTTTATTCCAAGGTGGCCATCCCTTTTTAGCATCACAGAAATAAAGGGGTTCTCGAAGTAAAATTTTACGTCATTCCTACTCTGTATATGTGCTTGATCCTTTATACAACATATATACGCGCTGATGACCTGTAAAGATTCAAGTAACAAACTTTTTATATCAGGAAAAATTAATGATATGAGATCACTTGTAAGTAGGTGCACTTACATCGTCATTCAGGTATATTTCTGGCTGTACCAGGCACAACAATTGAGCTTGTGTGACAGATATTTCATCTACCTTCACCAGTATCTCATTTGACAAAGATGTTTCTATTATTGTTTGAGCACAGTAGTCTAGGTCGGTCATTGAATAATCTGCAAATATTGAAATAAATATTTTTTATTGTAAAGTAACAGGTAGACAATATAGCTTCAGGAAAATTTGAACAGAATATACCTTGAGGAAGATAATCATATGTTTGATCAACTTTGAAGTTTACGTGTTCCTCCAGTTGGTTATCATGATCTAACAAAACTATTTCTCCATCCACCTGCTGATCTGATTCTGATTGATCTTCCTTATTGTCAACTGACACTACTGATTTGTCATTCATCATTTTTTCTGATTCAGAGTCTCTTGTGTCATTCATCTCAGTATCACTTTGAATATTATCAGAATATATGACCTTCATCTCTTTATCTGATTCAGAAGAACTAACAGGAGGTAATGACAATACGGTGGCTGGTGACGAAGGCGACAGAGATAAGTCACAATCATCCATCTGTTCACATTTTGCTTTCTTGAAGGGCCGAGCCTCTACATTGTCAACATTGCTTGATTCAACATCAGTGTTATGGGGATCCATTTTTCTGTAGAGACAACAAAAACTACAACATCAGAACAGGCTAATAATTCAGAGTGCTGTAAAACCTTAATCTGACAAACCAACTGAATTCGACTGCTGGGGGTAATCCAAGGCCAGTGCATACTACAAACTTTATATACTATATGACTTACATCAAAACACATACCTTGTGTGCAGTTTGTAGGAGACCAACACAAACTATTCGTCTGCAACAAAGGCCGTTTTGTCTGCAGCAAAGAGCGTTTCGATGGTGCGACCATACAATTCTGCTGCTATTTATTTACATTTACAAGGAAACAAGAACAGCAACACGGTTCCGAGTCGGCAAGGATTTCGATACCGACGTGCAGTCCTTCCGACTCCGATTAGAGACAAGCAAATTAGGGGCAGGCCTCCATGCATCCGATTTGGATTCCAATTAGAGTCAGACGCATCTCGATTCCGAGGGGGGTGGCCGAGGTGAGGCGGCTGCACCGCCATGGCCGCCGTCGAGTGAGGATGTAGGGCGGCGGAGGGGGGTGGGGGCGGCTGCGCCCCGCCATGGCCGCCGTCGAGTGAGGATGTAGGGCGGCGGAGGGGGGTGGGGGGCGGCTGCGCCTGCGCCTGTGCGCCATCGACGCCGTCGAGTGGGTGGGGTGAGGACGCGAACGCATGGATGGAGAGGGGTCAAGGGGAAGGGAGGAAGGGAGGAAGCGAGGGAGATGCGGGCACCATGGCCATCGGGAGGTTGGGAGGTAAAGCCGGAGAGAGGAACGGGACTACGGGAGGTGGAGTCGGAGACGATAACTTGTGCCGCGTCTGGTCACTGACAGGTGGACCAACTGACAAGTGGGGCCCACGACGGACCAAAAAGGGGCAGAATCATTGCTTGCTTTAGAAATAGGTATAGATGTATTTATTTATTAACTATAATTGACTAGTTGAACACGAATAATAAAGTTATTCGATTAGATTCTCCTATATAATTCTTTTCTAAATTTAATTGTTTAATTGATATAATTTATATATAATATTTATAAATAAAATTGATTAGGCTTTACTCCGCCTTTTCTTATGAAAAGTTTAACTTGAATTAATTCGAATATGAATATCTCTTTGAAATATTCATTTCATGCCTTTTCTTAATTAAAATAAATGAATCCTATGGTATTTGCTTTCTTTTGTAATATTAAATCTTCGGATAAATATATCTTTTGAACCGTAGCTCCGTTTTAAGTGTTTCTCGTGCCCTCGCGATTCTTTCCGAGACCTCGACCCGTTTCTATGCTTGATCAATATTGTTGCCCATGTTTGGTGTACTGTTTATTTATTTGTGCATATGTTTGCTTGTATATGCTCGTGTGACGATAGACGTTGTTCAAGCCGAGTTTGAAGATCAAGTTGTGAAGAGTTCGTTGAAGATCAAGTCTACAAAGGAATTGAGCTTTAGCAGATATTCTTAGGATTTAAGGCAAGTGGATTTCTCCCTCAGCATACTCTCTTTTGACCTATGCAATATCATGTTAATTAGCATTTACTTTATGTATGTATATTGCATTAATTTGATGGGTCCTATTTAAGGATGAATAACCTTTTTCCCTAAGCCTTGATACACCAGGTTTACTTTATGTTGGGTAGCTTTGCTTAGCTGCTATACTTGGGAATGGTTCACACTAATTGTGAAGATAATAATTTTGTGTTACCATTTATCAAGATATTTATATCCATGTTCCGATGATGATGTTAAACAAGATCACTTATGTTAATTGGAACATGGAGCGGCAACCTGGGATTTACCCGTACAACCACAGTACCATATGGCTCTGGTCTTGGCTAAGTAACTAGATGAACTGTATGTTGTGTTTGCACTGCTAGTGGTGGAATTTGGGGGCATTACCGGTTTGGGAGGTGCGGGGATCGGAAGGCGAGAGAGGCCTTACCGTTGTAACCGTGGTCGACGGGGAGCAAACACATACATATAGAAATTCTTTGAAAAAGTCTCGTAGCGTCCCTATGCAGTCACACCTCAGAAGTGTGGTACGTGCCTGGCCCGCACTGCACTTCGGAGCTTTTACGCGAATTGTGGTGAAAGTGTACAACCTCTGCAAAGTGTAAAACTGTTATAACAGCCGCGTTCGCGGTTATGAACGGACCGGATCCTCACATGATAATCGAACTTGAAGTTGAAAATAAATTGTGGTTCCTGGTTAAGGAATGAGTGCTTTGGCACGAATGATGTGAGATGATATATCTCTTTATATTATTAATTGGGTTGGTATATACTTATATCTTAGTAATTAGGTGCTGACTAATAAAACTTGACCAACTAAAATGTTGACGCTCTTAACTCTTAGCCTTTCCTTGAAAGCTTTGCATTTTCCTCCACTTGTTGAGTACCAACCATAAGTGTACTCACCCTTGCTAAATATTGGATCAGAAGGAGAAGAAGATGTGGAGTTCTGTAGTGCATTCAATGAAGATTGCTAGGCGTACGCAACCCCCAGTCAACTGCCTGTGGTGAAGAGTTGAAGATTTCTGCTGCTAGAAAACGTTTGTAATGTATTTATTTTATTATTTACGCTGTAACTTTGTGTTCTATATTCATGGAGTCTATCATATGTGTGAAACTTGATCCTGGCGCACATATGAGATGCATTCGGTTTGTTTTCATAAAACCGGGTGTGACAGAGGTGCTCAGCCGCTGCACGTTACTCCTCAAAAGGCACACTAGAAAATAATTTATAATAATAGTTGCTATTTGTTAGCTGTATTCTATTTTCTAAAAACATTACCCACATATACCATAACAAAAGTTAGTTAAAATTACAGATTAAATCTATCTCTCTTTGACACCACTACATTGCGAAAATGTAATGTAACTTATACCCAATCAATTTTATTTAAATTACCCATATTTTCCATTATGCAAAATAGTCTAAAACAACTCTCTAAATTTTCATCTAAATTACCACTACTATCAAAAAAAAATATCCCTAGATCTCTTGGTTGCATGCATGTAATATTATGAAATATAAGTAACCTGGACCTAAATTGACATCTAAATTACCTCCATATGACATGACTAAAAATAACTTAAATTAACATCAAAATTTGTATCTAGTTATCTACATATATGCCATTATAGAAAATATGGCAAAACTCCTTTATATGCTTCTTATAATGAATTTTGATTAGTTGTGAAGCCAAATTTGGTTTCTCAGCAGTTTTGCAGAGGGACTAGTCCGTCTGTGAGATGAGTCCCTCTACAATGTTGCAGAGGAGGCTTATCCCAATCAACCCGTTTGCCCAAAAAAAGTGACAAGCAACATGACTATTGAAAACAAAAGACTGTCCTGGAAGAAACAGTTCAGCATGCTGCCATGTATCAAGGTTTCTAGGAATCCTCATGTGTCCCTGGATCAATAGCTATACAAAATAGCGTGAAAACCATAACAAGACTTACGAATAAAGGATGATTACATGGTGTATGTCATTGTGTAATGTGCACACTTCACAACCCAAATTGAGATGATAAAATACAAAAAACAACTCCATAGATACTATGTTCGATTACAGTTATAGTTGGTGAATGAAAATGGCCCTAAGATATTCTTTATGATTTTTGTAATTAAGTGAAAACATAACAATTGAAACTTATATGTTTGCCAAGATGTACACGTGCAGTGTGTAGGTTTTAAAGATAAATTGGAAGCCATTCATATTAGCAGGAAAAGAAGCTACAACAGAAAAACATAAGAGGAACAAAAATATACGAGGAGAACATACCACTAATATAATGGAAAGCATTGGTGATTAATTTTCACCATTTTTTGCTTAATTTTCTAGGTAGTTGGGAGTATTCTAGGTGGCCTAACGACCTTAGACCAATCTTCTTGTGTTTTCTTGCCAGAATCCCTCCCGGGCAAGTCTTCATTAGTTCTTGTCAAGATCTCGAATGAAATATCACCTTTTGGTTTTCAAAACCATAGAGATTAGAGTTTTACTTAGAGGTGTGTCCCTGCATGTGAAGTGAACATATTGTTAAGATATTTTTGTGAAAATGGAACTTTCTCAATTCTCACACGGGGCTAAGTTCGTGTGTACTAGAAATTTTGGCTCGCCTTTGGCACACCCTTTTTTATTATGGCTATTAGGATCAGGTTTGTGGATTTTGTAAATGGAATTTAAGTGGTAGCGAAGGTTTGCAAGAGTTTTCATAGACTTTAGAGTTCTTGCAGCGTTGATAATATTGGTATAGAAACCTATTTGTGTATATTTGGAATGGACGTTGAGGGAGTATTTGTTTATTTAAACATATTTGTGTAGATTTGGAATGGACGCTGAGGAGGAGAGCATCATAATGTCTCTAAGTAGAAGTTGATTAATGGCGAAATAGCCAATTTGATCCGTCAGCATAGTTGGATGCTCAGTTTCGTCCTTAAACTACCAAAACAATCATTTTAGTCCTTGAAGTTTACTTTTAGAGCCAATTTGATCTCTGAACTATTGAGCCAGACATTTTAGTCCTCAAAGTTTTTTTGGATTCACTTTTACCCCTGAACTATCGAAGTGGGTATTGGAGTCCTCATACTTTTCTCTTAAACTCATTGTTGCTCCTCGTCCTATATGACATAATAATGATGGAGGATGAGCCCAGTAGAAAAGTACGAGGACTGCAATAGCCACTTCTAGTTTAGGGATGAATATGAACCCAAAGGTAAAATGTTAAGGATCAAAATGACTATTTATATAGTTTAGGGATGAAATTAAGTCTAAAAGCAAACTTCAAGGACTATAATAGCCATTTTGGTAGTCCGACGACGAAACTAAATATGGAACGATAGTCGTGGAACAAAATGGCTATTCTTACTTGATTAATCATTGGAGTGCTTGTGTGTCACGACGAGACGAAGGCGCAACTGCACAAAAAGGAATCCCAGCCTGCTGCTCTCTTTTTTAGCCTCTAAGTACGAGAGAGCAGCAGGCCCATCGTGGTAAGGTAAAAAAAAGAAAAAATTGGTGGGCCAGGGCCAGTAGAAGCTGGGCCGTATCTCTCTCTTTGCCAGGCCTTGACTGATAGAGCAACCGTGGCTGTGAGATTTTTTTATTTCTATATTTTTTTTACGTTTTTTCAAAAATATATACCTGGTCAATATTTTTGCAAAGCTGTCATCCTGTCGCCATTTGGTCCGGCGGTAATGTGCTACCGCCATTTGAAATGGCGAAATCATATCAAATCGCCTTTTGAACCGGCGGTATGACTTTAAACTGTTTGAATTGGCGATAGATCCTTTCGAGGTTGGGCCGTTGATGGGCCTGGAGGCTACCGCCATTTAAGTTGGCGATAAGAGGCCTCAGCGCGGGCCCACGAAGGAAGCCACCGTTTGAACTGGCGAGAAGTTGTCGGCGCCAGGGGCCCGTCGCGCTCTCGCCATTTGAATCGGCGATAGGCGCTCACGCCATTTCAAACGGCGGTACGCCCAGCTCTCGACATTTCAAACGGCGGAAGGAGCCCTTCTCGCCGTTTGAACCGACGGAAGGAGCCCTTCTCGCCCACTCACGCGCACAAAACGCAGGGGACCATTCCTCTCCAGCCGCATTCTCTCTAGCCGCGTGGTGAGGAGAGTAGACGAGAGAAGGAGAAGAGAGGGAAGAGGAAAGGAGAGGGAGGAAGAGGAGCAGCAGCTCTTTCGGATCTGCGTATTTCAGGTATTTTTTTAGAGCTGTCTTTGTACACTTACTTAGATAGGAAAAATAGTTTAGATATAAATAGCAATTTAGAAGTAATGTCAATGTTTTAGGTAGAAATATTAGCTGCCTAGTTTAGATAGATAGAACTATTATTTAGAAATATTATGCTGTTAATTTTTTTAGGACTATTAGCTAGTTAGATTTACAAATATTATGCTGTTAATTTTTTTTAGAAATATTAGCTAGTTAGATTTAGAAATTATGCTGTTAATTTTTTTTTAGAAATATTAAAAAGTTAGATTTAGAAATATTATGCTGTTAATTTTTTTAGAATAATAGCTTTACCTATAGGATTAGTAGCTAGTTACACTTAGGATTACTAGCTAAATAATTTTTTATATTGAAAAACTAGTTTACAAATATTGTGTTGTTAATTGTTTTAGGAATATTAGCTAGTTACACTTAGGATTATTAGCCTATTAATTTTTTATATTGAAATAGTAGTTTACAAATATTCTGATGTTAATTTTTTAGGATTATTAGTTAGTTAGACTTCGAATTATTAGCTAATTAATTTTTTAGAAATGTATGAGAAATGTCGTGTATGTTGGCAGGCATGTCAGAAAGATTACCTTTTCAAGTGTTCTATGGGTCTGGGGATGTTAGATATGGTCCTGAAGGGGTAGATTTGTTAGACTTTAGTTCCTTCATAAAGGAAGTACTCCGAGCAAGAGAGAGGACTTGGGTTTCAATCTGTAATTAGCTATTTAAAGCTTTCGGACTTAATGGAGAGCAACATGAGATTTCGGTCATGGCCGTTGTGAATCGGAGGGAACCGGTATTTTGGGAGCTATTGCCACTTCAAGGCACCCAAAACTGGAGGAACTATGTGAATCTAACCACTAGTCGGAGTTTACCTCTGGTATTATTTGTGCAAGCGTTCGAAAAGGCTACAATTAGTACTGAAGCAGCTGACGAAGATGGAGGCCAGGGGGATACAGTATTAGAAGATTCGGAGACGATGCATGGACAAGCCGATGAAGATCCGGATACGATGCATGAACCAGCTGAAGATGGAGATGCCTCAGAAGAACCTCGTCAAGCAACTGGCGAGGCTGATGAGGGGGAAGACAATCCCCGCATAGTCAATGAGTTTCAGAGGGAGGGTGAAGAGCATGCAGTGGATGATTCATCTTCAGACGATGAAGATGATTATTGTGTCCCGCAGAACTGGGACGGGTACGACTTTTTGAGTCTAAGTGTAAATGATGGTGAAGCGGTGCAATGGGAGTATAGGGAGAATGAGGTCTGCGTCGGTTCAATGTATGCTAATCCTGATAATATAAAAGAAGCAATAAAACGTTGGTCCACTCTATCTTTGCAAAGACAGTTCAAAGTGCTCAAGAGCAGTCCGCAAACATATGATATTCATTGTGTGAGAAGCGAATGCCGTTCAGGGTGTACGCGTCTAAGGGCAAGTGGTAGGATTTCTGGCAGGTCAAGATTGTGGTAGATCACACATGCGAGCTTGAGCAATTAACATCAAGGCACCGCAACCTGACAGCTGCCTTTATTGCTAACGACATGTACCCTCAGATCGTGGAGAATCCTAGCTACGAGCCGAAGTCAATTATTTGTGCCGTTGAGGAGGAGTTCAAATATAAAATTAGCTATAACAAAGCTTACAGAGCGAAGCAAAAGGCGCTTGAGATGCGGTGGGGCACGTATGAAGCTTCATATCATAACTTGCCGGCGTTGTTGCAGACTATATGCCTTCGAAATGTAGGAAGCTTCTATGACTTGAAAACATATCCTTGCATCCAGAAACCTGGGAAACAGGTGCTCCAACGGTCATTCTTAGCCTTGGCTGCTTGTATTGAGGCGTTTCCGTACTGCCGACCAGTAATCTGCATAGATGGGACATTTTTAACAGGAAGGTATAAAGGCACCATTCTCACAGCCATTGGATGTGATGGTAATAGGCAATTGTTGTCTTTGGCAATTGCTTTTGTTGAGAAAGAATCTAGAGATAGTTGGTATTGGTTTCTAGAAAGGGTGAAGCAAATGGTTGTCAGAGATGTAGCCAATGTGTGTCTGATTCATGATCGGCATAAGGGCATCTTACAAGCAATCGACGACATGCAGAATGGTAACCAAGAGCGTCGTAGGGTTCCACAATGGCCGGACGTAAAGAGCAGGTGGTGCATGAGGCATATGGGAGCAAACTTTCACAGCCAATTCAAAAACAAGACCCTTATGACCCTATTTAAGCGATTATGCAGCCAGAATCAGGAGAGGAAATTCAACTTGTTGTGGAGGAAACTAGATGAGCTCACAAAGAAGCAAACAGCTGAGCTAGCGAAGATAGCTATCAATACGGAGGAGGACGACCTCATCTCCCTTGAAGACGTGGGCTTGGATGGCCCAACTGTCAGGAGGAAAAGAAGAAGGCAAATTAAGACATTCTCGCAGTGGATTGAACACGAGCCCAAAGAGAAATGTGCTTTACTATATGATGAAGGAGGGGCTCGGTATGGTATAATGACTATAAATCTAGCCGAGGTCTATAATTGGGTGTTGCGTGGTGTAAGAGGACTACCCCTTGTGGGGATTGTGGAGTTCTTTTTATATCGCACCTGCAAGTATTTTATGGACTGATTCGCGGTGGCAGATAAAGATATGCGCAATAGTCAGATAACTTATGGCTACAAGATTACTGAGTACATGGAGAAAGCATTTAAAAAGGCTTATCTGCACCGGGTTTGTCCAGTTGGTGCAGTGGAACGTCGCTATGAGATTACATGCAGGGACAAAGGTCGGATGGGAGGCAGGCGTGAGAAGCACACACATGAGTGTGTTCTCAGCAATGATGGTTGTGTTTGCTCATGTCAAAAGCCAAGGCTATATCACCTACCATGCACACATGTTATTGCTGCATGTTTCGAGGCAGGGGGTTTGCAAACTCGTATGTTTGTTTCAAATTACTTCATGAAGGAAACAATTTGGAACACTGGCGGCGTGAGATTTATGGATTCCGTATACTGGGAGACTTCATAACTGATCCTGGACATAATGCAACTTATATTCCAGACCCGGATCCAGAAATGATTCAAGGTATTGGGCGTCGCCAGAAAAAACGCATCCGAAACAACATGGATCGATCTGAAGCAGGTCCTGCAGTGCGCATCTGTTCAAAGTGCCATGAGACGGGTCACAACTACAGAATTGCACGGCTTTAACCTACGGTGCCGCCATAAATCAGGCCGGTCCAAGTGGAAGTTGCCATGAGATGGGCTCATGTAATGTTAAGAAGCTATGTACAATTTAATACCGAACATTGGCGTATCTATAATTATGTATGTTAAGTGTTTGGATTATTATGTAATGTGAAGAACGATGTTGTAACTATTAAGTGGTAAGAATTATGTTGTAACTACTAAGTGTTAAGAACTATGTTGTACCTACTAAGTGTTTTTACATATTATACTTTGTTATGCTTTCTTATGTTATGCCTTTTTATAACATATTATACTCTATTATGTTGCTTTCTAATAATTTAATCTCGTAGGAATGGCGACTCCTGAGCTGCTTGACGCTCAGGTCGACATGCAGCACCGATCGTATGTGGCTGCTGTCCGTGGCCTTAGCCAGGGTAAGTTTCGGGCACGTGTTCCCATGGCGACGATGCCGATAGACCCTCGCTGGCTTCCAAGGTAAGGGTTATTTCAGCGGTCACTGTAATGGTTTAGTCACTCTTATATTGCAATCTGATATATATTTCACGATGCAGGTTACGAGCTTCAGGTCTTCTGCCACTCGCGCGGCTTTGTTTCACTATGTTGCATATAATACCGTAGTATATGCAACAAGTAGAGTGAAACAAAAAAAAAACCCTTCCAGAGATGTATTTTTAGTATATTTTAAAGTTGAGGATGTCTAATTTATTTAATGTCATATGAAATAATGGTAATGCAACTATGGTTCTCAGAAGACAACTAGAGCATTTCGGAAGTATATACAAATTTATTTCATGCAAATACTTTGCCTAGAAATCTAACCACTAAATACACTATTATTTACACTATACAAATATTCTCTTTTTTCTAAAGAAAAGATAAAAAAGGAATTTAAATTTTGATTCAACTAACAACAATGAAGTGCGCTTTATAGACAAATAATTACGAGGTCATGGGACTATCTGAACAATTTATTAAAGACCAACAATCAAATTCATAACAGTATAATCCATTATATAACAAAAGCATGTATTTTTATGAAAAATACATGCTTATCGCCAATTCATTTGGCTATAGCCAGATCATCCGGCGATATGTCCCACATCACATTCCGGAGGCGATAACGTTAACCGCCTGTTGATCAGGCTATAGCCGCCCAACTCACGGCGGTAGTACTTATCGCCGGATGATAACCGTTTCATCCGGCGAAAAGTGCCATGGGCCACAGCCCAGCCAACGTATCGCCATTTCAAATGGCGATTACCTCATTTCGCCGGACCAAATGGCGACAGGATGACAGATTTGCAAAAATATTGACCAGGTATATATTTTTAAAAAAACGTAAAATAAAAAATATAGAAATAAAAAAATCTCCGTGGCTGTCGTCGTGCAAAAAGTCGCTACCTGATAATCCGTTCAGCTTTGGCGGCGGCGATTGCGAGCGCAGGTGCGTTGTGGATTCTTCCGAAGGCGCCGTGCGGCCGAAAGCGATCCCCTTCATTATCCCTCTTGTGATTGTGCCATGATGCTCCCGGCCAGCGAAGCTGGAGACCCGACTCCATCGCAAGCAGACAAAGTCAACGTTGCCCTCCTGCTGGCTGCTCCTGCCCTCGGGAGCAAGCAACGGCACATGACGTGCCCCCTCCCAGTCCGTTTGATTAGTCAATCATTCCGTTCAGGCGGCGAGATAGCTACGCAGACGACGGATTAATCGATAAATAATTTTTTTTTAAAAAAAAACTGAGACGCATGTGTAGCGACGCGAAGGGTTGTGCACTGCTGCCGCTACCTACCAGAACCGGTTGGTTCTGCACGGCGTTATCCGGATTAAGCTTTTCCCGCGCGGATTATTAGCGACGACAGGAGTCGGGAATCTCTTGGCTGGCCGCTGGGGCCTTGGGGGAGCTGGATGGAAGCTTGGAAGGGATTGCGTGCCCCGCGTCGTTAGGATGAAGGGATGGACAGCCTGTGGCGTAGAACATAAACGGCAAAAACGCGTGATGCATCATGCCTCGGCACCTACAAAGCTGAGTGAGTGACGCCCCACCTTGGAACACAGGAATCTGATCTCTGGTAGCCCCCAACGGCCCAAGGTAGGCTAGTTAGGTGCCATTCATTAATAGCTCCTATAGAGCTTTCATGACATTTTAGTAAAATTTATATCTACTAGAAGGTCACGAGAAAAATAAATAAACGCATTTTTTTTTCATCCGGAAATGAGAACAGTAATTTGGACCCGTCGACTGGCATCAAAATTTTGGCATTGCCACCCAATTCATAGCTAAGCCATGTTTAAAATATAATGAAAATTTCTAATAAGGCTAAGAACATGACAACATAAGCATACTACATGTGCATCCTATAGCTATATGCCTATATATAAGTCTATCTTTGAACTGCCGTCCCTTTTATTTGCCTAATTTTGATCCGAATTCCATGCCAAACAAATATGGCACAACGAACGAATAATGTTTAATTTGGACCAAAGGGTTTTCAAATGGTGCAGCAGCTAGACTATAGTATGATGTGACTATCAATAATCTCCCCTTCTCTGCCCGTCTAAAAAAGACAAAAAGTTATACAAAAAGGTTTATATGTGAATTTAACGCTTATATATGTCGGAGATGTACATTAACTTTACTTTGGATAGAATTTTTCAATGTCGTATGTGCACTAAGCAGCCTAAAACTTCAATTTGAGTTATCTCCAGCTGCAGGAAAATACAAGCTCGATGTCTCAAAGAAACTTTAAACTCATAGACATTATACATTATGTGATAATTTGTAGGGAGCCATTTTCAATGGATCTTCGGATAATTCGCAGTATCTTCTAGTAAAAAAACCTACAATATTTTCTTTCTGGATTTATAGGCCTGTGGTTTAACGGCGACCCGCGGTAGATGACAACAAACAAGAGACAAATCTCTAGGACCAAATTGCGGTGCAAGTACTGACGGCCAGCCGTCAATGGATAAACCCCTGGACAAAAACTGCTTAAACCCAAACCGGCCAGACCTCATCATCTCCGGTCCTCTACCTTTTATTATTCCTTTCCTTTTCGGAACGCGACGCGACCCACCTCGCTGCCACGCGGGCCCAGGACCCACGCGTCATCCACACGTGTTGACGAGGCCGAAGTCGATAAGCACACGCCCCCGGTGCTAGCTCCCCTCTTTCTTTTGCCTCCTTCCTCTGGTTCCCGAGTCCACCTGCCCTCCTCTCCTCTCGCTCCGTTCCTCTTCGCGTGCGGGATTTTGACGACGAATTTCTAGAGCTCCGTCCCGGCGCTCGACTCCCGAGCCCCTCCCCCGCCGCGCAGAATTCGTAGGCAGCCTTGCCTTGCTCTGCGGCGAGAAGCGGCTAAGGAGGTAGGGGGCGATGTACCCGGTGACCACGGGCCCGCCACCGGCGCGGCTGCCGGCGGCGTCGAGGGTGGACAAGGCGACGAGCCACCTGCTACAGGGCCCCGACTGGGCCGTCAACCTCGAAATCTGCGACACGCTCAACGCCGACCGCTGGTGAGCGATCGCCGCCCTCCTTCCCTCCCGCTTGCTTGCTGTCATGCTGCCCTTCACGCTTGCAGCGCCGCGGTTGCTTCGATGCTTGTGTGGGAAATTACAATTACGAAGGGAAGGGGGTAGGTGTTTTGCTTGCGCGGGGGGAAACGGCGGCTTGGTCTTGCAAATTCGGTTGCTTCGCTCTGCTCGTGCAGCTTCGTTGCTATCTGCTTGTGGTTTTGGTTTGGGGCCGTTGACCCGATCGCTTAAGAGGGTTTCGTAGCTGAAAATTTGGAGCGATTTGGGGATGGCTACTGCGTAGTTAAAGTCCCAGTAAGATGGTTTCTAGGAAATTGCCGTTCTGCAGCTTTTGGTTGCGTTTTCTCTCGCTTTCTGTTTCATGTCAGTTGTCAACTTTTATCATAGGTAACATATGTATCGAAAAAGCTTTAAGCTGTTGGCGAATTGAGAACTGTAACTTGAACTCAAGTGGATTCTTCTCTGCATCCACCGTTATGTATCTATCAATCATGAGTGAATTCGTTTTTAAAAAATCGTCACTGAATGGTGATTGTGTAGCTACATGTCGCGAATTTGAGAGGGGATGCACATGGGGTCTGTGATGATGCACAGTAGTTTTTGAGGGTAGTGCACGTGTTTGCTTTCCTTTTTACAGCAAACGGGGAAGATGAAGTCAAGGTAGTTATGAACTTCTGATTAGTAATCTACTCCATGATGATGTTGCCCTTACCCCTTAGAAACTTCTGCTCTGATTTTGGTACCTTGGCAGTTAACAACAGTGCTCTTTGCAACTGTTTGCTGCAATTTCTTTTAAATGAATTTGAATCATATTCAGTTGGTATTGGTTAACCATATGTAGTCAGGCATTTATTTGCAATGGTGTATTGCAAGAGGTTGCATTGTTGTACATAGCCTGAATTATCTTTTAGAAGGCTACAAAATTTGAACTATAAGCTATACTATTTTGTTTAAATGTTTCAATTAGGAGACACATAGATTAACTTTCGTAATTACATTCATGATTTTTCTTGCTGAACACTAATATATTATCACCCTGAATCAGGCAAACAAAGGATGTTGTAAAAGCAGTGAAGAAGCGATTGCAGCACAAGGACCCTAAAGTTCAATTCCTAACTTTGACGGTGCGCACTATCATCGATGTCATGATCAATGCGGAAATACAAATATTTGCTGCACTTTAAGTACCTTTCATTGTTTATACCACTTGCTGATTTTTCAGTTGTTGGAGACAATGATGAAGAACTGCGGTGAAAATGTTCATTTTGAAGTTGTTGATCAGCATGTTTTACAAGAGATCGTCAAAATTGTCCAGAAGAGGGTATTTTCCTTATCGCAGCGATTATTATTATTATTATTATTATTATTATTATTATTATTATTATTATTGTTGTTGTTGTTGTTATTATTATTATGTCTCTTAGGTTTGTGAAGGTAATTAAAATAGTTTTTATTATGATGGATATTTATCAATGATTAGGTGATTCCGAAAAAAAAATACTTCTATTTCTAATGTTGTGTAGTATAGATAAACATTTTCAGGATATATTTATAACTTTATTAAGGTATAATAATTGGTTAACCAATCTTTAACTGTAATTGGTTAACCAATCTATAATATTCGTTTCAATAGTTTTTGCAAATTTTATTTGAGTGTGTAAGCACACGCCTGCATTTTGTTCTGAACTATAAACATTCATCAATCTTCAAATATTATCTATTGCCTTCTAGTGTGTTTGCTAATAATATAATAATAAACATCAGTGCTACTTTCAAGTCACCTTTTCCTTAATTTCTAATGGGTTCAGTGAGGGTATATGTTTCCTTTTTAGTAGTTACTGATCTATGTGTCACTTATTCAATTTGTGTTTTGTCGAACCATAATTCTTCTTTCATGTAACATTTTGACTGATGCTACGTGAACCGCTAGAAATTGCAGTTCGTGTTTGTCCAGGTCATAGTGTTGACACTAAGCCTCTTGTACCTTGTGGATCTGTTCTAGATTGTAGTCTTTGATTTATTATTTATGTACATTTTCTTCTGTTAACAATGGAAAAAAGCGATGCTAAATTTCTGAGAATACTTTTTGTACAATCATTTCAGCACGATATGCAAGTGAGGGATAAGGCATTATTACTTCTGGATTCATGGCAAGAGGCATTTGGTGGACCTGGAGGCAAATATCCACAGTATTACTGGTCATACATTGAACTGAAGGTAGGCATCTAATCGCCGCCCAATCTAGTGTAAGGATATTTTTTTTATACAACATCATACCCCGCATCTAATCCCCGCCCAGTCTACACCATGGGCATGGAGTGTTTCTTTACCTAAATTAATCTTTTGTTAGAACATACCTTGGAAGAAATATTCAGCAAGGCACAAGTGCACCAGTGATAGATAATTCGTTATTTTCCTCATGTTAGGGAATTACATAGTACCATAACTTATCTTATTTTCTTGCGGTGAAATACAGAGGTCAGGAGTAATGTTCCCACGGCGTCCTGTAGATGCTCCTCCAATATTTACTCCTCCCGCAACACATCAGGCATATGGTTCACCTAGATATCCTTCTGGAAGTCTAAATGAGAGAATAACATCTGGAGTTGAAACATTGAGGTAACAATCTTCTGTTGAACTGGCTTATTTGAAGTGTATCCCTTTTTTCACTGCTAATTTTTTTTATGACTATTAACATTTTTTTCCATTTTGCTGTTCAGCTTGGAGGGCTTGAATAATATTAGAAATGCAACAGAACTGCTGCGTGATATGGTGAATGCTTTGAACCCTGCTGATCGCATGGCAGTTAAAGATGAGATCATTACAGATCTTGTAAATCAATGTCGTTCAAATCAACAAAAGCTCATGCAATTTGTCAGCTCCACAGGGTACGTTATCGCTGACAGAATATACAGAGCTACATTTCCTTGTTTTTTTAATTTATTGGATGATCTACATTATGAATAAGCACGACTTACTTTGCAATTGAGTGTCTGACATGTAGTGCGTGATAAAAAAAATAATATGTGAAATTTCTGTGGTTCCAATTCAGGGATGAGGAGCTGCTAAAGCAAGGCCTTGAAATAAATGATGGCTTACAAAGTGTGCTTGCAAAACATGATGCTATTGCTTCTGGTTCGCCATTACCAGTTGAAACACCAAGTAGAGCAGAGTTGCACAGAGAGGATCCAAACCCACAGCCATCTACACCACCAATTCCACATGATAATAAGGTTCAAGTGGAAGAGGATGAAGATGATGAATTTGCTCAGATTGCAAGAAGGTACTTAGTGGCATGTTAAAGGGCTTAATGCAATCCATACTTTTCTCTCTTCTTTTTTTTGAGCAAGGGGACTATCAATTAATTTTCGTTATATGTTATGTGCAGAAAAAACAAATCTGTGATAAGCAGTGATGAGGCATCGTCCAGTGCTGGTGATCAAGCCCTTGTATCTGTTGATCCAGAACTTTCTGAATTCTCATCTTCAGTCGCGAGCAATGCGCTGGTTCCTGTTGATTCAACTTCTGTCAGTGGCACAAGGACGAAAGAGCAGGATATGATTGATCTTCTCAGCCTCACCTTGTACAGTCCTCCTGAATCATCTACAGATTCCTCAACACAGAGCCAAAATGGGACTCAGTCTAGTGTCTCATCAAATGGACAAGTACCGCCAAATTATCAGCCTACTGCAGTGAATGGGGCGAACTACCCTGCCAACAGCCAGGCTTACCCAGCAAACAATGGATATGCTCCATATAACAACTATGTTGCGCCTTGGGCTCAAACTGGACCGGTCGCGCAGCCTGGAGCTTATCCGACTCAACCACAGCAATATGTACCCAGCTATCCGACTCAACCCCAGCAATATGTATCCAGCTATCCGGCACCTCCTTGGGCTATGCCTCCTAGTGTCAACTCAGCTAATCCTTTCCAGTCCGCGACATACCAAAATCCAAATATACCTATCCCTTCTGTCGCCCCTGCAGGTACATATCCAGCTCCATCAAAGCAGTATGCTGCTCCACCGATGCAAAATGTTCCAACTCTGAACCCTAAGCCAATGCAAAGTTACAGCTCTCTTGTTTCTCAAACAAACAATGGTCCAAGCATGTCGTCAGATGCTCGGATGAATGGGACTCAACGGCCAAAAGAAACCCCTGCAACAGCAGCCAGACCTTATTACATGCCAGACAATTTGTTTGGTGATTTGATAGATGTGAAGAGTTTTGGAGCTGGAAGCAAGATCAATAGGTCGACCAGCATGCCAAGCCCAAAGGGTGGTGGCCAGCCTATTGGTAGAAACAAATAGGCCTAGATAGTCCAAATTTGAGATGATCATATTGATTAGTCGCTACTGTCCTTTGGCTTTATGTAAATTTGATGTATATGACCATATCGGCTATCGGGTCAGTTCGCGTGCTGGTTACTTTGGTTTAACTTTGGCGGTTGCCGTGTGTGTATTTTTCCAAAGATGATGGAGCTCATTGCTGCAGATGATCGTTACATTCTGGTGATGGCTTGTTGATATGCATGAACATTACTTTTCGTCTCTGGTGGATTATACTTATTTTTTATTTGATTATCATGAAGCCGTATCTTTGCATCTCGTTTTTTTTTAGCAGGTATCTTTGCATCTCATGAACAGTGAAGTGGTTCGTTTATTTATGAATAGGAGAAATACATGGCTCTTAACATCTGAATTAGACGAATTATAGGTCTCAACTCAACCAAGGAGTTGCAATTCAAAATGACTGAGGAACAGCAGACTGGACGAAGCCTCACGCATAGCAAGACAGATTAGGAGACAACGAGGTGCTGTCTCACAAATCGTCTCTTATTTATGAGTAGAATCCTGTGCCAAAGGATCAGCGGATGTACATGGCATTATCTTCGAGCTGTCTGCCTCAAAGCTTCGAAAGCGCAATGTCCATCACGTCAATGAAGAAGTCTGCAAAATGAAATCACAAAATCATTCGTCATTCTGTGGCGCACAATCATGGATCATAGGTTAAACACATATATGATGGATGCTTCAGCAGAGATGCGCATCTTACCGGAGTCCTCTTTGGTGAAACACAATGGCGGTGTTATCCTGAACACGTTGCCGTAGAAACCACCCTTCCCGACGAGCACCCCCATATCTGTCCAAGAACAGAGAGCTCAAATCAGAGAGAGTTCTGCATCTACCTGCAAACCTGGTTGGAGTGATCGAAACTCAACACCACGTACCTTTCATATGGTTCATGACATGTGAGATCTCAGCTTTGGCTGGGGTTTTCTTATCATGGTCTGTCACCAGCTCAGCTCCAAGTAGAAAGCCTTTCCCCCTGACATCACCAATGACTGCAGAACACAAACTGTAAGTAACGAGCGATGATGGCCTGATTTATTGTTCATGATTATTTGCCTTGCCAACTTACTGTCATGCTTCTCTTTCAGCTTGTTAAGCCCCTCCTTCAGATAGGAGCCAACAGCAAACGCGTTCTCCTGGAGCTTCTCTTTCTCCAGCACCTTGAGAACGGCATGCCCGCCCGCGGTGCTGACAGGGTTACCGCCGAAGGTATTGAAGTAGCTTCTACGGGTCAACACCTGAGCGATATCTGGTGTTGTCACAACAGCTCCAATCGGTATGCCATTTCCGATACCCTGAAAATCAACAACAGGCATTTGTCAGCCAATGGCTTGATACACTGGAGGCGCATTTGACAACATGATCATACCATGGAATGCAACTATGCATGGATACTCAACATCATGGACGATATGCAGGCTTTACCTTGGCCATGGTAACTATGTCTGGGATGACACCGTGGCCTTCAAATCCCCAGAAATGGCTACCAGTTCGTGCAACACCTGCCTGAACTTCGTCGGCAATGCAGAGACCACCCACTTTCCTTACTATATTGTATGCCGCTGGCAAGTATCCTGGTGCCAGTTCCACTATTCCGCCAACCCCCTTGAGGAAAAGACGTGAAGAAAATCACATTCCATTGGAATGTTTAGAATAGTGAAAGCTCAGATGATGTTTTGATACTGGCATACCTGTATGGCTTCTGAAATGAAACCAGCGACTCTCCCTGTAGTCCCAAATTCAATGATTTCCTGAACATCTCTGGCATACTTCTCCCCATCAGAGCCAAAAGCGCCTCTGTAAGGGTCTGGATTAAGGGCATGGTGTACTCCCGTCTGGAGACATTATAAATCAGTGAGCAACACAGTGTTTTGCTACCAAAAAGAAAACACTAAATGAAGATTTTAAAGTAGAGTGACGCAACTAACAAGGGACCAATGCGTGTATAGCTACAGAACTTCATTAGTTTGCATATGTATTCCTATGTAAAAATTATGTGGGTTTCACCTTACTGCAGTACTGAAAAGTGAAAACAGAAGGGGCACATACCTGAACAACATTGAATTTCCAGTTGGATTGAGCGGTAGCACCCATTGTTCCAGCAGCATTCCCATGGTATCCATTCCTAAGCGAGATAATGTCATTGCAACCAGTGTAAAGCCGTGCAATCATCAGTGCTAGCTCATTCGCCTCTGTGCCTGAATTTGTGAAGAAAACTACCTGAAAAGAACAACGCAATTTCCATGAGGCCCAATCATCCAAAAACGTTCTGAACTAACTTCAGATACAGAAATATTAGAAGCTTTTCTTAGGAAATACCTTAAGATCACCGGGCATTTTGGATGTCAATGCCTCTGCAAATTCCGCAATGGCATGATTGAGATAAAGAACCGTGGAGTGTTGGATTCTTTTTGCCTGGTTTACTATGGCTTCTACCACATCAGGATGGCAGTGCCCACAACAAACTGTTGCAATGCCACCAAAAGCATCCAGGTAACGACGGCCATCCTCATCAAATAGGTATTGCATCTTTCCATCAACTATGTTCAACTGCAACAATTATCACAGAGTGAAATGATCAGTATAGGATCTTTTAAAGAATGCAATAATGATGCAGCACTAACAGACTTTAGCTTCTATTGCTCGATTGGAAACCTGATATATACTATTTTATATCAAATCCTACAAGTAGCATTGAGCCAGTCTCACGTGTTAAATAATGATAGAATGACAACATGCAGTTGTTAACTTGGCCGTTTCCTTCTTTTCAGAGATGCAAGTGGACCTTAAAACGTAAGCTGATTGTTTTCTCTTCCTTTGTGCCAACATTATCAGATAGATAAGTATACCCATGCAAAAATTATTCCATGTGTGACACTCGTGCTTCTCTGAGTACTGCACATGAGCTCCAATGGAACAGGAGTCAGCAAGTTAGGTACACAGTTTGGTACTGACTACAGGAATCCACTCTTTAACTTGTATATGCGTGCTTCTGAGCTTCTCTAGTTCTCTGTATACTGCTTGGGCATATGCGTGTTCAGTTTTAAATGTTGTGTTGTCAGTAACCATGTATTTTGAGAAACAAAGAAACGAGTGGCGCAGCTACACATGTTTGAGATCTAAGAGACCCCAGACATAGCTGCACAAATTAGTCACTAGAGGCACATAAATCCCTGATTTGCTTCATTACAGGATTGCAGGCAAAACTGTGCAGCCCTCTATTTTCACAAACCATAAGAATGCCCATCTATGTCGCTGCAACAACCCAGGAAAAGCCCATCTCCAAAGGTCACCCTTCACTTTTCAAGCCATCTGGCATCTGCACTTGGCAAAAGGATCTACAAGTACAACAAAAAAAGAAAAGCATTGTCTCCTGGAGAGTGACTATCAACTAATTCTTCCATTTCAAATTATAATTCGTTTTTTGACCCTAAGTTTCACCACTCGTTTTATTTAAAAAATTATGCAAAATATCACAGTTTTTATAAGTACAACTTCCCATATTTCCTTTTCTTGATTAGCTTAATATTCTGATTCAAGTGGTACTGCCAGCAATGCAGAATTTGTGGCTAGTAGCTTGGCATCTCGCTAAATTATTATCAGATCCCACAGAGCACATGGGATATGACATTCCTACCAAACCTATAGGAAACCGACAAAGATCACACTACTCTGCAAAAGGACTACCAAGAAAACGACATTTCCCCTAAACCCAATAAACAAAAAGATAAATAATAAAAGCGATCAGCACGAGATAACCATTCAGAAAGGTAGAACACTTACGAAATTACAGTTTCATATGCATGTTACAGATTTTACTGGTTTCAGAATTGGAACAAAAGTTCAGTAGTTCCGAAAAAAGTTACAGTTCGACAGTTCATTTTTAACTGGTACCAGGGGCGAAGCCAGAAAAGACAGGCACCGGGGTCATCACCGTTAATGGATGGGGTCAATAGTACTAATAAACAGTAGTAAACAGTAATTTGTGTGGTATTTTAAGGAATTCGTCGGGGTCCTTGGACCCCAATAGCAAGCCTGTGCTTCGCCCCTGACTGGTACTATTTGTCTGGTCGATGATGGTTTTCGCAGGGAATGATCGGAATCGAGCAGTGGAGCAATCTGGTTCCTTCCCACAAAACTGGAGTGGCGATTGAAGGGGAGGAAGCGAACGTACAGGGCGGTCGTAGAAGTGGAAGAGGGACGGGCTGAGGAACTCGGCCCGCTTCCGGAAGATTTCCTCGGCCCGTGGCCCGTCGTAGGGCGGCGGCGTGTAGTCGAAGGCCGGCATCTTCGGCAACGCGGCGCCATTCGCCGGCGCGGGCTCGGCGACGGCGGCGGCCGCGGAGAGGCTGGAGTTGGCCCTGGCGGAGGCCGGGGCGAGCGCGGCCCGGAGGAGCCTCCGGGAGGAGGCAAGGCGCTGCATGTCCGGCGCTGCGGTTCTCTCCCTGCTGGGGACGGTAGGGTGGCCTCCCGGAGCGGCGCGCGTGTGAGAGAGAGCTCTGGTTAATGATGGCGGTGGCCATGGCGACGCCTATAAATAGATGGCCAGATGGGTTTTTTTGGCAGGTTGGACGTGGGAGGAAGACGAAGGTGGGTAAATGACCAGTTTACCCTTCCCTCCTGCTAGGCCGCTTGGCCGCGTTTAGTTTCCAAAAGTATTTTTTTAGTTCCTATTCATTCTCCTCACAGAACACGCATCTCCAAAAATTCCTTTTTTACCTTTTCTATTCATCTCCCTCACATAACACGTATTTCAGAAAAAAAGTACTTTTTCCCACCCTCATCTTCCTCACATAACACGCATTTCAGAAAAAAAAGTAATTTTTTTTTCCAAACTCCTAAACACAGACGTGCCGGGTGCCGTTGTGCGATACCACGGTGACAGCAACACCAACAATTTTACGTTTTAGGCTAAGCATCGTGCAGATCGTGCATCTTTTGCTCATCTGTCTATCTATCTATAAATTAGGAGATCATCAGGCCAGTTTAGCTCACAGTCACACGCACATCCAGCACCAAAAGAAGCTATAGTCAGGGAACAGTTAGGATACGGCAGACGGCGCAAATCTTTCTTCTGCATATATATATGACAAACAAACTGACCGGAACTAGCAGTACGACTCTATCCACTATGGAAAGTGGTTTGAACATATAAAAAAAAAACATTGGTTCTAATCCATGCCGAACTTCACTCAATCCACACATGAATACACGACGGAATTCAGAGGATGTGCTGAGCTCCACCTCCAGGGGAGACGCTATACACAAAACGAGCTACTGGTCAATCCTAGGTTCTCCTCTCCGGTGTGGGTGCGTTTCACCATCGACTAACTGCCAACTAACGTCGCTGTCCCGCCCGATACAACAGAACACATGCGCGGGCGCGTGGCATGGGCGAACCAATCTGTTCACGGGTCTGCGTGAACGAACGTGCGGTGCTGCTTGAGGCAGGAAAACAGGCAAGCTAACTGCAACCCTTGTCTCGCAAATGGCCAAATGGGTTCGTGGCTCGCGACTCCCCGGCAACAGTCCTGTATGCTGGTCTGAAATTTTCAAAAACAGTCCTGGTCTGCTCCCGCGAAGCGCACAAACTCCTCGTCGAACACGTAGTAGTAGGTGGTAATATGAACTACTCCACCATCGATCTTCAATGTTTGCTCGGTTTCAGTGTGCTAATTTCCTGCGGATTTTGCGAAGCTAATGCATGGGCAAGCACGTTCATTTCGGAGTCGATCAGGGTTCATATACTGCATACTCATCAGTGCCTTTTTAATAAGAAAGATAGGGTTGATACGATGATTGTCCTTTCTAGAATCGTCTATTGGTCGCTTATCTTATTAGCCAGTTGAGGTCCCCGACGACACCTAACGTGTGGGACAAACTCACAAACCTCATCCTGACTTCGACGGCCCGGCCGAAGGTGGTGATCCGCTGTCATCTGTTTGTGCGGTTGTTGCCGCTGCTAGCTCATCAACAAAACGATAAACTGTACACTTCAATTATCACTTGATGTGTCCAACCTAGCCTGAACCCCTGTAGAACAATGACTGCTGACTTGTTTATCTCCAGTGTGTTTTAACGTGGATTTCTAGTTTTAATTTCTACGGCGTCAAGATGTTCATCACGTGGTCGTCAGCAATCTTGATGTGTCCTGTTTTTGCATCTAGCTCTCTTCACTACTTTGCTTGCTTCTCCAGAGTTCAGACTCACTGACTCAGCTCGGGTAACCCTTATCGACAGCTCGAGCCTTCTGTGAACAATTTGGGTTTTTTTCCCCCTCACAGGGACATGCATGAAGGGCAGCAGCGAGCTGAGCTCAAGCCTGCTTTTGCGCGACCTCGATAAGGCTTCTGCGTTCGGGCTCTCACTTCTCAGTGTGTTCAATCAATTATCATCTCTTTGGATGGGCTCGCTTGGATCGGCCAAGTGGTGGTGCCGAGTCACTCTCCTGATCCAACGCAGCTGACGATCGATGTGCTTAATTAGCTTGCTTGTCCCGGCAATCAGTCAGTGACAACTGACAACCATGCGCAAGTTGGGCCCTAAAACGTAAGTGATGACTCAGGAAGTTCGTTAATATTATTATTATTATTATTATTATGAAGGGCATGCGAAAATGTGGGCTCAAGTGGCAGCAATCAGTGGCAGGCATTCATCGTCCTCATTATAATATGCAGATGAAATCTCGGAGAACATTTTTAGTTGGTAGTAAGTTCATGTAATGAAATTATGTGATTCTCAAGAAAAAAGTACTGAAGTTCTATGGTAATTAACTAATTATGTAACTAATTCTCACGTGTTCTTCTCAGAGGGAAAGAGGCAGCAGCCTAGGTCAGGGGGCTATGGGCGCATGGTATGATCGCGATCGATACCTTGGCCACACACGTGCAGGATGCCGTACTTCTCTGTCTTGTCTCTGGTGCTGCTGATGGATCGGCACAGTAGGATGAGTGTCGCTAGGCTAGGGGTTAGATTACCTGATGTCATGTATGACTCACACAAGGAATCTGCGGACACAGCAAAGTCATTATTTTGTACTTTGCTCGATGTGTATGATATTACTGCTACACTTTGCATGTAGTACTTGTATCGGTCATGTATAGTTGCTTCAGGATAGATGATTTGCCGGATCTATGTTACATTGTAAATTGTTACCTGTGGATATTTTTCTCCAGCTGCTCCTGCACACTCGACCTACTCCTATTTCTGTACCATATTGTTGTTGCTGCTGGTGTTATGTTTTTATCGCCTTCAATACTTTTTACAGGACTCAGATATCATTTTTCCCACCTCTCTACTTGTGTTTTTTTATGTAGATGGTGTAATTTGGCTACATGAGGGTGATAATGGCTGTTGGCTTAACCGTGGAATGCTAATCCAACAAGAAACCATTTTATTGGATACGATATACATACTATTGATCGTGAATTTCCATATCAGTGAATTCTGAGATTGCGAGAATCGTCGGCAATAAATCTAGCTAATAAATTTTTTATGTGTATTTTTATATTTTGATAAACTCAGAAATCGTCGGCAATAAAAATCAACTTCGGATGATATTCCATTATTAATGTTCTCACTCCTGGCATACTAGTACTGGGCTGCCGTCGAGACTCCTCCGACGCCTTTTTAGCCTTTCTTCGGATCGGAGGGGCCGTGGATCCCAAAAGTGCGCCGCCCCGCAGAGCTATTGGGCCGTATGTTCTCCTTGAGCTTCTCTCTCCGCACGCGCGCCTCGTAACCTGCTGGGCCGTTCCGCAGTTTTCTGCTGGGCCTGGGCTGGCAGCCCCGCCCGCCCGCAGACTAGCTTTCGTGATCGGACGGACACACTTACGTGTACTGTGTTGATCTAAAAAAAAAAAAAAACTTACGCGTACTGTGTGTATAAAGGATGACAGCAACCGTTGTGCCGGGCGGGCGGGCGGCACCGGCGCACCGCCACCCCCGAGCGCAGCGCACCACCGGTCCGTCAAGCCAGAAAGCGCCTTCCCGTCCCAGAAGGCCGTCCGGCCGGCCGGTGCGTGCACACATCTTTCGTGGCGCGGGATGGGATGATGGAGGCAATGATTTCTCCCTCCTGTCCCGGGGCGCAATGACTATGCTCCCTCAGTCTCCCCACAGTGCAACCATGGACCCAAGCTCATAACCGCACGCACATCCCCCGCGAGCTAGCCGCGTTCACTCCTGGGCGCCAGGCGCCGCGATCAGGAAAAGGGCAGTCGACTCGATGGCGCACCGGCAGCCGGGCACTAACGAGACAGACACGGACGCCAACGCGGACGACGCGAAAGCAGAGCACTTTGGGCTTCTTGGTTGCCTAGAACTTCTAGTAGCCCACTCCAGGCCCGCGGACCTGGTCATTGGCCGTGGCCGGACCGACATGGATGTTTGGAGACGAAGGGGGAGGCAAGAGGCCAAGAGCTAGATCGATCGATCGAGTCATCGGATGCTCCCCCCAGTCTCACGGCAGAGCTTCAAGTGCTCACTCTTCAGCCCAGCCGCATCATGGCCTCTGCCCAGCAGAAACCAGCGATCATGCGACGACGAGATCGACGAATATAATGCCGTTGGAGTACGACATCCCTTGTACTAGAACAGAGAGTATTAGACGTAGATGATGCGAGCCTGACGTAGCATGGGAGCGATAGACCCCATGGACTATAGCATGGGAGACCTGGACTGGACCTGGCTTTTGCCGCCAGAATTCGCTCGCTGGAAAGATACGGACGGCCGGCGGCGCGTCCCCGCCCCGCGCGTTCATTCATGTGTTCATCTGATCCACCTAACGGCTAATCGAGAGCTTCATTCATGTGTTTATCTGATCCACCTGATTATCTATCAGGCGCGCGTAAAAGTGACGGTAAGTAGTGGCCGGAGTTGGTGATTGGTGTGGTGGTGGTGGTGCGTTTGTGGCACATTCGCCCGTGCATTCCTACTGGTCTGGTCTGGTGCTGCTGAGATCCTGCTGCAGCAAATCATCCGCGAGCCTACTGATGTCATCGCTACTGCTTGTGATGCTATATGTCTTTTTTTTTCCCTTTGAACCAGTCTATTGCATGAGGATTCAGAAATGCATGCATGTACTGGCCAGACAGCCATTCGTTGCATTGAGCTGTTTGTGCGTCCAACATTTGATCTGTTGACAGAAGAGTAGAAGATTAGTAGAGTTTTTTTTTCTTAACCAAGAAACTGTTTAAAAAAAAGAAACTGTTTAAAATAGATTTTCAAAAGGTTATTTAAAATCTAGCTATATATTTTCTACTGCTGATCAGTTCCAGTAGTTGTGACTTTGTGAGCTGTGCTAGCAGTGGTTGGGGCATGGAGCAATGGGACATGCACGTCATGTGACGAACGAACAAGGGGGTTCGAGAAGTGAGATGCATCGTGCAGAGGTCAGTGAAAAGCAAGGTTCCCTGCCATAGTGCGTTTGTATGGTGACCATGCTTTAATGATTTAATCTCGCGTCTTGTTTTCCAGGCTTTCAGATGCGAGATCGTCGTAAATGTTCTCTCGAGGCCTTAATTCCTCATTCGAGTCTTGCGTTTCGGCCTGATCATCATTATTTTCACACATGTTCTTTGATTTTAGTGATTTAGTCTTGCTGGCGTTACGAACTTCTCTCTAGGGTGTAAATATCTAGCTACACAGGCTGAAATGACGGGCGGGGGTTAGCAGATGGTACATGAGTAGAGAGTAGTAGTTCTACAATTAATCTATCTAGCTGATTGCACAGACACTTGCCTAATCCACTCAACAAGTATCTGTGTGTATGATTGTTTCAGAAAATAAAATATCTATGCCTGATTGTACAGACACGTGCCTAACCCTCCCAGGTATCTGGAGATGGTTGTACGGGACAAATGCTAATCTAGGAACCTGACAAGCATCGAAACGCCATCTGAGTCCGAGAATCCAAGTTACAGGTCTTTTCTTGAGCCGGCTGAATATGACCACCCGACCATGCATGGGCGATGGCCTAGATCATCGAAGCATTATCCGCAACCAAAATATCCCAGGTACTTGCGCATACACGAAACTGAGCCCTGTACCCAAATACACATCAGATCTCACCATCTGATTTGATTTCGCAACACGTGGTGATCGAGTTCCGCACGTGTACGCTCGATGCACGTGTGTACACATTACCGATACGGAACCTGTAGCCGCTGCACGTAACCTGTTCCTAACTCATCCCCGGGTAGTTCCCAATGTTTTGGGGCCTCCATGGTGTGTGTGTGTGCGCGTGTGTGTGTGTGCGTGTGAAACGATTCGCGTCAGAGGCATCAACGGATCAACCGCACGCCGCGGGGCCGTGGCAGACCCTTCCAGCTGCAAACGCGGACGTCATCAGGATTCAGGTGCCGCGAAACTCTTAAACCACAGGCTAGCTAGCTGCTTCGTTCGTCAGCTGGCCGGCCAGCCAGCCAACCCGGCCAGCCGGCTGGCTCCTTGTCCTTGGTGTGATGTGCCCTGCAGTTACGAGCCTCGCCGTCTCTCGCTGCCACTATTAAACCCCCTCTGATCGACACCGTGACATGATGCCCGCGGCCTCGCAGCCAACCACGTAACGTTCCTTGCACGGGCGAACACGTCGTGGAACGTGGTCGTCTCTGCTGACGAGATCAACCAACCAGACCGTCCTCCCCCGCCGTCGTGGCCGGCGGCTGACCGTGCGGCCATGGCGCGCCTCCCACTCCGTCCGAGGCGTTACTCCGAGCCGTGACGAACCGCGCGCCTTTGGCTTCGCCGTCGTATTGCCGCTGAACTTAGCGGCTTCCAAAGTTGACGAACGAACGAACGACGGCACGGTAGTAGTAGCTTCCAACTGACGACGGTCTGAATCTTGCAACCCCTGTGGTCTCGCACCTGCGGACTGGCCTGCTGGAGTCGCCAGTCGCGTCCCATGACCCGCAGTAGTGTGCTAACTAGCTAGTGATACTGCTATCATCTCTAGTCTACGTACGCGGACAACAACCTTGGCCGGCCATCTCCGTCACGTCAGGTGCATGCCCACGCCACCACTACCAGTAGTCATTCCGTGGACCCAAGCCCCGGAGCACTATATAAGCAGCGGCATGTCGCGGCGCACTATGGACAAGAGCAAACCACATAGCCATATCGGAGCCACAGCCATCGCCATCGCCGCTGGTGGTTCGTTGATCGCCGTCCATCACCGGCGCGCCCCACTCTCGCCGATCGAGATCATCGCATAAGTAGTACCACACCCCTCTCGGTGTGGCAAGCTAGCAACCAGCGCCGGTGCCCCGGGGAAAAAAAAATCCTCCCCACTATACTATGTCGTCGGCCCATTGGCTGAGCGTTGTCGGGAGCGTCTGGCTGCAGACCATCAACGGGCCCAACGCCGACTTCCCCGTCTACTCGTCGCAGCTCAAGGAGATCAAGGGCATCTCCCAGGTGAAGCTCAACTTCCTCGCCTCCGCCTCCGACGTCGGCAAGTTCTTCGGCTGGTTCGCCGGTGTGGCCGCGCTCTACCTCCCGCTCTGGGCCGTGGCGCTCACCGGCGCGGCGTTCGGCCTCGTCGGCTACGGCGTCCAGTTCCTCTTCCTCGACAGCCCCCGGCTCGCCTACGGCCACATGTTCGTGCTCACCTCCCTCGCCGGCAACGGCATCTGCTGGATCAACACCGTGTGCTACCTCCTCTGCATCAACAACTTCCCGTCCGACAGCCGCGTAGCCGTGAGCCTCGTCACGAGCTACCTCGGGCTGAGCGCCAAGCTCTACACCACCGTGGCCGAGACGCTCCCGAGAGCGGCGAGGGCGAGGTACTCCACGACCAAGGTGTACCTGCTCCTCAATGCCGTCGTGCCGGTGTTCGTGGCGCTCCTGGCCGCGCCGTCACTCCGCGTGGTCGAGCTCAACAAGGACCGGAGCAAGAAGACGACACGGGCGCCGTTCCTCGCCATGTTCGCGATCACGCTGGCCACGGGAGCCTGCGCCATCGTGGGCAGCGTAGGCGCCAAGTCCATCGGCCTCTCGACCAGAGAACACATGGTCAGCCTGTACGTGCTGCTCGCCCTGCCTCTGCTCATTCCAGTGGCTCTCAGGGTCAGGGAGAGCATGGCCAAGATACGGGAGACGGCCAAGTGGGAGAACCGGGTCCACGACCACGACTCCGACGGGCCCGAGACGGTGGTGGTCGAGGTTGAGGCGGAGGACAAGCAGGAAGAAGAGCAGGGACAGCATCAGGACGGCGAGCAGCAGAGCATCAGTCAAGAGGAGGTCGGCGGCCTCCAACTGCTGAGGAAACTTGACTTCTGGCTCTACTTTTTCAGCTACATGTTCAGCGGCACGCTGGGGCTGGTGTTCCTCAACAACCTCGGGCAGATCGCCGAGTCCCGAGGGCTCGCCAACGCGTCCACCCTGGTCTCCCTCTCCTCCTCGTTCGGCTTCTTCGGTCGCCTCCTTCCGGCCTTCCTCGACTACTACACTGCCAAGTAAGCGCCGCTAGCTTTCTGTTCATGGCGTCCTCTCACCTCTTATTACACGCGACGTCTCAGTTTGTACCACTAGCTAGTCCTGACAAAGGAAGGTAACTAATGCGCATGATCGATCGAGCAGGAGCGGCTACAACCTGTCAAGGACGGCGTCCATGGCGTCGCTGATGGCGCCCATGTCCGGCGCCTTCTTCCTGCTGCTGCACCCCAGGGACATGTTCCTGTACGCCAGCACGGCCGTGGTGGGCACGTGCACGGGGGCCATCACCTCGGTGGCCGCGTCGGCGACCAACGAGCTGTTCGGCAGCAAGCACTTCGGCGTCAACCACAACGTGGTGGTCGCCAACATCCCCCTGGGCTCGCTCTGCTTCGGCTACCTGGCCGCGTACATGTACCAGAGGGGCGCGCACGGCGGCAACCGCTGCCTCGGCTCCGCCTGCTACCGGGACAGCTTCCTCCTCTGGGGCGCGACCTGCGCGCTGGGCACGGCGCTGTGCGCCGTGCTCTACGCGAGGTCGCGCGGATCCGCCGGGAAGAGGCTACCACGCTTGGGCGCGCCATGCGTGCGTACGTGTGCGGCGCTAGTTGGCTAACGTAGACGATGATCATGATGGTAAGTAAAGAAGGGACCAGAAGTTTCTATGATGAGTGTGAGAGTAGCTTTAGGTGCCACAGAATTAAGAGGAGAATAAAAAAAATATCTAGAGTGTATACTGCTAGGTGACGTTAGTAGTTTTTTTTCCTTTTTTTTTGAAGATTTTTTTTGTTTTATTAGTTTGTTGATGACTACACCTGCATGTAGTCCCTGATGTACTCCCTTAATTGGAGGCTTTGGAAAGCCCCGTGCACGGTGCATGTGTGTGCTTTCGGGATAAAATGCATTTCCTTGGGATATCAGTATAGTAAATTTAAGTTTCCGCCCCCAAAATTGCTAACTTGTTTGACATCAACCAAGAACTTACTGTTGGTTTTACTGATGAATCCCTCGAAAAGGCACCAATTGTTTTTTTACATGGCCCTTCCGGATGAAAGTTGCTAAGGGAAATTAAAGCAACTCCACTCATGTGCGTCAACCAAATACTTTCCACTTCATCATGTTTATAATACAGTAATACACCGCCCCATTTCATGTCCAGTGGTGCCTCCGTACATATAAAGATGTGCTGCATGGTTCCTATCTTTTCGCTGAAATACATAGTCCACAAAGCAAAAAATTCAATATCCGGACCGCTCTTGGGGGCGCTCTCCCGTCTCATGATCTCATCCACAATAAGAAAATATAATAACGTGGTAACACTTTGATTGAATTAGTTGTGAGTAACATCGTCATAGTTCAAGCAGTTTGGAGAAGAGATATGTTGTTTCAAAGATATATGAATTTGAATATCTGAAAAACAACATGAAGTGTATATACCTAGCAAAAACAAGTTTCTTTTTATTTACACATATGAATTTATAGGTGGATAATGCAACCTTTATGTCTCTTCAATAATTGTCATCATGAAAGAGATTTATTGTTAATCATATTGATTAGCTGAATTATATAGGGGTAAATTAGAAAAAAAAAGTAGAGGTAAAATGAGCCTTAGAGTTTTTTATGATCCTAATATTTTAATTTGTGCATTATGAGCAAAGACGGCTTATATTTGGGGGTAAGAGTAAGAATAAGTAATATACAACCACCATCATCATTTAAATAGATGCCTGAGCATGGCAAATGTCCCTATGGCCAGTGCTTGGGGGAAGACATCCACCATCTCATCTCACCTTTACTAGTTGTAGAAGAAAAGGAGAGAAATCCTAAAATACTAAAAAAAAAGAACAAAAAGAAAGCCATCAATTTGCTGCACTTTAATCATCATTGACAGCAATAGACATTTGAATCTAATGTACTCCTAAATTACTCGAGGTAGTCATTATGAAAAATCAACCCAAAGTATTCCTATAATACCATTAAAATACCCACAGCTGCTATATTATACAAAATTAGCCCCAAAACATATATTGCCCACGCCTATCACTATGACAAAATTAACCTAATTTATGATCAATGCATGCACTTCAATTCTCGCTAAATCCTGTGTGAAGAACTTTTGTAGATTACCCACACTTGGTATTATGAAAAACTATGCCAAAGAACACAACTACTTGTAACAGAATTAATCTTAGTGCCAATGCCTTTGCATCATTACTAAAAATAGATATAAAGTTTTGTTTTGCAGCCCTTTGGTGACAATCGCACATAAGCCAAATATGCATTGTCGGTAAAAGTCCATTTTACTCTCCTCACCTATACACTTTGTTCCCTTAAACATTTTTTTTGGCTCACTTTGCTCTCATAAACTATTTCATTTAGTCTAATCTATACCCTAATTAGAGTTCTCTTTTTTATTTCTCTATACGAGTTGAATTTTGACTTCAATTTTTGTGAGCAGATACAAAACATGATGATTTATGTTAAACAATCATACGGAGAATTTTTCATGGTTATTTTCATAGTTTAGAAATATTACGAAATTGATCTTAGATCTATAAAACTGTACAAAAAGTAATCATGAAAAAATCTAATATATTTTTCTAACATCAAGTGCTATGTTATAAGTCGACTGATAAAATCTGAAATTTAAACTCAACTACAGGAAGAAGAAACAAAAAAAAAATCTAATTAGTGGGTAGATTGAACCAATTGAAATAGTTCAGGGGAGTAAAGTGAGCATAAATTTTTCTCAGGGATTAAGCAGACAAAATAAATAAGTGAACAGAGTAAAATTGATTTTTTTTTCTTAATACTAGCACAAAAGGATGGTACTCTCTCTATTGAGTTACGTTTGATTTTTCCTAAAGTCAAAGATGTTTTTAACTTTAACAATAAATGGCAAATAGAAGATTGACAACATAATAGTTATGTTAGTAGATTCAGCACGGAACCAACTAATACAACATGTAATGTTTACTTGAAATAAATTATTTTTTAATAAATATGTCATTGGTCAAAGTTAAGAATGTTGTTTGAAATGAAAAAACCTAAATGTAGCTAGATTTTGTGATAGGGGAGTATTAAATTTCAAAGTGTATCTTGTTCTTCTCCTTTTTTGTTACCAAGATTTCCTCAGGCCTGCCTGTGGCCTAATTATGTTGATTCACGACCCAAAAGAACTCGTCGGACCGGGTTGCAACAAATCTATATGCCATGGCACGTACGGCGCCATATGGTGCGACCGTGCCAAGACTGAAAAGGGGCGTCGTCCCTTTAGCACGACGACAGTTGAAGTTGAAGCTGAGCGAGCTTAACACGAGTCTTTTTCCAGAGCCTCTCCGTGTCTCCGCCCGTCAACATTTCTTTAATTAGTCCATCAATGTGTCTCACCGTAGTCGTACGGCAACGTTTTCGCGGTGGCTACGTACTCCGGTCTACCATCGATCAGTTACTACCGTGGCGTGTCCTCGCTTGCAATATACAGCCAAGTTTTTGCCGTGGCCTCTAAAAGAACCACGGAAAGAACCGGCTGCCGGTGATGACAATGTGTGCCTAACAATCAGCCGTGGAAAGCAACGCCACATGGACGTACACTGCACTGAATTCTTGGCTTGGTGACACATTATCGCTTGTGGCCCTACGCGGTTATTTGGGTCTCTGTGGCTCCAAATCCGTGTGGCAGCTGATAGCTCTTGCCAAGTCGTACTAGGATCGGAGCATTTCCAACCTACGAGTGCGACAAGGTTCGTACTCTGTGAAGAAAACTCTCGAACATAAACGCCTGCCCGTCGATTTGAACAAAATATTATGGTGACAAGGGAAAAAAAAATACCAGCACTAATGTGTCGTGAAGGGATCGAACCGTACTATATGATACGACTTTCACTGCTTTCATTGTTTAACGAAATACGTACTCCTATAGGCTGTAGGTTTGTACTTTATACGGAGGTAGCATGTTTGAAAATGTGATGCGATGAGCTAGCCATTTTTGGTTGTCAGGATGTGACTGCTAATGGCCGGGCAACTTTATGCATCATCATCGCGAGAGAGGTGCTATGGTGCAATGCATGGCACTCCATATCTTCGTGCATATACAACTTCGTTTCAAATTATTATTCATCCTAAGTGTCATTTTGAGTGTCTAAGTTCATGTCATCGTCTATGAACCTAGACATATACTTGTCTAAATTCATAGCATATTTAATGAATCTTGTAAAAATCTAAGATGACTAATAATTTAAAACGGAAGGAGTAGTTAGTAGTTCGATCGTTTGATCATCACTTCTGTTGATGTGCATCACTGACCCATCAGCGCATTGCCACTCAACATCAAATCTAGTATCAACAGCCACCAGTTTCAAGCGTAGTCTGTTAGTAGCGTACATAAACGCCTGCCCGTCGATTTGAACAAAATATTATGGTGACAAGGAAAAAAATACCAGCACTAACGTGTCGTGAAGGGACCAAACCGTACTATGTGATACGACTTTCACTGCTTTCATTGTTTAACGAAATACGTACTCCTGTAGGCTGTAGGTTTGTACTTGTACGGAGGTAGCATGTTTGAAAATGCGATGCGGTGAGCTAGGCATTTTTGGTTGTCAGGATGTGACTGCTAATGGCCGGGCAACTTTGTGCATCATCATCGCGAGAGGGGTGCTATGGTGCAATGCATGGCACTGCATATCTTCGTGCATATACTCCTTCGTTTTAAATTATTAGTCATCCTATGTATCATTTTGAGTGTCTAAGTTCATGGCATTATCTATGAACCTAGATATATACATGTCTAAATTCATAGCATATTTAATGAATCTTGTAAAAGGCTAATTTAGAACGAAAGGAGTAGTTAGTAGTTCGATCGTGTGATCATCACTTCTGCTGATGTGCATCACTGACCCATCAGCGCATTGCCACTCAACATCAAATCTAGTGTCAACAGCCAATTTCAAGCGTAGTCCGTTAGTAGCACTCGTTGGGATGCCATCTGCCATCCACGACATGTCTTTTCCCTCTGAGCTGATTTATTAGCTTTGTGGATAATGTGCAGCATCTATATATATGGTCGATAGACACGTGACACGTCTCACCATTTCGTCGACTCATCTACTCCATGTTGTGCATTGCACTTAGTCAGAACGCATGGCAACACCCAATGCATGCCTCGAGATGGACGCGCGCGTGAGAAGCGGACGAGACACGAGAGGGGAGCGGCCACGACGCTGCCCTGCCTGGCCAGGCAACGTACGTCTCTGCTGCCGCTGCCTAGCGGCCTAGCCACACATGCCTACCAACGTTACAGGCTTACAGCAAGCAGCATGGCCGGTCCAAGCGAGCAGAAAGCAATAGAGACCGTGACCTCCCCTGGATCCTTTCCTCTGTCCGATCCTCGCCAGATTCCTTCCCGCCTTCCGCTCGCAATCGCATGCCCATGTCCATGCGACGCGTTGGTCCAAGCATGCTCAGGGGGGCAGAGAGAGAGAGAGAGAGAGAGAGAGAGAGAGAGAGAGAGAGAGAGAGACGCGAGCAGGGCGTTCGACGTCGTCGGCGACGAGGGCGAGACCTGTGGAGTTAATACGGGTCGTGCATCCAAAAAGAGGGCCTCCGGCGGTATGCGCGCATGTGGCCGAGAGGGACGGCACTGCGCCGAGTTGGTGTTTGGCGACACCCTCGCCCGTTCTCTGTTCCTTTTCACGCCATTTAATTTCGCTGTTACGTGCTGCTGTGCTAGAGCGACGGGTGAAGCGGAAGCTAGCGATTGCGTTACGTGCGGACCTTAACGCTAGCTGCTCGATCGATCAGCTTCGAAGATTTTCACTTTAGCTAAATAGCTGCACGCGACATCGATCCATCGGACGGACCATATGGTCCAGTATGCCGCGCGTGCGGTGCCGCCCGTAAGAAATAAGGGGGTCAAGGGAAAGGAGAAAGTAATATAAAGCCCCCGTTACGTTGACAGTCCACTCATAAACGTGCTCTTTACTCCAAAGTACTACGACGCACGCGTATTGATCGGTATGCTATATGCATGCATGTCGTGGTCGTGCACTTTAGCCGTTTGAATTCGGTACGGTCTGCCTGGTCGGATTGGCCGGCTCCACCACCCGTGTGTTGATTTCATCAGGAACATTGTGCCACCGATGGAGTCGTGACAGTGTTGTGCTGCACAAGCGGTGGTCCGTCTCGGAACGGAGCACTTACTCTAGACGGACCGGACGGCCGCCCGGCCGGCCTGCTCTTTTCGGCACCGTACCGCACCACACGCGCGCACGCGTGATTGGACGACGGCGACGACAGAGACGCGCTCCGGTAATCAGAATCAAAAGGAGGCTGCTGATGAGATAAGCCTCCGATAAAGAGCAGCGCAGCGGCGGCGCACACATTTAGCCGCCCAAGCGCTGCGCAGGCGCGCATGCACGACCAACGCGCCGAGGGGCGGCCTCTGGGCGACTGGGCGTGACGACTGCGTGAGGTCGGCTTCTCCGGCCTCCCTTCCTCGCCCGGAACCAAACGAACGAACGGCCGGCCACGGCCAGTCGCGGCCGGCCGTGAGCGCTTCGTACACGGCGACGCGGACGCCGAGAGCCAGAGCCAGCCGGCGTCGCACGCCTCTCCGCGTGCTGTGGCTGCTATAGCTAGCCGTGCGCGGGTGGTGTGGAGCTTAGAGAGAGACGAGACCCGAAGCGACCGCGCGCGCGACGTCGACGACGAGCCGACGACCCACACCGCACCCTTCTGCGGACGCCGTTGATCGGAACGCGCGCGCGGCGTAAGACCGGCGCGCGGTCGATCTCGTTAGCTTTCTTTTTCCACCGTGTACGACGCTCCAGTGGTCGACGTCGACGATCCGGATGGCCCGGCCGGACGAAATACTCCATGGATATACGTGATCTATCCAAAACCTTTTTACTCGCGCGGCTGACGAAGCGACCACGAAGTAAAAAGGTGTCTGATTCTCTTCTTATAGACTGATTCTACCCCGGCCGGTTATTAGGGTGCGCATCATCAGATTAAAAAACAGCTAGAGGCACTAGCAGAGAGACACGGAAAGGCGTGACAGCGACGGGTCGTTGTGCGGCTAACACCACCGGCAATGCAGGATTATTGCGAGATGCTTAGCACGCTGAGACGCCGGTGGACGGCGACGCGTGCCTGGCCAGTTTCCCGGAGCGTCACGGTGACGCGAACGTGATGCCATAAACAACCATAGGTTCCCCTTAAAAAAAGAAACACGTAACGAGCCCTATATGGAATTGATGTTTCGGCTTGGTAGCTAGATTTGGTTCCACGGTTGCTATCTTAATTCTGGCTGTCGCCGGGTGGCCGCGCCATACGTGGTCCAGGCGTGCGAGCGCGCATGCCTATGGCAGGGCCGGAACAAATCGCGCCTGAGCCATCAGAGCATCCCCTGACCGGAACGTCTCTGGAGATATACGTACGTGCCTACAAGGATGCTCCGATCCACCGTATTCGATATTTCGGGTCCTCTGCCGCGTGCATCACGCTGATGCAGGCACTGATGGATGCAATGCCCTCTCAAGACCTGAACTCAAGAACATACTGCCTCTGAATTACGGCAAGCTTTTTCTTTGCACTTTTTGTCTATATTTTTTTTAGATAAAGGATAAAATATCCGGCCTCTACATCCGTGGATGTACACAGCCACTTATTACAACGAGTTTACAAAAGACGAGAAGCAAACCACTGTCTTTTAAACATGACAAGGAAACTAAAGCAAACGATATAAATGCTTCCACCCTCTATGTGAAATCTCTAAAGCAATCATCTCTAATTTCTTGCTCATCAGAGAGAGGGAGTCCTTGGCTTGCTCTTCACGCTGCAGCTGTGCCCAGGAGCGTAACCAGTATGCTCCCCTGAAGATAACCTGCATACTGGAGTTAGTCTTTGATTTATTAAAAATGACATCATTCCGGCAACGCCAGATCGCCCAGCAAAGTGCAGCAACCCCAACCCAAATGAGACATTTAATCTTTTTATTTTGATTACTAAGCCATGTACCAAACATATGGTTTATATTACTAGGTTGGGTTAAATTAGTAGCATAGAAGATAATCCTCCAAATCATTCTGGAGAAGGGACAATCTAGGAAGAGGTGTTGGATAGTCTCATTCCTATTACAGCTAATACATTTTTGACTCCCTTTCCAGTTTTTCCTGGCTAAATTGTCCTTTGTTAAGACAACTCTTCTTTTCAAGAACCAAAGAAAAATTTTAATCTTTAGAGGAACTCTTATCTTCCATATCCCTTTATGATTAAAAGGTGGTTGTGCATCAATGAGATGAAGATACATAGATCGAACGGAGAAATTCCCGGATCTAGTTAAGGACCATTTAAAATAATCTGGACCATCCATCAATTGAACATGAGAGATACGTGCTACTAAACTAAGCCACTCAACAAGTTTATTATCCACTAAAGACCTCCTAAAAGATAAATTGGGAGTACTTGAACCCATCACTTTTGAAACAGTCGCATGAGGGTCTCGTACTATATTATATAAATTAGGATATCTAACTTTGAGTGGCTTATCTCCTACCCATGTGTCCTCCCAAAACCGCGTGTCGGTCCCATCTTTGATAATGAAGGAACCGTTGGATAAGACCTCTTCTTTTATACGCATGAGGCCTCTCCAAAAGTGGGAGTCAGTCGGTCTAGCTGTGACCTGTGTGAGAGCCTTTGAACTTAGGTATTTATTCCTGAGTAAGGACTGCCACAAGCCATCTGTGTTTAGTAGATTTACTAACCATTTAGCCAATAGGCATTTGTTCTGTAATTGTAAATCTAAAATGCCTAGACCCCCTTGGTCCTTGGGACGACATAAGATGTCCCATCTGGCAAGTCTGTATCTATGTTTTTGAGAAGAACCTTGCCAGAAAAACCTGGATCTGAAATGATCCAAGTTTTTGAGAACCCCTTTAGGTAACTCAAAAAAGGACATCATAAACATGGGCAGACTGCTTAAAACCGAATTAAGCAGAATGAGTCTTCCCCCATAGGATAGATATTTCGCTTTCCAACAAGAGAGTTTTTGTTCAAAACGATCCTCGACTCTTCTCCATTCTGAATTCAGGAGTTGTCTATGGTGCATTGGGATCCCCAGATATCTGAAGGGATAGTCCCCTGCAGTGCAGCCAAAGAGATTAGTATAATAGGATTCCATCTCTTTGGCTGCCCCATAGCAAAAGATCTAACTCTTATGGAAATTTATCTTAAGCCCAGATAGTTGCTCAAAAGCACAAAGCAACAGTTTTAGATTTTTTGCCTGTTCTGGGTCATGATCAATAAAGAGGATGGTGTCATCCGCATATTGAAGGATCGACAAACCATCATCTATGAGATGTGGGATGACTCCTCTTATTTGTCCATCGGCTTTTGCTCTATTAATAAGAAGAGCTAGCATATCAGCTACGATGTTAAATAGTATTGGTGACATAGGATCCCCTTGCCTGAGGCCCCGTCTGGTTTGGAAATATGGACCAACATCATCATTGACTTTGATCCCAACACTTCCCCCGGCGACCATGCTTTGAATCCATCTACACCATTTGGTGGAGAAGCCTTTCATATGTAAGGTTTGTTGTAAAAAAGACCACTTCACCTTATCATATGCCTTTTCGAAGTCAATCTTAAATATGACCCCATCTCTTTTTTTGGTGTGTAACTCATGGATGGTTTCGTGTAGGATAACTACTCCTTCCATGATGTTCCTGCCCGGCATAAAGGCAGTTTGAGTTGGGCTGACTACGGTCTTAGCAACCCTATTTAATCTGTTTGTGCCTACTTTTGTGAATATTTTAAAGCTCACATTGAGGACACAAATAGGTCTAAATTGTTGAATTTTAATTGCATTTTGAATTTTGGGAATTAATGTAATGATCCCAAAATTCAAACTGAAAAGATCTAAAGTTTCTGTATGTAGGTTAGCAAAGAGACTTAATAGATCTGATTTGATCACCTCCCAAAACACCTGGTAGAATTCCGCAGGCAAACCATCAGGTCCAGGAGCTTTATTATGCTTCATTTGGAAGATAGCTTCCTTCACTTCAGATTCAGTGAAGGGGTTGATGAGAATTTTATTTTCCTCTTGGGATACTTGTGGAATATCCAAGTTCCGATCTTCCAAAAGATTAATTGTGGAAGATTCCGGTTCCCCAAAAAGATTTTTATAATAGTTAGTAATGTGGCTCTTAAGACTGTCTTGACCGATAACAACACCACTATCATCTTCAAGTTTATAGATTTGTTGTTTACGGTGTTTGCCATTAGCCACAAGGTGAAAGAACCTCGTATTGGGATCCCCTTCTAACAGGGTTTTGACTTTGGCTCTCTCATACCATTTTATCTCCTCCTCTCTCAAGAGGCTTACTAGACGTTCTTTTAGATAGTGTTTAAAATTAATCTCTTGATCGGTTAAATGGCCGCATTCGGCCTTCTTATCAAGGTTTTCTAAAAGATGCAGCAAGGTTTTTTTCTCTTTTTTATAATTCCCTGCCGTGTGTCTAGCCCAACCCCTTAAGTGTTGCCGCAGTCTACGGATCTTAAACTGCCAGCGTTCAAGAGGGGAGTCACCACCATACTCAGATTGCCATATATCTGCAACCATATCGTAAAAGCCTTCCCGAGTTAACCATCCTCTCTCAAATTTGAAAGGACGGTTTACGGTTTGATGAGTTGAGGCTCCTGTATTTACTACAAGGGGAGTATGGTCAGAAATATCTCTATCTCTAGGTTCGACCGTTGTTAGAGGGAATTGATTTTCCCACTCCGTACTTACAAGCACTCTGTCTAGTTTCTCATATGTCGGATGATCCCCTGGTCCTGCCCAAGTGTACTGACGGCCTGACATAACTATCTCTTTTAATTCTAGAGATTCAATGACAGCATTAAAAACATTTGGCCATCTAGGGTCAAAGTTTTCAGTACTTTTATCTTCAGGCCTCCTCATAATATTAAAATCCCCGCCTATAATATACGGGAGAGTTTCTTTGGAACATGTATTTGCCAATTCTGATAGGAAAGCACTTTTGTTTTGATTTTGTGCTGGTCCATAAACTGTATATAACCCAAATTTGAAGCCATTAGACTTATATTTTAAGGTAAATTTCACATAGAAATCGCCTTCATCAATGGCTCCAATGTCAAAAACACTTAGGTCAGCACCCAACAGCATGCCACCAGAACGACCATGTGGTGCCATAGTATGCCAAATAAAGTCATGTCCCGCGCATAGATTTCTAAGGACATGATCAGGGAAGGAGTCCCTCCCTGTTTCAGAGAGAGCAATAAAATTAATTTGCTCCTCTTTAACTAATTCCGCCAAGAACCTATGTTTAGCCAAGTCAGCAAGACCTCTGCTATTCCAAAAAACTCCCTTCATTTTAGAGATATTTTGGATGGTGTTTTTGGCTTTTTGGGAAGCTTGCCTTTGATAGGCTTTTTAGCATTATTATATTTTTTGCTACGACGAACCGGAGAGAGATCTATAATTTGATCATTCTCGGTCGCCACGATGCTCTCATTTAGATTGCCACAGAAGTGGTTGAGAACATCGTCTAATCTTTCTTCCCTCTCAGTATCACTATCAGTAGAAACAGGAGCATTTTTAATTAATCCTTTTTCTGTTTTGCAAAAAGGACTAATCTATCTACCTCTAGATTTTTAATAGTAACTACATCAGAAGAGGACAGATTGATGCCTATCCTACCAAGGTTTGAAATAACTTGTGAATCTGAAAAGGCAATAAAAGAATTACCTGAGGATTCGAGGTTCCTTTTAGCCACCAAGCGTTCCGCCTTGCGCATAGTGTGTTCATCTGTCAAGGCCGCCGTGCGCTTGCTTCTGTGTAGCTTGTTTGCTCCTGTTTCAGCTGTTGGTACTGCTTCAGGAAAGTCATCGGTAGCAGCAGCAACTGTAACTGCCTCCTCCACCCCAACCGCCACTGCGTCAGGAGCATGAAGTGGAGCGTCGTCTTCTGCATCATCATCTGTAGTCGCTGTCGGGAGCAAGGTCGCTGGTGGTGTCATGGTCACCATAGTGGTCTCACCAGCCGCCGTCGTGACCACCTCGGTGGTCATGGTCTCGAAGGGGGCAGTCATAGCCGTGTCTACCTTGGTGGTCACAGGCGCAGGGGGGGTAGTGGTAGCCCCTGCCGTAACCACCTCTGTGGACACCACTTCAGTAGTCGCCACTGCCGTGACGACCTCGCCGGTCACAGCCGCACCGGGATCAGCAGCCGCCACTTGCGTGATCACCTCAATAGTCGCCGCTGGCACCACATTGGTAGCAAACGCCCTGGGGGCAGCCACCGTAGCAGGAGGAGGAGTCCCAACCGGTGGCAGCACTGTGGTCTCCTCGGAGTCCTCGGTGATCTCCTCCACCAGGGAAAAATCGGACACCGCGGTGGAAGTCAAAGCCTCTGGTGTCCCCACAGTGTTGCCACCCAAACTGGCCTCAACACTGTCCTCAAACAACTGAACATGGTCCACCTCCAAACTCTCATCGGCCACCGACAATTGGCGTTGAGTAGCACCACTTTGGGAATTGGGTGCCACAGTGTGATCCTGAGTATCCGCTTGCTTGTTTTTTGGCAGTGGTGGCTGTGGACCCTTATCAGCGTCGGGCATCTCATGGTCTCTGTTAGCATCTAGGTCCTTGTCATCATCCCCTAACAGATCATCGTCCTCTGGAATGGCAGGCTTCTCCAACACTTTCTCATCGGGTTTAAAGAAAATGCGGTACATGCTACTGTTGACACATACGTCTGCATGTTTCTGGATCTTCTTTGCGTCCATTACGGCCACAAGAATCCGCACTTCTCCAGTCCGCCGAAGATGAACCATGTCAACTCTCTGTGTGGCTCCGATCATCGATCCAACCGCCCACAAAGGGAGGAAAGCTCGGAGCGGTCTAGGTACTTTTGTAGCTGTAACCCAGACCTGCTCCAACTCCTTAATGGGGTGTACATCATCAACAAATTCCTCAAATACCAGCGTACCCTCCCTGTTCTTTGTGGTGATTGTGTGGATAGCTGTCATGCGCTCCAATTCTTTTTGTCTATATGCATGTTCGACATCAGCTTTCTTCAGCAACTGCGCGTCGAAGTGAAATAAGCCTTTGCTCCTCGGTGCTATTGCTTCATTGTTGCGCACAGCACTTTTTCATCATTCAGCCTGCCTTGTCAGGACTCTAGCACTGCACATAGTACCGGGTTAGGCCCTTCTATTCCATGGCGCAATATCAAGCAGACAATCAAGCACAGATCTACCGATCGGTCGTACATCATGCACTAGTAACTACAGTACGTGTTTGATAAAGGATCTGCCCCTGCTGCGTCGAAGGGGGGCAGAGGATATATGCAACGGATGATGTGACGTGACCCGCCTCCAATCAGGCTGAGACGTGTCGGAGATCCTCGGCAAGTCTCGTGCCATCGGGCGGGGGATGATCATCAACCCAGCCGCGGCTTCACCCTGACGAAAAAGAGCTGCGCCGAACATGCGTGCACGATGATGGCCGGCACATGCATGCGAGCCGGTGCGTCGTCCCTCAGATTTTTTTGCCCCCAAACCAACGATTGCTGCTTTTGCATGGGACAGAGGAGTGTGTGTGTGGCTTGTGCTTGTGTGCCAGTGTGGGTACTTTGTTTGGTGGGGACGACCGGACGAGATGTTTGGTTTGTGCGATTCTGCAATGGAGTGTAGGCTGCCGGCCGGCTGCATGCGTCCATGGACGGACGGACACGTCAAGGGAGAGAGAATGGGATCCTGGATGGAATTTGGGGCCTGCATGACTGGTGCCCTTGCATGGTGGCTGTGGCTAGCGTGTATTTAGTTCGCAGCCCCTGAAAATCAAAAAAAAAAACACTATAGATGAATAATGAAAAATAGAAGGATTTTGCTAAGGTACTCCTAAATATCTATAAAAGGAAAATTTTAAGAACATATTACCTCCTCCTAGGTAATAGGTATTTATATTTCTTAATATGAGAAAATATCTTCTTATTAGATCTAATTTGATTGAGTTAAATTTGACTTTACTTTTTTCTTTCGTACCATATATTTAGGCTTAACAAATTTTTTTTCTTCTTATATCATATTCATGTGACAAGGAACTTCTGGAAGAAGAAAAAAAACATGACAAACATTTTTTTTCTCTTAGGGTGTGTTTAGATTGTAGAAAAAAACACTGTAGCATAAGAAAAACACTGTAGCATTAGTTGGGAAACGTGTTTTGTGAGGGAGGAATAGTGAAAAGTTGAAATGAATAGTGAAAAGTTGGAATGAATAGGAAATAGTTGGGAATCTGAACATGGCCTTATATCATGTTCATGTGACAGGGGAACTTTTGGATGTAGACGAGTGGAGAAAGGTGAAAGTGAAAAAGAATGACTTAGACATGAAATCAAATTAACTCTTGCAAACATCCAAAGTTATGTATATGTTTTGTCTAAATAATCATAGACATGGTTTGAACAACATGGAACTGCCTTGTGTGCCTCCATGCGACCATGGAACAGGCATGTTGTTGCCGTGCATCCATGCATGCATGCATGCATGCAATTGTGCCTAAGGAAGGGATACAACAATGGCATGAGAAGGAAAGTGGAGGAAATTAGGAAGACCGGTTAAGGAAGGTTGTAGATATTGCAGGATTTGTTTTCTTTTCTCACTATATAATAATTACTAAAATATTTTATATATTTTATAAATCGATGGCTGAGATTTATTTGAGATCTTACCTCTTAAGAGGTGAATGGAGTACTTTAGCGTAGCCTAAAATAGAATGAATAAGAAAAAAATTAGATAAATAATATTTTTTTAGGAGAAATGTTTTGAATCTAAATGGGGCCTTAGCGTCGTACCGAGAAGGATATTGTATGTCATATATGTGACGACACTGTAGTGGCAAATTCAGGCAGGACTTCGCTAACATGCATGTAGATGTAGGACAGTATAGCTAGGAGTGTCCTGCAAGGCTTGAAACAATTCATGTCATGGCGAAAAAAACTAAGAGGAAGGTTTGTGAAAATAAAATGTATAACAAAAATAAAAGAGTAATCTCAATCTATTGGAGGTACTCATAGATATAGGAAATAACTAAGTGTGTATTCATAACGCGTATATATGATCTTCAATAATACTTCCTCCATTATCTTTCTGTTGTTCTATTTCCAAAACTCAAATATTCTCAAATAGGATTATCATCGGAGAATATTTGCTAGGAACTCCTTGTTACCGATGCTAGATATTTGAGGACTAACAAAAAAAACCCTTGTTACATTAATTAGATTATATAAGTGCGGTTGTTTTTCTGTATCAAGCAGATGAAATCGGACTATCAAAGGAGAATGGATGGAGTATGTCTAAAATCAAAATTAAGGAAGAGATATCAAGTAAAAAACCTAAAAGACAAAAAAGGAATAGCATACTTTGAGTCAAGAGGCCTGCAGTTGTTTGGGCATATTGCCTACATAAGTACCCAACAAGAAATGGACCAGCCCATATATATTAACACTGTTGTAAACCCAATGTTTCTGGGCTTGGGCTGTGAAAGAGATGGTCAAAAGATAATGGAAGAATATGATGGATGATTGATGATGGACCGGAGATTTTGTCTGAAATCTGAACCAAGCCCAAAAGAGGGAAAACCTTATGCTTTCTCAAAGAAATCAGACGTCAGTCCCCTGGTAAGCCGGCAAGCCGCTCTTCCCAAGTACTAGTCAAGTAGATAAACTGAAACTCACGTGACGGCTGAGCTCACTGCTCACGCATTGCCATGAGCCATAGGAGAGGACCGGCCAAATTACTCTCAGACCTCCCTTCATTTGGAGTTGGAACGCTCCACACCAAAAACAAGCAGCCTCCCCGTCACACAGCGGTCACCAGTCACCACGCACGGCGGTTGCACTGTGCACTGTACCTGTACTGTAGTATTACATCGTAATGCATTCGGCGTAACAGTAGTCGTCTGTGGAAGTTATGGTGGCCGCTGGCCGACTTGCAACCTACCACCCCCTGCACATCTAACCTAATACTAGCTGCATACATAATCGCTGAAAGCTCCGCAAGCAACAGCGGTGTCGTTTATGCGATCTGACTTGCATGTGGTGTCGTGAGTACATAAATGTTCTTCTGTTGTTGTTGTACCGAAAAAAAAAAACTCCGTTGTTGCTTGTACTTACATGTCCGCCGGACTTGACACCAATCGTATACAATACACGTTCCCAATCGCATATAGTACTAGTATATTCTTTTTTGCAAAATGCGAGAGCACGCCGGGATCGAGTCAGGACTCTGCCAGCCAGTAGTGTATGGTGTCGGTGTAGGTATGCTTGCTGCATCCTCCGGCGGGCCGGCCGTCGGCTCTCGTGTCTGCCGGATGCTGCTGGCGGCCCGTCGGCTCGTGTTTGCCGGTTGCTCACCAAACTTGAAAGCTTACACCTGCGCAACATATGAAAACTGCCTACTTGTATACGTCGGTAAGGATGCACAGTTGCTCGTGGTACCAGGCTACCAGCAAACGATACCTGCGCGACACGGGAGAGCAGAATTGGATGGGTAGCATAGCATATCATCATCATCATCAGCATGTGCCCAAGTCGTAGCCCTCTTAACTGCAGCTCTAGATCAGTACACCAACCGGTGAACGGCGATCCCGATGTGTGGGTGCTCGAGGGGCTCGCTGGATCCGGTGCCCACGCATCGGGAGCCGCGGTACAGTCAGTCTGCTAGGATCGCGTACCGGCCAAGAGACTGACCGTGCCCTGCTGGTGGGATGCCGCGGCCGCCGTGGGGCGCCAAGACGTACGCTAGGACCCGTACGTCGTACGTGCTGGTGCTGGCGGACCATGCATGGAGTACTTACTGTACATGGGTAGGTGCGTCCGTGCGTTTGTGTAACAGGGCCATGCCGCGGTGCCGGTGCTGCGGAGACGAAGCCTGCCGACGCCAGGAGGGAAGAGAGGTGGAAACGATACCGGATGGACGCGCCAAGGCGAGGCGATGGTCGACGGCGGCGATAGCCGTTAGGCATGGGCAATTTGTGGTGCGGAGGGTCGTCTTGGGTACCACCACGGCCGTAAAAATTGGTATCGGTGACACATGTGGCTCGATGATGGGCTGGAAGGACGCATGATACATACGACCGCAAGCAGTACACTTGGCCGCGAGGGGGAAAAAAAGATTCGATCTCCTTGATGTCGTGCTGCACGAGCGATTACGATAAATATTGGCACGGGCAGTGCAGGATCCCCAGAGAATTAACCCTCGCGCGGACACACGCACGTACCGGTCACCGATCGACGGTACACGTGACGCGTTGTAACGACGACCCCACCCTGCCTGCCGTGATTGAAGTTGGATCATCCGATCGACGGTTACTCCATATACGAACCATATTAATCCTCGGAGGAGTGTATGCTCGGTGTACATTGTGATCTTGCTTGTCAAGGACTAGTATATATACATATCCAAATGCGTTGGACGTATGCACGGACTATATGCGTACGGAGCAGGTCCAGGCGCACCACGCACGCCCAAATGCGCAAATTAAGGTTTGGATCCATCGGCGCCTACCAAGCTAATTTTAACTGGTGGATCCAATTAATGTCTTCGATGCCACTTATTGATTGTGTTATGTTGATGGGCCATTGAATCACTATTGCTCGTATTTGCACACAAGTTTAGCACTGTAGATGCAATAATGCTTGACTAACATGTTCCAATCTTCATTTCACGTATTTGTTGCCTAACTGCCAACTATCACTATCATACACATTAACTAGGTGTAACCACCGAACATTTTCACTAGTTCGCTGGCGCCTACATACGCATTCCAAGCAACACACATGATCTTCGATCAACAATTGATTTCAAGAATGTAAATTTTATTTTATGAAAATGTTATCATTGGATTGCATGTAGGGTTTGTTTAGTAGGGATTCAGATTATGTAAAAAACAACTTTTGCACTAGATTATGAGCAAAACAACTTCTCTGTCAAATAATGTTGGAACTCTAGTTTCTCCATACTGACATCAAAATAATTTCAAAATATAAATTAATTATTAAATAGATTATTAGTTTAAATTAATTTAACCTTTTTGCAAAACATAGTCAAGTCTAGTTTTCAAAATCTCATCGCAACAATGTAATCGGTTTGTAATCTACGGGTTTTTTTTTCTCGGGCCAGCGCTTAGTGGGATCGGTTGTTGCCTTGGTGGAGACTATAATCTGTTGAAAGCTGGTTTTTCTAGCTTGTGCTCATGCGTTGAAACTCAAAACAGATTGCGCAATCCATTTACAGAGAAGTTATTTTGTAGAACACCAGTTTAGCTATCTTCTACCAAAAGCAGAAGCAGCTGGATAAGCTCAAAGGGGGCCTTAAAAATGGTGGTTGTGATTTTGTTGCTACAAGCACCGTATTGTACGATAAAATGACAATGAAGAATCAAACACAGGGTTTTTAGACTAAGTGGCACAATTTTAATTTCTAGACGAAAGAAGCGGTTGCCAAATCCGCGCGGGTATACATTTTACTGATGCATCATGGTAGTACTAATAATTTTTGGGTCACGTAACAGAAGGAATGGTACTGTGGATGGTCCCGGTCGGATCACAATCAGTCTCGGGCTGTCAGCACTTGAAGCTCGCGAGAAATGGCCACTTTGAGACAGTTCTGATCTAGTTCCTTCAATTCAGAGCTACACCTCCCAGATGCAGATGGAATGGAAGAACTCCAGACACCGGGAGTTTCGGAACACGTGAACTGTCAGGGGTCCAGTCGCGATCGACAATATGCACTGCGTACACCACTAGCCAGACATACAACACCAGCAAAGGTTCCGGAGGTACAAGATTCATAATGCATGCGGCCATGACAACACGACGCCACTAAACGATCCAAACGAACAGCTGTTATCTTATCTTGTTTCCGAGCTAGCACAGTGACGGACACCGGATCGAACAGCAACATCCATATCACGAACAATTAGCTCCTACTAATACCACTTTAATTAGGGTAGCCCGATGCCTCCGGATCAACCACTTCCATGCATGGACACGGGGCCGGACGATCGATGAACTTAAGCTTCGCTCGACAGCGACCGGTCGGCGGCTAGCTACGGGCGCCAGCCGTACACCCACCCGGCCTGCTCCCTCTCCCCACTGCAGAGCTGCACCATCCACGAGCTCGGCCGGATTCCGCCGAGGCAGAGCACCCTCTTCGCCGGCGCCGTCGCGGGCTCGTCGTAGTACTCCTGGTGGTCGCGGGCTTCAGCGGCGTTGGAGCCGGAGAAGAGCCAGCGTGTGGACGACGACGACGAGGACTTGACCGACGCCGCCGCTGATGACGAGGACCTGCAGGACTGCTTACCGAAGCCGAGGCGGCGGAACACGGTGGCGATGAAGCCGACCTTGATCCACTTGAGCTTGCAGCCCAAGCTGTACTTGCCGCCGCCGCTGGCCTTGCCGTAGCGCCGGGAGCCGTGGCCGAGCGGCGCGGCGCGGAGGTGGTAATGGTAGGACGGCGGCGGGGTGATGACGGGGGGCACGGCGGCGCCCAGCAGCATACGGGAGGAGTAGGCGTCCTTGGGCGTGCCGGGCTGCGACTCCCACACGAAGGGCACGGCGCCGGGCCCCGCGCCGTAGTAGTAGCGGAAGGACGGGTTGCCGAGGGACGACTCCTTGGTGAGCAGCCGCGCGTAGAACTCGCCGTCGTGCGTGATGCGCAGCGGGCTCTGCGGCTTGCTCGGCGGCGTCACCGCGCCGCCGCGGGCGATGGGAGCAGCGGGAGGCATCTTCGTCGTCGTCGTCCCTCGATCTCGACTCGATCGAGCGCTGCTAGCTGTGTGGCCAGCGGAAGTGGTTGGTAGTAGTCGTCGCGGCGTGGGAATGTGTGGAACGGCGCGGCGCGATCCAAGAATAAGGACTCGGTGAAAGGTGAGCGATCCGATGGCGCGGTTTTTATACGCGGGGAGGACGGGAGATCGTGCCGCTCGGTGTGGGTCACTTGTGGCTTACGGCACAGTGCCGTGCCTTTTCTGGGTTCCTGAGCCCTGAGTCCCTGAACACAGCGATGCATTTGGGTAGCGGCGTAGCGCGACTGCACGAGCGAGAGAGAGCAGATGGGAGCAATTGTGGCCAGCAGAATGGGAATTCACCGTGACACTGTTCAGTAATTAACCTACAAGTCTGCACCATCTCCGGTGGGTTACAGTGACAAGTGGTCGAGAAGTCGTCGCCATCATTTCGGAGGGAAAAGAGCTAGAGTGAATTGAAGTACAGGACGCATCCACCAAGCAATTCCCATAACGTGCTGCTGGTCCTGTCTTGCACCGCAGAAGCACTGTAGGTCCAGTTCCGCCGTCGGCACCGTGCTGAAACACAAAGCTCAACAACAACGGGCATCTCGTTCAAAGGAGTAACCCAGGCGAGAAAAAGGACGACAAGGAAAACAAAACTACAGGAGGCCGTACAGATAATACTACTAATTAAATAACAGTTGAATTGAAAAACAAAAATGTTGAAGATGGCAAGGCAACCTTATAGAAGTTTCCCTAAAATGCAAGAACTAATATTTTTCATGGGGTTTTCTAGAATAGCTAATAAATTAAATTATGTAATGTTGTAATATCTAGGAAAGTTCTAGAATGGGGGACACTTGTCACAACCTCATGATCCTCCTTGGCCTATAAATAGAGCTCCCTCCCTTGCCATGCCATACCAACCATGAGCATGGTAGAAGAGTGGTGCTAGGTAGAAGTGAGAGGGTGAGTGTGTTAGGCTAGCCACCTAAAGGTGTGAGTGCTTCTTTGTAATATTGTTGTTCCAATAATAAAGAGTGTGTATTTGTAAAGTGTTAGTGTCCCGGTTAAGTTTCATAGTTTCTAAGTGCTTAGTGTATAAAAGTGATCTATCGAAGGTTGGGTCTGCCATCCGGGATCACAACAGGTCTGGGCTTTATCGTAGGTTGACTCTGCCACCCGGAAGCCAGCTTCATCTGTTGGTAGGCTCTGCCTCCTGGAAGTGAAAAGACGGTTCTGCCGTCAAAAGGACCTGGTGCACTAAGTATTAGAAATTAAAAGAGCTGACCGACTCTAGAGTAAGTTGGTGTGTGTTTTAGGCGTAGGTCCTCACAGAGTGGGTATTAGGGCCACCTCGATTTCCAATAATTGGTATCAGAGCTAGGTTGGTCAGGGACCGTCTGGAGGAGGTCACTCGGTGAGCACAGGGTGCTTGCTATTCGGTGTAATATCAAGGCGCTAAGGGGAGACTCTGCCGGTGCACAGTCTGGGACTGTGAAGCTCATTGGTCTAGGACCAAGAAAGCTAACTTGACGTTGGGCGTCAGTTACCATGGCGGATCTTTCTAGCGCAAGCTATGGGATTAAGAAGCTTAATAGCCATAACTATGGCTATTGGAAGACCTGCATGGAGTCCTACCTACAAGGCCAAGACTTATGGGAGGTCGTTGCGGGCGCCGAAACAGTGCCTCCACCAAAGGAGAGTGGCGAAGGTGCTTCAAAGAAGGAGAGCGCCGAGTCCTTACGGAAATGGCGCATTAAGGCCGGCAAGGCTATGTTCGTGTTGAAGACAACCATTGAGGAGGACCTACTAGAGCACATTCAAGATGTGGAGACCCCGAAGGAAGCTTGGGAGACTCTGGGGAAATTATTCTCCAAGAAGAATGAAGCACGCCTCCAGCTCTTGGAAAAGGAGTTATCAGGTATCTCTCAAGGCACTCTCACTATTGGGCAATATTCCACAAAAGTGAAATCTATCTGTCGGGAGATATTTGAGCTTGCACCAGATGAGAAGGTTGGTGAGGCCCGTATGAGGAGGATCATCATTAATGGTCTCAGACCCGAATTTCAAGGCTTTATAGCCGCAGTGAGTGGATGGCCTACTCAACCTTTATTAGTGGAGCTAGAAAATTTATTGGCTAATCAGGAGGAGTTAGCCAAGAAGATGGGAGACGTGACTATAAATGAAGAAGAGGAGGAACTCTTCACAAGTACGAAGAAGACTCTACCTCAGGGACAAGGAAGGCCGAAGCCAAGATGGATGGAAGGTGGCAAGCATCACCCGAAGAACAAGAGTAACTTTGCAGGGGGAGCCCATAAACGAGAAAACCAGCAACAACCACCAAGGAAGGATGGATGCTTCAACTGTGGTAACCAGGGCCACTTTGCTCGGGAATGTCGATTTCCAAGGAGGCGTTTTGAAGGGAATACAAGACGCTTTGAAGGAAACATGACCACCATCACACAAGAGAAAAAGAAGGAGGAAGCATATCCTAATGAAGAAGAGTGAGATGTTGAAGCTGGGTTTTCTCAAGAAATTGAAGAAAATGAGTTGGAGGAGGACATGGAGGCATATGCTTTTGCAGGAACAACGGATCCATCACTTAATTACAAGGAGGATTGGATCATTGACTCAGGGTGCTCCAACCATATGACTAGTGACGACAACAAATTGAATGATATGGCCGACTATAAAGGAAGGAGAGTGGTGCTAATGGCAGACAACTCGAGATTATCCATCTCTCATGTCGGGAAGGCGATCGTCCCAAGGTATGGTCCTCAACAACTCCAACTCGAAAAGGTTTATCATGTCCCTGGTTTGAAGAAAAATCTGCTGTCAGTCCCACAATTGACAACAGAGGGGAAATATGTTCTCTTTGGGCCAGATGGTGTGGCAATTTTTAGAAAATTGAAGGTGATCGGCACACCCATCATGGAAGGAAGGAGGAGACAATCGGTCTATGTCCTCTCCGCTGAGTCCGCTTATGTGGACAAGACACAGAGGAATGAGACTGTTGACGGTCGTTAAAACCATTCGGTGACCGTCAACATTTCGGGAGAAACAAGAGTTTCATGCCATGTTCCATACATAAAATGTTTATTACTAACAAATTCCATAAGTTTTGGATGATTTGTGCCTGCAGGGACCTAGTGGTGAAATTTCACCCAAATTGGGCTCAGACCCAGGCCGACCGGCCGGCCTGGCCCTGGCACATTTGGGTGTGAAACTTCGTCCATGCAGAGGAAACACAATGAAGATGATCAAGGACGTTGATTCCAACGTCGGTTTGATCAAGGGACCCAAAAGGCCTAGGATGCTTTGTACAAGGATTGAAGGGCCCACCTACCTAACTTACCAGCCGAAACCGCCAGAGAAGCACACTTAACCGTCATTGGGACGTGATCATGGCCGTCCAGAGCGAAGGCGGTGGCCAGAGGCGCCAGGTGGAGGCCGATCGGCCTCTCCTAGGCCGGCCGGCCTCCCCTCGGCTCCAATGGCCCACCTCCTTCTCTCAAGGGACGGTTATGACGGTTAGGAGGTGGGGTCAGCTGCAACCGACGTCCAAAGGCTATATAAAGGCCCCTCCTCTTCACGCACTACACATTACTCCACTTGAAGTTTAGGAGCTCTTCCATTTTTCCCTTTTTTTAGTCTAGGATTAGAGTTGGGAGTAGAGTCGAGTCGAGCTAGTTTCGGAGTTCCTCGGAGTTCTGGTAGAGCTCTTGTATCCTTTCCTTCGTTTGAAGAGTTTAATATATATATATATATATATATATATATATATATATATATATATATATATATATATATATATATATATGTTCTATCTTCAGAGCATTTATAAGCTTATCTTTATTTACCTTCCCTTTTTGGGTTGTTTCCTATAGTTTTAGGTCTAGAGTGTAGTTTAGCTCTATCGGGATTTATCTTACGGGTTTTCTAGTCTCGACCAAGGCCGTAAGACGCCTTGGAAGGACGGGGTTTTCTTCTGAAGGTACCCAGAGGAAATCCTAACATTAAGTGCAGACGTGGTATCTGACTTAGTGTTAGCTAGGAAGTGTGTTGCACCCCACGGAACTGATGTGGTAGGCGGCAGGTGGTGACAGCCCTGTCCGTCCTTTGTAGTCCACCACGTTCGGGTGTATTCATAACAGTAGTTGCTGGGCCTGGGGGAACCCCTCTCTCATCCCAGTCTGAGTTCCCCCCGCTGCAGTTGTCGAAGCAAGCTCTGTTCCCGATATCTAAGCTAGGTTCTGGGTTTAAGGTTATAGTGGCTTAGCTCTGAGTAGAAAGCCTAGTAAGTCCGGTCTCTCCCAGCATCTTTCCTTTTCTATAGATTTGAGGCTCCTGTGTGTCGCTGGTTGTTCAGACCTTCTATTCGGTCATTCATTTGACCATTATCCTACACTTAGGTGTATTTATCCCCCTGAGATTAGTGAGTGTTTATTTCTGGAAAGATCTACCTCATTATTCATCAATTCTCTTTAACCAAGACTTCCCTGCGGAAATATAAATACGATACCCTGGGTTTCCCCAAGGTGAAATGCTACACCGATATATTTTGTGCGCTTGCAGAATCTCTTTCTAAGAGCGACATTATAAATCGAGTACCTTCTTACGTTGATTTAAGAATTGACGTTAAGAAGTGCCAACAGAGACCGGTGATCTTTGGCATGCACGTCTTGGGCATGTTAACTATACTAAATTAAAGGAGATGATGCAAAGGCAAGTATTGAAGGGGCTTCCTCAAGTGGACATCCGGACAGACACGGTTTGTGCCGGTTTTCAATATGGCAAGGCTCATCAATTTCCATATAAGGATTCGGAGCATCGGTCCAAGACGCCATTGGAGCTCATACACTCGGATGTGTTCGGCCCAGTTAAGCAAATATCTATTGGAGGGATGAGGTACATGGTTACTTTTATTGATGACTTCTCCAGGTACGTTTGGGTTTACTTTATGAAGGAAAAATCTGAGGCTTTCACAAAATTCAAGGAGTTTAAGGAGAAAGTTGAAGGTGGACTTAATATGAAAATTCAATGCCTCCGTACTGATAATGGAAGAGTATTTATCAAATGAGTTCACTAATTATCTTAAGGAGCACAAGATAAAAAGGCAATTGACTTGCTCCAATACTCCACAACAAAATGGAGTGGCGGAGCGCAAGAATCGCCATCTTGCAGAAACTTGTCGAAGTATGCTCCATGCCAAGAACGTACCTGGAAGGTTCTGGGCTGAGTGTATGAGGACATCAGCCTATGTAATAAATAGGCTACCTCAACCCAAGCTGGGATTCAAGTCACCTCATGAGCTTCTATGGAAGGTGAAGCCAATGGTCAGCCATCACAAAGTATTTGGTTGTGTTTGTTATGTGTTCGTGCCGGATCATCTAAGGAGTAAGTTTGATAAGAAGGCAATTCGATGCATCTTCGTTGGCTATGATGATGCACGAAAAGGTTGGAGGTGCTGCGATCCAACCATAGGAAGGTGCCACACCTCAAGAAATGTGGTATTCGATGAAGCTTCGGCATGGTGGTCCCCTGAGAAGGTCGAGCTGCCAGATTCACATAATTTTGAGGAGATTCTAGAAGAAGGGCAAGAAGAAGAGGAGCAAGCACCAACTCCAAGTGAAGATAAAGAGGGTTCACCAAGTAAAACCAAGAGCCCTTGGAAGACTGGTGTACATATGACCTCAGAGGAATCTCACTTGCCACAAATGGAGCCTGAGAAGCCTATTCAAGAACCAAGGAGGACAGCAAGGCAAAGAAAGCCTAATCCAAGGTATGCTAATACTACCCTTGTTACCTATTGAGCCATCCTCATATGAAGAAGTTGAAAAAGGCCCCGAGTGGCATAAGGCGATGGAGGAAGAAATTAAGGCACTAAATGAGAATCAAACGTGGGATTTAGTGCCAAGACCAAAGGAGGTGAAGCCTATATCTTGCAAATAGGTTTATAAAGTGAAGACTCGTCCTGATGGCTCAATTGAGAGGTATAAGGCTCGACTCGTTACTCGGGGTTTCTCTCAACAATATGGGCTAGACTATGAAGAAACATTCAATCCGGTAGCAAAGATTACAATTGTCCGAGTCTTGCTAGCATTGGCCGTTTGCAAGTCTTGGAAGTTATGGCAAATGGATGTCAAGAACGCTTTTCTACATGGCGAGCTTGACAAGGAGATCTACATGGAGCAACCAAGGGGATTTGAGAGCAAGATTCACCCTGAATATGTTTGCAAATTGAAGAAGGCACTCTATGGATTAAAGCAAGCTCCACGAGCATGGTACGGGAAGATCGGTGAGTTCCTCGTACAAAGTGGTTTCAATGTCGCTCCATCAGATTCTAGCCTATTTGTTAAGGCAAATGAAGGTAGACTAGTAATAGTCCTAGTCTACGTTGATGACTTAATAATAACTGGAGATTGATCCGAGGAAGTACAAAGGACAAGAGCAAATCTCTCGGTGCGATTTCAAATGAAGGAGCTTGGAGAGCTAAAACATTTCCTTGGACTTGAGGTGGAGCGCACAAAGGAAGGGCTATTTCTGGGACAACAGAAATATGCCAAGGACCTTTTGCAAAGGTATGGGATGCTTGACTGCAAACCTATTTCTACTCCTATGGATCCTAATGTGAGACTACAAGGAGATACGGGGAAAGATCTAGAAGATGCGACTATGTATCGACAATTGGTTGGGAGTCTCATCTATCTTACATTAACTCAGCCCGATATTTCATATCCGGTGGGAGTGGTTAGTCGATACATGAGCAGTCCCAAGAAGCCTCACCTTGATGCAGTCAGGCGCATCCTTAGGTATGTTAAAGGCACCATCAATTTTGGTATTCTATACAAGAAGACAAATAATTGCCAGGTGATAGGATACTGTGATGCCGATTATGCCAGAGATTATGACACACGGCGATCTACTACGGGATACTTCTTCAGTCTTGGATCAGGAGCCATATCATGGTGTAGTAAGAGACAACCAACTGTGGCACTGTCTAGTACTGAAGCAGAGTATCAATCAGCAGCAATGGCAGCACAAGAAAGCACCTAGCTCAAGCAGTTGATGGAGGATCTTCACCAGCCAACGGATTATCAAGTAAGCGTTTTCTGTGATAATCTATCTTCCATCCGACTGGCAGAAAATCCAGTCTTTCATGCAAGGACCAAACATATAGAAGTTCACTATCACTACATAAGAGAAAAGGTCCTTGAGGGTGAGATTATAATGGTGCCTACCAAGATAGATGAGCAAGCTGCCGACATACTCACAAAAGGTCTCAACAAAGCAAAGTTCGAGAAGTTTCGAGAGGCGCTCGGCATGGTCTGCAGGACAACTCTGAAAAAGAAGTTTGCCTTGAGGGGGAGTGTTGAAGATGGCAAGGCAACCTTCTAGAAGTTTCTCTAAAATGTAAGAACTAGATATTTTTCATGGGGTTTTCTAAAATAGCTAATAAAATAAATTATGTAATGTTGTAATATCTAAGAAAGTTCTAGAATGGGGGGGCACTTGTCACAACCTCATGATCCCCCTTGGCCTATAAATAGAGCCCCCTCCCTTGCCATGCCATACCAACCATGAGCATGGTAGAAGGGTGGTGCTAGGTAGAAGTGAGAGGGTGAGTGTGTTAGGCTAGCCACCTAAAGGTGTGAGTGCTCCTTTGTAATATTGTTGTTCCAATAATAAAGAGTGTGTATTTGTAAAGTGTTAGTCTCCCGGTTAAGCTTCATAGTTTCTAAGTGCTTAGTGTATAAAAGTGATCTATCGAAGGTTGGCTGTGCCACCCGGAAGCCAGCTTCATCTGTTGGTAGGCTCTGCCTCCCAGAAGTGAAAAGACGGTTCTGCCGTCAAAAGGACCTGGTGCACTAAGTATTAGAAATTAAAAGAGCTGACCGACTCTAGAGTAAGTTGGTGTGTGTTTTAGGTGTAGGTCCTCACAGAGTGGGTATTAGGGCCACCTCGATTTCCAACAAAAAGGGCTAGTTCTATCCCGTTTTCGGCGAGGCTCCTGCTTCGTCCTGAATTCTTTGAAAAGAATGCTCGTCACTGTCTGGTGGTTGCGATCAGGGCAGTAAGCTACACAGCCTGTATATACTATGATAAAAAAAAGAGAGAAGCTCCCTGGTCCAACCTAACCCGTCAAGCGAATAGCTTAATCTTTCTAGAAGTACTGTATGTCTATATTGTTCGCGTTTAAAAGGATAAACAGAATTTCGGTTAGTGTCGGCCTTGCTGAGTGTTGAACAGATCTCGGACACGCATGTGCAGACAGCCAAATACTGACATGCTAGACAGATAGGCACCCTCGTTGACTTGACAAAAGCAAGTATTACCACAAAAACGATTTGAGACGAAAGTAAAATAGTCCGCAACTGTCAGTTTGTCAAGTGAACCTGAGAAAGAAACACGGGCCACGTAATTTCTTTTTGAGAAGAATTATTTGGTTCCTACTGAACTGGAGAGAAACTGTGGTCCAAGAAAAAAGGCCCATGGAGCTATCTAACAGCCTCACCGTATACATGAAAAATTAGGTCTATCATAGTTTACTTGTCAAATGGGCCCATAAGCTACACAATTCAAGATGGCCGAATCTAGGAGTGCTTCCTAAGGCCAGTCTCAGTGGGAGGGTCATCACACAGTTACCAAGACTGCAAACTTGGAGACCCGTGCCAGCCAAGGGTCATGGTGATGACCCTCCCCTCTCATCCCATGACCCTCTTCATCCTCTCTTCTCATAAATAATCCTGCCATGTAAGCAAATCTGCTGCTGTGGCATGATATTTAATGTCATCACCCTCCTCGATGACCCTCCCACTGAAATTGGCCTAAAGACAGAACGCGATTAATGCTTAGGACAAAAAAGGAAAAAGAGGAAATGTATGAATTGCCATTTAAATTGTTGGTTTGTTTTAATTTGACTATGGTATTTAAAAAAGTGTAAATATGGACCATCAAAATTGCTCAACTGAGACAATACTGTCATTAACTCTTTAGGAATATGTATTCGAATGACATGGCATGTATATATTTTTAAATCGCTGGAGGAGAGAGAGTACCCACCTAAATGCATCGCTTCGGGTGCAGTAACAAGATGTGCTGCCCAACGTGAGTGAGTTACAATCGAAGTGTTACACGATATTACATTGGATAAAAGTATAAAACGTATTACACCAAGCATCAGCAGTAGGCGCCTCTAGCTTTGGCAGGCAATATCTATAAAGATTCAGCTATACAATCACATTAATTCTAATGGCTATGTTATCAAGCAATTATCAAAATCACAAACAATGATATAGGGTTATTTTCCTTACAACGTGCGCTACCGTTGCTCATTTTAGCGGTCTATAGGATCCCCTCTTCCTCGTGGGTGGCGAATTGATTTTATCAAAAAAGCATGCGTATGATATTAGCTCTCTCGTCGGTTGAAAATCGTCGTTACTTGGCATGCATACATAATCATCGGTAAATTATATATACTTAGAGCAGTCCCAACCCATATTATCTATGAGTACTGCCCATGTTACCATGTCATCAAGATAGTGTGAGAATCAATAAAACATGATACCTTTTAAGGTTCACGGCTACATGTTAATATAGCCAGGAAGAGGCTTCCTAAAGAAAAGGAAGCAAACCAATCTAGCTTAGACTTCCTATTCTAGCTAATTACAAACAATCAATTAATGATTACAAGGTTACACGATTACATGAGCCGCAATCCAAAGAGACATTCGGGGATACTTCCATATATTAAATAGACACACCACCTTAGAACATATAATCTACAACCCATGGTTTCTTAATATGTAACCCTAATAAACACACTCTCTATTCTTTTCACCAATCATATTTGTTTTTTTATTTATCATGAAGACACTACACTCTTTCAATGTGAACCTTAGTATCTATTGTATAGGTCCAGCCTAGTCTCTTTATTTTTCTCGTTCTCTGTCATTTATTAAAGTGACACGTAAGTAAAGAGTCCTATTTAGCTGCCTAATTAATGCGATGAAAACTATCCTATATGAAGGGCTAGGAATGCCCTTGGATTGCAGCTAACGGCTACTACATCATTTCCAAGTTTCTTATTACAGTTTTGTTATTGATAAGGCACAAACATGTGGTTGTCGCTTAGATATTAAGAAATTGCACCATTCTCATTAAATGAAGCTTATCAAGTTTTGGAAGAGGTTGCCATTGCTTATAATGATTTACCTTTTGAAGTAATGTATAAGTCAGCGGCAAGCACATATATTAATGCGCATTAGGGATCTCTGATCGTATCATGCAATCCCCGTAGTATTTTTTATGACGCAACCCATACTTTTGTAAGCTAAAATTTAGGGATATAAGAATAATACTGCCAATTACTAAATAAATGCTAAAAACGAGGGCACACGAGTCTAAGACTCAAACCTATGTACTACAATAAACTAATAAGTGAGTCATATGATTGCATAGATGTGGATATAAGAGACATAATTGAGATTAAATTTCGAGAAAAGAATCAAGCAAGGATGTACCTTTTATATTCTTTGTTAAATTGTACAACTATATTGTTGCTAAAATCATAACAACATCACATATGCTTCCTTAATGGCTTCTAAATGGAATTGTTTTTAAATATATTGTGGCTCTATTTGGTACAGCGGTACGTTTCTCAGATAAACTGCACAAATATGAGGAAAAACACTTTTTTGATGAGCAGGTTTGACTCAGCTTCGGTGTTTACAAATAGGGTGGTGGAAGAATCGTGGCCAAAATAAACTGAAAGAAAAACCCCATCATTTGGCTACTTGTTCTAGCTTTTGGGTATAAGCAACATTTAAGTTGACGCAAACAGGGTCTATAACTATGGAAGTAGGAGTATGGAGTATATACGTTGGTACGCGCGCACTTCGGAACATTCGCTCATTCGCGTGTGATTGGTGAAACGCATGAGCACCCAGAGTTCCAGCATGCAAGGCAGCATTCTACATGTCGCCTCACTCCTCGTTCTCTCCATTGTTGCCACCCTAACAATCGCGGTGCTTTGCAATCTCTTCAGACATCTCATCAACATCAACGCAAGTACGTGGCCGTCGATTACCAAGGAGTCCGTCCTCCGCCTCCTAGGCGACATACCGACGACCGTCATCCTCGACAGCGCCGTCGCGGTGGACGCGCTGGTCCGCCGCGCCGACGACTTCTCCGATCGCCCTCCCGGCGGCGGCGCCACCGCCATCATCTCTGACTGCCGGCTCCAGATCATCACCACCGTGCCCTACGGCCCGCACTGGGTCGCGCTCCGCCGCAACCTGAGCTCCGAGGCGTTCCACCCGGTCCGCGGCCTCGCTCGAGCGGCGCCCCACCGCGCGCGTGCGCTCGCCGGCCTCGTCGACGACATCGCGACGCGCTCCGCCGCTGTGCCCGTCCGCGAGTGCCTGTACGCCGCGCTGTTCGCCCTGAACGCGGCCACGTGCTTCGGCGACGGCGTCGACGGCGAGCGTGTCGAGGCCATGCGCGCCGCGCAGCAGGAGTTCTTCCGACTCCTCCCCAGCTTCAGTGTGTTCGCCACGTTTCGGAAGGTTCTTCGTCCAGCCCATTAATTGCACCTGAGCACGTCCGCGTGGTTACATTCTGCTCGTCTGTTACTCTGTTTTCATGCTGTGCGTGCGTTGCAGGTCGCGAGGCTGCTGTACCGTGATAGATGGAAACAGCTGGTTCACTGCCGCCGGAGGCAGGAAGAGATGTATCTCCCATTGATCAGAGCATGCCAGGAGCGGCGACGTACCACTCGCGGCACGACGACGACGACGACGGTGTCGTACGTGGACACTCTGCTAGACCTCGAGGTCCCGGACGAAGAAGCCACCAATCCGCAGGGGAGGCGTAAGCTCTCCGATGGCGAGATGGTGGGCCTCGTGTCTGAGTACCTAGGCGCGTCGACGGGGACAGTCCTCGCCCTGCTGGAGTGGACGCTGGCGAACCTCGTGCTGCGGCCGGACATCCAGCGCCGCCTGCGCGGCGAGGTCGAGGCCGCCGGCGGCGAGGCGTGCGCGTACCTGCGGGCGGTGGTGATGGAGTCGCTGCGGCGGCACCCGCCGATCCCTTCGGTGCAGCGGCACATGAGGCGTGACGTGGTGGTCGGTAGCACCCCGGCCCCGCGGGGCACCTTGGTCAACTTCTCTCTGGAAGAAATCGGCAGGGATGACAAGGTACGCAAAATAGTAACCCGAAGTTCTGGTACGATTTCATTTCCCTCAGTTTATAAAATCAAATAGTTGACTTTTTCGTGACAGAATCGCGCTAATATACGTGGTTTCATGATCATCTCTAGGACACATTTGGCCACGTATATCCACATGTGGATATAGAGACCGAATTTCTATCTATTGTCCTAAAGAAAAATATCTGGGACACACATCGTGGTGTTTTTCCTTGGGACACCAACACCACATTTGCAACGTCCATCAGATCAAATCAAGAGTTTCCACGCACAACTACACATTTTTCCCCTAACGTAACCTAATAATAAATCGTTACTGAAACTCTAGGACATCTTTCTTGTATTTGTATATTTCCTGTCTTATTAGGGGTTAGGGCGAAGTAGTGTTTTCATGTTATGACTTGTTGAGGGAAGAAAGGAAATTAAAAAGGAAACAAGAATGCCAGTTTTAATACTATTATTTGTTTTGAAATGTGATGTTTACTACTAACCCCTATCTCTATGAACAGGAATATCCATGAATGCATAGGCTGGGATATGGTTTTGTCTTATCCGAGTATAAAACATGGGATGAGTAAATATGCCACTATTATATGTGCATCGGCAAATAAGTGGGTATAGTTGATATATATAATTTTAGAAGCCAGTAGACTTAGCTTAACATAATCTTTGTCTGAAAGAACTGCTAACTTAATCAAACCGCAGAGGCTCGATTCAACTATATAGTTCGATGCTTCCGAACAGAAACTGAGGAGTTTTGCAGACTCCAAGTATAAAACAAACAACGAATGATTATTGTTTTGAAAGGTCAAACAATCGATTATGAGATGACAAAGTAAACAGTTTGCACCACTTGGCGTTTACATTGAGGTTTCATCTAATTAAATGATACATTCTTCTAAAACCAACAGATATGGACGTCTCCAGAGGAGTTCATTCCGGATAGGTTCATGCCTGGCGGTGAAGGAGAAGGTGTCCGGTTGACCATTGGCAGCAAGGAGGCAGCAAAGGTGATGATGATGCCGTTTGGAGCCGGAAGAAGGATATGCCCAGGGATGGGATACGCGATGCTTCACATAGAGTTCTTCCTCGCGAATCTCGTCACGTCCTTCGAGTGGCATCAGGTTAAAGGACAGGCTGTGGATTTGAAGCCTGACCATGGGTTTTTCACCACCATGTCTAATCCGCTCCGTGCACGGGTTGTGCGAAGGGCTCCAGTATCATGATGGCGAGAGAATTCAGTTTCTTCAATAAGATTGGGGTCATGTTTGTTTGTTGGGCCCTGCTGTAGTACTCCTCTTACCTCTTAGGAGGTAAGAGTTTAAATAAATCTTAGCCCTTAAATATTATAAAAGATAAACAATTAACCATAAAAGAAAAAGAAGAAAAAAGCCGGCAACTGCTTCTGTGGATCCAGGAAGACATGATCTGCACGTACGTACGTGCAGTTTACAGATTGCTTTCATCATTTTTTTTCTTTGGATCTAGACAAAAGGACAATTTCATTCAGGAGAAAATCATGTATTGCTAACATTCATGCAAGGAAATTAGGATATAGTTTTTTAAGGAGGAGGCGAAAAATCACATTGAGAAAATGTTACACAATGAAGTCACGGTAGCATGCACACCTATACAAATTAAATGTCACGTTTCAAAGAAGATTATACAAATTCATGTCGGGATTTTGGCGTGTAAATCAAATACCATATGCATGTTTGAATATGTCATATTTGAAAACAGAGAGAAAGAGAAAAAATATTACACATATAAATATGTCACAGTTCACGTACATAGAGAAAAATTAAGACAGACATAAGAATTCATGATACAAATAAAAAAACTAACGGTACCTCCTCTCTCTTATTGGATCTAAGAAAATATTGTCATTTTTTTAATGATTTTTAAATTGTAATATATATAAATAAATATTTAGTGATCTATTACCTCTTAGGAGGTAATATGTCATCCTAACCACCTTGATCTAATTGAATGGACGGTCCACAGTTATCTGGGAGTACTGTAGCAAACCCCTTGTTTGTACTTATTTGTATTTTTTTATTGCTCATTGGTTTATCCGCCCATTTTTCTTCAATAAGGGCGAGGAAGAAGAAGATGGGGGGTACTTTGGTCCAATAAATTTTATAAACACATCGAAGGGGTATGTAACGGCATATTTCCAAGACTTGTTAAATTATAATGGCACACTTACAATATCATGAATAGTAATGGTATATCTTCGAAGCGTGACAATTGCGATGCCATACACACATATCGATCAGCACAATTGGAGATTGCCATACCTATTTAATTCCCGTTTTGAAACTGGTAGAACGAGTTTGAGACCAAAAGTCATGTGGATTTTCACACATGATATGAGGATTTGAATACAGGTTCCGTCTTGTCTCACATATATATTCTTTACCATTTCGCCTACATAAAATTAAAGATCCACTAATTTAGCATGTACTGATTTCTTTTAAAATTACCCCATGGATAGTACCAACCACCTATACTAATAGGTATCGGTACCTATAGTAGCGGGCAGTATTACCATTAAGGGGGGAAAATCCCTGTTGATGGTGATGATATTTGGTTTTAGAGTCTTTAATATGCGTCCCATGCAGATTTTTTTTTTTTTGAGGGAAGTCCCATGCAGATGCAGCCATGTTAATGCAGGCCCCCGTGCATGCATGCCCACACAGACACAGGCTGAGCGCGACGCCGAAAGCCCGGCCCGGCCGCGCGCGCGGTGGAGAAGAGTGATGGTAACGTTGATGGGCCGCGTGCGGATCGAGACGGAGGACGACTACACAAATCAAAGCCCAGCCTGTTTAGACCGTGGTCCATGACCATAATAAAGGCACGCGAAAGAGAAACAGAGCCACGGCCCACGGCGAGTTGGCGACGACGGCGACGTGAGTGCGTGACCGCAATCCTCGATTCCCCGTGACAGAAGCCACAAAGGTAGCGCCTTTCGTATGTCAGCACAAGAGCGTGAGAACACGGAGGGACAGCATGAGTGCGTCGTTGTTCCAGCATTTATGATTGCCCGTCCGTGCATCGAGCTGCACGTAGACCTTGGCCCCCTTGCATGCATCACCATGATACCAGGCACGACCGTAACCCGTACTGCCCAAACACAACGTATCTATCCCTGTACTAGTAATTTCTACACGCGGAATACCGAGACAGAGATATGGGGACGGATCCAAGATAGTAAAGTCCTCAATCGATGCCTTCTATGTTCACACCACGACTGTGTTCAGATTGGAAATAAAAAATACTTTTTTCAGATAAATAGTACTTTTTCCTCACACGTCGGTCGCGGGCAAGCAAGCGCCAAAGCCACCGGCGTCGTCAGAGAAGCAGACCAATGTGTATTCCCTGCCTGCCCAGCGGGGACGTGGCCCGTGTGTGATTACACGAATCGGAGGAGTGATCGAGAACGAAGAGTTTCCGAGGCAACAGTGGAGTTCCTTGGATGTGTTCGGAGAGATCTAAAAGGAGCAGTAGAGTACTGACAGTGCCGCATGCTTATATACTCAGTTACTGTTACATAATGTAATTAACTGGCCAAATGGTTCAGGAATCACAGGGGTAACAGAATCCGGGCACCGACATGCACGCATCAATGCATGGCGCCCTATAGCTAGACTCCAACGAGGCAAGAACCGGGGGGCCTTTGACTGTCCTCACCTCTCATGTGACAGGTGGCCCCGGGGCCTTTATTTGGGACGCCCTGGCCCCGCCGCGCAGCGCCATTTGCTTCCCCGGATTAGATTAGTCACTAGTGTAGGCTGTGTTCAGATGATGATGATCGGAGAGAAAAGTACTTTTTGCTGAGACGCGTGTTACGTGAGGGAAATAAATAGAAAAGTTGATAAAAAAATATTTAGAGATGCGTGTTTTGTGAGAGAGATGAATACGAAGTAAAAAGTGGCGGCCGCCGAGGGGGGCAATGCAAGAGGACAGGACGAGGACGTCGACTCACGGCTGGACGACGGGCCGGATACGTCGCGGTCACGGGAGCTCAGCTCGCTGTGCCGGCGTGGAGGGGGAAGGGAATAGATGCACCGTGACCGTGGAAAGCGCAGCGACTTGTCTCTGGCTCTGTGTGCGGGCACCAATCTTTTCATTTTGGAGACCGGAATTCGGAAACGATCAAACGAGTCACCGGGGTCCGTGATTTGTCTGAGCTCGGAAAACATTTCATGGCGCACGAGATGAAGGACACAGGTGGAAGCAGCAGCAATCATACAGTGATGCTGCTATTGCTTGCTGGGAGAGGGAGAGAGACAGCCTACAGTGCCAGTGGACCCCTGCGATCAGCCTTTTGGGGATGGACGCCTGCTCCGTATATCTGCTCTGCTGTGCTGTGCTGTGCTAGTTAAACGTTGATACTTACAGCTAATGTAATGTAATTTCGTGACAAGAAACCCAGGAAACAAACCATGCAAGACACACGAAACAAAAACAGTATGCCGAGCTCGACACCCAGAACCTGCGGGATTGAATTCCAGACCGTGGTCTCAGGCTCGACTGCTCGATACCGTAACATGGGGGGATCTCTCGCAATTTTACCATCCGGACACTGCTTGATCAAAATTAACCTGGAGTCCAGGTCCCCTCAGCTACAGGCTACGTACGTAGCCGACAGGAACGGCGAGACAGCCACCAACCCAACCAACCAAAGACACCGACCAGTCCACCGTGCCACCCCGCCCCCATCATCTTCGTCAGTTTTAGCAGCACAACTGCACAAAGGGCCACGGGCACGGTTGAAGCGGCTGTTTTTAACGAGTTTTTCACGGCCGATCCCCGCGCCGCGCCCCCCATATCATTTTTTCGTCCCGCTCCAGGGCTCGGCACGCACCACCGGCCCACCACACCACACCAAGAGCATCGAGCAGGCAACGGCGACTAGGCGAGGGACTTTTTTGTTTACGGCTTCCCACGCCGCGCGCTAAAGCGGAAGCACCCGCACGCGGCCGCTACGGACAACCGAGCCCCAAAAACCCGCAGCAGCAGCGCTCACGGGCGCCCACCAGGACACTCTCGCCGCCGCCCGCACCACTCTCTGCTCCCCACCGCTGCTACGGGCTGCCGCACTGCTCTCTCGTCTCGGGCTGCCGCCATGGCGGAGGTGGTGGCGCGGCGCGCCGTCGTCCCAGCGGGGGGCGGCGAGGAGGCGGCGGCGGCGGCGGCGGCGGAGGCAATGCGGAGGCGCGGGGAGGTGGACACGTCGTCGCCGTTCCAGTCCGTGCGCCAGGCCGTCGACCTGTTCGGCGGCGGGGCGGCCGCCGTCTCCCAGTGGCGCCACCCGCAGGCGCCGCCGCCCGTCCAGCTCCGCCCAGAGGTCAGTCGATCGGAGCGCGTCCTCCTCCATGTACCTTTCGCTTTAGTTTATTATGCAAAGCGCTGCCGCAGGTGGCGGCGGCGTGCTCGGTTGCTACCGCACTGCTTTCTCCACTGCCCCTTTTTTTCCCCTAACACAACAAAGTGCTTTCGCATTGCTTTCTTCATCGCCGATTAGTTTGAGATCGACCGTAGCTCTACCGTTTCTAGGAGAAGAGCAGCAGCAATTCGTAACGCGAGAGGGGGATTCTTTCCAAACTGCAGTGTTCCAATGTTGTTTCGACCGCTGACGTGAGGTTTGTTTTCTTGTAATGTCGCGGGGGGAGGGCGTACGCCATCCCTTTCGGCGAAGTTGGCTGGTGTCATGGTGTGGGCGATTGTGACATGACATCGTGGGGACTTTGGTATCAGTCTGGAGCCGAAAGGAACCAAATGCATCATGGCATTTACTGCTAGCTAATAGTTGGATGGCGATGGCCTCTTCGGCCCGACATTGCAAGGAATAAAGGTCCACTGTTAGATCTTGTAATCCTGATGATGCTATTGAGTTGTGAATCATGAGCAGTCCGCTGTCCGCAGATATCAGCCTCTCACATTGCCTATGCACAACTTGTTGCAAAATTACTTGTATCCTGAAACGGATGAGATAGGGCGGAGGGGAACCGGGTGTAAAGGGCTGAATAACTAACAACGATGAATTACTAGAGTTCATTACACTTGAAATTAAAATTATTTGGCCAACTTTAATGCCTTGCTTGTTTTTAAGTTAGGGTGATACATCACTTCTTTTAGATTCCCCTAAAAAGATGGCTGTGTTTTCCATTGACATACTTGCAAGACACAGGCTGGTTAGTTTTGTCAGATATACTTGTAAACCATATAAAGATCTTATTAATGTCTTTTCCCAATAGAGTTGCCCTCAAGACATGGCTAATTTGCTTGGGGTCCTAGGTTGTCACAACTTGGAGGAAGTTATGCCTGTAATGTCTGAGTCAATGAGAAAAATCTGTAAACTATTTGGCATTAGTTCGAGATATGTGAAAACTACTATTAATGTGTCATCTGATACAGGCACTAGATTGGAAGTGATTAAACCAGAGTACAGGAGGTTTTGCCAACAACAATTTGGCATTAGTCGAGCTTATGCGGTCTCAATTCTCAAAGGATAATAATCTTAAATAGGACATGGGGCACTGCTGCATTGCTAGCTGGTCTCTGTAGATGTAATGTAAGAATCAGAACTCAGAAGGCAAGAATAGTCCTACTTTAGTGTTTTCCAAAGTCTTTCAGTCTGTGGCTGTGTGCTCTCTTAATGCTTTGCTGTTTTTCTTCCAAGTATTCTTTCTTATGGATTGCACAGTGAGGACTGAGAGGAGTGACGAATTGGCCTACGGAATTTTAAGTTGGAAATACTGATTGTCACTGTTACATGTTTATTATCTTGCCCCTTTGCTCTTTGGTTAGCTGTTGATGGCCACATCCTTCATAATGTATAAGGAGGTTTTTGAGCATATTTCTTCAAAGAAAGTGTCCTCTCTTTATGCATTTCTTTTGTTTTTTGTAAATAAATATGTAATTTTGCTCTGTTCATGGACACCATTTCTTTCAGGAGGAAGAACTTATGAAAGTCGAGGAACAAACAGTGAAGCTGGAGATGGAACTTTTTGTTAAGGAAAAGGATACATTTAAGGTCTTGAAAGAACTGCAGGAAACAAAGCAGGTTATTGATGGCTTGAAAGTACAAATAGAGAAGGCAACAAGTGAGAGCACAATTACAACAAAAGGTCATGCTGATATGCGGAAGGTACATTCACTTCCTGCTATCGAACAAGCATCCAGTAGCCATACTGAGCCACCGATCCAGAGCGCAAAAGGTGCACAGTCCGCAATAACAACATTGATCAAGCTGAACCAGGCAAAAGCATTCCTTAACACGGATACTGTCAACATCTTAAAGAGTGAGATAGAGAAGCAGAAAGCATTACTTGAGAAAACCAGTGAAAGGTTACAACTGAACCTAGGGAAGGCTTCATCATTAGAATCGGATTTGACCAAAACTATTGCACAGCTGCAAGCAGTAAAAACTCCACAACCTGTCCTTGAACCTTCTGAAATCTGGTTGCAGATGAAGCACTTGAATTCTGAGAAAGCGAAGCACAGGAAGGTGTCGGAGGATTTGAAGAACGAGATTTATGAATTAACAGCTGCAATCGAGCACACAAGGTCCAAGACGAAGACCCTGCAGTTCAGGATTATCATGGCTGAGAAATTGAAGGAAGCTTCACAACGTGGAGAAGCTATTGCTGTTGCAGAGATGAAAAACCCGAGCAACGGGCAGGACCAGAACACCATTGCATCTGATGTCACACTCTCCGTTGAGGAGCACTCTATGTTTGTCCTCAAAGCACAAGAAGCAGATGGCGCCTGTAGAAAAAAGATTGATGCAGCAATGCAAGAGCTAGATCAAGCAAATCAGTGTAAGCTAGAACTCTTGGAAAGAGTAGAAGAAGCAATGGCAGCTGTTGAGACGAGCCGGAAGGCTCTGGAGGAGGCCCAGAAGAGGGAAGAATCTGCAAACAAGGCGAAGCTAGCGGCCGAAGAGACACTCAGAAGACTGCGGTCAGATCAAATAATCCAGAACTGGCGCCCGATCAACAACAATTCCATAAAATTCAAGAATACGGCACTGACACCCAGGCGAGCAAGCTCAGGGATATATGATGTGAACGGCCTTAGCCTGGTGACCACCGCGCCAAAGAACACGAAGACTGTGTCCATCGGACAGATCCTGAGCATGAAACTGGACCGCGAGCTTGAAATCACGAAGACCACAAACACGAGGAAGAAGGTCTCGCTCGGGCAGATCCTGAGCCAGAAGTACGAAGTGTTCTCTCCTTTGAGAATAGATCACGACGGCGCGTCTCGCAAGCAGTTCCAGCCGAGGAGGAAGAAGATGGGTTTCGTTGTGTATGCGCTGCTCCTTGCAAAGAAGAGGCATAGGAAGAGGCAGACCTCCTGCACCCATGGCAGCTTCAGCTAGTTTGTTTTGTTGGTCATTACTCAGTAGTACTCTAGTTCATATGCTTTAAAAGTTCAGAATAATTACCACATGTGTAATTAGCTAGATATATGAACAAATTCGGTATTCTTAGCAGCTGCTCCCTGTTCCGGTCACAAGTCTGGTGTAAAAATGTTTCATAGTGCGACGACCGGGGAGTTCAAGTACATTGCATACCTTGGTGTATTTTAGAACTGCATGTAGATTGCCTCCATGCACCCTGCTCTCAGGATTGGATTATCGACTGTCGGATGACGTCGCGGCCTTCTGTGGATCTTGATCCTGATCGTATTCACGCGAGCCAGAGCATGATGGTGTCCCTTGATCGTCGAAGCAATGATAGGCTTGATGAATCTTTCAAAAAATGATACTCCCTCCGTCCCATAATAGATGACGTTATGGGATGCGTACACGTGTTATTTTCTCAACTTTGACTCGATTTGTAGAAGAACATATGTAATATTTATATCTCTAATAAATTTGATAAAAAACTAGATTCAAATATATATCTAATGATACTAATGATGTATTATAAATATTAATATTATTTTATATATAATTGGTTAATATTGAAAGATACTGTTTGTTTTTTTTAAGAAAGCGAGAATGACAGGACGGAGGGAGTAGGTTTGATAGCCTGCCTGCCGCACCTGCACGGCTCTTCTCGGGCGAACGCTCGCAATCCTCCGTTCATCGCCTGCTCGTCACTTCGATGGCAACTTCGTGGGCACATGGCCGCCTCGCCGACGCACACAGCACACCACACATCAATGGACCAATTGTTTTTCTTTTAGGGGGCATCAATGGGCCAAATGTACCAGTACTCGTCGATGGACTCGCATGTCGTGCCGAGAAGCCCACAAAACAGGCTGCTAACTTTTGCTTTGTTTAGCCCACGACGTTACCCAGGGGCCAGGGCCCAACGAGTCCACTACCCCCGTGGCGGCCTGGCGGCTGGCGTACAGAAGCGGCGGAGCGCGCGAAAACCTCCTCTTCCCGCCACACCCGGGCAAACTCCCGCCAATTCGCGCCCCTTCCGTCCCCAGCTTTACCCCCAAATCTAAACCCACCCCACCTCGCCGCCGCCCCCATTCCCGCGCCCCGTCCCCCTCCTCTCCCTGTCTTTCCCGGCCTCGCGCTCCGTCTCCGAAGGGGCAGCCAGCCATGGACGTCAACGAGGAGGCCATGGCGGCGCACAAGCGCGCCTTCCTCGACTTCCTCGACCAAGACGTAAGCCTCCTCGCCGTCCCTAACGCCGCCGCCGCCGGTTTGCCGTGTTCTCGGCTGACGTTCTCGCTTCCCTCCGCAGGTCGGGAAGGGAGTGTACATGCAGGCCGTCCGCGACATGGTCCAGAATAAGCGCCACCGCCTCATCATCGACATGGACGACCTCCGCAACCACAACCTCGACCTCGCCCGCAGGTGCCTGCCGCCGCCTTTGCCTCTCCTGCCAGCGCGTTCGTTCCAGATCTCCTTGTTTCGTTCCTAGCTGATGCGGTTCCCCCTGGCGCGTGAATAGGGTGATACGGACCCCCGGGGAGTACATGCAGCCGGCGTCCGACGCGGTGTCGGAGGTGGCCAGGAATCTGGATCCCAAGTTCTTGAAGGAAGGGGAGCGCGTGATGGTGGGCTTCTCGGGGCCGTTCGGCTTCCACAGGGTCACCCCGAGGGATCTGATGTCCTCTTTCATCGGGACCATGGTTTGCGTCGAGGGCATTGTCACCAAATGTAATGACTCCCTCTCCCTTTGAAAAAAAGGACTGCATTTCCATTCTAATGGCTCTAGTCATACTGCTTTTTGGGTGCATTTGGCTGTCGTGGTACTCAATTGTGGTCAAAATCTCTTCAACAAGTTCCAACTCAACTCTAGCATCGTTGTTGCTGCTGGAGACAAGTTTTCTGTTAATTCAATCCATACCCTTTGTGGAAAAGAACCACAAAATAGTATGGTGGAAATTGTCCTTGTTAGCTCTGTGGTAGTGAAAACTGAACATGGATATCAGTGTTAGAATGATATGAGACACTTGACTTTGTCATTGAAATTTAGCATGGGACAGTTCATCACTTCCAGTTATGCTGTGCATATAGCGCATAGTAATTTTATTCTAACCAGTGTTAAATTATGCCGTGCTAGCAATTTGTGGATACATAAACATAGATAGATAGATACAAGTGAGTTCTAGTGAAGAACTTATGCCACTTTGAATGTTAATGTTTTTTTCTTCTCCTGAAAAAACAGGCTCGTTGGTGAGGCCAAAAGTTGTTAAGAGTGTTCACTTCTGCCCTGTGACTGGCGAATTTCTCTCACGTGAATACAGGGACATCACTTCTTTTGTAGGCTTGCCTACCGGCTCTGTTTATCCAACAAGGGTATGATCTTACTAATTGCTCCTTGCAATTCCAATCAATGAGCCCCTTTTGTTATTGTTGTTGTGATGCTCTTAAATCTGAAATTCTTAGGATGACAATGGTAACTTGTTGGTCACCGAGTATGGAATGTGTGAATACAAGGATCACCAGACGTTGTCCATGCAAGAAGTGCCTGAAAATTCTGCACCTGGACAGCTTCCAAGAACTGTCGATGTTATTGTGGAAGATGATCTTGTAGATTGTTGCAAACCAGGTGACCGTGTCTCAATTGTTGGTGTGTACAAGGCTCTTCCAGGGAAAAGCAAAGGAAGTGTTAGTGGTGTGTTCCGGTTAGTTGAGCTACGATCCTCACCAAACTTTGCTTCAATTTACTTATTTCTGAAGTATGATGTGGTTTTGTATTACTATGCCTGTAGAACTGTCCTCATCGCAAATAATGTGTCACTTCTTAACAAAGAGGCAAATGCGCCTGTCTATACTCGAGAAGATCTGAAGCGGATGAAAGAAATATCAAGGAGAAATGACACCTTTGACTTGCTTGGAAACTCACTTGCTCCATCCATATATGGTCATCTATGGATAAAGAAGGCGGTAGTACTGTTGATGCTCGGTGGAGTAGAGAAGAATCTAAAAAATGGAACTCACTTGAGAGGGTTAGTTATATTTCAGATCATTGCTGACAGATCATTCTGAGTGCAATTTCTTTATTTATATCTATATTTCTTTGGCATGCAGAGATGTAAACATGATGATGGTGGGAGATCCTTCAGTTGCCAAGTCCCAGCTCCTAAGAGCTGTCATGAACATTGCCCCTTTATCTATCTCAACAACTGGGAGGGGTTCATCTGGTGTTGGTTTGACTGCTGCTGTGACTTCTGATCAAGAGACTGGTAAATTATTTGACTCCACTTACTGTGTTTTTTGTTCAGATTCCTGTAAAAGGCGCAGACTGAATTCCTATTTCAGGGGAAAGAAGGCTTGAAGCTGGTGCCATGGTTCTTGCTGATCGTGGCGTAGTATGCATTGATGAGTTTGATAAAATGAACGATCAAGACCGAGTTGCTATTCATGAAGTTATGGAGCAGCAAACTGTGACCATTGCAAAAGCAGGAATACATGCCTCACTAAACGCAAGATGTAGTGTAATTGCTGCAGCAAATCCAATATATGGAACAGTAAGCTCTTAGGATTTCTCTCCCTTGTTCCATAATCATGTTCCATCTGTTTGATTTCTGTTTCTGACAAAAAAAATATGGCTGTATGACAGTATGATCGTTCATTGACGCCAACAAAGAACATTGGGCTTCCAGATTCACTGCTCTCCCGTTTTGATTTGCTGTTTATTGTTCTTGATCAAATGGATCCCGAGATTGATCGGCAAATTTCAGAACATGTTGCGCGGATGCACAGATATTGCACTGATGATGGAGGTAACTTTGGTGTTGCACAGTCACGACAGATGTTTTTTTCCTCAAGTCTTTATTTTCTTCATTTGCTTAATCAAAAACAAACTTGTGAACTGCAGGAGCAAGGTCTCTTGATAAAGCAGGATATGCTGAAGAAGACGATGGTGATGCTAATGCAGCTATTTTTGTTAAATATGATAGAATGCTCCATGGTCAGGATAGAAGAAGAGGCAAGAAAGCCAAACAGGACAGGTTAACTGTCAAGTTTCTGAAGAAATACATTCATTATGCGAAGAATCTTATTCAACCAAAGCTCACTGATGAGGTAACCTTTTCCAATCCCGGACAGAGAGCTATAGAAAGGATGTGTACATTAACATAACCTGTTTTGCTCACCCCGTGGTGAGGCTGTTTGGCACACGGTTGGATGTGTATAACATGGATTTCACTGCATGCACATATAACAACACTGCATAGCGCCTCTATTTGGGTGAAGAAAATGCCAGGAGTATAAAGTTTACATTACAATGTGGCCTTGGGGGCTGCTATCTTTTCTAGAATCTCTTACATACTACTACGTTCGTTCCAAATTGTAGGTTGTTTTGACATATTTAGATGCATAGTTTTTAGTATGTATCTGGGCATAGTGTATATCTATGTACAAAACAAAATCTATGCACTTAGGAAATTTAAAATGACCTACAATTTTGAGACAGAGGGAGCACCTCCATTCTTATATGTTTGACGTTAAACTAACCAACGACAAACATTCAAGAATGGAGCGAATAATTGAAAATTCTTGCTTCAGATATAGCATTGAAATTCTTCTGCTACTGCAGGCATCTGATCATATAGCAACTTCATATGCTGAACTCAGGGATGGTGGAGCAAATGCAAAGGTTTGGTTCAAACCTGTCTGCCTGATGTCATGTCAAATGTTATGTGTTTATAGTCTTACCCGCAAAAAAATGCTGTGTTTATATTGTTGCTCAACCTATGTGTTTAACAGTCTGGTGGTGGTACACTTCCAATTACGGCAAGGACATTGGAAACCATAATTCGTCTGTCTACTGCTCACGCCAAGATGAAATTGAGACATGAGGTAGTTTGTCTATTCCATGTTATCCAAGCAGCCTACTTGCATCAAGAAGTATCCAGATAAACCACAGTTCCTATTTCTTTCCTCACAATTTCCTGAAACTTGACCAAGAAATTGAACAATTTTTTCATCCTAGAGACAGATTGACTTTCTTTTTGTATACAAGGATAGCTAAGCCATTTGTCCTTGTGAAGATCTGATCGTGGCAACCATATTTTGTGTTGCAGGTTCTGAAATCTGATGTTGAAGCTGCATTGCAAGTTCTGAATTTTGCAATATACCATAAAGAATTGACTGAGATGGAAGAGCGTGAACAGAGAGAAATGGAGATGAAACAGCAAGCTGATCATGATGCAGGTGGAAATGATGGCACTGCAGATGGGCATGGAAGGTAAATTTACCAGCCTTATCCATATAGTGCTGATTTGTCTCATTTTTTTAGGAACTAAGTAGCTCTTCATTTTCCGGGTGCATATCCCATCTGGGCCTTTGTTCCCATTTAGTTTTTACCTTCTCGCCGTTCAGGTTACTGTAAAAAGCTCAATTCTTCCTCTAAAATGATCTCTGTTCTTCACAGCTCTGGAAACGATCCAATGGATGTGGATGTAGGAAACACATCAAATGATCAGGATATTCCTGCAGAGAGGTTACTACATAATCTTCAAATCAGATTTTTCAGCTTTTTTTTGTTTATGGCTGATCTTTTGCTTGCCTTGTTTTTGCGTGAATCTGCAGAATTGAAGCATTTGAAGCAATTCTTGGGCAGCATGTGTTGGCAAACCATGTAGATCAAATGTCGATTGATGATATCGAGCAGACAGTTAATAGGGAATCAGCTGCACCTTACACCAGACGCCAAGTAGAATTTATCTTGGAGGTATGGGGAAAACCTCTTCTGTTTAAGGTTTGTCTCATAATAGAAGTGTGTTGGATTGGTACTGAAACTTATTTTCCTTTTTCTTTCAGAGGATGCAAGATGCAAACAGGATAATGATACGGGACGGCATTGTTCGGATCATATAACCACCAATATTGCTTAACAGTGAACCCACTGATCAAGTTGTCATGGTGACCTAGTTGTGTAATCCAGTTCGTCTGGATCGAGCTGATGCTCTGCATCTGTAACAACCTATTTGTTGAAGTATTTGTCCATTAATGTTTATCACCAAGGAATGAGATGATCACTGGTTCCCTTGGTACTTTTAGTTAATGTAACTTTAATGTACCATTTATCTGAGCTAGTGATTTTTTGTACCTGATCTTGATATGCTGTGTTTTGGGTTAATTTGCAAATTATTTGCTTGAAATTCATGATATGCCTCACTATAGGCTTTTTGGTTAACCAATGGCACCAGGGACCTCTTGGATTCTGGTCGTCAGGATGCAACAGCTTCTGGTTTATTGGATACAGAAAACAGCTGGCTCTGATTATGTACTGAGTTGGCAATGTGAAATTGCATGCATTGTCAATGTCAGTAGCAAGTGGTAAATAGAGAATCCTGAAATTCAATGAATAAGTTGGCAAGTATTAGATCCATTTACAGTAACAGATAAATCAATAATCTTAAGGATGGCTTCCTTGTTGCCAGTTTTACTATATAAGCATGGACTGACTAAAGAGCATGAGTGACCAGAGATGCTTATAAGCTACTCCTATGTCCCTAAATAATTGTCCTTGTTTCTTGAAAAACATATTCGGCCAATTATATATAAAATATATTAAAATTTATGGTACAATATAGATATCATTAGATAGATATTTAGATCTATTTATTTATAAAAAAAAGTATTTGAAGATTTGAATATTGCACATATTTTCTATACATCTAGTCAAACTTGTGTCACGGACACCCAAAACAACACTTATTTAGCGACAAAGCGAGTAGAGTTATAATTAGTTTAAGAGGGAAATAGAACCTCCGAGTCATAATAAATTGATAGATGGTAACTTGATACTTGGAACCTTACAAAGAATGAAAAACATGAACCATATTATGACCTGATCAGCCAATTTTTCATTCACAATGATAACAGCTCGGTACTATAGTCTATTTCTGCTGTGGTGGAAATGGTGGCAACTGCTCAGCATGCCTAAGTATATGTGACTTCTGCTGATCACCTTGCGAGGTCCACATAATATCCTTAAGCGATGGCCTAATGGCATCTTTCATCAGCTTCTGGTACTCCAATGTGTCACCATTTGTCTTTGTCAACTCGATTAATACTAAAGAAGGAACAATCTCAAATATCTCCACATCGAGCTCAAGAATACCTTTTCTTCCTTCCTTGGTTGTGGCCAATTTCAACACTTCATCTTTCTTCGTAACTTTTAGCTTCAAACGCCAAGCCAGTTCCTTCAGCTTCCCAATGACAGCTGCTGCTGACTGCTTGGAGGTAAATCGGGCCTCCCTTTGGCTGTATTTCTCATCAAACAGGGCGGAGAGATCAAATCCTGTGGAGAGGGAGATGATGTCGAATGCATTAAAATTTGTCAGCCTCAATGATCCTTGATTTCTCTCAGAACCAATGCAGTCAGTCAAGCCAGATGTGGTAGCTACTGTATCGGTAAAGCTAGAGGTGGTAGCTTCTGTACAAGCCTTGTTGATTGTTTCAGTTTTCAGAACTGCCAAACCAACAGGCTTCCTGTACCAAGCACTTCTCTTTATCCTTGAAATGGGCATCCTAGTATTAGGATCTGGATCAAGGATTCCATAGAGGAGCTCCTTCAGTTCTGTGGAAAAATAACGAGGGCACCTATACTCGGCTTTTGAAATTTTCTTATACATCTCTATGAGATTTCTTCCATGGAACGGGAGATAACTGGCCACAAGCACAAACAGAATCACACCACAAGACCAGACATCTGCCTTTGCACCACTGTAGCCTTTCCTGATGAGCACTTCAGGAGCAACATAAGCCGGAGTACCACATGCAGTGTGGAGCAGACCATCTTGTCTCTTTGACTCAGATAAGGCACTTAAACCAAAATCGGAGACTTTGAGGGTTCCATTCTCATCCAGTAGCAGGTTCTCAGGCTTCAAGTCATGATGATAAATACCTCGGCTGTGGCAGTAGTCCACAGCACTGATCAGCTGTTGAAAATATTTCCTCGCGTTCTCCTCAGTAAGTTTTCCCTTTGCTACTTTGTCGAAAAGCTCTCCGCCTTTAGCATACTCGAGAACGAAATAGATCTTTTTCTTGGTAGCCATTACCTCAAAAGGCTGCAGAATATTTGGATGCCTAACCAATCTCATTACCGAGATTTCCCTCTTTATCTGAACCATGAGACCAGTCTTCATAATCTTGTCCTTATCGATCGTTTTTATGGCAACAGCCTGATCAGAAGCAAGATTACGTGCATAATATACTTTCGCAAAGGTCCCTTGTCCCAGCAATCTCCCAATTTCATATCGCTCCATTATAACACTCCTCTCTTCCATTATGTAAGGACCCACACAAATTTCACAACCTCTACAATTTCCTGACGGAGAAAAACTAACCACCGTCACTAAGACATGTTCAAATACAGATCAAAAGGAAGCGGTCTTCTTCAATATTTGAAGAAGCAGTACGACATGATTCTGCATTCAGCTTTCATGAGCAAAGTGGTATCTGCACAATTAGCACATCGGGAAATAAAATTCACGAGATTAATATATGAGGAAGCAGTAAGGAGCGCTAATTCTGAGCAAATTTCCAGTGCAAAAGTGGCTGCAAATCCTACAACTAGCGCGAAAATACACTAATCCTGAGGTCACCGACGATTCGGAAATGATTTGGCCTTCCAGGAGATTAAACCAACAGATTCTTCAAGCCTAAAACTCTTGGCATAACATCACAGGCCAAGGGAAAAACGCACCTGGTGAGGAGCTAAAGCTTAGCAAAGAGGAGGAAGAGGCAGACGAAGTTCAACTCGGCCGTCGCAAATCCACGAAGGCATCCTCCAGCCTTCCACATTTTGCCGGGGGTGGGAAGAAGCAGGGGCTGGCTCACTCGCTTCGCGGTTCGCGCGTCCGTTTCATACCGGTCGCCGTCTCGCCGGTGGCTGGGGGGCGCGGCGATCTGGGGACGGGGCGGATGATATTTTTTCGCAAGGTGGGTCCCTCCGCGAGTGGGATTTTTTCGCGGTTGCTCGGCCTCGCCTTCTCGCTTTGCCAAACGCAATAGCCCAACGGGCCCAATGATGGTGTCAAGCTTTTGAACTGCCATGGCCGCCAGTGCGCTTCTGTTTTTTTTTTAATTAAAAGCTACTACTTGATCCTAACTCCTAAGGTTGTCTACTTGTCTTCCAAGAAACATTCTTGTTGCTTCCATGGATAGCTCTTGAGAAGCTTTTGGAATTATTGGCACATAGTATGAGTTTCATATCTTATGTTGCTATAGGGGTGCTGGACTGCTTACCTGGGATAGTTTGTTGCTTTGCTTCATCCTACGGATTTCATTTCTTGACGCAACCAAAAGGACGAGCCTTAGCATCCAGAGGCTACCAAGAGAAAGAGATTGGTGATGAACCTGTAAACTCGTAGGCATCTTGCGCAAAATAGTTTTGCTTGCACGTCATATATAGCCCGATAGCCTATTTGAGCATCTCCAGCATCCTATCCAAAACAGACTCTCCGTATCTTCATTTGGCCATCCATTCCAAAAGATTCTCTCTCCATATTACTGAGCGCTCCAGCAGACTAGTCAAATCTCACCCTCCAAATCTCATCACCCTATATTCTGTTGTTTTCTATACCCAGCGCTGCCTATCTCGCTCCTTCTGTGTCTTCCACAACTAGCGAGCTGCCACGATGCCACCTTGGAAATCGGAATGGCCAGGCACTATGACCCGCTACATTTAGCTCGGCAAGCAACATGTTTGGCCAGCCTACAGTGATGCCGATTGCTCTAGCCAGGCTGCTGGACCGGTTATTTTCTCCTCTGGCAGCCAAAACAAGGATAGCGAGCTGGATGCCGTAGCTGCTGGAGATGCTCTTAGATCTTGTTATTATCCTAGCCCACCAACAGGTAACAGTGCCTCCTATCATAAAAATGCAACCGGGTCTTTTATTTTCAATTGTCTTTTCTTAGTATTATACAAATTCAATTCAGTTTTTTTAGAAGGACAAATTCAATTCAGATTGATCTTCCTACAGAGAGAGATGATGGACTTTCAGATTGCGGCCCGGCCCATAGTTTGTCTTGGGCTAAATATGCCCAAATGAGATCTACACGACGATTGTCTAGTCTCTAGTTGGGCCGAACCCGTGGAATGACACGGCTGGAACAGTGAAGTCGATCCCACACAAACACGGCCACACGGTTAGGCGCCAGACACTGTGGAACGATACTGCAGCTGCGTGTCGTCTTCCCCGCAGACACCACCACGCGCTGTAGCAGATCAGCTGCAGAAAACACAAGCGCTGTCGATCGATGGACGACGCCTCAGCAGCCACCGGGAGTGTCTGGTCTGGCCCATGATGAACCGTCGACGACGAGCAGCTGCCATGCCAACCCAACCGGCCGTGTGATTTTGCCGAGATTTTTACCATCTCACTCACATCACATGTCCTGCCGCCTGCGGCCGCGGGCCGCGGCGCCGGCTACTGACACAGGGCCCCAAGACTGCCCGCACGCATTGTGCACTGGCCTGCAGGGCAGGCTGGTGCTGTGCCATTGCCATTCATGTGGTTGCCGGCCAGTAAAATCCACGAGCAAACGTGCCAAATGGCTGCCCCTGCACTGCTCAGGATGCGCCATGCATGCATGCACACGGCTGCGGCTCGTGTCGCGCGCGGTACGGGAATTGCTTGCCTGCCGGCTTTTCCGCCGTGCCGACACACCCATACGCTAGGAAATTAATTTTTTCCGTGTATACACACACACAGGTTGTTGTTGCCTAACTGAAAATGCAAGAACTCAACAGCAGAGGTAACAGGGCCATAGAACAACCCACAGGTAGAAAGAGGAAAGATGAATGCTTTTTTGACTGGCTAAGAAAGGCATAGACAAAATCATATGAACAGCACGCCGGGGAGGAAACAGCCGCAGCAGCTTTCTTTACCACGGGCTGCCCTTTGCCTCTCTCTGCCTCAATCGGCGCCGTGCGCGCCTCGTGGTAGGGCCGCGGCGTCCTGCCCCGATCCCGCAGCGATGCGGTGCCGGGCAATGCGAGCGCAAGCGCTACACGGCTCCCAGTCCCAGACACGCGCCGCAGCAAGCCGCAGGCCGTGAGTCCCACCCACGCGCGCCTCGCCGCGCCGGGGACCAAGCCACACGCGCGCGCGCACCCGTGTGTCGCCAGAGTCGTCATGTGCACACGGACACATCCTACGCCGGCGCTGGGATCGCCGGGCATGCATGCGCCGCGGTTCAGGCCATCCTCATCAGTCCTCATCTCCCTGCGCACGCACGCCTGGTGTTCTTGTTCACGCGTCGAACACGGCTCGATCGTGGCGGCGCGCACCAGGCCGCGGTCACGGCATGTAGAGCTGGTTCCGGCACTTGCACCGCCACGCCTCAGGGTAGTACTCGGTGGTGACCAGCACCCCGGGCGGCACGGACACGTGCACGGGGTAGCAGGGGTTGCAGCTGCCGCACTTGGACGTGCACCGCGGCGGGTGCGACCCCGGACCACCCGACAGCAGCCGCCGGCCGGCGTAGTAGACCACCCCCAGCTCCTGCATCTGCATCTGCATCCACACGACCACACGCACGAGAGAACCATGTAAGCAGCAGTAGTTGTAGTTCGACCGACCGAGCCCAAGCATGCATGGTCCCTGCCCTACAGCTAGCGGTGCCCATTTGCCCCAGCAGTAATAAATAATCAATGGCGATGTAATGTACGGGCAGCGAGGTATGGTCTCGGTCACTACTCGCCGCCGTGCAATAAGGCTTGTCCGGAGGGGGGCGCACGCCGTCGTGAGGCTGCGCACCGGCGGCGCACTGGATGGGCACGCACACGGCGGAGTGCCCTTTCGCGAGCCGATCACGACCTCTGGTGCATGGAGTTTGATGCATGCCCGCGGCCAACTCGCGTGTGCGACGGCGCTGGAGCTTGTGAGTTGGGACTTGGGACGACCATACGTGCGATTTCGACATGTCATCTGCCGCTGCATCGGCTGATGAGGCCAAGCGGCGACGCCCGGGGATGCAGGGCACTACCACTACGCTAGCTACTACCGGCGAGTGTGGCATGGTGATTTCTTCCGATCCGGGCAAATTTCACGGAGACCCAGATGTAGCAGTGGAGTGTGTTAGCCCGAACGAAACGGGACGAGACGAGACGTACCTCGGTCACCGCCTGATCGCCGGGATGGGTTCCTGCCGCCGCTTCCATCTTCCTCCGGGGATCTGTTTCATGGAGAAGGAAGGGACTGAAATGAGTGATCACCAAGTACAGCATTGCACTAGAAAAGGGAACTGCAGCCCTCAAGTTATCACTGAATCTGTACGTAGTCGTCGTGGAGGCAGTTCTGAACAGAAAGCAGTACTAGCAGAGAAGTCATGAACCGAGAAAATGCAACGACAAGTCAAGAATATCTGTACTTTTTTTTTTTGGCAGCGAAAGAATCTCTGGACTTCCTCCAGGAACGCACAAGAAAGATGGAACATTTTCATGCTTTTCTGTTTTTGGCGAAAGATGAACAAAGCTGCTTATATAGATATCTTTGCACACAGAGTGAACATAAGGATGTAGCTCATCAGCTTACCCGAAGCGAGCGCGCCGCCGACGAAGCAGAGGGAGACGACGAGTGCAGCAGCCACCGCGAAGCCCCAGGCGGCGACGACGCCAAGCCTCCTCCGTGCTGACGACCTCCTCCACCACCACCTCGGCCTCCCCTTCCCCATGAGCAGCGGCAGCATAACCCGAGCCATCGTCTCTTGCTTGATGAACCAAACCTTAAGTACGTAGCAACTAGCAAGCCTGCCTGCCGCCACGCCGGCCGGAAGAAGCCAGAAGCTAGCCGGGTCTGCCTCGGAGATTAGCTAGCGGTGGATCGGAGCTGGCTCGGGCGGTCAGAGAGAGGGAGGCAAAGCATAGGAGCCAGCAGCCAAACGCGGAGCCGAAACCCGGAAGCGGCCGGCGGCCGGGGCGCGAACGAACAAGACACGGGAGGGGCGAGGGGGGGCGATAGTGAGTAGAGTAGAGACGATGATGAGCGGCTGCCTGCTTTGCTCGGCCAGCACTGTAGGCCGCGTCACATCGGCGTCGCCTTCCAGCTCCCCCGGGCAGCTGATATAGTAGCGGCCAGCAGGGCAGCCAGTATATAGTATACGTCTCCGGCGCTGAGCGCACGCAAAGCAGCAGGGCGTACGAAAATACTAGTAGCTACTCAGTACGATGTGCTCTGGAAGAGTAGTAGAAGCAGAACCGCTGCCCGCCACCTAAACCGCTTTGTACGGCCTGCTTTGCGTGCGCTCCGTGGGTCGTGGGACTGATGCCGCAGTTTTTCTAGAACGGGACTCGCTGCTCCTCGTACCTGTATGTAATTACACTTCTTGCATCACATTTCACCTGTAATACACCTGTAAACATATTTGTTTTAGGGCAGCACACCTGCAAGCAACATCGGAAAGTTGGTACGTACTGCGTGCAAATTGCACGGAATATGCACGCATGCATTTCACGCACTCTGGGTAACTTATCATTAAGGGGGATAATTTTTCTGATCATCTGCGTTTAATTTCTTTTCAGCAGAGGAATATTTGGGATATCAGAAGGCGATCGTTTTGGTCATGCATGTTGCACGGGGTTAACAGCAGCAGGGACGACGACAAGGTTTGGACCACCCCGGTTGCATGGGTGCGCAGAGACACTGTGGTACTTATCAAGCTTGCGACATGCAAGTTAATGGCAGCCTGCAGGTGGTCCAAGAGGGAGCTCGCGAGAGTGGCAGCCGACCGCGACAAGGCAATGGGCCGGTCGTCGTCGTGGGGGTTTTTGGGGTGGCTGCCACTTGTTCCGCAGCTGTTGGATTCGACAATTCAAAGATCGTCGGGGGGGCGACGTGGAACGGAACGGGAAGGCACGGATTTAACTGTCTGCCTCTCAATATGGTATTGTGCGTAGCTACTATAGGTCTATCGTCGTGCTGAGACAGTAGTGTGGTACTGAAGAAATCAGGTAGTTGGCCGGGAGTTCAATTTTTTGGCCCTGATGTGGTGCACTTCAATCAATACCATTCTGCGAGAATGCAAGGGGATCGATCGATCGATCGTGAGAGATGGATGGGTTGTGGAGTAGTAGGTCCACAGTCACTTTCCTCGCTATGCTAATGGTGGTCAAAGGGAGCTGGTCGCTCGTGGGTTGCAGGGCCCTGTTCGGGTTGGATGCTACTACTTGACGGATATATGATGCGGAGAGCTATGGATGGGGGGCCTTGTTGAATATCTGTTGGTTAAACAGTGGTGAGAAAATCCTCATTGGTTGATGATCTATCAACATTATGTATGGCTTGGGGTCACTAATTCTTTGTGTTTGGTAGTACTACTAGGTAGTGGAAATGCATCGATGAATGGGGACAAGTGTAAAGCGCCCATGATCAGAAAGATTCTGCGATGCCCAATCAGAGACGCTTTGGGCACACTTGGCAATCGTAGGATGCCGGCCAAGCATGGTACGTACTACCGATCGCATCATGTGATCTGCCATTTCATCGTCTAACCGCTCCTCCCGGCTGGGTCAAGCTTTTAGAACCGACCATCTGAGATACAGGTCTGACCAGTGACCTGCGCCGTGCATGCATGGCAACTGATCAGATCAACGGCCATATGCTCCATTGGCCAGCTCGGAAGGAGAAGGCCAGGGCCACCGCCCGGCATGGGGCGCGAAGCGGAAGCGGCCGGCACACGTTTGCGCAGACGCTTTGCCTTGCCCTCGACGCGTGCCGTGCCGTCCTGTCCTTTCACCGGCGGCCATGCCCTGCGGCCGGCCGGCCTCTGCGCGCGCGCTCGCACCGCCTTTCAATTCCACAACGCAGCAACAACGAACTCTCAAACATGGTGTGAAATGAATGCGCGGAATGCTTCGGCGAGTGACTGCGCCAGTCACGTAATAGTTACGACGTCGATCAAGTAGGCTTTGCCCTGGTGGGGATAGGGAGCCCCATGCACGCTCGTCGTAGTAGAGCAGCAGCGATGGACTCGTAGTCGTGTCCTCGCCGCGTCTGTCGAGCATCTTTACTATCCGAGGCGATTTCGCACGTCATCCATAATCCACGGCACCTGCGCGCGCAGTCGCTGAGGGTTTCAGCGAAAAGCCGCCCGTAGATGCTGGCTTGCGGCTTCGTACGTCCCATCTCGGCCGGCGCCGGCCAACCGGGCTCGTCCCGTCCCGGTAAAAGTTAAAGGCTAGGGTATTCCACCAGGTTGGGTCACATCGCCGATTCGGGATCGATTGGGGTTCAGAGACGAGAGATGATGAGATTGGAAACCGGAAAGGCATCTGTCTGGCCGTCTATCCGTCTCTTTCCAGCTGCCCCTCTTTCCTGGCCGCATCGGTGACGGCCAGGCCGGGGTCATGTGCTGCAACACTGCCACATGTTTGCTCTTGTTCCCCTACTGCTTCTCTGCTTCTCCGGTGCAACGCCATGGTGGTAGAGCAGGCAGGCTCGTACATACTGCTCGATCGTGCGGTGCGTGAGTAATGTAGTGTTTAGTGTTGGTAGCCTGACTACCAGTCTATCTACCAGTCCTATATGCTAGCGGACCGCAAAAGTCTTCAAGTAGTATTTGGTTTTTTGGGAAGATATTTGGCGTCTGCAGAAGCAATAGTATTTGGTGACTGAAAATAAGTGCCGATGTTTCAAGTAACAGCGTTGGATCGCGTAGACTGAAAATAAGTATGAATTCTGTTCGATTTCGTCCCACCCGAGTCCTGCGCCCCCCCCCCCCCCCCATCTGGTGTGAATTTATACAGGAAACTGTGCGCCGATCGCGAGCACTTGCCACTCGCTCTGCGTACTGTTCGTCTCGCGTGCTCATATAGTGCCCGCACTACGCGCGCGGCGTACGTCGTGCTCATATGAAGCAGATATCGACGCCTAGCTCGCTCGTGGCATCATCAGTTATCACGTACACGCTGCAGTGTTCAAGCAGACAGATTTTCAAAGAGGGGCGCAGGGCTGGGACCCGCGACCACTACTTATCGTCCCTAATTCTGTATTCCTCAGCAGCCTTTTCCGCGATGCATGCACTGCTCCATGTGAAACCTGCTATTAGGGCTACTCAAACTCTGCATATTTTGAGCAACAATATGCACGCTAACACATCTCCAAGCAAAATGTGGTAACTAGTAGAAAACCCCACGTTAATCCGGGCATCATAAGTCTCGGTGTTATCACCTGGGACTAAAGTTTAGTCCTGGTTGGTATTACTAATTCGGACTAAATGACTCATTAATCCCGGTTAGTGGTGTTACCAACTCGAATCAAAAGATAGCACTCCAACTAGAGTCTCATGGGCTGTGTAGGTAGAGTAGCAAGGAAGGTACATACAAACATGTCATAGGCTCAAATCCTAACTATATATCACTACGGGAGAACGGTAGTTTGCCGTATGTTAGAATCTTTGCCGTGTGCAGAACATTGGGCACACGGCAAAAGCATCGTTGCCGTGCGCAACCTGATAAGCACACGACAAAGACTAAGCACACGGTAAAAAGCACCATTGTCGTGTGTCCAAACCACGACACACGGCAAATACAAACTTTGCCGTGTGCTGAAATGGAGACACATGGCAAGCAATGGCCACGTGAACCACCCACGAACGGCCGCCGACGTCCGTTACGCTTTACTGTGTGGCTAACGGCAGGACACGGCAAACCATATGACAGGTGGGTCCAGAGAACGGACAGCCGTGCCCTGGTGTCATCTTTGCCGTGTGCGGCAGCTTGGCACACGACAAAGTACTCCTTTGCCGTGTGCGGCCGAGCGGCACACGACAAAGAAAGGAAAAAAAATCATGGATTTTACCATCCAAACTTTTTGTCCACGCCTTGTACATTGCTGGTAATGTCTAGGTTTAGTTCAATATTTTTTCCGCTTGGTTTTCTATTTTTAACAATTTTGTCGTGTTCGAAGGATTTTTTCCGTATAATTTAATTTTGACTTGTTGGTCCATGAAATAATACATTAAAATCTATGGAAAAATGTTATTCACGATATTGAGGACAGAATATGGCCTCATGCAGTAGTTCAAATGAAATTTCAGGATCGTGTTCTTGAAACATTGCCATTAACATGGCAATTAATATTGTGTAAATTCTATAAAATTCAAACGGTTTCTATAATTCATGATACTTGTACATATCTCATGCTATCATGTGTGGAGTCCATGATAAAAAGTTGAGTAGGTTTTGGATCTTTTGTCATGTGCGATGCTTTTAAACTGAAGCTTCCCCGTAGAAGATGCATAGAGATGAGAAAGGATTTGGTTAGGTTTGTAGGTGCACAAATATTGGAATTTGAGTTTGCATTTATAACTTTTTTATGCAAGTAACAGACAACACATATTGCTTCATGTTATTTTTTTGCATTTTTCCGGAATTGTCTGATAGTTTTAATGTATTAACTTTAACTGTTCTATGAATTGTAGAATTAATGTTTGCCGTGTGCCCTGGTTAGGGCACACGGCAAAGCCACTCTCTCTCGCTGCGAAGTGGGGTCGTCACAACTTTGCCGTGTGCTGCAGATCCAGGCACACGGCAAACAGGATTGTTTGCCGTGTGCTACAGATCTGGGCACACAGCGAACTCCCCTGTTTGCCGTATGCCGCAGATCTGCAGCACACAGCAAACCTCCACTTTCCACATACAAACGCGGCCTGCGGCCGCCACCCACCCACATCTCACAACACACACCTACAGCCAATCCCGCCGCCGCCGCGCGCCGCATCTGACCCGCCGCCGCGCCGCTCCCGCCTCGACGCCGCGTGCCGCCGTGCCCTGCACCGCTCCTGCCTCCACGCTGCCGCACCGCGCGCTCCTGCCTCCACGCCGCCGCGCCGCTCCTTCCTCCACGCCGCCTCGCCGCTCCTACCACTGCGCCGCAGAGGAGGATGAGGGGGAGAGGGCGCCGCTCCCCGTGTCCCATGCCGCCGCACCGGGGAGGAGGGGGAGAGGAGTAGGAGGTGCCGGAGGTGGGGGAGGAGGAGGAGGCACCGGTGGTGGGGGAGGAGGAGGAGGTGCCGGAGGTAGGGGAGGAGGTGGGGAAGGAGGACTAGGAGGTGCTGTCGGAGGTGGGGGAGGAGGAGGTACTGCCGGAGGTGCCGAGGCCGCGAAGAAGCCCACGCTCTCGAGTTGCCGCTACCATTCGGTCCAAGGCGTCCGAGACAATTGATTCTAACCATCAATTATGGTCAATTATGCAATATAACTGTTTAACTTGGTGTTTTTTGGCAGTCCCAAACACATGGAGGTGTTGAATGTCCCGAGTTTGTGGGATGGGCTATGGCCCACAAGGGCAAGGCGTCTGAGGTCATCTACAACCCGAATGACCCCCCTCGGCGTATAGCAACCCCGCCTCCTACAGCCGTATCAGTGCATACACAGAGGGGGGAAGGGAGAGATATGGGCCAGAGTGGGACCCGGCGCCTGTGCCTCTTGATGGCGAGGTCATCATGAGAGTTGGAGGAGGCAAGAAGCATGGACGGTTCTACATAGGTGACGGCATTGTAGACACGGCCAGTACTCGGACCCTCTCTCAGATTCGGGCGAGCGACACGGGCAACACTGGACCTGCCATACGGCCACGTCAAAGCATTACAGATCTACGAGTGCAGCAACTACTGGTTACTTCTGATTTATTCATCAGTCATTCAATTTCTAGGTATACTTTGCTTTGCATGGTAACATTGAGATGTGAATTGTAGGAGCAAATGAAAGCGCAACAGGCAGCACATGAGGTGGAGATGGCGGCAACTCGGGAGCAGTTGGAGAAGCAGGCGGCCGAGATGGCGAACCTGTATGGTATCGTTCGAGGACTTAGTGTTAACCTTCAACAACCAGTGCCAGTGATGTTGTACCCTCCGACTGCGCCTCCGCACACTCCTCAGGTGAGCCTCCGCACAATCTGGTAGAATCATTCTAAGTATTAGAGACTTAGATAAACTGCTTAACTTTCAATGACTTAGAGACTTAGATCATAAGTTAAAGAACTTAATTACTGTATGACATGCTAATATATTCTATTTTCTATAGAATCAATCGACCGTCGCATCAAACACGCCAGACCAGTCGCCGGCCATGTCACCGACATTCCCACAACAACAGTTGTTCGCGCCTACCAACGCACCAGCGCCGCCCTTCGCACCACAGCTGGACCCACCGCCGTCCGACCCTGCTTCGTGAGCATTTGAACTTGCAAACATGTGTATTTGTGGTGTTCGAGACTTATGGACGTTCTAAAAATTGTGAAATTGTCGATCGTCGTTGTGAACTCGTGGATTATTGTTGTGAACATGTGATTGTATGTATATATTCAGTGCTTGCTATGTTGGTTATGAAATTATATTGATATCTGTGATTTTTTTCCTTGAGAGGGGTTTCTTATACGCGAAAAACAATAAAAACCAACAAAAATATGAACCGTTTGCCGTGTGTCTTGGATAGGGCACACGGCAAAGCGGTCGTATCTAGCTACTGGATGGTCACTTTGCCGTGTGTCCTGACCAAGGCACACGGCAAAGTATGGTCACTTTGCTGTGTGTCCTCGCCAAAACACACGGCAAAGTGACCATTCTTTGCCGTGTGCCCTGGTCAGGACACACGGCAAAGAGGGTACGCAGCGGGCCCACAGGGTAGAGCCGACGCTGTCTGGATGGGTGGCGCCGTCTGTTGCTTTAGTTCGTCGTGTGCCGGTATTTGGCTCACGGCAAATCTTTTGCCGTGTGTGTTATGGCACACGGCAAACAAGGCCTTCGCCGTCTAACCCTTTCACCGTCAGACGTTTGCCGCTTCCGATGGCAAAAATATTGCCGTGTGTTTTTCAACTTTTGCCGTGTGCCCTGGGCACACGGCAAACTGCCCGGCTCCCTAATACGGGGATCTTTAGTCCCAGTTCTATAACCAGGACTATAAGGGGGCTTTGATCCAGGATTATATTGATAGGGAGTTTTGTGCTGGTTTGCAGGAAAGACCGCATGCAGCATGAAACTCATCCATATTCAGTTTCAGTGCTCTGATAGTTCGACTGAAGATTCCAGTCCTCAAACGTACTAGTCCAGTAGAGTATTCTTACTGCATCCTACAATAAACTCACACTCATGCATGCTGCATGCAGCAAATGACCAGTGTTCAGTACAAATGTACAATGCATGGTGGTGATGCAATGAGCCAATGAACACAATAAGCACCATTTTTTTCAGAATACGGTGGTGCTGAAGGAGCTATTTGATAGCTCCTACTGTGGCCTGTACAAGCGCAACAGCTTCACAGTGATCGGCGATCGCACTGGCGTGTATAGCGACGACGCAGACGAGAGGTCACAATACAATAACACGGCAAAGGGCCAAGGGGTCCGGGCCACCTCTACTCTTACCCATCTTGTCACTGCAACAGTGTTATATGCTGTTGTTCAAAAAAAAAAAGTTATATGCTGTTGTCCGTCAGGACGGAACTTCACAAACGCTCGTCTAGTGGGAAAATTGTGAAGTGCAGGGTAAAAAAGTCAGTGATTCTTGAGGGGGCCCGTGCTCATTAATCATGTGACATGATCAGAAAATGGTTTTGGATTTTTGTTTGTGTCTCCTGCTTCAAGTGCAAGACGCCAACTGAAAATTACCCAACAAAATGCCTGCGTCATTCTGAACTTTTTCTGATGGCTGATGTAAGGGTGCGTTTAGATTCAAAAAGATTCCCCAAAAAACCACTATTCATCCAATTTTTTCCTATTCATCCTACCTCTTCCACTCACAGAACACTATTCATCTACAGTATTTTTTTGGTGAACAGTATATTTTCGGGGAATCTTTCTCAATCTAAACACACCCTAAGAAGAAACGTACGGATGTCTACATAGTTTGGGCCATTTCAGATGCCATAAGGCCAGTTTCCCAACTTCCTCTTATTGATTATACGGGCCCTAATATTCAGGCCCATAATTCATACAAGGCCGTCCTTCCTAAACTGAAATGGTAGCTTTCTTTTTCCTTTTCTCCCATTGAATTGGTGTGAAAGACAAAGACTGAAACTTTGCACCGTACCATTGCTTTAAAAAAAAGGGACAAAAGAAACATTGAGTCCTGACAAGAGCATCTCCAGCACATTCTCATTCTTCTCCCCAATATCAATATCAGAAAGTGGTCCTTTTGATGATGAGAGACGCCAGCAGATTACAAATCCAATCTTCATTACTATTAATTAGTTCGTGATTGTTAAAAGTAAATTTAAATGAAAGTAGGATTGAATGAATGATTCTCTGTTGTATTGATTGAAGAATGGGATTACATATTTATACCCCACGAAGGGGTATGATTCATGTCTGTTCGGAAGGGACGCAACCCCTCCGATATGGCTGTTCGGTTTGTACAGGTGTCTGCTCGTGAGCAGGTGTCCATTCGGGAGGGACATGCCCCTTCCGAATGGGTGCTACAGTAACCCTTCATTAGACAACACTAATGATGGGATTAACTACCTAATACACTTAGCTAATCTATGATTAATGACTAATTGATCACACCATTAAATGTAATCTTAACACTCCCCCTTGAGCAATTAATAGTGTATTCTTCATGTAATCCTTTAATGTCCTCTTGATGTTCATCCAAAAAATATGGGAAAAACTCCTCGAAAACCTTGTAGGAAAAATTGAGGAGAAACCATCATGTAGTATGTTGTGAAAAACTCCTCCAAAAACCCTGTGGGAAAAATTTGAGGAGAAAACAACATTGTATAGTCATATGCTATTAAAACTCCTTGAAAACCCAGTGGAAAAAATATAAGGAGAAAACGTAGCAGATGTGTTATTGTCTTATCACAAACTTATGAGAAAAACCTTGAAAGGAAAGCTCATAAACAAGTTTGGAGATCAATAGTATGATTTGTGGATCATATTTGAATAATCTCCTCCAAAACCCAATGGGAAAAATATGAGGAGATATAATGTCTTGGATACCTCCTTAAAAACCCCTGTGGGGAAAACAGAAGATATGATATATGATATGTCTCGATTACCTCTTCAAAAACCCCGGTGGGGAAAATTAGAGATATGACATATATTCTTGTATTGATATTGCCTCATTAAAACCTTTTATGAGAAACCTTGTGAGGAAAAACTCATTAAGGAAAAAGAGTACAATATTATGATAGGATAGGTTCACAATCAGAGAAAGAGTCTCCCCCTGGACCTTGCAAAATTTGAGTTGTCACATACCTATCATAGTAGGAATGCTTGCAGGATATTTATATTCTCATTTTATTTGTAATATATGAGAATAAATTAGGCAATATGCTAGTGATATTGCTCATATATAACCTGATTTCATCTAAGCAATACAAGCCACACTATCATATATAGATAATGTTTAATGATTCAGTCATAGTTAATCATTCATTGAAGTCTTATATACTCATGTGATGCTTCAGAATGATAAGTTAAAGTCTTTCATTAGAATATACTTTGATGATTCATATGAAAACATTATTATATTGATATCAGTTTATGTTCTGGTATAGGGATTAGTTAGCCAGTATCGTGATATTCCACTTTAGTTGTGTTCTAATTTTATAATAATAAGTCAAGTCTTTGTGCCATTTAGATATCTTTTGGAGATCCAATTGGACTCCCACCAATAAGGTATTGTTGGAGTTGCGCTAATTTGAGCTAGCAAAGTATCTACAAATGCAGTATTAGACCTGTTGCAATTTGTATAATACATAAGCACTTTGTTAGCACTAAGTTTGTCATCCCACGGTCTAAATGGATACTGATCCATTTTTGTTTTTAGGGAATGATAGAACACTAGTGTACAATATCAATTGTATATTTATATAAACTGATGTATATACTTAAGTTGAAGACTTAAGCTTAGTTTGGTTTTACCCAAAAAATCATCTCAAATTCTGTCATAAAATGATTGCTTGCTTGTTTGTGTGTTGAGATGATATAACAATCTAATTTGGAGATTATTTGTTAACACACATATGCAATCGTAGTTGTTAGAGTAATCCTTTTATGGAAGATACTCATATAGTTAGTTGTACCACAGTCAACTTGACCATTCTAAGTCATGAATTGACTTTTACACAATATATGTTGCGATTTTTCGTTTAGATTTTGCATACAAAGTCCCTTATGGACTTATAAATCCAAACTATCAAATTCAATTTATCTGCCAATAATTAAATATGGGAACAATATTTTCACACATACCATTCGGGTATGTTGCTCGGTCTCTGCGTGAAACCATGTGCTACAAGCTCTCGCTGTCTCACCACCTTATTTCTTTTAATAAAGAATTATGAGATGTAGGTAGACACTTCTCATTTTTGGACGAGAGCAGATCTCCTTAATTGTTACCTTTTATTTGACCGATTTGAGTGTTTCTACACTCTACCATAGACTTTTGGTCTGGATCCAGTTGAAGGTATATAACAATTTTGAATAGGAGTGTATGTCGACATATTTGTAGTCTTTAATTGATTGATCACAACCAATTGTAGCTGGTGAAAAATTTACCCTTTTGAATTCTATGCCATTTCCCACGATCATAGAATAGGGTGTTCCATTGACCCAGTGCCTAAATTTATGTGCACATATACTGGGCTTTTGAATTCTTATGATTCATAGGCTTCAGATTTATATATCCATAAAGTGTCTGACAACATGCATGATGTTGATTAGCATTTACTATCTTGGAGGACCGATGTCTCCCCCTATTCCGCGGATGCTTGAAATAATTTGTAGTCCTAGCTTGTGGCCATACTTCTCCCCCTCTTATTTTGACTTGGGAGTTGAGTGAAATTGCTAGGATTTTTACTCTTTCTGGCACACTTATATTTGACGACACTTTAGATGAGTAAATGCATTTGGCAGGTTATTTGCTAATGTATTGCAAATGTAAGATGTTCTGATTGTCAGTCAAGATATTCTTTGTACGTATGTGGATATGAGGATAGAAGTGCGTATAGCATTCTTTTGTGATTTCTGGTATTAATATGTCCCCCTAATGTCCAGAATTATTCCTCATAGTGTTGTCAAGCATACGGGCATGCGAATGAATCCCTTTCATGAGTGATCTAAGATATTTTATGAATGACGGATAAATATCTTGTATATATATATCCTCTATGCCCATGGATGTATGTTGAGGTGGTGATATCGGTATATGCATATCATATCCGAACGCAGATGGAAAATATTGGCTAAGGCCAAATTCCACGTACTCACTGCAATGGAGGAGCCGTATGATTGCAGTCGGATGAATTTAATAATATGGTGTGTAAGTCCGCATGGTACCAAGTAAATATTGGTACATGCAATTCTATTTTGTTGGTCATGCATGATTAATTTTGATAAGGTATGTAATTATACCATTATTTGTATGGAAGTATGTACTTAGTTCCCAAATCAAGTAATTCCATCTAAATGGTTTTGATCCTGCGTCCAGGATATTTTTCTCTAAAAATTTTTGAGCGCAAACTTGATAAACTTATGTGACGCCTTATGATCAGTAAGGATCACATGCGGGATTGTTTTATGGATGCTATAATAAGCATTATATAGTATTTTATTCCAAATAATGGTTAAAAATAAGGCCATATTTCTTGAATATGTTCAAAAAATAGTATTGTGGCTCTTTATTTTTAAAGATTTTAAGGTAAGAGGACCTGTAAAATCAATTCCCATCTGGTGCATGTAGTGCACATAAAATTTGAGTATTTTTGGGGATGTACCAACAAAATTGATAATAATTTTTCTAATCACATGTATGCTTAAGTGACTAGGGTTATCATGTCTAGTCTTTTTGTGATCAAGATTGAAAAATTATTTAGTACGCAACATGAAATATATTGATATGAGATTGATGTATGTGTAATACATCCCAGATGATATGAAAGGATTTGTCCATTGTATCGAGTTGAGTGCTGATATTTCACCACTACTCTCGGTAATTGGTTTTAGTGTAAAACCATACAAATGGATATTATAAACATATTGAGTATTTTGTAAGATTTAGATACATGAGTGCATCTATGATGATTCATTAATACTCACAAGGAGTGCATAATCTCCCATAATTTTGTTAGTGGTAATATGGTCCATTAAAAAAAATCCTTTTCTATCTAGTTAGATCCCATATAATTATTTATATAGAGTATGATAAAATTCAATATAAATTTTAATCTATATAAATCATAAATACCATGTGTGGTATTATTGATGGACGATGTACTAAATGTGGTATAGTACAAATTGCGCTAATGGTTTTTCCATGGATAATACAAAGACTATTGGAGTCTCATTTGTTGAAGTGAGATTCAACTTGATTCCCTTGAACTCGCTTGCCTTCAATGAATGAAGGAATCATTTTGCCAAATACTTGATTTAGTTTGGCATTTATATGTATAGTAATGCAACCACACTTTTGGACAAATGTAAAATTTGTCATTATGACCATCTTTGTACAATGCTATTTTTGTCACAAGATCTATTATCTGTAAATTTCCATAGACATGAACTCTGAATAAATGATTGAGCGAACAACCTTATATGTTTGGAAATTTCCTATTTGTTGATAACTTTATATAAAGGTGCAAATATTGAATGGATCTTCTCCTTTGGATACTCAATATTTACAAATCTAAGCGGAGGAGATGCACTAAGTGCATGTGTGGTACTGTCACGAATGGGATAGACACTTTGGTTATGGTAGATACATGGTGGCAAGGTGCCATAATCCCCAAATGATATTGTTGATATCTAGTGTCCATATTGAGAATTAATCCCATTCAAATTAAGTTCAAAGGAGAAATAAAATAAAATTCCAGGAAACATTAGCCTATGTCCTACATGACTGGATCATGTATTTAATTAATTCACTATAAAAGTAAATTATTTAGCATGAAAATATTGATGTGCAACCCTTAAATTAAAGTGATATTTGATTATAAATGGACCTTTTATAGTTGATTGGCGACAAAGTCGCTGCTAATTTATATACTCTATTCTTGTGTGAATAGTATATCACCAAAATTTATTGCACTATTTTCTACTATTGATTTAAGCAAAGTAAATGCCTAAAAATTGTCCTTGTAAATTCAAGATGTGTCTTGAACTAATATCCGTAAAATTCCTTATCTTTAATAAGTTAATGTACATATGGTGTATGGCCCTCATATTGGATAGGCGAATAAATTCGCTGCTATTATCAAGAGTGACTGATATTCACCACTAAGATATAGACTCTATATTAACACATGAAAAGGTAGTCGCGTAAAGAGCGTAGACCTCATAATAGTGGACGAGAAACTCGTTGCTATAGGCATGGCTTGACATAGCAATTGGTGCCATAGACTCCACTCACATGTGTTATAACCATAGATTTGATTAATTTGCATGGAGTGCAAATCAAAAATCATCATGGCAATCAAATGCAAAATATTTTGAAAAAACAAGTGTGAACTTGCTAGTAGTGTGGACCTCAATTTGGAAAAACAATATTAATTGGTGGTACGGGTAGTCACTTTAGGGAGTGTAGATCGCATATCACATTCCATGTAATATATCGGGTACGTACGTTGAAGATTATCTCACTAAGAGTGTATCTCACAGTAGTATTCTTGTTACTATCTTGTATATGGCCGATATGGATGGAATAAATATTGTTATGTGTATTTGTTTTATCCAAATTAAATTGTTGGGTACGGACGTAGAGGGTAGTCACTTGTAAAAACATAGTGTAGACCCGAGTAGAAATGTCCAAAATTCTACCTTGTGTATGGCCAACAATAATAATGGATTAGGTAGTCACCTAAAAAGGTGTATACCTTTGAAAAATATACATTTACATATATGTGAGGTTAGCACTTGATTTTTTTTTTGCATTATTCATATAGCCTATATGTGATTTTATAGGATTTATTTTGTTATTTATGTGACTTTAAGCATATACTTGATAATATGGCATAATGAAAATAACCAAATAAAATTGCAAGTAATTAATTAATTGCAAGTAAGTAAGTAAGTGCAATGGGTCAATGGGCTGGTTTGATCTGGTGGCCGGATTTTGGTCCATGCGGGCGTCGGTGTCGGACGGCATGCCGCAGTCTTGCCTGGGCTGCGTGGCAGAAGCGGCGGCCATGGCAAGTAGGTCTTTGGCGTTGAACGCCAAGGAACAGGCCACGACGGTGGCATGTGATGCCATAGTGATGAACTCGCCGAAGAACAGAGGCACAGAAATCTCGAACCAGTTCATTGACGTAGAAGGAATTGAAAGGTAAGAGTCTCGACATTGTGTACCAATCGGTGGCGGTGGACGCCCGATGGCCTCCCCCTGTCCTTCTGATTCCGACGACTCCAATTCCTTGCGATGTCTTCTCTTCTAGAGCAAAGTGCTGATAACGTGTTAGAAGTAAATTTAAATGAAAGTAGGATTGAATGAATGGTTCTCTATTATATTGATTGAAGAATGGGATTACATATTTATACCCCACGAAGGGGTATGATTCATGCCTGTTCGGAAGGGACGCAACCCCTCCGACATGGCTGTTCGGTTTGTACAGGTGTCTGCTCGTGAGCAGGTGTCCATTCGGGAGGGACATGCCCCTTCCGAATGGGTGCTACAGTAACCCTTCATTAGACAACACTAATGATGGGATTAACTACCTAATACACTTAACTAATCTATAATTAATGACTAATTGATCACACCATTAAATGTAATCTTAACAGTGATCACCAAAACATACCTCCCTCTCACCTAAATGAAGGGGATTTCACCCCTCCGCCCTATTAAGGGTATGATGTGTTTTGGTAATTGTTGTAGTGATTACTAAAACCGCACACAAAAAAATTATTGGTAAGGAAAAGAGAAGATATATTAGTGACGGAGAATACTCAATTGTAATCTGTTGAAAATACTCAATTGCTCTTAGCCCCACATTTGAAACCAGTGTCGTGGATGACGCAGCAGCAGTGGTGCACCGTGCACCGGTCCATAAAAAAGCGCGCCGTCGACGCACTTTGCTTTTATGAGAAGGAAAGCGAAAACGAGGTTCAGTTGATAAAACCGTCGAGTTAACGATCTTCAGAAGCAGCACGGGAATTCTGCAGGAGAGGTCTGTTCGTAGTGCGATCCATGACCTCTGGTGCATGCGCGTTCGGAAGCACCAGCACTCCCTCGCAAGTGCCGGTGGGTACTGCGAGTCTGCGACCCAGTCAGGCGGCCACAAACAACTCAGCACGCGCAATCTGCGAGCCCGAGGGCGACGAACAAACATCTTGGGGCCATGCATGATTACGACCTGCTGTGACGGTGCCGGTGCCAGTTCGTTGCTCGCCCAGGAATTGAAGCTTCTCTCGCTGTTCAATGTTCATACTGGAATAGCGGTTGGACCTTGGATCATTGGCTGATTGCGGGCTGAAAGCTGCAGGGTTGGGGCAGGGTCCCAGGATCCGGCAGAAATTTTCTCATGATTTTACGACAGGGAAAAGTCCGTTTTTCAACCTTCAACTATCACGTTCGTCTGATTTTCACACTCGAACTACAAAACCGGATAACATACACCATTCAACTGTCAAAACCGGACATGTTACCCCTTGAGTCCAAACAGACCAGTTTTTCTATGACGTGACAGCGGTTTTGTCTACTGGCTATCATTCTCCCTCCCCCATCTCCCTCTGTCTCGTCCGGGGTGGCTTGAGCGTACAGGGGCTTTAACTTTGTCAACCGCCGAGCTCCGGCGAGCCATGGCCTCGGGCGCGGCGAGGTCCGGCGTCCCATGGCCAGGGCCGTCCGTGCGTACCCGCTCCTCGGTGGCCTCCCCAACTCACTGCAGTGGACCGTGGGCCTTACCCCGATGGCGTCGTCCAGGTCAACGGTCGAGCGGTGGAGCAGCAGGTGGAGGCGCAGTTGGAGCAACCGGTGGAGCACCTCGAGCAATTTCGAATCTTGCAAGCCAATTCGAATCCGAACGAAAGGCTTCTCACACGTAATGGAATCGAACGGATCCTTGCTGGAATCCTTGCTTTGTGACACACAGCAGCTGCATCAGGCATCACCAGATCTCGAAGCTCCAAATGGAGACAGCTAGCGGCCGGTGCTCGTCTTGCTTGGTCTGCGCGTCGTGGCTGCACTTCACATGGAATCCGGCGCCGGCGGCTGTGATGCATCTCAGCGACGCGGCTTGGGGCTTGGCAGTGGCGCGGCCGTCGCCGGCGGACCTCGGAGGGCGTGGCTCGGCGGCAGCAACAGGGCTCGGGGAGCGGAGCAGCAGTAGCAGCACGGGGCGGCTCCCACCTCGGCCAGCAAAGACAGCAGCGGACAACGCCGGCGAGGAGCAAAGAGAAGACGAAGAGAGTAAAGGGCATTTTGGTAATTCCTAGTGTGAAAGAGGGTAAAAGTGAAGATGACACGTGGGGTCTTATTAATTTTTTTAAAGTTGTACAACATGGCAGCCACGTAGGCAAAACCGCTGCCATGTCATTGTGAAAACCAGTTTGTTTGGACTCAAGGGGGTAATATGTCCGGTTTTGACAGTTGAATAGTGTATGCTATCTGGTTTTGTAGTTCGGGGTTGAAAATCAGACGAACGTGATAGTTGAGGGTTGCAAAACGGACTTTTCTCTTTACAATATAAACATCCCTAAACAAGACCTTTTAGAAAATAACAAAGAATGAAATAATATATATTTTTAAAACTATTTGAACCATCAATTAAATGTAGTTACGCTCATTTGGCATTTTTTAAACATAAATATAAAAGAGAATGGTCTGAAACCCTATTGTGATTAGCCTTATAGATTTTCTATTAAATGAAGGGGCAATAAACACCTTGAATGCCCTTGGCTCTAAAACAACTAGAGCCAAACAAGGATAATTTATTATTTCTCCAATCATTAGCTGTTATTAACTGATTTTAGTTGGGTTGAACCAGTTTTTGGGATAAGGGTTAGCTGGTGGTATACTCAATTGTTAGTTGACCTACTAGCTAGCTAGTGCTAACAATCAGCTCAGTGGTTCCAGACAAGACCTTGGATTACTGTGACAAATTTTATGAGTCATTGAAATGATTCTTCTTCAAAAAATATTCTTTTCAATATGTTATTGACGTTTTAGATCATAGGAGGCGAAAATAAAGATATTATCCACAGGAGGCCACTGCTGCGGCATATGGCAACCTGCTGGGCTGCGTCTTGCAAGCTGTAGCGCTTGCCGCCCGCGCGGAGTCAGCTTGGAACCATGCACGAAAGAGCACTACTCTTATCGCCAGGACGCCGGCCGTTGCCACCGCGGAACATTCGATGAATTTTTGTCTGTTTCGTTAGCAGTCGTGGATTTCGTTCAGCGCCGCGGTGGACAGCGCCATCCGTCTGCGTCAGCGGCTTCTGCTTGCCAACACATGCAGTCCGTCAGGTCGAGGGACCAAAGCTCCTTTCGATCTGGAATCGACGAGGCAGCTAATATTAGTTTAGTGCAATGGCCCTCGAGAATCCTGAACCCTGATACTTGTTTTTGGATTTTAGTTTGGCGATGATAAATCTAGGCGATGTCGGAGAATGGAGAATCAATAGTAGAAGAATAATTGTGCGTGTGCACCAGTTGGCATGTTGTGGCGGGTGGGGTGATGAACAAACCCCCTGTTCGGCTTGCTGGGCTGGGCAGCTGATATGGCTAGGCTGGCTATCTAGGCCCACCAGCCAGCCTCTCATTCTAGGTGCTGACTGGCTCCAGCCTCAGGCCCAGCCATGGCTGGACCAACCATCCGAACAGGCCAAAAGCTTAGCTGCTGGAGATATGGCAGTGCACGGGATATTTTTTTTGCAGATTCTCGCTTGGCGTTCTCTCACCGCACAAACAATTTGTGTGGTAAATGAGGGAATATCGAATATGTGGTCCATTTTTCATAGTTCAGTAGTAGTAGTTCTGGGCGGTAAAATGCCCAAGCGCCACAGCACACTTGCATCCCTAACCCCAATTTGGACCACAAAACACAATACCAAAATGGACCACATCGACGTCTTTGTCACACTCGCATCAGCCCACTTGTGAGAGACCTGGGGCCCAGACTGTCCAGTATTACGAATGTTACTACTCCTAACTATCGTAGCTAAGCTCCAACTCCCTGATGCTACAAGGCGATGTCACGCTCGCGGGTCCACAACTCCACCTTCGTTACTATCTCCCGGTCCTCAAATTATCGTCACCAGCCACCACACAACACGCTCCTTCCCGTCGCCCTCCGATGCGTGGCATCATCCTCATCGCCAGCACACGACGCGTGGACGCGAACGCTCCCCTCCCCCGGCCTGGCCGCCGCGTTCGTCAACGCCCTCTCGCCCCCCACACGCGCGCACCGGCCACCAGCCGCGCTTCGCCGCCGTCGCTCTCTAGATGCTACTAGAAGAAAACGAGCCCGCCGGAGATCGGTCAGCCTGGGCGTCACGCAACGTGCTTCCCGCGCCACGGGATACAGCTTTTCCTTGCTCCGGCCGCAAACTGTCCCGATTGCGGCGCCGCGCCGTCACGGCCTCGGCCACGCACGCACAAACGGGCCTGCCGTGCCGAGGCGGAGGTCGCGCGCGCGAGAGGAGGGAGACGCGGCCGTCGCTTTTACCGGATCGGATCCCTGGGGTCGTCGTCGAGGTGGGAGTGGGACACCACGCGCATGGGAGAAGGCTCTGGACGGCGTTGGTTCCACGTCGACCGGCCGGCCTGTCGTGCCGAGGCCGCGGCCGTCCACGCGAGGCTAGCTACCTGGAGATTTGCCGGCCACCACTCGGCCACTCGGTCACTCGCCGGCCGCGGCCGATACGATCAAGCAACGGCCAGTCAAAATTTCCCGCGTGCGCCACGTGGCATCTCGCCACGCCTCAGCTGGCGTCTACTAACTGGGATCGTCGGATCTCGGACCGAGTCAAATTAACAAAACGCAACGTGGATTTGTTAATCGGGGGCATGTGGCTCCCGGGGTGGACATCCGTGTCTAATTGCGCATTTTATAAAGTGGGGGAAAAGCCTAGACAGTGTATAGTAGTACTGTATTCTTTTGCGTATGTTGCAGGACCAGCCGGCCCCCGTCGGCCGGTGACTTGTGAGATCTTGTGCCTACAACTCGTTTGGTAATGTAACTTTCGGTCGTCAAAGAGTTGTTTACCGCCAAAGGTTTGACTAATGCTTGGGATTGGGAGGATCCCCCTCCGCGGCGCCACGGCAGTCGGCGGTGGCAGGTCGCGTAGTTTATCTTCTCGCCGGAGGCGCACGGGTAGCTCTAGCGTCCGGTGCACGCCCGCGGTGGGTCGGAGCATCCGGTACGGGCAGGTGTTAAATGTTAGTCAGCGATCTCTGACGACGTGAACGCACCCCGTACGTTACCATATGCTGGCCTCTCTTGGCTGTACGCCGTGTGTATTTCTGCCACAGTGAACGTCAATTTGGTAGCACCGTACCACTCTTGTCAACTTGATTCGGCATTTGTTCCTGTCCTGTCACAGTTGTTGTTGGGTGCTGGTTATCCATCACTCACTGGTGATCACTGTCATCCAACAAGAGGAAAGATGATACGTAGCATGCAACTATTTGGCCATTCGGTGCAATGTGGATTTCATTCACAGGCTAACTTTGCCGGTAGATGCAAAACGCAAGCGGCCTGGACGCTGACGAAGAGGGAAAGAGCACGTGCATCGACCCCTCCCTCCAACTGGGTATAGCTACAGTGGACATCAACTGGGTAGCACCATATAGTATTGCCCACTTGATTCGGTATTTGCTTCTGTCCTGCCACGGATCTTGTTGGGTGTTGGTTCTCCATCACTCGATCACATGCTCAAAACCATGTGCCGTCCAACCGGATCGCAGGATATAGCATGTTATCTAGCTATTCAGCGTGCGTAGCAATGCGGATTCCGTGCGCAAACTTTGCTGGTAGACGCGAAATGCAACTCACAATGTCACGATCGGCCAGGATGGAAGAAACGTAGAGGGAAAGAGCACGTGCGTCAGCTCAACAATGAACAGCTCCTTGATGCAAGTGCCGGGTCCTGGCGTCCTGTGTTTTCCATATTGGGAATAAACAGCTACGCAAGGACTGGGCGTGCCGATATTGGCGAAGACAAAGAAGAACTAGCAGGAAATTGTCCTCGCCCGAGACGGGGCAAAGGCACGGACTGTGTCCTTCTCCAAGGCCTGCAGATGCAAGCACAAGCTTTTTTGGAACTTGGAAGGTTTCCATTTCTTACCCCGGCCTGCAAGACCATGGACGCGATCCGCTCAAACCAGTTACCCTTACCACCAAGTCACCAACCAGCCGCCAAACCGAGTCACCCAATTTTGTCGCCCTATCCGACCGTCCATCGACCACGATCGGCGGTCAGCGTTTTCCATTCCCTTCATGATGAAAAGCCTGGCGGTGAGCAGTTGACAATATCCTCCTTCAAACCATGTCGCCTCAAAAACAATAGAGCGGCGGCAATAGTAAGCCGCACATGCATGACATGGCTGCCTTTAGTTGGTGGGGGGAGAAAATAACTTTTCTGAAAAACGTGTTCTGTGAGAGTGATGAATAGGAAAGTTGAAGAAAATTGAATTTTTCTAAAAAAACGTGTTTTCTGAGAGGGGTAAATAGTAAAATCCAAAAAGCTTCTGGAACTAAACAAAGCATGGTGCCGTAGCCATCGCATTCACGGGCCGCAAAAGGACCGCAAAAAGTCAGGAGGATTCCGCCCGATTTCCGGCCTCTTCAACCCCAGCTCGCCCACAACTCAACGCGCCTACCGCCCCCCACGCCGGCCACCACCCGTATATATGCCGCGTCCCTCCTCGCTCTCGCTCCACCGTGTCCCACTTCTCATCTCATCTCATCTCATCTCATCTCTCAATTCAACTCATCTTTACTCAATCAAATCGTACAACCCATTCGTGCTTCTTCATCTTCGCCTACTCTTCGGATTATATTGGAAGTTGGAGTTGGATTTGGATCGCGTCGTTTATAGACTCATCACAGCTGCGGCAGAAATGGATAACATCGCGACGATCGACGCGTGGCCGTCGTCTCCCTACTCATCATCGGCGCCCGACGGCGAGGTGCTGCGCTCCCTGCACCGCCTGGCGCGGGACCTCTCGGCGGCGGAGGCGCCGGCCCCGTTCCTGCGTCCGGTCTTCGCGGCGGTGGCGAGGCGGGCGAGGCTGCTCGCCGCCGTCTTCGACGACCTCCTGCTGTGCGGCGGCGCGGCCGCCGCTGGGCCGCTGCTGCTGCTGCCCCGGTCTGCGTCGCTCTGCCTCAGGGAGGTGCTCCTGGTGCTGCAGCGGTTCAAGGCCCTCGTGGCGGACTGCGCCGCGCGCAGCCGCATGAGGCTGCTGCTGCAGTCGGACGAGGTGGCCGCGCGCGCGGGGGAGCTGCAGCACGACCTCGCCACGCTGCTCGACCTCCTCCCCGTGGCGGACCTCGGGCTCGCCGACGACGTGGCGGACCTGCTCGCGCTCGCGTCCCGCCAGTGCCGGCGACGAGCGGGGGCCGCGGAGGTGGTGGAGCTCAAGTCCGGCGTGCTCGCGCTGATCCATGAGGTGGAGCGGGAGATCGTGCCCGGGCGGGAGAGGCTGGAGGGCATCCTGGAGGAGGTGGGGATCAACGACCCGGCCAGCTGCAGCGACGAGATCGAGACCCTCGAGCGGGAGATCGGCGAGCTCGTCGCCGAGAGGTGGACGCCGTCGATGGTCGCGCTCGTCGGCCTCCTCCGCTACGCCAAGTGCGTCCTCTTCAGCGCCGCCACGCCTCGTCCCGTGGACTACTCCAAGGCGGATCTCGATGATGACGACGGCGCCGACGAGCCTCCGTCGCCGCCGGTGGACTTCCGGTGCCCCATCTCGCTCGAGCTGATGCGCGACCCCGTCGTGGCTTCCAGCGGCCAGACGTACGACCGCGAGTCCATCGCGCGGTGGTTCGGCTCCGGCAAATCCACGTGCCCAAAGACCGGGCAGAAGCTGGCCAATCTGGAGCTCGTGCCCAACAAGGCGCTCAAGACCTTGATCGCGCGGTGGTGCCGGGAGAACGGCGTCGCCGTGGAGGTCGTCGATGGTGGCAAGGCCGAGCCGGCGTCGTTGTCGGTGGCGGTGGCCGCGAACAAGGCCGCGCTGGAGGCGGCGCGCATGACCGCGTCGTTCCTCGTGAAGAAGCTGTCGGCCACCTTCTCCCCCGAGGCGACCAAGCGCGTGGTGCACGAGATCCGCCAGCTGGCCAAGTCCGGGTCCGACAACCGCGCCTTCATCGGGGAGGCCGGCGCCGCCGCGCTCATCGTGCCGCTGCTCCGCTCCGAGGACTCGGCGCTCCAGCTCAACGCCGTGACGGCGCTGCTCAACCTCTCCATCCTGGAGGCCAACAAGCGGCGCATCATGCACGCCGAGGGCGCCGTGGACGCGCTGTGCCACGTGATGCGCTCCGGCGCGTCGTGGCGCGCCAAGGAGAACGCCGCGGCCACCGTGCTCAGCCTCGCGGCGGTGCACGCGTACCGACGCCGCCTGGGCCGGAACGCGCGCGTCGTCGAGGCCGTCGTGGAGCTCGCGCGCACGGGCCCACCCAGCACCAAGAAGGACGCGCTCGCCGCGCTGCTGTCCCTGTCCGGTGAGAGGGAGAACATCGGGAGGCTCGTGGAGGCCGGCGCCGCGGAGGCGTCGGTCTCGGCGATCGGAGAGGAGGAGGCCGCCGCGGCGGTGCTGGCGTCGCTGGCGAAGCGCGGCGGGGCGGAGGCGATCGTCGCGGTCGACGGCGCGGTGGCGCGGCTCGTCGCCGAGATGCGGCGCGGGACGGAGTGGTCGAGGGAGTGCGCGGCGGCCGCGCTGGTGCTGCTGTGCAGGCGCGCGGGCGCCAAGGCGGCGGCGCAGGTGATGGCGGTCTCCGGCGTCGAGTGGGCCATCTGGGAGCTCCTGGGCACCGGCACGGAGCGCGCACGCCGGAAGGCCGCGTCGCTCGGAAGGGCGTGCCGGAGGTGGGCGGCCGCCGCTAACGCCGCGAGCGCGGAGCGGAGCACCACCGAGTGCCCCACTGTCTCCGGTGCCGCGACGGCGGTGACGACGGCTTCGTGAATTCCAGTACAGGATTTTTAGACGGAATTTGAGACAAATTCATCAATTTTTTTTACAAACGATTGTTGTACAAAATTTGTTCCTGGCCATCAAGGCCTTCACGATTCTTTGGTCCGTGCTGCGGACGAGTGAGCAATTGATCAACTGTAAATACAAGACGTTCTTGTTCTCTCTTTTTTATAGCAAACAGTGTTACATATTTCCTCGTCTCGAAAAATACTGAGAAAGAAACAAATCTCTGTGTCATGCTGTTCAGTTACATTATTCTGATCGTACAATTAACTACGAGTTTGCCATTCATCTGTGCTCCAACTTTGTACGAAGGCAAGACGATTTCCTTTCCCCAATCATTGTGTAGGTGATTGAGTGCAGCCAGGCTGCCCAGGTCTCCGTGGCCGCGCTGCCGGTGGCGTTGGCGGTGCTGGGTCCGTCCGTTCGGGCGACGAAAAGAACGAAGGGGAAGTGCACGGTACCGAACGGAATCTATGTCTCGGCTGGAAATGCTTGGCGGGCGAGGCTACGGGCGGCAGACCCAGCTCGCGTTCACCGGCTTTTGGGCAGAAAGGCCGCCGCTTTGCGTTGCCGCCAGCGGCCAGCCAGCATGCATCCTACTCTCATATCTTTTGCCGCGCTGCATTGCTTGACGCCATCCTTGCCGTTGCCTTTGAGAAAGCCAAGATACCACTACGGCACTCCACCTTCCTACATTCTTTTTTTCCCCTCCTTTTTGAACCAAAAGATACTGCTGTGTGGCTGTGTTGTACTCTAAGGCGTGGCCGCCCATAGCCCTGCTGAATTTTTCGTTCGACGACGTGTGTGGCCTGAGATCCAGGCGCTCTGCGCTGGCCGAATGCTGCGAGCGTGATTGGGGGGCCTGTGGCCTGTCAGCCTGTGCGTCTGTGGTTCCTTCGACGGAAGCGCTGCCCGTGTGCTTACGCGTTCGCAAGTTAGAACATGCTTCGATTTTTTTTCTCTACTTCCTTTCTTTTTTATTAAAAAAGGGAAACATGCTTCCATGGCTTTATACTACGTTAAATACGTAACCTTTGGTGAGTACGCGTTGAATTGACGAAGGTAGCTTGCGTTCGTACGTAACCTATAACCAGATGTTCACATGTCGTTGCTGTCCGGGCTTCTCTAGTTAACCCCGCCTCGTCTGTACCCAGTGTTGCTTCTTCAGAAGACTTGGGTATTTAAGCAGAGACCTCAAGAAGTCAAGCAGGAATTGCAGTATCAAGGTCAGGTATGAGGTATCCTATGGTTTTCATTGCGTCAGATGGCGCGCGTCCAAACTGTGCTGACGGTTTGGAAAGCAGCTAGCAGCTGTTCCACGTATGTTTTATGTTTCGAATCTGAGAGAGCAGGTTTTATGTTTTATGTTTCGAATCTGAGGAGCAGGTTTGTTTATACTGACCCAAATCCAATGTTTAACACGCACGCGCCCGTAGTACGTGCTGACCAGGACAACCGCATTGATTCACACTCTGGTGCACGTACGCAGGACGCCCACATACTAGCCATATCCCACCCTCCATATCTACATTTATCTATCCACTCCAAAAGATTTCCTCTCTATATTACGCAGTGCTTCAGCAAACTAGTCAAATCTCATCATCCATATCTTATTAACCTACATTTTATTATTATCAATTTAACATGAATTAAAATGGTTTTACATCATTTTTTTAAAAATTAAATTGGTACCTAAAGTTCAAATAACAAGCAAAAAAAGTCCAAATTTGAGGAATTTTAATTTAATAACTGTAAGAGATTTTAAGTTGAACCTAGTTAATGGGTTCTTTGTTATTTATTCTACCAACATAAAAACAGGTATGATTTTAGGGGCTCAAAATAGTGAATTTTTTATTTATGAAAGATAGGGAGAAGGAGCCGTGTTTGAAGCAAAAACCAACACAGATCAACACACGGTCCCATTGTCAGACCACAGAACGGATGATGGCCAGACACTCGGACCAGCCAAATTTGGCTGCCCACACCAGGGTTTACCTTACCGTCGGGAACCGGTCCGGTTTGACCGTTCCCGACCAAACCGCCCCGGACCAGTAGCGGTTCGGGGCGGTTTGAACCGGTGAAATTTCAAAATTTTCAAATTTGAATTAAAAAAATGGAAAAATGTCGAAAAAATTCCTAAAAATACTTCAAGGTGCGTGTAATCTGTTGGTGTAAAAAGTTTTCAAATATTTGCTCATTTGGTATTTTTTTTGGTAAATACAAGTTAAATCAAAAAAGAAAAAGAAAAAACAGTGGCCGGCCCATTAAGGCCCATGAAGGCCCAACGCCGCCCTAACCCTAACCCCCCTCCCCCAACGGCCAGCGCTCATTCTCCCCCCCCCCCCGCGCAGCCGCTCCTCCCGCAGGCGATTTTTCGCCGCCGGCCGCCGTAACCGCCGCGCGAGCCGGCTAACCGCCCCCTGAATCCTGGTAACCGGTCCGGTTTGCCGGCTAGCCGGTCCGGTTGCGGGGCAACGGTCGCCTGACCGGTTACCGCTCGCATACGCCGGCTTACCGGTCGGTTGCGGCGGTTAGCCGACCGGCAGAGGCGGTTAGCCGCCCGACTGAGGTATGGTCCCTTTGAAACTTTGAATCTATTTGTGATTTTTGAAATTTTGAAATGGATGTAGTGATGGATATATTTAGGTATATTTTGATTGCAGCCATGTGATTTTAGAATGTATGAACTATGAACTATGAAGCCATGGTTGATTGCAGGGGAGACTGAGTTCACACATGCAACCCAGGACATTGACCATGGAGCACCGATGTCGCAGAGGAGAACGGTTGGACCGACGGATTACGGCTCTCCACAGTTCTCTTCTAGCTCCTCCTACAGGGAATCCTCACAGTCTAGTTATCACTATCCTATACCGGAGTTGAGCATGCAGCCACCGATGAGATGGGTGTACGAATGGCAAGATCCTCATTGGTATAATATGTTACTTCAGGAATGGCAGACGACATCGGCCTGGACGGGCCAAACTTGGCAAGAGTTCAAAGCTGAGTTGCTTGTAAGGCAGGGTTTGAATGTGATGTCCACCGCGGAGTATGAAATGGCCTCGCAATGCTACCGTTGAACAATTATTTGTATGAGAGGACTACTAAACTAACTATTTGTATGAATAATTATTTGTATTAGAGGACTACTAAACTATTTGTATGGATATTTGTATGCACAATTATATATATGGATATTTGTATGCATTTGTGGTCAATTTTTCCATTAATTTGCGGATAGGTCATGCCCATTTTTTTCCAAGCCACCAGGCCGGCTAACCGACCAAACCGGTCGGCTAACCGGTCAAACCGGTCGGCTAACCGGTGAGACTGTTTTCCAACAAACCGGCCGGCTAACCGGTCTAACCGGTCGGCTAACCGGTCAAACCGGTCGGCTAACCGGTCCTAACCGGTGACACGGGGAATTTGAATTCGAAATTTGAATTTGACCGGTTTCTAGCGGTAACCGGTCCAACCGGACCGGTTTACCGCTACCGCCGGGCGGCGGTTCGGCCGTCCGGTTCGAAATAAAAAACCCTGGCCCACACTCGCGGGATGGCGCGTCAAACAGGAATAGCGACCCCGTTAGCTGTTCTGCTGGAGCCTGATTTTGTCGGAGGATCGCAACTTTTAGCGATGACGGGCCAAGTACCGATTCTGCTGGAGATGCTCTAAGTGAGTTCAGCCATTTTTTGAGAAAAGAAAATTGTGAAGGGGGCAGAGAGGTGATGCGGCCAGGATGTATGATTTTCTTTCAGCCCAACTGAAGCAGGAACACTGGCACGCACCCCCCACTTCGGAAGGTCAACGAACGTATCGGTACAGCCCACAGAAATGGCAACTGGTTCGACAATTCGATTGCCTCCTCACATGATTGTTTTTTTTTAACGAGCCCGCAGGAGAGCTTCCTACTATACTATATTGATTAGAGAAAAAGCCAAACGGCTAAAGAGTACAAACAAAAAGCTGTAAAAAACCATAAAACTTTTGCTAGAATTAGAAAAGGGCACTCTATTGCTTTGCTCCCGCAACTGTCCATAGTGAGATCTCATCTTTACATATGGTCACATCACAAGGGATTCCATTGACGCCTACAACATGCATGTAAAACATGTTGATTTGGCTACTTCTTTCTGTTTCATATAGGTGTCAACGTCCTATTTGCAAGATGTTGTTAGAGCAACTCCAAAAGTCTAGTTAAATCTTACTCTGCATATTTTCATTTAGCTATTCACTTAGCAAAGATTTTCTCTCCAAATTACTGCAAACTCCAACAGAATAGCTATATGAGTCTCTTTATATGCATTTTTTTTTCTTTATCCATTGACACTACAGAGGGAACCGCTTCACTGCTCCCTGCTCGCTGCCGATTGCTTGCTGCCGTAATTTCGCAGCCGCCGTGAAATCCCGATGGCTGCTCCAATGCTGCTTCCTGCTGCCCCTGCCGCCATCGTTGCTACCTGTTCCAGGTAGGTGCCATTGTTTTTTTTCCCGCGTCCCTCGGACCTCGCCTTCTCGCTGCGCTCCAGCGGCGGAGCGCCGGCGGCGGCCCGTAGTAGCACTACGTCTCTGAGGCCGACTGCCTTCCCGTCGCCGTCGATTCGCTGCTGCAGTCGTCGATTCCCCGCCGCCGTGCGAAGCACCGCCCCAACTCGTACTGCCCACTCGTTGGCGCCGACGCGGTTTAGCGACGTAGCCGTCGATTTGCCTCCGCCGTCGCCGCGGGAAGCGCCGCATCCGTCAATTCACCGCCGCTCACCGCTGTCGACCTGTACGGGGCGCCCCGCTCGCCTCGGGCCACACGGCAGGACGCGGGGTCCACGCCGGCGGAGAGCGCGAGATGCACTGACATGGGGGCAGTAGGGCGCTGCGATGTCGCCGGCGCGAGGGCGGCGTTGGCGCGGGAACGTCGTCGGCACAAGTACGGGAGCGGCGCGCGGGAAGGGGAGGAAGCGCGCGGGAAGGCAGATGGCGAACGGCAGTGGTTCGGCATAGATGCCGACCATGAAAAACGGGATGACGAAGGAGAAACCGAGCGAACCGCTTTAGCTATTCTGTTGGAACTTAATTTTTGTCTGCTCTTTGCTATTTTTAGCTATCCAAAGCTATTAAGATAATCTGTTGGAGTTGCTCTTATGTCTCCTCCTACATTCTATTTGAATTGCTCTTTTTCGTTTATTGTTTTTTATGTAGGGCATAATTTCTTTAGATCAGAAAAAAATAATATGACATTTTATATTGTTTTGTAAGACAGAGATATGTATAAGGTAAAATGAAGCGAAAAGTCTTACTGTTACCGCCATGTTTGCGTTACTAATTGATTTTCCTTGAGTTGCCGTCGCATGCAACTCTTCGCAGATGTCCTATGGTTAACGCTGGGGTATGCATGAGTTACTAGCACTCCGCAACCAAGCTATCTGCCTTGAAACTGGGTCTTCCTATTTGTGTGAACATTTGGAAAATATGTTGGTATTTCAACATCGACGAATGTTTGAACTGCATTCATCGATTTTTCACACAATTGGTGGTTTCTTATGTAAGTTTTTGGTTGTAACAGTAACCGGGCATAAAGCTTCGACCATATTGTTGTGGTGTGATCATTTTAATTGTTTCGTTCAGGGAAATATTGTCTCGGTGATGATGGAGAGAGCACAAAAGAGATGGCCACAAGCTTTGGTCAAAACTTTTAATTTGGTCGATCTAGTTGAGCTGCTGGAACCAGAAAACCAACATTGCAATATTCACGCACACAATAATCTTGGTAAAAACAGTAATAAACAAAGTGAGTTTAGTCGGCTAATCAGCATGTTTGGTCTGGACAGAAAGACGCCACTATATTCGTGTTTCAAGTTTTGTTTTTGAAGGAGTTTTAGAATGGTGAATGGTTGAAAAAAATACAAACTGTTGATTCCTAAAGAGTTACGGGTGCCAGTGTATGAAGAGGTATCCGCAGATGCCCAAAGAAATGTTTAGAGAGGTACAGCTTAAATATATTTTGTTTCTTAAGAATAAATACTCTGCTGAAATTAATGCTACAACTACTCAGCCAAAAAAGTATCGTGTGGTACCCTTAGATACATTCCTACTATTCTACTAATTTTTTTTACCCTCAACAGTGTGTCAAGATTCAACGGTCATATTGGTTGTAAAATCGGGTGAGCCTGAAGACAAAAATCAGTCAATTAGTCACAAAAAAGAGAGAGACGAAGCGCGCGGTAAAGAGGTATCCCAGAGTTGGTCTTGCGAGCCGGCGGCCCAAGTAGCTGGTGTGGGTTTGGTTGACTAGGAAAACCAAAGACTCTTGTTTGGAGGCCCATACGGGGGAGGGAAACGGACCGAAGTCTTCTACACAATTGAGGGGCAGACGCACGAATCCGTCCTGCTGCGCTGCTTCATTGATTCCGCCTCTCTCTTTTTTTCTTTCATGTTTTTTTTGAGAGAGATAGTTAGTAGCAATTTAGTAGCACTGAACAAGTTTGCTAGAGCAAAAGAAGAAGAGGAGGAGAAAAGTTTGTGCATGGCTACCGCGACAAATGTAGGGGACTTCCCACGGGTTAGAATTGTCTTTGCGTTACTGAAAGCGGACGAGCTTCTAGCACGTACTTATATACTACTAGTAGTAGTTTTTTTTGAAGGAACAGGAGGGGGCACGCCCCTACTGGCTATATATAAAATCAGAAGTCCAAATACATCGAAATACAACAAGAAAGGAAGAAAAGAAAGAGAAAAAAAATATACAAACTAAGGCGACAAAAAGTGAGGAAGGAAGCAGTAGGGAGCTAGAAAAAAAACCTGACTAAAAGGTATAAATGGTATCAAGCCATGCAGACATAATCAACCACGATTCAGGCTTCACGTGGTGTTGAAGGAGCAAGAATTCTTCTATGAGCTTTCTTTTGCAGTTGTCTAAAGTTGGATCTATGTTCCTGAAAATCCAGTCATTCCTCGTGGTCCAGATGCACCAGGACATGAGAACAATGATTTCCATGAAGAAGGAAACACCCAATTGTTGCCTCATCCTGTTGAAGTTCTGGGAGACGTTCCTTGTCGGGGCAACCAAAATCCCTACTGCCTGCCAACATGCTTTGGCGAAATTGCATCGAAGGAAGAGATGCCCTGTTGTTTCAGACCTCTGAAGAATACAGAGATCACAAGTGAAAGAATCAAGATCCATTCCTTTTCGATGCAGCAACTCCCTTGTACTTAGTCTGTCCCTTAGTAGCAGCCAGAAGAAGACCTTATGTTTCATCTGGCACTTGCAATTCCAAAGCCATCTAAAAGCGGGATGAGTAGGCCTATGTCCAATTATAGTTTTGTAAGCCTTTGCTGCCGAAAACCCCGGGGTTCCCCAAATATAGGTCCATAGGTCGCTGCCATGCTGGTGTTGTGGATCTGAGAGTGAGGCCAATAGATCTTGTAGTTGTTGATGAGCTTGTATCGATAGAGGTAGATGGAAGTGCTGGCTTACTGAGTTGAGTTGTGTCATGCTTTTGAATGTGATCCAAGGATCTTTGGCAAATGAAAACAACTCAGGGTATGCTTGGGCTGTCACCTGACCATTCCAAAGATCTTGCCAGAAGAGAACTGATGCCCCGTCCTGAACTGTAACTTGTGCCATTCCTTTGAAGGTGCTTAAGAGCTTGATAATGTCCCTCCACCAGAAAGACCCTCTCTTTCGCTAGCCCGGTAATTCCCCATTTGAATAGTAATTTTCCCATATCAATTGTACCCAAGGGATATCTGCTCTTGAGAAAATTTATGAAGAAACTTGAGCAACATAGCATCGTTGTGGGTAGACAGATTAATCACTCCCAATCCTCCCTCCGTCTTTGGCAAGCAGACAATTGGCCAGGCAGCTTTGGGAGGCTGCTTTGCATTAAGGTCTGAACCTCTCCAGAGACAATGTTTGCAGTACTTTTCCACTTGTTTTATGACCCCTTTGTGCAATTTTATGGCGGCACTAGCGAAAACTGCTGTAGAGGAAAAAACTGAGTTAACCATCTCCAATTTTCCACCTTGCGTTAAGAATGCAGAGGTAGATGTTAGCCTTCTTCCCATCCTTCGTATTATTGGCATAAATTCTTCAATCTTTGGCTTTGTAGTACCTAGTGGCAATCCTAGGTAGGTGAATGGGAGGGTTCCTTTTTGGCAGTTAAAGACATTTGCTAGTAAATCTAACTTCTCTTCCTGAACATTGATAGGCACCATCATTGTTTTAGCATAATTCACTCGTAATCCTGTTGAGAGAGCAAAGGTGTGCAATAATTCCATAAGAGCCACAAGTTGTACCGGGCAAGCTTCCATGATTAATAGAGTGTCATCTGCATATTGAACAATGGGAAAGTCAGCTCCTGCCCTATTGATTGGCAACTTGAGAATTCCTTGATCTTTAGCCTTGTTAACCATAGTCTGCAGAAGGTCTGCTGCTAGCACAAATAATAGGGGTGAGAGGGGGTCCCCTTGCCTAACCCCTCTCCTGCAATGAAATACCTTTCCAGGCACTCCATTGAGGAGGACTGAGGAGGTTGCTGTGCCGAGGATTGCTTTAATCCAGCTGATCCATTTTTCACTGAATCCTTTATGCTTTAGAATTTCCAAGATAGCTTGATGCTCGATCTTATCGAAAGCCTTTTCAATGTCTAGTTTGAGGATGATCATTTCCCTTTTAGTTGATTTGCAGATAAACAAATATTCAAATGCCCATGCTAGACAATCCTGAATGGATCTAGACTTGATGAAGCCATATTGATTTTTATGCACCACTTTCACAATGACTCTCTGCAACCTTTCTGCTAGAATCTTGGTGATAAGCTTGATGGATGAATTGAGTAATGATATCGGCCTGAAATCTCCCACTAGGACTGGACAGTCAATTTTGGGAATCAAAGTTATGTATGAGCCATTAATACTTTGCAGGCACACCTCTCCCTTTTGAAATGATCCACATAGCTTATAGAAAATATGTTTGATAATTGGCCAACATTTCTTGAGAAATTCACCATTAAAACCATCTGGTTCTGGAGACTTGTTGTTTGGAAGATCTGCAATGATTCTATCAATTTCTTGTATGGAGAATTCCCTATCCAGGCCTTCCAGATTCTCTGCAGTCTGCAGTAATTCAGCAAGATTCATGTACATCTGGGTAAATTCTGATATTCCAAGTCTGCTTTTATAAGAATTCCATAGCAGATCTGCTTTTGCTTCATGCTCATACACTTCAGCTCCTGCCTCATTTTTAATCATTGTAATCGTGTTTTGCCTATGCATGAAAGAAAGCTATACACTCATCCCCGAATTTAATTTTTTTAATCATGCCCCTTTGCTGCCAGTATAACTTTTGCTGCGTGAGAAAGGAGTTTAATTGTAGTTTAGCCTGATCCCTAAAATTCCATTCCTCCAAGGACAGGTCTCTGGCTTCTTCCAAAATGTCCATGAATGCAATTACCTCCTTACAGTTCTGAATAGTTTTTGCAATGCTAGGTAATTGTCTCTGCCATGCTTTCAAAACTCTTCTTAGGTTCTTAAATTTGGCCCCAAGAGTCCTTGCCTTATCAGTGGGAATTACAGGTAAATCCCAGCCATGTTGCATTATCAGATCAAAGGAGGAGTGTTCTAGCTAATAGTTTTCAAACCTGAAGATCTGATCTCTTGGAACTGTTGTTGTTGCAGAGATTAGGCATGGTGTATGATCTGAGGTGTCTCTAGATAGAGCTGAGGCCACTGTGCTTGGAAAAGCAGTTGTCCATGAATTTGACGAAAAGAACCAGTCGAGTCGTTCCAACAATGGTGAGGGTTGATTGTTTGTCCATGTGTACTTACATCCCTTGAGGGGAATTTCAACTAGTCTTAGCCTGCTAATAGCATTATTAAACCCCAACATTTCATTAAAATTGCCTCCATCCTTATTCCTATTTTCTGGAGAGCGCATTAAATTGAAGTCTCCCACCGTTAACCATTTGATGTCATCTGACATATCGATATGCTTGAACCACTCAAGAAAGCTCGCTTTCCCATCGGTTGTGCACGGGGCATAAATATTGGTCAAGATCCATGACTCGCTTGATAGTTTGCATGTGATTTCCACCGAGATTGCAAAATCGTTATGGGACAGCAGTTTGCCTTCAAATTTGGCACCCTTCCAAATGGAGATGATGCCCCCAGACGCTCCAATGGAAGGAAGAAACTCAAAACTATCAAATTGTGGAGGGCGGAATTTCCTAACGTACTGTAGATCAAAAAAATTCCCTTTTGGTTTCTTGAAGGCAAATGATATCACAGTCACATTCAGTTACCTTACTTCTAATTGCCTTCCATTTGTCCTCAGAGTTTAGACCTCTGATATTCCAACATAAAACCCCCATTTTCCTCTTTCTAGAGCTATTATCCATGAAACCAATAAGAAAAAAGGAGACAGTCACAAGCACAACAAGTGATCCGGCATAAATTGCCCTTGGTGGTAGAATAACCATCCAACCAATCAAAGCAAACAACAAAAGGAGTGATCAGAATAATCCTCCGAACAACAAAATTGAAGATATAATCTTCTTTCTTCAGCAGGCCCTGACATTCTTCATTCTTCATCATCCTCATCTTGAACATCTTCAATTTTCTTCTTGCCTTTTCCCTTCACATGAAGGGCTGGCTTCTTTGGGTTCTTCTTAGTCCCAATAGGCCTTCTTTCCTTTGCTTTCTTCTTGAGCGCTTCTTTGCTTAATGTAGCTGGCGTGATCATACAGATGGATTCTCCAATTTTCTGAATAGCCTTCATGGATAGGGCGGGAGGTGAGGCCGAACAGCCTAGGCATCCCTTCTGCGAGCAAGTTGACCTCTTGAAGCCATCATTACTTGATCTAACTCTCAGACTTCTCCGGACCTCTGTCTCCATCAGGGGTGAACCCATGAGAGTTCTAGCAGTAAGGATAGCCTGACCTCTTCGGGGGGATTTGCTGAACTGGTCAGTGATTTGGTTATTGTTATTTGAGTCTTGATCAGGACATGGGATTTCTGAATCATCCTGAGCAGAACAGTGAACTTCAGCATCTTTGGGGCACACAGCTGGCAATGCAAATGACATCATGACAACATCTTGTGAGCAGGCAATCAAGGTTTCCCAGGTTTTAGAAGCTAAGAAAGATTTGGCCCATTCAAAGCTTGATGGGGAGAGCAACATGACAATAAAAAAAGATGCCCAGTCTCTTGGGATATCTACCACTGCTTGTTGCTCATGGCCCATAGGTGAGAAGTATTTAGCCCAAAGTCTATACTAGTCTGGAGAAGGTTTGTTAGACGTGACCACTGTTCCCTCATATTGTGACAAATCCTTCTCAATCATGATCTGATCTCTGATTGAGACAAACCCCACATTCAAATTTAAGTTGACGTTGAATACTGAACCAGCTACACCTTGTTCAACCTGTGGTATAGGAACTTCTGGGCCTTGTACCTCTTGGTCATTGCCCACTGGTTCTTCATGCTCATTCACCAATTCTTCCATCTGGACCTCCTCTGTCCAGAGATTAGCTGGCTGCGCCTGGAGAGCTAGCAGCACTTGAGGGGTTTGTTCTTCATGAACGTGTTCCACTTCGTTCACCTCCTCCTCGATTGCAGGGACCTCAATATTGAGATCAGGGACTAAGGATTGGTCGAGCAAATCAGAGGTGGAATTGATAGAGGATTCTTGGTTGATGGACAGGCTAATCTGAACATCTTCTTCTCCATTTTGAATATCTTGTTGTACCTCCTACATTTCCACATCTCCTTCATTGGCCGGCTATGCAATATTGTTGTCCACTAGCAATGCCATGTTCAAGTCCAGATTCTGTATATCCTGACCCTGACCCAACAATTCTTGCTGTCCAGGTAATTGCTGCGCATTGTTAGCCCCAGGACCAATTCCAGGAAAAAGGAAACCATCATCAAACCCACCAGGTGGAATCTCCTCATCAGGTGGCATCCCTCCGAGCATGTTCTGCTGGATGATCTCACATTGGATAGTTAAAGAAAATCCTTCAAAATTATCACCTTCCGACTTAATTATGTAATGTGGCACATCAGTAAGATCAGTCACTCTAGCCTTGATGATGACTCTACCCAAAACATTATCCTTCTGCCACAAAATAAGCCTACCAAATGATTTAATTGTATCTGCAATTTCTTCAGTGCTACGATAATCCTCAGGGTAGCCTATCAACATAAGCCAACATTCCCTATTAAAGTTTACTCTTCTATAATTCCTTCCCCTATTGTGGTTAACAAATTGAAAGGTAAGACCCTGGTGCTGATGTGGGCTGTGGTGCACTAAGCCATCTCTATCCGAAGCCCGGGCCAGTCTAACAAAAGCCTTACCCTCCCCAAGAGGGCACCTATATCTCTGACCCTAAGCTCATAATGATCAACCAACAAGTCTAGAATGCGCTCTCGACGTTCAGCAAAAGGAAGCTCACCAAGGGGGCCCGGAGAGACAGTGACGATGGCCAGGTCTTCGTTTATTGGTGTAGCACGGGCAGCCACTGCCCTCACATACGGCACTCTTCCATGGACGATGACTCGCGCATAGCCTGGGAGCATCATCGGCGTCGGGTCAATGTTGAGGAAAGCCATCTCTGATGATGATTCTGGGAGCTCACTGTTGTGAGTAGTGGCACTAGAGGGTTCTTGCTCAGTCGATGGAGGGGAGGAAGACGAAGGGGCAGGTTCTGTGGAAGATGCAGCGACTGGTTTTGCGACGTCCTCAATGACCAGGATGTGTCGACCAAACTCTTGGAAAGAGTAGAAGACCGGCGGCCCACTAGAACTAGGCCCAGTAGGTAAGATTAGAGGCTTCTTAAACCATTGGACCCATGAAACGTTTTCACAGAGGGCAGCGTTAATGCTTGAGCTGAAGAAATTGCTGTAGTTAAAACCAAACCTACTTTTGACCTCTCGGTTACTGTGGCTCAGGGGGCATGCCTGCAGAACATGTCCCCAGCATTTACAGTTCCAACATTTGATCTGGTTTCTGCAGGAAATCCTTGGGTGGTTGGGAGATAAGCATCTTTGGCAGACCTTAACAGTCGAATGCTCCTGATTGGGCTGCCAAATAGATGGGCCACTACCTGCCCGAGCTTTTGCATTTTTTGTTGTGCCCCTGTCAGCCCAATTTGAAAAATTCCTTGCAGATTTATCTTTTTGAAAATTCAAACGCTCAAAGACAGATACCCGCGAGGCTGCAAACTGCGGCGAGGAAGAATTTCTGTTCTTGAGTTGCTGATCATCCTGAGGAGGAGCGCCTTTGGCAAAAGAAATCCTCTGAAACACAGATCTTCTGAAGCTGGACTGAGAGTTCGAGGTCGAGCGATCATTCATTCTGGGACGAGTTTTAGAATAAGCAGCATGAACTCCCAAAGGCACAGCATTGGCTCCAGAAAGAGGAGTTACACCATTTCGAACTGCATTGGCGTAGGAACCTTTGCTTTTCTTGAACTTAACTTCAACCCAGTCATAGATCGGACCCGAGGCCGATAGAGAAAACTCAACAGCAGCTTGAAACCCAGAGTCATTGCAAAGAAAGAAACCCAACTTGAACTCCACACAGGACAGAGATTTCAATTGAACAACGAGCAGCCCAACACGCTTGCAAGAAACTGAAAATCGCAAAATGCGATCTTCCAGACACACAGGGCGGAAAGGCAGGTGGTTACCTCCAAGCACAGACGAGAGTCCGGAGGCTACCCAGTGTTCAGACAACTTGAACTTGCATCGGCAGAAAGAAACCAGCAGGAAAAACTCCTGCGTGCCAAGGTCTTCCTCGAAGCCAACTGGAACTCCAAGCAGCCCCAAGACCTTCCTGCTGAACTCCTGCCCATGCCGACGATCCAAATCCGGGGGATGCATGTCCGAAGCAGCCAAGAACCAAGGTCACTCATGGCTCAAAGCGAGGGGAGGGAGATAGCTGGCCTGGGGAGCGACGGGGGAGGGGAAGGGGGAGCGCGGAGCTTGGGTGCGGGAGCGAGCCATCCCCAGTGCCTGGCTAATCCTGATCTTGCCAATCGGTACATCACTAGTAGTAGTAGTTGATGAAAAATTTTGTAGAGTTTCAGTTTCGCCCCATGAATCTCAAGTTACGGAGCTGAGATGATCAACAACCAGTGATCCAGATGATCCAGTTCAATTTGCACCCATGAATACGAGCAGATGATCGCATTTCGTCTTCGCCGGTGCCTCCAATCGATACCAAACACTAATGTCCTGATAGCGATCACAACCTGATTTCATCGTATCATGGCATATGCACGCTATGACTTGCACCGTTCAGATCGGATCGCCACCGTGAAGTCCGCGTGCCTGGCCCATTTCTAGCAGAAGTCTCAGCCGGGGGGTCGTTAGCATGCACTGAAAGCGCCCACACGCACACCAGCCGCACAGGCCCCTATGGTTGATGCAGAAGAACAGACAGGCCAGGAATCTCTTAGTTGTTGCCTAACCTACACTAGCTAGAGCTTCAAAGTGCTTTCAGAGTGCTGTGGCCAGAATCCGGAAATGGAGCAGGCTCACATCAAAAGAGATTGGTGCCGATTGCCAAGATAAGAGACGAGTCCTTTTCATTCATCGATCGAGCGCGGTGTAGCCTCATCAGGCCTTTTCTTAGCTAGGCCTCGAAAGCGTGCGTGTGCACGCTTGGGTAATACTTAGCGGCAAGTCGCATGACAGGGCATGCACGCGTGCTGGACCTACCGACGCATCTTTCCCCAGTTAGGCAGCTCATGTGCCTGGTCATCCGGTGCGCATGTCACAACATCTGCTGTTACGGAGTATGATGGAATTAGTGTGCCGCTTGCCGCTGTGGATATGAGCAGGATCGTCCAAGTTCGTGTCACATGTTATTCCTCCTTGCCGATTAGTCGAAGTCAACATGCATGATCGCGCAAGATATATAGCCATTTCTTGTGCGATCATACATGTAGTGACTTATACATGTAGCCATTTCTTGCCGACTAATACTTGCAAGGAGGAACTACGTGCAAATGGTCTATCATAACTAATGATCATCATTAGCTATGATAGACCATTTGCTAGTAGTCACGGTAAACGATCTATGATGGAGAAACTTACATAACGAAAGTTATAGATTTCGAAAAGTTATGAAACTTTATAGTTGATAATTTTTTTTATTTGAATTCATTTAGAGCCTCAAACAAGCAATTACTCTCGGTAGAGTATAATATACGGTGAATCAAAACTCAATATGGAGAAATAAGAAAGTACGGTGTAGTGGTGGAGGAGGCTATGTGTGAGAAGGAGGTCACGAGTTTGAATTCTCCAGCTGCGTAATGCGTGGATTTACGTAAAAAATGCGGGACATGGCTCTTGCTGACTGGTAGGGCACATCTCTCAAATATAATACCAATTTTCGGTCCACGTCAAAAGCAAGTTTGTTGGATGTTTTTTTAGCACGATATAAAGCACTCGGTAAAATTCACTTTGCCGAATAATCATTGTTGTGTGGTGTTTGGCCGATCAAGGCTATTTCCAACCCAAGACATCATCAACTAGTCTCTATACATCCATGTCATATGGACACTACCTATAGAAACTACCTTCCCAATGCATAGTTTCTTAAAAATAAACTACCACCCAATCACATATGTTCTCTCTTCTTTCATCTCCCTATCATTAAGTTTTATTTCTTGGTTCTTGTGTAGACATGGTTTCTCACGCAAGGCACCATGTCCTTCTCCCCCCTCTTTAATTCCCTTGCCACATCACCAAATTGCTTATGTGGCTGGCTATTTAATGCTATGGACACCATCCTAGTAGATGGGTCGGGGATAGCCTAAGGCTTCGCCGAGTGCCCAAGATCCGACAGTGAGTTGCACGATGGGCTCCATGGATTGGGCATCCTAGCTAATCTCCATGAAAAACAAATGGCAGCGCTGGTTCCATCTCTCAGATTTACGAGGAGCGGAGGACCCCTAGGTACTACATGCGTCGTTGTCCGGACTCCAGATCGAGCAGGTACGCACGAACCGGTCAGACAAGGAGCCGTCGTGTTCTGCGCAAGTGTCACCAATGGCTCACAGGGTGTGCGATTTCCGTACACGCCCCGGGGATGTACATACACGCTCCTTTCCATAAATTTCGAGCTAGCTACAACTTCCTTGTGCATGCATGTACTTCGGTATGCAAGTATGGACTGACGAATTGAAGCAGTTGGCACCAAGCTCGTCAGTTAATTCAGTTCTCATCCTCATCATGTACACTACAATGCAAATAAGCGTTCAGATCACATCACCTCGCCTACCAGCTCCCTTTTTCCACCCGATCGGTCCATCTCTGTATGGTGTGTGCAATTCTCTACACCAGCAAATGCTGCCGTGCCTTGACCGAGCCTGACGCAGTCCACCAGATCCAAGCTTTCGTCCCCAGTCTCCTCACTCGCCGGTCGCCCGCTTCGTACGTGTGTAGACACCCCGCCCTCGTCACGCGACTGGCACGACGGCACGTTAGCTAGCGGCGCGAATGAGCCACGTCGCGCCACGAGAAGTGGGGTCGACACGGCGGCCGGGGCGTCAGCATCCGGCCGGGAGATTTCACGTGGATCGGCCTGGACCCGGAGGGAGCTTCACACACGGAAAACCACGCGGCGGGGGCCTGGCCGGCCGGCCGGCCTCTGGCTCTGGCGTGCGTGCATCGGCCGGGGGAGGGCGTCCCCCCCGGCCTCGCGCGCCGTCGTGTCCGACGCAACCCGACCGGTCCGGACCCATGCGTCGTTGCTTGCCGCGAGCCGTGCTGCCATGCCACGGCACCACCCGCCAGGCCGCGACGGGCACCCCCCGATTTGTCATGGTCTCATGGATCGGTGAACAAGCCCCATTCCCTAACACGCGACTGCTGGCTCGTGAGCGGAGAGCCGTCGAGTCCGACGCACGGAAACGGAGGCGCGGCAAGGGTAGGCGCGCCGCGCACGCACGGACGCACGCACGGACGCAGACAATTGTTCGGCGCAGTGGGCACGGCTGCTTGACTGCTTGAGCACCAAGGGAAGACGAGACGGGAAGGAAAGGATCGCGTCGAGTCGAGCGAGCCCAGCCGCGAGGTGACTGCGGCGCTTGACGAGACAGGCGGCCGGGCCGACACGATCCGGGCTCCATGTACCCCCGTGCGTCCCTGACTCTGGTCTCGCATTGACCTGCACGCATTGACGTGCCCGCGTCTTTGTCTTTACTATGAGTTACTAAACCATCGGTATGCGGTATGCCTACCCCACATGATTCTGAGGGGGCTTGTTAAGCCGTTCAATCCCATGGAAACAGGGTGTTGATTAGGTCACGCTAAACCTGAGCATTTCTGGGTCTGTTAGACGGGCAATCCTCGTCCTTTAAAAAGCGCAGCTATGCCATTGGAAAAAAAAAGCCTCACAAATACTACAGTAATTCCGCGTGATCAATTCTGAATATAATTGTTAGGCCTCCTCCAACGCTGAGCTAGCAAGCTGTCTCCTTGGCACAATGCTCTACAGTAAAACTGACGGCACGGTACATACACCAGTGAGGAGCGGTGAGAGAGTGAGGCGTCCACGCTAGCGCGCCCTCTTCCGCCACTGTTTACGGAATAAAAAAAATGAAGAGCTGGCTGCTAAGCGATCCGTTGGAGGAGGCCTTAGCCACAAATTAGGTCAATGGAATCAAAATTGATGAAGCTCACCGGACATAAAGGAATGTCTCAAAAGGTATACAATTGCTCTCTTCATGTGAACCGAAAGAGTAGTGTCAATGCCACGTGTCTTAAAAAGTGTTAGTGTCGCACACCGGGGTTCTTGTCCCCGAGTTTCGACTTAGCGGTCAATGTCAGGTGGTATGATGTCACTAAGAAACGGTAGAACTAAATGGAGATGCCAACTAATCGAATGTCTTGTAGCTTGGCGTCACGAAGCATAGAACAACTGGGAACCGAAATCATCAATTGAACATGTGACGTCAATAATTACCATCTATATTATTCTATATGTTTTAAAATTAGTTGGTTTGATTTGTATTTCTCTCCTATTGAAATGTAATTGCATCATGATTACAACTCAAATTTCCGAGATATATTAAAAAGTTCTTTTAATAGTTTTTTTTTTCACATTTTGTCTGTTTGAAATGTAATTGATCAGGATTGCAACTTAAAATTTCTTTACATGTGGCCTTTTTTACTGGTTGAACAGAGTTCTTGTTCACTACAGGTTTCTTTCTCCTAGCAGCTACTTCGTATATGGTGTTTTTTTTTCTATAAGTGAATATACTGAAAATCATTGGCAGAAATATTGTTGTGTTGATGTGTTATTTATAGTACCACACCTACGGTTGTTGATCCATGTTCGTCTACAATGAGGAAAAGGAAGTAAAATTCCTCAAACATATAGTAGCAAAAAAGCACTCACACAAAATTCCATTGAGAAAAAGAGGTGCTTGACAAAAAAGGTTGGACTTTCCCCTCTAAAAAAAGGCTGGTGGGTAGATTTGTGTTGCCTTGGCCGCGTGGTCTCGTTCTTCCATTCCATCCGTCTGTTTAAGCTGAATGGATACAGCAAAACCACTGACAAGTGACAACAACCATAGTCTACCGGCCCGTCCTTATACGTGTTATGCTTCAACAAACCACCGTGTGCTGTCAACCACATCCATGGCATGATGGCAACTGCTTTTGTTTCTCTAGGCCTGATTACGCAGTTAACGGCCGAGTTTGAGAGATCATATGCAAAGAGATTATAATAAAATTCCGGGTTCTTTATGTGGCAAACAACTCACATTATTCTTGGCCCTTGCTGGAACTTTAGCACTCACAGTAGTCCAATTTTATTCAAAATTAAGAGCCTGGACACAACGCAATATTGGAAACCAATGTTTGAACCAACGTACAGAATTTACAATCTCATTTTAGCCATGCATTACATCGAAGCATGCATCGATCTCTGCAATATAAGCCACGATAATGTCACCTCTGTTGGTAAGTGCAGTTGATTGTAACTGAATATTTGACTCTCTGACCATTAAGTTTGTAGATATCACTTCCTCAAAAAGAAAGTTTGTAGAGATTCCATTTTTTTTTTTGGCAAAAGGGGAAAAAAAGAGAAGAGTAACTCCTACAAGTTGCCTCCGGCGAGCCGGAAGTGGACCCCAGTGAGGGTGGGGCCCACAGTTCAGAGAGAAGAGAAGGGACAAAAAGAAGCTCACGTCCCACGCTCGCTCGCTCGCCGTGCCGCGCGCTACTTATCCCCGGCCTCTCCGCGGTGAGCCGCCTTGGCTCTCGCTCTGGTCCCGGCCACCCCTCCCTCCACCTCTCCTGCTCCTCGTACATCATTGCATAGATCCTTCCTCGCCAGCGCGGCGGGCCGAGGGGACCATGGGCCGGCGCAGGTTCCGGCTCGCCGACATGATGCCCAACTCCTGGTTCTACAAGCTCCGCGACATGCGCCGCGCGCGTGCCCACCCTACTCGCCCTGTCGGCGTTGCCGGTGCCGCGGGCACAATGCCACCGCCGTCGCCGCGGGCGACGAGGCCCGCGTCTCCCCGGCGCGGCGGGTCCGTGGCGGCGCTCCCGCACAGGACGTCCTACTACTACACCACCCGTGACCGTGGGGAGCTCCCGGCTCCGCCGCCGAGGCCCGCCGCCGCGGAGGAGGATCGTGAGCTGCTCCCCCAGACGGAATCTCCTCCTCCGACGTGCTCCTCCAGAAGGCGTCACAGGGTGGGTCCCGTCAGGGTTGGCCGCGGCGGCCTGGACTCCGTGGCCGAGACCCGCGACGCTCCACAGCGCCGCCGGGACATGTACGTGGGGCGCCATGGCAGCGACGAGGAGGAGGAGGAGGAGGAGGAGGAGGACGCCGGTGACGTCCGTCGTCCGACGGTGACCGCGCCATCGGGGGCAAGTCTGGGCGGCAAGGTGATCGCTTCGGACACGGACATCGTCATCGACCTCCGCGCCGAGGGCACCGCCGAGCGGGTGCTCCGGCCGATCGTGACGAGGCCGGTGATGAGGGAGGTGGTCCGGTACGAGCTCAAGGACAGGCACGTCATCGACGGCGGCGCCGAGACGACGACGCCGAGAGCCAGCTCTGCGTCTGAGCAGGGCAGCAGGGGCGGCGGCGGCCATGCTCCGAGGCGGTCGTCCGTTTCCTCGGGGCGCCGCCTCAGGACGCGCGCCAACAGCCCGCGGCTGGCGTCGACAACCACCAGGTCCAGAAAGAGCAAGACGACGACGACCCCGGCGGCGTCGCCGAGGAAGACGACGACGCCGGCACCGCCGCCGCCGCTGGCTGAGAGCTTCGCGGTGGTGAAGGCGTCGGCCGACCCGAGGCGGGACTTCCGCGAGTCGATGGAGGAGATGATCGCCGAGAAGGGCATCCGCGACGCGTCCGACCTGGAGGACCTCCTGGCCTGCTACCTCGCACTCAACGCCGCCGAGCACCACGACCTCATCATCGAGGTGTTCGAGCAGATTTGGACGAGCCTCGCCGGCGCCGCCAACCAATGAACCCAAGACGACGGCCGTGGATGATGGCGTCATCACTCGTCGTGTTCCGTCCCGCTGCATGCTGCTCGATCACAGTATACATCCATTTTCCAGGCGCGGATTATTAACTAGCTTTTAGTTCTTGACTTCTTGTTAATGGTTGCAATAAGAAATCCCTCCGCAAGTAAAACTTGAGGCAGAAAGAAAAAAAATAATCTTGTCTCGATCTGCCGAAAGGTTTGGTTCTTTATTTGCTCGCTGATCGTGATTCTGGCTTGCTCGGTCGCGTGCGCGGCGCTAGCTGCTTCCTTCAGCGTTACTCGCGTGAGCAGCAGCTAGCAGACATTACAGAGGCTGCACTGGACAGCAGTCAGCACCAGTTATTACCGTTACTAATCCACCCCACAAATTAAATCCAGGTGCGAATCGCCTGATTCGTAGCATCTCTTGAGTAGCATCTGAGAACTTGGTTGGGTGCATCGGCATTGATTTGCGTGTAAAGACATGTAGTAGTAGCCAATGATATCTACTAGGAGACAGTACTGTGCACAGTGCATTGTGCTGCAGGTTTCTCGCGGTATAGATCCGTACAAACTGCTGTTGCTTCCTGTAGATCGGTGCATCCGATCTCTTGCTGGATGATGTGAATGTCTCGCGCTTCTTCCCTCTCTGGCTCTAGTCTAGATCCGGAGACATCCGTATACGCTGGAAATGGAGTTGGGAAACAATAGCATACGCGTGCCACAGTCCAGCGGTCCAGCCTATCATACTAGTAACCTTGAGCGAGCGATCGGTGTGTGTACTGACTGGAGTTTTACTCTTGTGTTTTTTTACTCTCGACATCGACAGTCGGCCGCAGCGTAGAAGCGCCAGCCACTGAGCCAGCCCACAGCTACGAGTTGCTATCGCAAATACCGGCAGATACGTACTGTATGTACAGTAGTACTACACAGCCCGGCAGGTCCTGGTGATGACAGTTGAATCCTGAGATGCTGGGGGTGATCACCGGGATCTTGTTGATCCTTACAAGCCACACACTGATGTGGCCAAAGCTGTGCCTAGGTAGGACCCTTGGAGTAGCCTACAATGCAACAGCTTGTGCCAAAATGGAGAGCGAGCAATCGTACTTGGTGGCCTGCGTGCGTTTCAACTCATACAGGAAGCGACACGCCCATGCAGTGTTTGTTCTGTCGAAAACCTGGATCAGGTACAGGCTTAGCCTTCACTGTTTGTTCATAACTTCAGGTGAACTTGTGCGGCAGTGGCTTATTGTAGCCCAGAGCACAGGTGAGGGAGACCTTTCCATTCTTTCTTTCTTTCTTTTGCCACACTTTCAGCGGTGCAATTGAACCCCTCTCACGTGATCAAGGTGGATTTTTCACATGTACATGTGACCACTCACTATTTCACAGTGGCAGATTGTCCTAATCGATCCACAGACAACAGAAGTGGCAATTGCAAACACAAATTCTGAAATTCAGCAGCGCCACTGACACCGAAAATGACTAGCTGTACGGGTTCTTCCACTCGTGGCTCCCGCCAAACCACCACCGTCACACGACCCTACACGAACACGCTGCTCGAGCCTCGTCCCCTGCGTTTGGCCGGGGGTTGCTCCAAGTCAACACATACCTGTACGTGCAGTCTTGCACGCGGCGCCGGCGGCAGTGGCGAGCACTGATCGATGAGGCAGAGCGCCAGCAGTCAGCACTGCCTCACCAGCCAGTCGGCCACTGTGTTCGTGCAGCGTGCTTCATGCCACTGCTGGGTGAAGCTTCCATGGATCCGGCGGTCACAACCTTGCTGGTCACTCGGCAGTGGCAGGCGCACAGCAGCCAGTCCGTCGCCTGGCTCGCTAGCTTCCGCCAAAGAGGCCGGGCCGTCGGCCGCCGCAGGGAAGTGTGGCGGCTTGGCGGTCCATGCATGGGACGGTCAAACCGAGAAGGCTATCGTGGACAACAGGACGGCGCTCGCGGTGAGCCGGTGACAAGGCACGGCAAGTTGCCCGCCCGCGGGGTAGGTGACGCGTCGCTGGCGCGATGGATAGGCCTCGTCAAAGCGGATGGCTGGCTGGCGCCCGTGCGTGCGGCCGCGCGCGGCGGCAGCTAGCCATGCGAATCTGCGCTCCGGGCCGGTCCAGGTGTGGGCGCGCTCGCCGTCGTGCGCGCGTGGGCGTGGATACGGACACCAACGAACGCCGCGCGCGGGGGGGGGGGGGGGGTGCCGATCCTCGCGACAGGGACGCCCGTGTCGTGTCGTGTCGTGTCGCGGATCCGCTTCGCTCTCGGCGACGTCTCTTGCAGCGCAGCGAAGTGGCGCTGTGCTCGGGGGCGAGTGGTGATTAGCTGTTCCACGGCGACGCTTGACATGAAGAGCGCAATCTATTCGTATCCCGTAACGGAACGGGGAGGTGACGCGAGCTAAGCATATGTGTAGTGTAGGAGAGTAAAAGCTTGAGAGTGAATGCAAACGGAACATGGAGGGCGGAGCGGGACGAGGGTCGAGAAACAACCGGGCAGTTGAAAAGGGTTCAATTCCTTACTTGGACAGTTGGGCAGCGGAAGGAAAAGGAAGAAGCAAACAAAGACCAGATGAGGCAAAAAAAGAGAGACGGGGCGAATGATTGCAGAACAGCAACGATCAGCATCGGCACACGAGGGGGCGGGGACCCGGCTAGCAGCAGCGATCGGCCGTGTGGCAGGGCCGGCATCAGGTTCCTCCCGTCCCGCGCTCGGTTTCTTTGGCCCGGCCCGTCGCCGCCGGCCGGTCCCAGACCGTGCCTCGGCCCGGGGCCCCGAGCTTTGGAGCCTTGGAGGGGAGGGAGGTGACGCGCGCCACGGTCGCTAGCCTACGCTGCGCGACGACGAGCCGGCGAGAGCGCCCCACCAGGCCACCACCACGCCCATTTTTTTGTTCTCCCTCTGGACCCGGCGCTGATGCTTCGGTTGGAGGTAGCGGTTGGTGAGCCGAGTGGGCTCGGCGGGTGGCGCCCCGTCGCGGTGAAGAAGTCTTCCTCGCCCGCGCAACAGTGGAAGGCGGCGCAACGGTACAAAAACAAGAGCTACACGGACGCCGCCGCTGCTGCTGCTGATGATGCCTGCGTGCCCTGCAGATTACAGTAGCAGTTGACACTTGACAGGCCGGCGCGGCAACATTGGACAATGCCTGTGTGTCTGTTTTTTGATCCACCATTAACGTTGCAGAGTTAACACGACGAAAACTAATCCGACGCACAGCGGGGGGCAGGGCGGCCCAGCAGGCACCAGGAGGCCAGCCAAGAGCCTGCCTGCCGTGGTCGTGGACTCCGTGGTTGTGGGCCTTTTGAACCTTCGTGGTTTGGAGAAGGCCCACAACACTATTCATCGTGGTGCCAGTGGTATGCAACAAAGTTTGAAGGCTATACATATACCGTGCTAGGTACGGATTTTAGACCTGGCGTGTCACTTAACCCTAGCTTGCCACGGCCAAAGAGCGAGCACGCTGCACGCTTGCAGATGATTCCCGCTGCGGAATTGGATGAGTTACTCCCATAAATCTTCAATCCAGCACAGGGGACGAGAAAGAGGTCAAGAAATCCGAAAGCGAACCTTTATTGTTCGCTTGCTCTCAAGTATCTGATAAAAAACGTATATAAATTGGTCTCAGAAACCTTTTCTACAAACGTGAGACATGTCTGTTCTCAAAAGAAAAATTTCAGCGTAGGAATGCCCCCCAAAAGCCCATACTCCCACCCATTGTCATTGCAAACAAATGGCGATGTCGATCTGCTACAGCCACTGCATCGACATCAGAACGTGCTGTGCTTACACTGGAACCTGTTCCACACTGCTATAAGAGATGTTTTGGGGGTGTTGGAAAAAACATTGAGGGAGCTTTGTCCACACAAGTAGGTGCACAAGGAACTAGATTGCAATTATTCTTCCATAAAGAAGGTAAAATCTACAATCCTTCGTTTACCCCACTTTGCATATCCGCATTGTGCTAAGAGAATCAATTTTTTTTTTTATCACAAACTGTTTCCATGTCAAACATCCTCCATGTAACAAATAAATAACTTACAAACAGTCCTGGATGCTCCATTTGACTATGAACTCTCAGGCACATAGGCATTTTCAAGTTTAACATCCAGTAATGGACTTGGTGTCCTTCATGAAAGTCCATACAATTCTAACCAAAGATATGTCAAAGCAATTGTCTGTGTAGCGCATATCTTCAAGTAAAAGTCAACAAAGAGATGTCGCCAACTGCACGTCACTTCTTCGAGGAACCGAACCCTCCGAAACCCATCATAGCAGCAACATCGGGATCAATGTCCTCAGGCTCATGTTGGGCTGCCTGTTCTCTCTGAAAACATTTGATATCAAGTGATTATTAATTCTGACAGCCCACAGAACTGTTACCTATAATTTCTATTTCAAAAGAATACAGAAATTAGAAGCAGGTTCTCTCCACATAAACATTGTTGCACTTACTTTCTTCTCCTTTTTCTTTTCTTTCCGTTGCCGTTTCCTCTCCTCCTCCTCTTGCTGTTGTTTCATTATTCTCTCATCCAAATCTAAAACATTTAAAAAAAACAAAGGGGGTGATTTTGCTAGTAATCTCTCAGAGTTAGCCCATGGAAAGATTTCATTCCGAAGTGCCATGGGTGAAATTGACACCATATATGATGAATTTTCCTTTTCTCACCTTGTTCAGTAAAGGTGCTTGGGTCCTTCCTCTTCTTAAGTGCTTCAAACCTTTTCTGAACCTGCAGCCAGAAATTCATTTGTGAAAACAAATAACAGATGGGGAAAAAGAGAAATGGCTGAAAATCCTTATAGCATAAGAAGGCTAATAAGCTTGAAAGATGATTTGACCCAATCAAAATAATACCATGATATGATGGGCCTCTTTGGCACATCTTCTGCATCACAAACGAAGGAAAACGAAAGATAGTGCGCTGCGAACGGCTCGATTCTACAGGAGCTTATGAGGAAGTATGGCTGCATTTGAATTAAGAAGCAGAAGCAAAGTTGCTAATTGGAAGCTTGTGCCCCAAGTTGGAAACTGCATAGGCAGAAGTTGCGCCAAGGGAACCAGGGGTGGAGCCAGGGCCCATGCTAGCCGTGCTGTAGCACGGACCCGGCCAGGTTTCTCCCATTTAATCCATGTAGTACTTAAGCTAAAGCAGTAGTATTTAGCTATATTTTTTGGATTAAGCACTCAGTCTGATGGTTTAGCCGGGCAGCACGGACCTGGCCAGGTTTATCCCATTTAATCCATGTAGTACTTAAGCTAAAGCAGTAGTATTTAGCTACATTTTTTTGGATTAAGCACTCAGTCTGATGGTTTAGCCCGGGCTGAAATGCTTTTCTAACTCCGCCCCTGAAGGGAACCACTGTACCATGATATCCGAATTTGAATGTAGGTCTGCTTCTGCTACTAAATTTTTTTGGATTAAGCACTCAGTCTGATGGTTTAGCCCGGGCTGAAATGCTTTTCTAACTCCGCCCCTGAAGGGAACCACTGTACCATGATATATTTGAATGTGGGTCTGCTTCTGCTACTAAATTTTGACATGAATAAAATCACAAATTTCCAATCTAGATCCAAGTCATGTCTCAAACACACAAGATCAGATATCCTACCTGTTCAAGTGATGCTCTTTCAACACGCATAGACATGCCCAATGCTCTCTGATCTGCCAAATGTTCAAACAAGCAAAACATGAAGTGAAAGCACTATGACATAATGCACGAAGTGAGACTAATACTAGAGTTCTCAGACACTTACGCTTCTTGCCATTTATATGATCCAAATAGTTGGCTGAATCTTTAACAACACATTCACATACAGAACAGAAGTATCCAGCCTGTCAGCAAGTAGATATCTTGAGAAGAAAATTTTCAAGTGTTCAATTAATCGGGGACATAACAGATTCATTTATGTAGAAATAGTAAGGTTCTAAATAGATTAGATATGAAAGTACAAGTTGAAACAAGTAAACTGTAATGTATACTGATCGACTCCGAACAGGTCGACTTGAGTTTACATAAAAAGTATCTTTTAGCAAGTTTTGTCAGGAATTAAGATCTGATTAAAATAATTCTAGAGCACTGTAAACGCTAAATGGCATGTCCTATGAGATTTCTGGACAAACCTGCTGATTCAATGGTGCAATTGGGGTGACCACCTGAAAAAAGAGATAATGAAGGACACAGTTAATTAACTTTTAGAAACTGAAAGGTGAACATTTTTCAAAAATCAAGTTCTTCACAGTGAAGGATTAATAAATGAAACAGAGTCATTTCTATCGCTTCTCAGCACATCTGCACATGTGCCTCTAATGTTACACATTTTTCCAACCTGTTCAATGGAACAGAAAGAACCCACAAAATACTGATGAAACTACAGATAAGAGAATCAGGGCAGTCTAAACATAATTGTTGAAATAATTTGTACTGCATGAGGTAACATAAAAAAAGCATGTGAAATGCACAAAGTATACAGAAAGGTATTTACAAACCTGAGTCTTGCCAAGACGAGACTCAAGATCAACTTCATAGTCTCTGTGCTTCAAAGGTTGTCTTTGCACAGGAGGGCCCCTATCTGTATCCATATTCCATACACGAATAGAGTTGAGTTTAACAGAGCAGAAGATGGTGTAAATACATACATATTGAACTAATAACTGGACCACATACCCTTGCCTTTCCGAGCTTCTTCCTGGATCAGCAAGAGACAAACACAGCAAAAAGTTAGCAATACATAAAGGGAAGGAGAAGTAAAGTATAGTCACAGTTTTCTTGAGTGCTGATGAAAAATTTGCAATATAACCTTCTCCCGTTGCTCCCTCTGTCGAGCTCGCTCCAAGTACTCTTCCTTGTCAAACTTCCTCCGAGAAGTGTTGTCAATGCCGACTGGCTGCACACAAACAGCAAGAGATCAGATGGTACGCATCACCCAGTACCTCTGCACATCAAAAGAGATTTCCCCTTTTTGTCCTAGTATAAGAGCAACTCACATTTCCAGACATTTTGGTCAGCTCACTGCAGTCTGAAAACAACCTGCTACACATAAGAAGCATCATAAGCAGCCGCACAAAATTGCATCCATGAGTCATGTAATAAAGATAGCTTATGGCTTTGTGGTCATGCTAGGCGGGTATGATACATACTCATGTAGTTTGGTCAGATCCGATTACAAATACATTACATTAGGGTTTGGGGGCGCTAGGTTTCATACAGCGGGAAGGGAACGGAAGGGAGGATAAGGGAACGCAAGGGCGTACCTGGTGTATGCTCGTCGCCGGCGAAGGGCAGCGCCGCTCGCTCAGCAGTCGCCGCGAGGACGGTAAGAAGGCGACGAGAGGTGAGCACGGTGGCGACGAGAGGAGGCCAGGTGAGGTGAATGAACGGGGAGAAAGAACTCGAAGATATAGTTGGCCATGCAGCCCGAGGCCCGTCGGTCCAGCCCACGGCACGGGGTTTTGGCCCGGCCCATGGCACGGCACGGCACGGCGGCAGCGGGCCCAGGCCGGCCCGGCACGAGCCGTCGTGCGGGCCATGGGCCGCCACCTCGGCCTGTGGCACGGCACGGGTACGGCCCGGTAAAATGGCTGGCCCGGTGCCGGTCCGGTACCTCCCAACGTGATTATGTGAATATCAGAATATGTGATACTACGAATGTCTGAATGTGAATATGTGATTCTAAAATCTTACATTCTTGCTTGAAATCTTGAATGTTGAATACTTGAATGGAACTTTTATGTGATTGTGTAGTTGTAATTTGTGAATCTTTGAAAGTTTGAATGTTGATGGGTCATGGGCCGGCACGGCACGAGAAAAGCCCGCCGTGCCAACGGGCGGCACGGTACGGTCAATCGGCCCATGGGCCGGGCCGTGGGCCAAGGCCGCGGCACGAGGCACGGTGGTGGCGCGGCACGGCCGGCACGACGGCACGGCCCGTTAGACATGTATACTCGAAGAGGAAGAAAATCTGGCAATTCCAAACTTTTTGTTTACACAAAATAGAACAGCCCAACTGCGGCATTGCCGGTTCAACCAGCGCACAATGAACGGCCCATGAAGAGCCCAGTACAGTAAACGGCCCAGGTAGCCGTCAGCTACCCACCTCACTGGCTATAAATTCCCCCACCCTGACCCCGAGAAACCCTAGTTGGGGCTTCAGGACTCGACCTCTTGCGCCGCCACTGGTCCGCAGCCATGGTGAGTCCCCGGCGGCTAGCATCGATCTCCCTCTCCTTTCCCCGTCCATGTTCGATCTGATCTTTTTCCTCATCTTCTGCTCCATTCGCGCAGACATTCAAGCGCCGCAACGGCGGCCGCAACAAGCACGGCCGCGGCCATGTCAAGTACATCCGCTGCTCCAACTGCGCCAAGTGCTGCCCCAAGGTGAGTAAAGGCCTCGACTGCTTCCTCGCTTTCTCTCTACCACGCCTGTTGAAATGTTTCTGACGCGTTCGCGGTTCGTCTCAGGACAAGGCGATCAAGAGGTTCCAGGTGAGGAACATCGTGGAGCAGGCGGCCATCAGGGATGTTCAGGAGGCGTGCGTCCATGACGGTAAATCTGCCTCACCATCCAGATCTGTTTCATCAATAAATCTGCTCATGGCCTTGATTTTGTTGGCTTGACTGGTCTTCGAATGTTTTGGTGTTTCAGGGTACGTCCTTCCCAAGCTGTACGCCAAGGTGCACCACTGCGTCTCGTGCGCGATCCACGCTCACATCGTCCGCGTCCGATCCCGTGAGAAGCGCCGTGACCGCAAGCCGCCGGAACGCTTCAGACGCAGGGTATGAATTTTAACTTCTACCGTGAATTGGTTTAACCATTATAGCATGATATGGAATAGGCTGCTTACAGACAGATCTGTTAAATGCATACTGAAATTAATCTTGGCTAGTCTCTCTCTGAGAACCTGTTTACTATTTATTGCCCTAAGGTGTGCCATATGATTGTGGTTCGTGCCCTTGTGTTGTTCAAACTAGTCTGTTGGTTGTTTACTTCCTGTGAAATGAATAGAGTCATGGATAGCCTTTCATAATTTGCATGTCATCTGGTGAACTATGCCATTGGCTCAGGTTTAGATATTAATATGCTAGATGTTCAGACAATCGCTATCTTAGGTTAAGCTGATTTGTGCTCATGTTTTCTGCACATAGCCACTAATTTCGTGAAATGACAGCAATGTGAACTACTTTAGATTAACCGAATGGAAGTCTCCTGTCTAGTCCTGCACTCACTTGGGACTTTGTCTGCCCCGATGGCAATATTGTAGTGCCTGCGGGATGAACAAGTCCCTGACATACAATACCATTTTACTCGCTTTGTCAGCTGATATTATGTTTTAAGCTGACCATTACGGATGGAAAATTTTTACATTAATCCGGCTTTAGGTTTAGTCTGTTGTAAGGTATATCTGAGTTTTAGGTACTTCACCATTGCTTCCAAAATATTGTGCACTCTGAGCTTTTCAAACTCAGAATTTTATTCATATGTGCTGGTATGTGTGGTTGTTTCTCACATGATAGAACCCTGTTTTTTGTTTCAAAATTTATGGCTCAGTTTGATTTCACATGTGCATGGGACTTTTTTTGTTGCCCCTTTGGCTTACCATGTGCCTGTGGGATGAACTGGTCCCAACATTTACACCCATTTATTCACTTTGTCAGCTGATAGACACTCATTTTTAGCTGATCATTAAGAATGGAAAATGCTTATAAGTTCACTTTTCGTGCTAAGTCATACATATGTTCTGCTTGTGTATAAATTAACATTGTTGCTTTACCATAGCTTATACAAAACCTTGAGTATCATGGGTTTGGGACTACTACGTTGCCCCTATGGCAACGATGTGCCTGTGGGATGAACAGGTCCCAATATTTAGCACCATTTTACTAACTTTGTCAACTACATTATCCGTACATTATTAGCTGATCATTTAAGGATGGAAAATTATAGTACTTGATTTTGATAAATGTTTTGCTTCTTCGTAGCATCTGTTGCCTGTTGCTTTGTTTTGAGACTTTTTCCCAGTTCCGTTTGTTTTTTGTTTGTCATTGCTAATAAGTTCTCTTGTGTTTTCTTCAGGAGGATAGGCCAGCTGGTGGACAAGGAGGCCCCCGCCCTGGTGGTCCTGGCCCAGCTGGTGCTGCTGCGGCTCCAGCACCCAATGTTGCTCGCCCATAGGTTTAGCCTATCGACGTGCGTTCTGGCCTGTTGGTAGCCATGATTGTCTTAATTCAGTATCAGTGAGTCGTCAATCAGTGGAGTGTGGAGTTGTTAGTAGGACTTGTCAAAAGTCTGGAATGTTTGCCAAGAGTCTTTTCTTTGAACATTTATGCTCAGCTATAATCTCACTTGAACGTCAGTGGGTTCTATAATATTCCTACCGAACACCCATTCTACTTCTGTTTCCTCCCCTGCTCTACTTTTCTGATTGTCTATTGGTTCCTTCTTTATAGTGTTCGCTTTACCTTGGTTTCTTACTCGTTTGTGTTCTTGACTTTTTTTAATCTGATATGATGCTTGGTGTTCGTATCGAATGTGGATTTGTTTACCCAAACTTTTTATTCGTTCGACCGGACTCGCAATCTGGTGACACCTCAAGATTTGCCGGTACGTAGACATCGAGGCCTGGTTTTAAACATTATGAACACATGTAGAGAGGCAATATACATCAACTGAAACACAGGTCAGTCTAGACATTATCAAAATATGTAGAAAAGCAAAGGAGTTTCAAATCCCGATTGGAAACAAAACATTGGAACTCATGAACTAATTATTCTTTCTAGCACAATTATTTCACAGCCAAAATGCCACAGGTTCCGAAGCTGAAGACGCCTGCGTGATTTCTCGAGGCACCCTGTACCATTGCACCCTGCAGGTCTCGCCAGAAGTCAGGTCTCCATTGGTGTCATAGCTGAGCGAGAACGTCGTCAACCGATAACGATAGCCGGCAGTGGGTCGTGACACCACTCCCTCTTCCTCCTCGAGCTGGTCCTCGTCTGCGTCGCCGTCGTCAATGGAGACGCACTGCACAAGGCACAGCCGCTCATCAGCCCCACTCCCTCCTCCCATGTAGAGGAGCGTAGCGCCTACGTGGCGCTCGTTTGGGCCCTCACCGAACATCTTCTCCTTACCGAGCTTCCACGAAGGACGACCGCCGCCGGTGACGACGGCGCCCTCGCAGGAGCAGAGGTGGCCCGGGGTGTCCAGGTCATCGGAGAGTCCGTCGGGGTGCAGGGCGTAGGAGGCGACGTCCATCCTGTCGAATGGCGGCTCCGGGAGGCAATGCCACGTCCACTCTTTGCCGTAGTGGCAGTGGTTGTTGTCACGTTCGAGCCGCGGGGGCCAGAGCGGCTTCAAGGAGAGCATCTTGAAGCCGCCGGTGTCGAGAGCGTAGAGCTCGTCGTCGCCGACGGGGAAGAAGATGGGGAGATGAAGATGTACGAGGCCGGGGCCGAAGTGGACGACACGGGAGCGGACGTCGACGATGGGCAGGAAGACGCCGGGCATCGAATCGCCCAAGCCTGTGTCGTCCCCAGGGTTAAAAAATTCACGGTAACCGGTCCGGTAACCGCGGTTACCGGTCGAACCGCCCCGGACCGGTAGCGGTTCGGGGCGGTTTGAAACCGGTGGAATTCAAAAATTTCAAATTTGAATTTAAAAATTCGAAAAATCGGATAAAAATTCTTAAAAATACTTCATGGTGTGCTGTATCTATTGGTGTCAAAATTTCTCAAATATTTGGTCATTTGCTATTTTTTCGCGAAATACAAGTTAAATAAAAAAAGAAAAAGAAAAAAACAGCTCGGCCCAACTCGCGTAAACCCTAATAACCCCCCCTCGCCCCCCTCACCCCCCAGAACACCCCCTCACTCCCCCCCCCCGCGCAGCTGAGCTTCAGCTCGGGCGAAAAACCGCCCCCAGCCGCGCAACCGCTGCGCGCGACCGGTTCCCGCGCCGGTACGAGCGGTTACCGCTCGGATTGAGCGGCTAACCGCCCCGGTTTGCGGCGCCACAGTTCCCGGCTCCACACGCCGGCAAACCGCTCCGGTTTGACCGGTTTCCGTTCGGTTTTGGCGGTTACCGCCCGACCGCGGGTGAGGTATGGATTTGATGCGTGTTTCAATGATTTAGGCTATTGTGATCTATGAAATTATGAAATGGATGTAGTGATGGAGATATTTAGGTATATTTTGATTGCATCCAAGTGATTTTAGAATGTATGAAGTGGATCTAGTGATTTGTAGCCATGTATGTACATTTTGATGTAGGGTATTGTGATTTTGGAAATAAGGAAATGGATGTAGGATTTAAGTATTGTGATATAGCTATGTGTTGTCAAGTTGACATTGATATGTTTATGTTTGTTCCATGTTTGTAGATACGCAATGTCTGGCAGAGAGAAAGATGTTGTATGGGAACACGGTGAAAATCTTCACCCCGGTTGGAGATGCAACTATTGTCATAAGTCCAAGGGAGGCGGTGGTGCCACTAGATTGAAACAACATTTGGCAGGGCGCGGGACGGAGGTCGTCCATTGTGATAGGGTTTCAAAGGAGGTGCGTGAGTACTTTCAGCGTGAGCTTGAAAGGGCAAAGAAGCTAACTGCTCAACGTGCTCAAGAGAAGTTGAGAAAGGAGAAGGCTGCAGCGGAAGGTAACTATCCTGGTGGAGATGAAGCATATGATGAGGAGGCTGAGCTGCAGCGTGCCCTGAACCAATCAAGAGCGGAAGAGGAGTTCCGTCGCGGGGTGCAACAGAGAGGAGGTGCATACGAGCATGGAGGGGGTAGTGGTACGAGGGGAGAGGGTACGTTGCAGAGGATGCTTCGAAGGGCAACTTCAGCGAGGCAGACTCCTGGGGTGACGGACTACAACTTAGGTTCGGCGCGTGGATCGACGCAGCCAAGGATTGACATAGGCTCATGGACGCAGAAGGGTAAGAATGCAAAGGAAGCTATTGGGAGAGCTTGGTCAAAGTTTTTCCATACTGCGGGAGTTCCTGGAAGACAAGCTGACAGTCCATACTTTGTCAGTGCGGTCAGAGAGACACAGAAGTGGGGTATGTTTTCTTTCCAGCCAAAATAATAGCTACGCAACTACATGTTTAGATCTAATCTCATGACTGTCATATGTTTTGCAGGTGAAGGTATCGCGTCACCCACTGGACGGGATATTGATGGCAAGTACCTGGATCAAAACGAGCGAGACTTGCAGGTTCAGTACGCAAAGTTTCAGGCAGAGTGGCCTATGTTCGGCGTCACGTTGATGTGTGATTCGTGGACTGGGCCGAAAAGATGAGTGTCATTAACTTTTTGATATATTGCAATGGGGTCATGTGGTTCCACAAGTCTATTGATGCGACTGGAAGATCTCAAGATTCTGCATATTTGCGGAAGGTAACCCCGTACCTAGTTCATTTCGATCCGAATATAATTTGGATGTTGCTAAAGAATATGTGTATTTGCAGGAAATTCTGAAGGTGGTGGACGAAATTGGACCAGAGCATGTCGTTCATGTGATCACGGACAACGGCTCCAACTACAAGAAAGCCTGCAAGGGGATTCGAGAAACATACGAACACATTAGTTGGACACCTTGTCTAGCACACACTGTCAACTTGATGTTAAAGGATATCGGTGAAAGGTACGAACATCAAGATTTGATCGATCAATGCAAGAAAATATCAACGTGGTTACACAATCATGGTCAGTTGAATGCAATGATGAGGCAGGCGATTGGTGGTGAGTTGGTGAAGTGGTGTGCAACTCGCTTTGGGACCAACTACATGTTCCTAGACAGCATTTATCGGAAACGTGATCGTTTCATGCAGTGGATGGGATCTCCTGAATTTTTGCAGAGCAAATGGGCCAATTCAAATATGGGTAGATTTACTCATACGAGATTTTCAAGTCTACAGTGGTGGGAGGGAATGAAATTTGTCATTGACTCAGTCCAACCAATATACAGCTTACTTCGCTTTGCTGATCAGGACAAGCGGCCGAACATGTGCGAGGTATGTCACAACGTACAGAGTGTGAGAAATGAAATGCAATCTTTCTTTGGCCGCAATGTTTCCATGTACAAAGAGTATGAAGCGATTTACAACGCAAGGTTGAAGGACATCTTCTATGACACTTATGTGGTCCCAGGTAAGACGGATTCTGCTCATTGTGAACAAAAGTTTATACTTTCACGTTCCATACACCTTATGCTAATTCGTGGTACTTTCTATTTTGCAGCTTCTGTCCTGAATCCGAAGTATGCCTATACGTTTATTCTAAGTCCAGAAATGTGGAGCACACTGAAGGATGCTTTTCAGCGCATGACCGATATCTCGAGCGCCGTCCAGGCATTACAAGAGGCTGAGCTGTTTCGACAGAAACGTGGTGACTTTGGCACACAATTGGCACAACAAATGGCGCATGACCCAAAGACAACTGCATCTTCATGGTGGATGATGAACGGGAACAAAACTCCCAGGCTGCAGGCCCTTGCTTTGCGGCTTGTTGCTCAATGTTGTTCGTCAAGTGGATGCGAGCGGAACTGGAGTACTTTTGCCTTGCTGCATACAAAGGTTCGCAATCGGTTGTCACACAAAAAACTGAACAAGCTTGTCTATGTCAACTACAACCTACGCCTGCGACTTGCGGATGTTGCTGATCCTCCACGGGATCAAGAAGATTTCATTGAGCAGCTAGCTCATCTTTCATTCTATGAGCCTAAAAATCCAGTGCGGGAATGGATGGAATATGGAAGGTCAAACAAAGCTCCTGTTCTAGACGAGGACGACGATGAAGGTGACACGCCGCTTCCCTCTAATATTGTCGCTGATAAAATTAATCCGGCGGACCTCCGTACTTCTACAGGGGAAGATTGCATCAGTGATTGGGCACGGCGACATGTGGGTGACACTCATGTAGGGAAGCGGAAGTACCACATCGCGCCTAGCAAGGTTATCCCGAAGCGCTAACGAGGCCAGGCAACGGGAAAAGGGAAACAGAAAGAAATAGAAGTCCTGAGCGATGAAGACACTGATGATGGTGAGGGTGATAAAAGCCCAGAGTATCAGGAGTCTCAGGACAGCAGCTCTGGCGATGATGGTGATGACAATAATGATCGTGATGGCAGCAGTGATGGTGATGATAGCAATGATGGTGGTGGCAGTGGTGGCGGCAGTGGCGGTGCTACTGGCGGTGGCGGGGGCGGACCCGGCGGAGGCGTGTCACCTTCAAACCCACCTGCTGGCCTCCATTTTACAGGTACCAAGTGTACGTATATATAAACATGTTTTTATTATTTTGACTTATGAGTATTAATTATACTATGTGGTTCATTGCAGGGGAGACTGAGTTCACACATGCAACCCAGGACATTGGCCATGGAGCACCGATGTCGCAGAGGAGAACGGTTGGACCGACGGATTACGACTCTCCACAGTTCTCTTCTAGCTCCTCCTACAGGGAATCCTCACAGTCTAGTTACCACTATCCTATACCGGAGTTGAGCATGCAGCCACCGATGAGATAGGTGTACGAATGACAAGATCCCCATTGGTATAATATGCTACTTCAGGAATGGCAGACGACATCGGCCTGGACGGGCCAAACTTGGCAGGAGTTCAAAGCTGAGTTGCTTGTAAGGCAGGGTTTGAATGTGATGTCCACCGCGGAGTATGAAATGGCCTCGCGATGCTACCGTTGAACAATTATTTGTATGAGAGGACTACTAAACTAACTATTTGTATTAACAATTATTTGTATCAGAGGACTACTGAACTATTTGCATGGACATTTGTACTATGTTTGTATGTACAATTATATGTATGGATGTTTGTCTATATTTTTAGTTATTTTTTCCTTAATTTACGCATATTTCATGCCAATTTTTTGCTGTCCATCGAACCGGTTCAAACCGGTCGGTAACCGGTTGAAACCGAGCGGTTTTGGGGTGTCCACAAAACCGACTCAAACCGGTCGGTAACCGGTTCAAACCGGTCGGTAACCGGTCAAACCGAGCGGTAAGCCGCCCAAAACCGATTGCACGTGGGATTTGAATTCAAAATTTGAATTCAACCGGTTTCCACCGGTTACCGGTCAAACCGGTCCGGTAAACCGCTACCGCCGGACGGCGGTTCGGATTACCGGACCGGATTTGTAAACCCTGGTCGTCCCTCGAATGCGTCGCCACGATCTTGGTGCCGACGGCGGCGAAGAGCCAGGGCCTCCCGCGTGGGGCCTCCAGTTTGATGAACGGCCGTGGCAAGCGCCGCTGCCGCCGCTCGACGTCGGTAGACGACAAGTCTATCTCGCGGATGGTGTAACCCCACGGCCAGTCGTCAAAGACGAGGTAAAGGCGGTGCTTCCCACGGTGGCGCTTTGACGTCCGGCGGCCGTCACGCTCGCCGCGCCGCCGCTTCGGCGTTTTCGCTCCGTGCTCGTCGCCGCCTTCTTGCATTGGCTTCTTCTCTAATCGATCACCAAACCGGTCCACAAAGACTCAAGATCTGATTCCTTGCGATTGATTGTAGCCCATTGCCCAAATTTTTAACTGGGCCTAGGACATGTATATTCTGAGCCCACACCGAGTCCGACACGTCAGCGAAACACATCTTGATGGGTTCATCAGGCAAGCAGAAGCGCGGCTCCACGGCCCGTTCCCCGAATCCGCCGCGCCCCGATCACGGCCCACGTCTCCAACTTGGCTTCCCCCCATTCCTCTGGGTCGCCGTCGCCGTCATCCCTCCTCGGCTAAGTTAAACTGTGACCGACAGGGCTCGTACCAACAACGTGACCTGCCTGCTCCGTAGTGGTTTCGCTTGCCCGTTGAAGCGATCACTTCGCCAAGGTAGCTAAGCTAGCTAGCACACAGCAGACGCACCGAGCTCCGGCAAGTAGACGACAGGGGCACTAGCTAGCGTATCTTCGCTAGCTTCCTCCCAAAGCATCCATGGGGCCAGGCCAACGCAAAAAAGATAGTATTAGAGCTTTGCTAGCGTCAATCAAAGTAAGCGTGTCGAGTAGTCGAGAGATGCACGAGTGCGTGTATATGCAGACGCCGACAGAGTTCTAGTGAGCAAGGAATGAACATCGGGCGATCAAATCGGTGGATCACAAGCTTTCCTCCATCACAGACGAGTACTAGAGACGTGGAGCACCGCGCTGCGCTTCACCAAGCGGCAGCTAGTGCTAGAGGAGCGGCGGCGGCGGCGGTTGAACTTGGACACGACGGTGACGCAACCGACACAGCTCGTGGCCGCGGAAAGGCGGGCACATACACACGCACAACGCAACCCACGACACGGGTGCCCCACCCACCCATGTGAGGAGGAAGACACGTACTTGTGGTTACACCCCCCAACAAACACCAAAAGTCACAGCCACCGTCCCCCTACGAATACCAGAAGCTACTGAGAAAACAAAGCCAGCAGTATCTTTTCAAAAGGAAAACAAAGCCAGCAAGAGCAATGGCGGCCGGCCTTGCGGTTTAAAGTTTCGGCGCAAGGCCGGCGCGAGTACAAGTACATCAACACTATATCTCAACGTTCAAGAATAAATTGCAATTATTTCTTGCTCAAGTACTATTAGTAGTACAAGGAAGGGATCCAACAATAATTTCACTCCAGACAGAGAGAAGGAAACGTACGGTCTAGGCGGGTGCTAGATTAGCAGCCTCAGCATAGCGCCAAGGCCTCTTCGTTTCCTCAATATAATCGAAGAGGCCTCGCTCGTCGCCCATTCACGACGACGCGCGGCGGAACGCAAAACAAATCGAAAAGCGATTAATAATATCCAATCATTAATCTTCCTCTTCTCCGTCGTCGTCGTCTCCGGCGCTTGCTTGCGGAGATGACGATGAGTCGCCGGAGGAGGAGAGAAGAACTCTGAACTCTCGTCGTCTTCAGAACTGGCCGCCCTCGAAGGTCTGGCCGAACTGCCACCCGCGCGGCACGGCGTTGTTGCTGGTGACGGTGCGGCCGTCGCTGGAGGTGACCTGGAACGAGAGCGCCTGGCCGTCCAGGAACGCGTTGCTCTGCCAGTTCTGGCCCCAGTTCCGGGACATGGGCTGCCACCCGGTGCGGGAGCCACGGATGGACACGGACCGCACGTCGCCGGCGCCCGCCACGTTGGTCACCAGCACGAGGTTGAAGTAGGAGTGGCCGTTGATGGTGAACCGGATGCCGCCCTTCTTCACGCACGGGACCCTGCAAAGCATTCGAGACGCCATGAGCCCCCATGACACATGAGTGTCTGTGTGCGCGCGCGCGCGCGCTAAGCATCAGCGGTTCAGTGTTGTCGCTCACATGTACGCACGTACTAGGTGAAAACGATTCTACAGGGACGAATTCTGCGACCAGGTCGTGATCGGCGTCGAATGTCAATAGGGGTAAGCGAGTGAGAGTGAAGTGCGGTGGAAGTACTACGACGGGTGCGGTAATAAAAGGCAGGGCACATGCACAACCCGTATCAAATCTGTGGGTGTGGCCCACCAAAGTAATGGACCGAACCAGGTACGGGGGCCCACAGCCCTTCGAACCGACCGACGGAAGACGCGGTTGGGTTGTTTGTTGATCGAGCCAGGGCGTGGTACGACAAAGCAACCGGGAGCCAGCCGCTGCTGGCCGTACGTGAACGTGACCATCATCGAGTCGTGCCAACTGCCAACGGCGCACACACATGCAGCAGCACGGCATGTGTAGTAAGAGAGACGTAGAGTGGCCGTAACCCGATCAACCCACCGGCGAGCCGTTTGTCATGGCGTAGGTACGTACCTCCTGAATGCGACGGGCACGATGCCGGCGCGGTACTGCGCGATGTGGAGGAAGGCCGGCTCGGCCATGTCGAAGTGCGGGCGCGGCGGGTTGCACCACCCGCCGTCGTCGCTGGGGAGCCCGTAGTTGGGCGGGCAGAAGTTGGTGGCCGTGACGACGATGGAGCCCGGCAGACACGACCGCCCGGCGTTGTCGCAGCGCAGCTCGTAGCAGGACCCGCAAGCCGCGCCGTCGTTGAACAGCGCCGTGCTCAGCGCCGCCGTGTTCGTCCCGTACCCCGTGCTGTACAGGTTCCCGTACCCGCACGCGCCGCCTGTATGTATATACATGTAGCGCATCAGCACGCAGATAGAATTGCAGAGGGAGTTTGTTAATTTGGTGAGACGAGGAGAACGCAGGCGAGGAGGTAGACGTATGAATAATACTCACCCATTGTGCCGGACGCGTCGCCGCCGCCGTAGAACGTGGCGTGCGCGCTCTGCCACCCGCCGTAGCCGCTGGCGGCGGCCTCCCGGGCGAGGAGACTGAGGAGGAGGAAGAGGGCACCGGCAACGGCCATTGCTGCTGCTGCGGCGTGCTCCAAAGCTAGCTTGTTCTTGTTCTATCAACTGGCTTCCGAGGGTATCTAAATCTTAGCTTCGCTGGTTTGCTATCCACCTACCTGTGGCGAGCCGGGTCGGGAACGTTTGGCTGGCAGTGGCAGTGAGGAGGCTCCGCACTCCCGGACCAGCTATTTATAGCAGACGAGCCGAGCAAACTAGCTAGCTAGCTAAAAGCGCCGGTGGCGGTTGGAAAAAAACTCGGGGCCGCGCGCGTGTAAAGTAAATTTCGCCTCGCGCTTTTGGGTGCGGTGGGCGACGAAAGGCAGCCATAAAGGCAGAGACGGGGTGACGTGCCCGGTGGCCACGGCCACGGACGCCACAGCCGGCGAGGAGAGGGGCACGGGCAGGCCGCAGTTAACACAAGCAAGTCGGGCGCACATGCGAGCCCCCGCGCACGGCGCACGTACCAGGCCAGGGCACCACCACCACACCAACTCCGCTCGTGTCGTGGGCGTGCTGCGTGGGTCCCCCGGGGACCTCTCGATTGGCCCTGCGAGGCCAACTCCCCCCACATGGCTCGCGCGAGCCTGCTCTGCTCGGCTCGGCAGACGGGACCGAGCACCGGGGGCTCTGAACTGAACGGGAGCGGGGCAGTGACGGGCAATGGCATGCTGCACGCGCCGCGGCGGCAGCGCGTTAACTGCGTGGTGGACCCGACACCCGAAAGGTGGTCGCGCTTGGCCCGGTTCCCTGACGGGGATTGCCCATCGCCTTGTCTGGGGCGGAGGAGAGCCGCTCACGTTCGGGGTGTCGCAGCGACGATCGGCCTCGGCCGCGCGGCGATCATGTCCGGCATGGGGCTACCCACGCGTCTATAAGCAACCTATCTCGTCCCGCGGGTGGACACCATCCGCCCGCCGCGCACGCCATGTTCCTTATCGTCCTCGGTACATCCTCCGCGACCCGATGCAGTTTCGGGTCAATTTTTCCCTGCTGCTTTGGCTGCTTAGCTAGGTCACCGGGAGGCAGCTGCGATAATGCACTTACAGTTGTGACTGACTGATTACCGAGTGACTATTTGTTGACCATGCAATGCAATTCGGCAGCAGTGAGAGTGAGAGACGGGCTAACGATGCTGGAAAGTTGAATGACAGCTTCACGAGCTCGCAGAACAAGATAGCCTGATAATTGCTCCGCTGTCAGGCCCAACTGTTAGCTAGGATCGCCCTACTTTAGTTCGAGCTCGATCGCTAGAGTATAGTGCACCTACCAGCTGATACGATACGGAACAGGAGCGGATTTGTCGGTCCGCAGAGCACATGAGCGGCTAGCTGCTAGCGCATAAAGAATGGCCAGCCCACACGGTGGCAGGGAAGGGAAACCCATCAAGGAAGCTAACACACAAGCTTAGACACGTCACCGGCTCCAATGATTAGTGCACGTTTTATTAAGGTAGATACGGTGTGTGTGAGAGAGAGAGCTTGAGTGTGAATGGACGGAGCTGCACCTGTGGGCTAGTTTGCTCCTGCGCCTGCTGTCCCTGCAAGGGGGACTGGTCACATGGCCACGCACCTCACATGCGCTGAACATGGCGAGGCTGTGTGGGTGAGGGCGAAATGCGAACTGTGTGCGAGCACGCATGGATCCAACAGCTTCAAACAAGGCTGCCGTCAAGCCTATGCCTGCATGCCCGCAGGCGCTTAGCCCGTCGTCTGCTTTTAGAGTTTGAGTCGTCTCGATCTTTTCTCTGAAGTAAAATGAAGCGTCGTCTTCTAGTACTTGAGTCTTCGTTGCCGATATAGATTTTGATTTCTCAGCCCCTGCAGTGACCATGGTCAGAGGATAACATGCCTGCCAATGGCGTCAAGCAGCTTGCCCGCCCGCCGGCCTGCCGCCTCCGTTCAATACTCCAGCAAGGAAAGCAACGGTTCCCCAGGCTCGCCGTCGCTGACCCCATGCCATGTTTAATTGCACATGGCCGCACGGGCGTTACGGCTAATCTCCTGTCACTAGCTGATAGCCTTCTCGTTCCTTCTGCTCCCAAAACAGCTGAGGAGTCCCGTCTCCATGCTAACCTGAATCGTCTGGTGCCTTTGCCCGGTTTGCCGTCTGCCCCACTCCACAAGTTGTGCATCACTTGCGCCGCGCCGCCGCTATAGAAATGTAGGTTCAGTAGTTTTACCGAAACACGACCACAGCGGCCGCGGTAAAACTGCTGTAGGGGATTGCTTCCTTTAGGAATTTGGACCATGTGATGAATTGTCGGTTCTACTTTATATTGGCAACATCAACAGTAATATTACGGAGATCGCCTGCAGTTTTGTTTGAGGGCATGCAGGGCTTGTTTGGATGGGAGCCTGGACCAGGCAGCTATAGCCAGGCAGCGATCCTGGCCCCAGGCTCATGAAATCGAGCGCCTGGATTTGCTGCCTGGCCCAGGCAGGTTTTCCAAGGCTCCATTCAAACTAGCCCGTAGAGCCACAGGTGACTTAGAGCATCCACAGCGTGGGAAAAAACAATGCTCCGATTAAGGGCCTGATTGATTTGCTACCCAAAGATTGGCATGTCAAAGTTTTAGCAAGCCAAAGTTTTGGCAAAAAAAAAAACACGCCACTAATTTGGTAAGCTAAATGTGAGATGTTGGCAAGTTTTTGTAGCCAACCAAGTGATGGCAAAAAAATTGGTAACTTTTTCCTAGCCAAAATGTTGGCGTACCAAGGATTTAGCAATCAGACCTTAAGAGAGAGAAGATTAGGGCATCGATTTTGCCACTGCAGGAGGCAATGCTTGCTAAAAATTTTCTGGCATCGCAGCCAGTAGAATCCCCGATGCCTGGTAAATAAACAATAGGCCAGACCCCCACTCTCTCTCACTGACAAGGTTCCAATCGCGTGCAGTGATCAGTTTTCTCATTTGTTTATTGGAATCCTGAGACCCAAATGCGAGGTTTGCACACTGCAGCATAAACTGAAAATCGAGCATCGTTTCTGGCAAGACATTTGAAGCATTGCTGTCAGACCTCACACTCCGGATGCTCTTATCGGCACTCGACCACCATCTCATCTGCCAGCCGCAACGAGCAGGAGGCGGAACAGTGCGGCGCTGTTTCTCCCCTGCGCGCTCCACATGCGGATATGAAAGGGACGCTTCCGGGGCAGCAAGGCAGGAGCCATTCAGCCATGTGAGGGGTGGCACACCGAAATAGATCGCGAGATCTCGGCGTCATGGGCCTCGCAACTGGGCTACACGGCGAGGTCGCTCTCCAGACGCTGTGCTAAAAATCCCTCCGGGAACGAAACGAAGCGCACCGCCGCTGCCTGTTGCCAAGGGAATCTTGCTGCGTTTGTGGCCGGCGCGGCGACGCCCTGTGTAGCTTGTTTACACGGGTAGCTTTGCTCGCTCGGACAGACGCAATCATGAGTTCGTTACATACAGTTAGGAGAATACTGCTTGTGAGCTTTCCAGGGTTGCATATGCATGCACGGTTGCACATATACCTGGTGGCTGGTGATGGTCGGTCGTCCATGATGACTAGGAGCATATGCTTAGCTTGGACACGAGAAAATGGCTGATCTGGTCGAACATAATACTGAGGCCTGCTTTCGTAATAACGATATTGTACCCAACATTTCAGCTTCTGTTGATCTAAAAAAACATTTGAGCTTCTGTTGTTTTATAAAAAAAAAATGTGAGAGCTTCTGGCGATCGTCGTGATGCCTCGAATGTGCAACGCCACAGGCATCGGATTCGTCCGATCCAGAAATCGTCTTAGGATCCGGAACAATCAAGTCACCGAGAGACCGACTCCTTGGGTCTAGCTTCTTCGTCTCTCCACGGCAAGCTGCCAAGCTGTCTGGCAAGTGGCATGTGGTGATGTGCAAGCCGGGCAGCGGAAGAACATGCATGGTCCCAACCGCGATCGCTCGTGCGCCGGCCGGAGCGAGGCATCACTGGCCGGCATAACTCTCTGACGTGCGACCGATGCAGGTATATCGGGCTGTAGCAAGAACAATTGGGGCGCTGGATAGCAGACTCGCAGCTGTGGAATAATCGCAGACTTCCTTTTTGCGTTATCCACCTCAGATCTTTTTCCCGTGTGATGATGAGAGGCACGTTCGTGTGGATCCTTTCGGTGTTTGCTTTGATACGGTTTTTATAATGTCTACGTTGCTGTCTTTTGCTTTCAGCGTCGTTGGAGCATTGCGTGTGGTAACATGGGTTCGTTAAGTCCAAAACTAACTAAAAACGACCCAAACGATACCTTGGATCAGACAGACTCCACGCACCAAAGTAATCCTGTAGTAGAATTACGTCCACCACTGAAGCTTTGTTTTTAGGCCAGTTTTTAAAATAATCTGAACTCTTTTCATAGCAAAACTAGCAAATAAGTTTGCTTCCTCCAGAACAGTGAGAGCAATTTTCATAGCTTACTTTTGCTCTAGAAAATGTTCATATCTAGCTTACATTTCCATCGGCATCCGGCAGAATATGTATGAAACGGCGTCCACTGTTCCAAGGTTATCTTTATCAAGAAAAGATCTGCAAATTTCAGTATCACAGTGAAAAAGGCAGGGCTGGACTTTCCTAGCTGTCTGTTTCCACAAAGAAAAACACAAAGGTTGTCTGTTTCACACGGATTTGGATGGAGGGGACCAGGTAACACAAGAACCGCAGTCACGGGCCTGACAAAAATTGGCCCAAGAGGCACCCAGCTTTGTGGAAACCAAAGATGATGATCCAGCATAATTTCAGCCCACTTCACAAACAACAGGGATATGGAAATCGATAAGTTTAGTGCAAGGGCATAAGTCCAAATTAAGTAAATACAAAAATCCCAGTGAAAAAAACGGGAAAGGAATAATGCAATTCTTTTTTTAGAAACGTAATGCAACGTCCTGCTCTTTAGGACAGTTATAGAAGTATGCTTAAATGGGAGAATGTTGTCCGCACTCAGCACACATTATGCATCGGTGCAAAGTGCAAACCTAAACATTTTATCTATATATTTAAGCACCAGGCGCGAATGTTCTGATGGAGAAAATGGATTTAAGGGCTATAGCCCACTGTTCTCTCTCTTTTCGGGTCACCACAAATATGCACAAATATGATTTTTTGCGGGTAAATATGCACAAATATGATGTGGTGTCCTATGGACATCTAAAGGTTTGTTTTTTTACAAAGAAATAGAAAATATATGAAATAAAAAACACAAATATTGTAAAGGAATAAAGTCATAAAACAGAGGATTTATTTCACTGGAATTGATGTTTGCAACACAGAAATTTAATCAACGTAGGAAACTGTATGTGTATAAAACCATGATTTTTTTTAGATATGCGCAATATTTTCTTCATCTGACCACAAAAGCGGACGCAATTGCTTTTGTAAGCTACTGACACAACGAGCCAGTAAAGCAGGCAACCTACGTGTCAATGGCATGGTTTAGAATAATTAAATTGTATTGGTATTTCTCCGAGTTCTAGAAATTATAATGGCTCAGAACTAAAAATTTCTATAGCCAACTCTCAAACCAAGAGCAACGCTAATAGTACAATCGGATGCTAGCTGTATAGATATTTACAACCTACCTCTCATTTCAGTAGTTCACAAGTATAATGGTTAGTTCTTTTCTATAAATGTATGGTTTAGTTGTCTCTCTAATAGATTTTTGGTCCATAGACTTAAGCCAACTATAAGCTTAGAATACGCTTTTACTCTCATCTACCTCAACATTCAGCCTTGTTCTAATGATCGCACCTGCCTCTTTCTTCGTGTCGCGCCGTCGCTTACGTTTAATCTGTCTCTGTGTGAGCATGATTGGCATCCGACAAATCTTCCCACTGGATGTTTTAGTTCCTCCATTTTGTGCAGGAACTGAGGAAGTGTTTGGTTCAACAGTTGTAATGTAAACGCATTACAGAGTGGTAAAAGGTAGCGTTACAGTTGTTTGTTTCAGCTTGATTCGTAATCCGTTACCTTGTAATCGTATACCGGCCTATTGAAATCTGTTTCCGCTCCTCCTAGGCTGTAATCACAATCTAGAAGAATAACACCGCTCTTTGTTTGTTCGTGATTCGAAGCCTATCTCCTTTGTTTTGTATATCGGCCTATTGAAATCTATTTCCGCTCCTCCTAGGCTTTAATCACAATCTAGGAGAACAACACTGCTCTTTGTTTGTTCGTGATTCGAAGCCTATCTCCTTTGTGATACCGTTACATGAGACAAACCAAGCAGAGAGTGCAACCGCCCATTCCATTGATGATTCCCATGTATTGGATTACATTTATGTTTGTGTTATGATTCCCATGTGATTGGATTACATTTATGTTTGTGTTACCGCTCATTGAACCAAACACGTCCAGAATTCTTTCTAAGAGTAAAGGGGAGACTCAATCCTCCAATCCAAATGCTATGTCACGTCAGCACAATGCAGGAATCTCATTCCTCTGATAATACTCTAGTCCAAACAGCAGGGTCTGAGTCATTTTATTATAAACAGAAAAAACTGCCACAAAGCCCACATGTGGTCATATACTGTGATTACCTCGTATAAACAGCTGAGAATGTGTATCCATCCAGGATGGCGTGGTCATGGTCAATGACGAATTCAATGAACTCAACGTCTCACCCAACTCCTGAACCATGCATATAAGCACCAGCTAGCTCCACCGGTGCTGGAGCGTCAGTCCCTTCCGCACACGCGCACACCGACAGACCGACCACCGCTTTCTGTTGGTAGCCACATCCTCCGCGAGAGCACAGAATCGAGGAGGGGAAGCCAAGCCATGGCTGCTGCTGCCACCGCCGCATCGTCGTCTCGCCGCGCGCTCGCGCCGCCGGCGCTGCTCCTGCTGCTCGTCGTGGCGGCGGCCGCGCTGCTTCCGGCGGGGGCGGACGCGCTGTCGTGCTCGACGGTGTACAGCACGCTGATGCCGTGCCTCGGGTACGTGCAGTCGGGCGGGGCGGTGCCCGCGGATTGCTGCTCGGGGATCCAGAGCCTCGTGTCCGGGGCGCGCGCCACGGCCGACCGCCGGGCCATCTGCACCTGCCTCAAGAACGTGGCGGCCGGAGCCGCCGGAGGGCCCTACATCGGCCGCGCCGCCGGGCTCCCTGGCAAGTGCGGCGTGTCGCAGCCCTACAAGATCAGCCCCAACATGGACTGCGACTCGTACGTCAAACTTGATATCATGTTTTTTTTTAAGAGAACTTCATTTACTTCGTTTTTTGGCACCTGCATTTTTTTTTGTTCCTTCCAGAGATAGCATGTGTTCTAACACAGAATATGACATAACAGGATAAACTGATCGAGGTGGGTGGTGCCTCTAGGCTATAGCCCTCTAATGTCAAACGTGAAGCAATCACGAGATGGAGCCATGGAGCGTAAATAACGAAGAGATTGAAGATCGGTGAATCTCTATATCGCGTACTATGCTGCACATGTATACATGGCGAAATGATAAGAATAAATGGACATACATCTTTTATGGGCCTGGCAAATTTACGGATGGACGTAGGGATAGCGCTCCCTACGGTCGATCTTCCGACATAAAAGCCACTATGAAAGAAACTATAAAAAGGACACCATCGTTATAGGAAACATGGTTTTAACAAGCATCTCTAATGACACAGGAGACACTAGATGAAAGGATCGGAATATACACGAAAAAGCTCTAATGACATGGAAAAATACACGAAAAAATTGAAAAGAAATCTAGAAAATAATCAGACGGAAGTTTTAAACAAAAGTTTGAAAATATTTTTTAAAACGTGTTTGAAAGAAAAAAATTGGGAAACAAGTTTGAAAAAATGTGAGCATTGAGATTTTTTCAAAAATTTTGGAACAAAAAATTATTTTAAAAATCAGGACAAAAGTCAGGCACAATTTTTGAAGGAAAAAGAATCTACTACAAGCACCAGCCATCAGAGTGGAATAAAAATTGAGAGAATTAGTTGTATGCCATAAAAATTTACATGACTTCCTTGAGTGCTATCGAAATTTTTCATTCTTCTCTTGTTTGTGTGGAGGGAGGGGCAAATAGGTCTTCTCATGTGGCTGTTAATTGAGAGATAACTGTAAACTCACGGAATTAGCACTGAGGAAAGAGTTGAAAATTTTCATGGCACTGAGAGAAGAATGAAAATTTTGATGTCCCTCAAGGAAGTCATGTAAATTTCTATGGCATACAACTAATTCTCTCAATAAAATTCGATGGGTACAGTCCTAAGACCGCCTCTTGTGCAGACCTAGTACGGATTGGCGACATGTTGTGGGATAGAACTGGGCGACCAGAAGGGGGGTGAATGGGAGCCCTTAAAAATTCTTCCGATGAAGAACTTGGCCTATGTCCCCATCCAAACCCAAGAACCTCTCTTCTAGTGAATTCAAGATCACACAGCTATAGAGAGCTAATGATCCTAGAAATTCACTAGGAAGCACAACGGAAACAATCTCTAACAAACCGGACAGACGGGTAGCAGAGAATCACAATGATGAAGCCGGGAAGGAGACCTTAGTAAAAAACCGGAAGTTCTGCATGGAAAAGTCGGAACCTACGGTTCTAGAGAACAGAACAGAACACGGGCACGGACAAAGTAGCCCTGGGTCCAAAACCGGACGTTCCGGAGTCAGAAACCGAAAGTTCCGGTTTGGTCTAGAAGCACTGCACAACACTACAAAGAAAATCGGAAACTAGGTCAAACGACGTCCAAAATTGATGAGATTTGGACTATAGGTTCTTATGACCATTTAACACCATCCCACCAAAGATCTCTTCAAAATACACACTTGGCAAAAACCGGAACTTCCGGTGTTCCAAACCGGCACTTCCAGTTTATGCTGCATGAAGGAAAGTCCAAGACAAAGTCAAAATCTGAGCGAACCATCTCCAAATCTCATGAAATTTTGACCAGAGCCGCACCACAACATGGTGATTCTATCCCCTCAAAAAACTCACGGATTCAGCACGAATTTCTCAAGATATGGTAAGAACAGGGAGAAGGAGGGTTTTTGGAAAATCCAAGATTCACGAAGCTCGTGCAAGATTTGAGTGAGGAATCACTCCAGAGATGTTTGCACACGTCCTAGCTTTGATTCCTACCAGAAAACCCAACCCAAATCGCAACCAAACAAGAGGAACAAAAATCCATCAAAAATAGCTTCGAAAATAGAAAAACGAGATGGGATCCATTGAAGCAACCACAAACAAGAGGTTCGGTTATAATTCAATCCTTGCACCAATCAATGTTAGGATGGCTAAAAGCTCAACACAAAGAGCCTCTCATCTCTCTCCCTCTCCCCTCTCTCCCAAAGGCTCTCACACTCCAAATGAGATGCATACCACCTACCAAGCCAAAGAGATGGCAGCCCAAATAGCCACTTCACAGATATATAGGCACCCGGAAAAATGACCAGAGTGCCCTTCATGAAGCACACAATCAAATAGCCCTCAGGGCTAAAACTGTCCACCATTTTCTCAGTTCATTGGACGGACCCGGCGCCTTCACGACTTCGCTTCGCCTCGATGCAAGCTTCACGATGGTGTCGCGCGTCCTCCAATCTGACGCCACCCGGCCACACCGGACTCGCCCCTGGTTTTGAGGCCAAAACTGTAAAACCCGCCGCCTGGGTGGTTTTGTGGCCAAACCACCGAACCCTTCCATCCGACGCCGCACGCCGTGATGAAGCCCCAGTTTTGATGCCCAAACTGGTCAAACATGCCTCCGTGGTGATTTTGTGGAAAACCCCCCGAAACCCCTTAGCTAGTCGCCGCACGACTTGCTGAAGCCCCGGTTTTGAGGCCAAACCGGTCAAACCCTCGGTGTAGATGCGTGTTCGGCCTCCGCCACATGCCATGACGCCTTCAAGCTCTTTCATGCCTCCACCATAACGGCAAGCCTACTCGACGCTTGCCATCGCCATCCTTCTTGACTTGACCGACGCCATCTTCACCATGTACTCTTGCTCGTCCGTGCACCATGCAAGCCGCCCGTGACTCCGTCCGGTTTCTTCGGGTCCTTCGGCCCAAGCCTACTCGTGTCGTCCTTCACCGTCTCGGTCCTTCGGCCTGAATCTTTTGCTTGTCCTCCACGGTCCAAGCCTACTCATGCTTAGCTTTCACCACGGTCCATCGGTGTGACCATTCGCGCCTGACCTTCACCATGCACCGTCGACCGCCACGTCGCACCCTACACCTGCACATCAAGGCCAAGAGCACATCACACACGACGGTTGTCAATCACTCATCATCTCAGGGTGACCACCACTGGTTCTCACATGTGGCTCCTACCATGAATGGACGATGGGGCTTCCTAACAGGAAAACACGCCCCCCTGCCTCGGACGCTAGCTCTCGGCTTGTTCCATTGGCTAGCTGGAGAGAGGGATGCATTCTAGCTGCTCGGCTTGACTTGTTCCCTTTAGGATGCATGCAGCTGATGGCTCCTTATCAATTCGTCAAATCCACAAGATTTCTCTGTCCAATTTCCACTCTACTAACTCTACTCTGATGTGTACCTTAAAGGCTCTATGCAAGCCGAAACTAAAGCTCAAGACCGATGATCTATGGGGAAGAAGACATCCGTGCTCAGTGGCGGAGGAAAGGGTGGGGCCACTAGGGCCATAGCCCCACTCGTTAGTCCATTTCCTACACTACAAGCACTATAGCCTGAAGGCTCTGCCTACCTCGCAAAGTGGGCCTATCAAAGGGTGGCCCCAGGCGTCAAGCTGGCCCAGCTCCACCGCTATCTGTGCTTTACCCGTTGCTAGGCGTGGACCACCTAATCCGCATGGTGGAGCTATCTAAGCAACTCATCATCCATTGCCTTGCCGTGTTGATCGCCGTCATCAACCCGCCGGACACCGACGCTCCACCTCCAGCCGATGGAATGAGCCGAGAACTAGCGTTCAAGCCGAGGGGGACATATTGTGGGGGCCATGGAATAGGGGGCCCACTATCAGGGTGCTGGCTAACGGCGCATGGACAGAGTAGGGCCCTGGAAACAAAGGGAAGCAGCGTCAGTCCCGATCGGTCGGAGAACTCCGTCACGCCGACCCGCCGAGGGCTCGGGGGAGCAGGGAGTTGGACGAGTCCGTCTCGCCCGACCCCCGACCCTCCGGTCGATCAGGGAGGGACGGGAGTCGGGCATGTCCGTCATGCCCGACCCCTGGCCCTTCGAGGTAGTTGGGCAGACCCTCACGCAGGGTCCCGCCCGCCTTTAGGCGTGCGCAGTTAAAAAGGAGAAGGGGAGTCCCGAAGACTCTCGTGAGTCAAACCTGGCTTGAGAAGGAGAAGGCGTACGGCCTACGGCTTCTCCCGACCGACGCCCGACATCACCTGCCCGCCTGCCATCTGATAAAGCTGATCTGCAGCACTGCGATTGGGAAAAGGTAGCTGCATGCGTGCCGCTGCGCTAGCGGCCAAGAAGGAAGCTACCGCAAAGCTGCCGAAGGGAAGGTAAAGGACATGTGGCGGCCGAGGAATGGGTCGTCGGGAGCGCACTAGGCCGACAACGCGTAACCGTCAGAGGCGTCAGACCCACGAGGGTAATTAGGTAAAACGATGTTGTAAAGCCGTCCTCTCCTTGCGCTATAAAAGGGGAGGACGTTCCCCCTGCGAGGGGATCCGATTCTTTGGACTCTCGATCTCTAGAGCACTTAGTCCCCTACACGCACACTACACCCACACAAGGCTTGATCCGGCCTTCGTTGTAACTCGCCGCCAGGAGAGCAATACAGTCTGTCTTCGGTTTCACTGGACGTAGGGATAACTCCCGAACCAGTATAAACCTTCTGTCTTGCGTCTCTTGAACTATTCTCCACCAGGGCGTGCGTGTTCTGTGATCGACACTCGCCGGTGTGAGGTACCCCATGTACCACCCGCCGACAGTTGGCGCACCAGGTAGGGGCCTGCGCACGTCCGTGTCTTCGCTGACATCTGGTGCGAGATGGCTGGTTCCGGTGACCATCAGTTCATGTTGGGCGCGACCATTCGATTCGGCAGCCTCGAGTTCCTCGTGAACGAGATGCCGGATGCTTGTGATAGCGCCCTTCGCCTCGTCCTCATCGACCGTTCCGACCGCTCGGCCACCAGCGCGGGACAAATCCCCCAGGGTGGTCCGACGGTGTCCTCAACTGCCTCAGCGGTGGCTGCTATGGCTGCTCCGGCGGTAAGCGTCGTTTCCTGGAGCTCCGTCGCCGTGTCGAGGGTGGGGCGCGAGCGGATCGTGCACCGCAACGGCGGGAGTGATGAGTCAGCCCAAACGCTTCGTGCGAGGCGTTCAGGTTCGCCTTCCTCATGCCGCCCCAAAAGCCAAGTGACCAAGAAGGACGGTGTAAACTCACGAAAAGGCGAGGCGTCAGCCTTTCCTTTTGGTTTGAGGAACGCGTCATGAACTTTCTCTGATCTGGTGCAATGTCAAGCGTGGAAAGGCCTCGAAAGAGTACGCCCCCAGATGCGCCTTTTGAAGTATGAAGGTATCCTAGCGGCCCATGCGAGCCTGTGCGCCATGACCACCCCCTGTGAGCCCGGGCAGGAGAAGGATCTGGGGGTGCATCTTCCCCCCAGAGGGGATAAGTGTTGTCCCACGCGAGAATGTTTCACCGTGGTTCCCCCGGATGACTTGACGAACGGGGCGAACGCGGCTGAAACCCGGTTAACCCCGGAGCAGATCGCGGCGAAGCAGCAAGAACTGGAGGACATGCGGCTTTCCATCGAGATAGAGCAAGCCCAGCTCGACACAAACATGGAGCCCTCCGCTCCGGCGCGAGCCCGCGAGGTGGGCCAGAGGATCGAGACTAACGCCGATGGCTGCCCTCTCTTCGAATATGCGAGCCAGTGCATCGCCGCGGCGACGCTGCTCAGTCGGCAGTTACCCCAGCTGTCTACCCTGGAGGAGCGTCGAATCCAGAACGGGTTGAAGTCGCTCCTTGAGCGCGCTGCGGTGCGACAGGCGGCGAGCTCTGCGGGAAGAAGACGGATCTCTTGGTCCAGGGCCGGGAACTTGCGATCTCCTAGTCCCGTCGACCGGAGGAAACCGGCTGAAGGCTCACGGCGGGACGTGCCGAACCCTAACGCTGCAAAGATCCAAGACCGACTGGGTCCAGATCGCGACGTGTGACACACCATTGAGGCTCGACACCGGGAAGAGTCAGAAGAGCCGGAGGATCGTGTCCCACGCATCAGGCACCAACGGCGCGAGGTGCATGTCGAGGCAGAGGAAGATTGGGATTCGAACTTCAACTCTGATTGCTCCGGCCCAGCCGCCTTTTCCCACGAGATTCGTACTGTGGCAATTCCCCCGAGGTTCCGTCTCCCCACGAACTTCAGCAAGTACGACGGGGAGACAGATCCTTCGGTCTGGCTGGACGATTTCCGGCTTGCGTGTCGGGCGGGGGGAGCCTTCGATGACAAAGTCATCATTCGCAACCTCCCCTTGTACTTGGCGGAGCCCGCCCGAGTGTGGCTCGAGCGATTCCCAAACGGAAAGATCCGCAATTGGGCGGACTTGAGGAGTATCTTCGTCGGGAACTTTCAGGGCACCTGCGCGCGCCCAGGTAAGGTCTGGGACCTCAAGAGGTGCAAACAGAGGCATGGGGAAACCCTACGTGAGTACCTACGACGGTTCTCCCGGCAGTACAACAACCTCCCCGACGCCACCGATGCGGATGCCATTGCCGCGTTGATGGTAGGTACCAAGAACCGACCCTTTGGTCAATCGGATTGGCAGGGAGTGCCCGAGGACAATCAAGGAAGTCCTTGACATGGCTGCCGAAGAAGCACAGGGAGAGGAGGCCGTTCTGGCGCATTTCCCCGAGGATGACGGAAAAAAGAAGCGCGAAGAAACAGCCGACGAGGCAAGGCCGTCCGACCTTCATGAGAAGAAGAAGAAGAAGAAGAAGAGAAGAGAAAGAAGGGTCGAGTTTGTCGCTATGGCAGACCCAAAGCCCTCCCGACCCCAAGGCAGAGCACCCCAGGGTCAGAGACGAGACGACCGACCCCAGGGACGACGATCCAATGAGGGTCAGACCCCTGATTACTTCGAGCAGTTGCTCGAGGGCCCGTACCCAAACCACGCGACCCCCGTCAAGCACAAATACCGCGAGTGCGGGCTCATGAGGAAATTCCTCATGGGCAGGCTAGATGGGGTCAGCCCGACTACCCAGCCACAAGGGAAGGGGATGGCGACCGACTCGTTCCCTGAACCTGAAGAGTGCCTCATGATCTTCAGTGCCCCAGAAGCACAGGCTTCGAAGCGGCGTACCAAGCTGATGAAGCGCTATGTGTTCGCGGTTCATCCCACCAACCAGGAGTTCCTCCGGTGGTCCGAGGCTGCGATCACCTTCGACCACTCAGACCTCCCAAGGTACGTCCCTCATCCGGGAAAGCTTCCACTGGTGGTGGCCCCAATAATCGGAAGGAAGCGCGTCTCCAAGGTCTTGATGGACGGAGGAAGCGGCCTCAACATCCTATACGCAAGTACGCTCGACGCACTGGGTGTCCCACAATCCCACGTGCCGCCCGAGCGGGATCCTTTCTACGGGGTAGTCCCAGGGAAGGAGGCCGTCCCATTAGGGCAGATCACCCTCCCAGTCACATTCGGAGATCGGGAGAACTTCCGTACCGAGACACTCTGCTTCGAGGTGGTGGACTTTGACGGCTCCTACCACCTCATCCTGGGAAGGCCATGCTACGTGAAGTTCATGGCCGTCCCAAACTACGTCTATCTCAAGCTCAAGATGCCGGGACCTAATGGGGTCATCGTCGTAGGCACATCCCCGCAGGTAGCGTACGAGTGCGAAAAGGAGAGCTGCGCTCTTGCAGCAGCCCTCGTCGCGTCTCGCCAGCTCGCCAAGGCCAGGGCGGCTGTGGAGGCCTCTAAGGAACTTGCTGTCTCCCAAGGAGCGATCGATGTCATGGCGGCAATGGTTTCTGCCCCAGGGGGCCAAGAAGCGCGTGACGCCCTGTATGAAGACCGCCCCGCAAGCAAGAAGGCAATGCTCGAGCCGGAAGCTAAGAGGCAGTTCCAACCATCAAGCGACACCAAGAAGGTGCTCCTCGATCCCCAAGGGTCTGGGAGCAAGACAGTCATCATTTCCTCCGGCCTTACGGAGAAATAGGAAAGCGCGCTCGTCGACTGCCTCTGGGCGAACATCGGCATGTTCGCTTGGGTTCCCACAGACATGCCGGGAATTTCCCGGGAAGTCGCCGAGCATTCCCTGGACATCCGCAAAGGCGCGAAGCCTGTCTGGCAGCCCACAAGACGCTGCAACGAGTTCAAGCGAGAGATCATCATTGAAGAAGTAGCTAAGTTACTAGATGCAGGGTTCATTAGGGAGGTTCGCTACCCAGAGTGGTTAGCAAATCCTGTACTGGTCAAGAAAAAGAATGGAAAATGGAGAATGTGTGTCGAATACACTAGTCTTAATAAAGCTTGCGAAAAGTTTCCCTATCCCCTCCCTCGCATCGATCAGGTCGTAGACTCCACGGCAGGGTGTGAGGCCCTGTGTTTTCTTGATGCCTATTCTGGCTACCACCAGATTGCGCTCAAGGAATCGGACCAGTTGGCTACTTCCTTCGTGACCCCGTGTGGCGTATTTTGTTACACCACGATGGCCGTCGGGCTAAAGAACGCGGGCGCAATGTTTCAGCGCTGTATGAACCAGTGCTTAGGGGACCTCGTTGGGCGAACCGTCGAGGTCTATGTGGATGACATCATAGTCAAGTCCAAGCAAGCCGACGACCTAGTCCAAGACTTGGAAGCCATGTTTGATCGCTTGCGGGCGAACCGCGTCAAGCTTAACCCAGAGAAGTGTGTATTCGGGGTCTCGAAGGGCCTCCTCCTGGGATTTGTTGTCTCCGCCAGAGGCATCGAGGCGAACCCAGAAAAGATAGCAGCCATCGCCAACAAGGACGTTCAGAAGCTAACAGGCTGCCTTGCGGCACTGGGACGCTTCGTGGCACGTTTGGGCGAGCGGGGGCTTCCCCTCTACAAGCTTTTGAAAAGGACGGGTCGCTTCGAATGGACCACGGAGGCCCAGCAGGCGTTGGACCAGCTCAAGCACATGCTCATCGAACCACCTGTCCTGGTACCTCCACGCGAGGGGGAGCGTTTGCTCTTGTACGTATCGGCAACCACACAGGTGGTGAGCGCCGTCCTCGTGGTGGAGCGCAAAGAGGAAGGACATGCCTTGAAGGTCCAGCACCCAGTCTACTACATCAGTGAGGTGTTGACTGAGTCGAATACACATTACCTTCACATTCAGAAGATGATCTACGCCATCCTCATCGCCAAGCGTAAGCTCAGACATTACTTCGACGCCCATCATGTCACCGTCGTGACTGAGCATGCGTTAGGAGAGGTGGTCAACAACAGGGAAGCGACAGGGAGGATTGCCAAATGGTTCCTTGAGCTTATGGGATAGGACATCTCCTACGCGCCAAGATCAGCAATTGAATCCCAGGTTCTCGCGGATTTCGTTGCTGAGTGGACGGAAACCCAGCTTCCCCCGGCCTCGGCTGACCTCGAGTTTTGGGTCTTCCACTTCGATGGAGCTCAAAACCGAACCGGGTCAGGGGTCGAGGTCGTTTTCATTTCCCCTATGGGGGTGATGATGCGTTACGCCATACGGCTACACTTCCCGGCGTCCAACAACATGGCAGAGTACGAAGCTCTGCTCGCCGGCCTGCGGATCGCCAAGGAGCTTGGCATCCACAGGCTGGAGGCTCGTGGTGATTCTCAGCTAGTGGTGGATCAGGTCAATGGCGACGCCAAGTGCCACAATCCAAAGCTGGCGGTTTATTGCGAGGCTGCGCGCAGAGCGCAAGAGAAGTTCAAGGGCTTGGGATTCGTCCACCTTCGACGGGAGTACAACAAGGAGACTGGTGAGCTAGCCAAGCTTGCATCTTGGTGACAGCCAGTCCCATTTGGAGTATTTGCAGATGACCAGCATCATCCATCGGTGAATTTCAGCGATGAAGCACCGTCCTTTGGGTCGGGCCCGGAGCAGTTGCTCGGACCCCATGGAACTCTCGACCCAACAAGGGTAGTAGCGGCCATCGCATCCGACCCCGATGAAGGGCCAGGCCTCGAGGAGGAACAACCCTTGGAAGACCCACCCGAGCCAGAGGAAGATTGGCGCACCCCATTCTTAAGCTGGCTCGATGATGGAGCCCTTCCTGCCAGACGAACGGAGGCCCGGCGCCTCATCCGAAGGGCCAAGTCCTACAGGATAATCGAAGGTAACCTGTACCGCCGGGGCCACAATGGTGTCCTCCAATGCTGTATTTTAAACACAGAGGGAAGGTCGCTGCTGAAGGACATACACGGGGGAGTGTGTGGCCACCACGCGGCGCCCCGATCATTGGTAGGATCAGCCTTCACGCAAGGATTTTACTGGCACATGGCCGTCGCAGACGCCGAGCGAATCGTGCGAATTTGCGAAGGCTGCCAATTCTACGCCAAGAAGACACATTTACCAGCCCAGGCGCTTCAGACCATACCCATCACCTGGCCGTTCGCGGTTTGGGGTTGGACATGGTCGAACCATTGCCAAGAGCGCCTGGAGGCTACACCCACATGTTTGTCGCCGTGGACAAGTTTACAAAGTGGATCGAGGCACGCCCTCTAACGGAGATCACATCGGAGCAAGCGGTCCACTTTTTTCGTGACATCCTATGCCGGTTCGGTGTTCCAAACACCATTATTGCCGATAATGGGACTCAGTTCACAGGGAAGAATTTCACCCGTTTCTGCGACAACTACGAGATCGAGGTGGCATGGGCAGCAGTCGCTCATCCGCGCACAAATGGGCAGGTCGAGCGTGCCAACGGCATGATCCTGCAAGGGTTGAAGCTGTGAATTTTCAACCGATTGGTCAAGCGAATTCACAAGCTCGACGCTAAGTGGGTAAATGAGCTGCCCTCTATCCTGTGGAGTTTGCGGACGACTCCGACCCGCGGCACGAGCTTCTCCCCGTTCTACATGGTCTATGGTTCCGAGGCGATCCTCCCGATGGACATAGACTATGGCTCCCCAACGGTTCAGGCCTTTGACGGGGAAACAAATGCGGCCAACCTCGAGGATGCTGCAGACCAGTTAGAGGAAGCCCGGGAGGTGGCGGTGGCGCATTCGGCCAAGTACCAGCAAGGCTTGAGGCGCTACCACACACAACGGGTGCGAGGCCGCGCGTTCCAGGAATGTGATTTGGTCTTGAGAATAGCCCAGGATCGTCGCGGCTTCACTAAGCTCTCACCTCCTTGGGAGGGCCCCTACACCGTAGTACGGGTCCTACGCCCAGGATCTTATAAGCTAGCAATGCCAGATGGAACCTACCTATCCAACGCCTGGAACATCGAGCAGTTGCGGCGCTTTTATCCATGACCGCCCACGGAGGGGGGAGTGGATACGACCCCAATGCACCCGACCCCACGGTAGGGTCGGCTGCAAATATACACCTTTCCCAGCATGAGAGGTTCAACGAGGACCCTCGTAAGAAAAAGGCCCAACAGGCCAAAGCCGAAATTGGGCTGGAGTTAAGCACAGTCTAGCCCTTTCCTTTTATGGGAAGCCTTCGATGGCAGGAAGCACCCATTTTTAGTACCACATCACCAGCGGAAGGAGGAGCCGCACAACTTAAAAGCGGTTCCATCATGGGCGAACCATTTGGCGATACTACCTCGGAGACAGAGGCTGCCATCCAACCACTGGAACCCATGTCTCCGGGGGCGCTATCGTCGACTCTAAACTTTCGAAGCTACAGTAACCGTGAGTTCCTGGTCATGACACGTCACCACACCAGCCGCAAGCTTACAACGCTGTATCAACCCCCCGTCGCACGACAGAAGACCCGATAGGGGGGCCACGAAAGCCCTCCCCCTGGCTTCCAACCGGTCAGATAAGTGAATCCTCTCTACACTTTCATCTTTGTCGATTTAGTTCATTACGGTTTTTTTCTTTTGAGCCTACTATCAACCCTGCGATTTCGAGGAAGCCCCGGTGCCACTAAAAGGGGTAGGCAGGGACGTTTGGCGCAGCCGCGTTGCGACGGCCTACGCCCCCGCGGCTATGGATCGCACGGTTGCCGAGCCAAACAGCCGACCCTGCCAACATACCCAAACGCGTAAGGCCAGGCCGAGGGACCCCCTCAAAATGAATCGAGTCAATAGTGTGCAGAAGTGTTGCTAACAACGCAGCTCAGGGCGGAGAAACTAACTATGTTTTGGGGACCTGTTGGGTCTATCTTTTTGCAGGGGGTCGACGGCCAGGTGCGGGGTTGCGCCCAACCACAGTGAGGGAAACTACACATAAAGACTTGAGGGCTCGCGGGCTCGGCACAACCATCGGGTTTGCCCTGCGCGCCTCGCAGCCAAGCCTAAAGGCTCGGGGGCTCGAGGGCTCGGCACAACCATCGGGTTTGCCCTGCGCGCCTCGCAGCCAAGCCTAAAAGCTTGGGGGCTTGAGGGCTCGGCACAACCATCAGGTTTGCCCTGCGCGCCTCGCAGCCAAGCCTAAAGGCTCGGGGGCTCGGCACAACCATCGGGTTTGCCCTGTGCGCCTCGCAGCCAAGCCTAAAGGCTTGAGGGCTCGGGAGCTCGGCACAACCATCGGGTTTGCCCCGCGCCTCGCAGCCAAGCCTAAAGGCTCGAGGGCTCGGCACAACCATCGGGTCTGCCTCATCCATCGAAAGACTAAAGCTTAAGGGCCCGAAGGCCCGATCGACAGTCAAAGATCGTCAAAGAAACTAAGGCCATCGTCAAAGAAACTAAGGCCACAAAGGTCGTCTCAAGTGGCGCCTCCCAACCAGCCCGCGAAGAAACTGGAAGGCAGACCCCACTCGGGGGCTGGCAAGGGAATAATCATGAGAAAACAAGCAAAATCCCCCGCGTACGGGGCCAAAAGAGCCAAAGACGACGAAAAAAAAAGAAAGATAAGCTAATTATTACAAAAATGTTCAGAAGCATGGGAGTCCCGTCGATGCGGAACGCCCCAGAAGTTCAATCCCTCTACGCGAGGGCATGACAATAGTTTAAAAAAGTTTTAAACCCCTCCACGAGAGGGTCGACAGCAGGGGAGTCTTCACAGAGCTTGATCAGGGTCGGCGCCGTTCACCGGATTGCCCTCCGCGTCAGTCGTGGGCGCCAGGCCATTGGCGAACCGCTCGGCAGGCACCTTGACTTCTTCCGCCATGGCATCCAGGGCCTCTGAGGTGAAGTCGTTGGGGAAGCCGGTGGCCATCCTGCCGAAGTGGATCCCGTCGTAGTGGGAGTGCACCAACGTCAAGGCCTCTTGAACGCCGGGCACCAGTGACTGCTTGGCGAGGGCTCCGACGCGCGCAGGGACTCGGTCGAGCTCAGCCGGGAGGCATGCCGGATCGCCACTCATCGGCACCTCGAGGGCGTCCAGCATCGAGACGGCCACGACGCGTAGCTCTCCACATCACTTCGCCACCCGGTGGAGGTCCCCAGGGAGCCGCTCAATGTCTTTAGACAGTGGGAACCCGAGCCGCGACAGGACCGTCCCTGCCATGTCGCGCAACATCTCGAAGCGCGACAACAACGTGGTTCGGTGGGTGATCCCATCAGCCACGCGAGACTTGAGAGCTGCCAAGAAGAAAAGCCATGGTTAGGCCACGAGCGAACCTGCAATGTGAAAGGTTGAGCGAGCGAGAAGAAATGGGCGGGAACATACCGTCGATCTCCGAGTCCTTCTCTTCCAGAGACTTATGCGCCATGGACAGGGCGGCCTCCAGGACCCCGACCCGCTCGGTGGAGGGTTGTATCTCCGTACGAAGGTCGGCGACGAGCTGGCCTAGCTGAGCGCTCGCCTCCTCGGCGTCCTCCTTCGCAGCCACCGCCTGGTTGCGCTCCGCCTGGGCGTCGATGCATGCCCGGACCGCTGTAGCCCTTTCCTCCCTCAAGGCATTGAGTTCGGTTTGGAACCCTGAAAGGCCGACGTTGGAGATCATCTAAAGGCCAAGCCAAGCGCTAGAGCAGAGAAGGGAGTGTGAAGTAGGGCATACCACTACGAACGTTGGCGGCGCCGGTACGGAGACCATGGAGCTCGGACCGCAACGCGACCAGCTCTTCCTCGTGGGCTGAGGCCTGGTTGGCCAATTCCCGTTCCAGCTCCGAGATGCGGCGGACGCTGCCTACGGCCTCGTCCCTTGAGGTGTTGGCAACGTTCCACGCACGGCGGGCCTGGTTGATGGCCTCCTGCTCGATGCTCCGGGCCCATGCGAGCGACAACAGCATCCACTGCGGTGACCAATGAGTCGGGTTAAAGGTCCGGCGAGGACAGGCTCAGATAGAAACCGTAAAGCCAAGCGGAAACGAGTAGAACCAAGTACCCGGCTGGAGGGGATTGCCACGGCGCGGAGCGTCAAGGGCATTTGCAGGAGCGTCACGGGGAAGGTAGCCATCTGCTGAAGGCTCTCCAGCCAAGCGTCAATCTGCATGACATGGTCGGGATTGATCGCCGGCTCGCCCTGGCCGCCCCCGACCATGAGGGTTCCGCCAGCGAGGCGGAAGACGGCGGCGCCAAGACCGACACCAACGTGAAGGCCGACGAGGCCGCGGGAGGCTCAGACTCGGAACGCGCGCGTGCCTCCGCCTCGCCGAAGAGGTCCTCCACGGACCATTTGGCTCGCCTCCACGCTCGCCCTGGGGTTTGCTGCGGGCGGCTCCGAGGCGGGCGGTGCAACGGGGCTCACGAGTGGAGCCTCCCCGGAAGGGCCCATCGCCACGCCCTCAGCGGGTGCTCCAGCGGTCGGGAAAGGCTCCGGGGCGCACACCATGGCACCTGCCCCGGGCTCATCACCCACGACATCAACCACGGAAGCCCCGACGTCTGCCGCCTGTTCCGCCGTGTCCGCGGCCTCCCTGGCCAGGGGAGAGGTGGCCAGCACGTACGTGACCCCCGTCCCAGCGGCCTGAACCACTGGCGGGGAAGGGACCAGCGGAGGCGGGGTGGCGGTCATCTGGGAAGGCTCCACGCCTCCTGGAGCGGGCGAGGAACCCACGAGGGCGGAAGGTGGGGCCGACCCTTCGGCCCTGGCCGGACTAGGGTTGGCCTGCCAAGCTTCCGCGGACGTCCTTTGCTCTGAGGTGCCAGGGGTGACCGCGGGTGACGCGCCTCGACGGAGACGCTTCACTGGGGCCGAGCCGGGATCTGACCCCCGGCCGATCCGACTGCATGTATAGCAACATTGGTAAAGGCACTAATGACAGGAGAAATGAAAACGATAAAGCAGAGCAGTAGGAGGGTCTAACACGAACCTGCTCGACGCGTCGGGGTGGCGGACCTCCAGCTGCATTGGTCTATAAGACGAGCGTGTGCGGGATGCCACGGCTGGTGGGGCGCTTGGAGGCGGAGAAGGAAGCTCCTCCACGACGATGGGCGCAGTTGGGAGTTCCCCGTGTGCCACGAAGGCCTCCACGGTACAGTCCCCCAGCAGAGGGGAGTGGCCCCCGAGGTTCTCCTCCTCGTCACATGAGGAGGCGAGATCCGATCCGACCTCCTCCCTCAGGTGCTCCTTGCGCTCCCTCTCGCACCTCCGCTCCTGCGAGCGGAGGTGGCGTGCGGTATCGTCTCTCTTGCGTTTCTGGTCGGCCTCTTCGGCCACCCGGTTCTTCCGCCAGGTCTCGTTCCGGGCGGCCATCTCCTCGGGCAGGATTCCCCTCGAAACGAGGAGACCCCCGGGAGCCTCGTGAGACTGCGGGACGGGGCATCAAGTGAGCACACGAAAGATAGAAAGAAAGAAAAAGATCGAGAGTGAGTGACTTACGAGGTCCACGGCTCCAGGTTCGGGAAGCATCGGTGACTGGCCTGGGGTGGAGATAGACATGGAGGCAGCTCGAGAGGAGTCGACGAGCTCTGCGAGCCGAGCCCTGATCTCATCCTCCGAGTGGAAGACCCGCGCCACGAGGTTGGGGTGGAGCTCAACCTCGGTGGTTGTGGGATGCATCTCGAACAGGCGCAGCCGCCTGGCCATAAGTGGGGCGACGCGGCATCGGTGGAAGGCCTCCGTGATGCCAATGCCGGTGAGGGCACAGGATCGGAGCTTGGCGAGGCACTCGAGGTGCGGCTTCATTTTCTTGCGGTCGGCGGCCTCAGGGCCGTACTGCCAGTACGCCGGGTCTTTCGCTGGTGGTGTGCTCGTGGGGTTGAACGGAGGAAGGGCGGCCCCAGCATGGTTCTTTAGGTAGAACCACCCCTTGTTCCAGTCTTTGATGGAGCTCGGAGCTCCGAGCGCGGAAACATGTAGGGAGCAGTACCCCTACGAGGCCAGGGTCCCGTGCGGGCGAACGAGCGTCGCCTTGAAGAAAAGGAGGAAGAGATGGAAGTCTGGGTAGATGCCCAGGTAACCCTCGCACAAGGCCACAAAGTTGGCCATCTGCTGGACCCCGTTGGGGGCGAGGGCATGGAGCTCTACACCAAAGTGGTGGAGCCCTTCATGGAGGAAGCGGTGGGTAGGCATGGCGAAGCCGCGGACATGGTACGCCATGAAGCTCTCCACGTACCCCGCCGGCGGCGACGGAGTCTTGTGGGAAAGAGACGGTGAGATCCACTCCTCATCAGAGGTGCACGTGCACAGGAGTCCGCGGGCGACGAGCGACTCGAGAGTGGGAACGGACGCACTCGAGCGCGCCCATGGGCGAAGCTGCGCGGAGGACGAAGAACCCCTGGTGGCCATGCCGACGGTGGCGGGCTTGAGGGGAGATGAGGCACAAGGATTTGGGTCACGAAGAAGACGAAGAGCAAGCGAAGTGAAGAGCTGAAAGCGGCAACGGGGAACGAGGAGCGTACTCCGTTACGCCGTCGTCCCCTTATATATGGGCGGCGGGGTAGCAGGCGGCCGCATTGAGGGGGCGCACGACCTCGCACCCTCGGCCCTCGATCCAGATCCGACGGCTTCCAACACGCCCGGTGTGCGCGCGGCACGAGGCAGCAGATTAGGGCATTAACGCACCTCCACGCCCGCACGCCACATCGGGCCCACCACGACCGCGACATCAAGTTGGGAGCCTGACCGTCGTGTCGCGTCGTACTCGATGAGGGGGTCGGTTCCCGTCAACCGCCGGGTAGGCTGCTACGATCCGTGGGCCCAGCCGGATCCCCGCGACCGGCCCGGGTAAGACAAAAGGGATATGAGCCAACTCATGAGGCACGTGGGTGGCCAGACGTTGCAGACAGAAGGGAAGAAACTTAGCGGCCAGGGGGACAAAGCAGGAGCCCTCGGCGTGACCCTTCGCGAAAAGGGTCGGACCCCCCATAATCTGATGGGCACCGGGGTATACCGTCGGAACGGTATCCAGGTCGCGTCCTTAAAGATTCCGGGAGTCATCGTAGATAAGCAAGGAATGAAGAAGAAGCTTCCCTTGAAAATCCCTCCCCCATGGGACGAGGGTGTCACACCCGGTTTTATAAAAACGAACCGAATGCATCTCATATGTGCGCCAGGATCAAGTTTCACACATATGATAGACTCCATGAATATAGAACACAAAGTTACAGTGGAAATAATAAAATAAATACATTACAACGATATTCTAGCAGCGGAAATCTTCAACTCTTCACCACAGGCAGTTGAATGGGGGTTACGTACGTCTAGCAATCTTCATTGAATGCACTGAATAACTCAACATCTTCTTCTTCTTCTGATCCAATATTTAGCAAGGGTGAGTACACTTATGGTTGGTACTCAACAAGTGGGAGAATATGCAAAGCTTTCAAGGAAAGGCTAAGAGTTAAGAGCGGTCAGTATTTCAAGCACCTGATTACTAAGGTATAAGTATATACCAACCCAATTAATCATATAAAGAGATATACATAATCTCACATCATTCGTGCCAAAGCACTCATTCCTTAACCAGGAACTACAATTTATTTTCAATCTTCAAGTTCAATTATCATGTGAGGATCCGGGCCGTTCATAACCGCGAACGCGGCTGTTATAACAGTTTTACACTCTGCAGAGGTTGTACACTATCACCACAATTCGCGTAAAAGCTTCGAGGAACTTTAGACCCAACCATGCAGTGCGGGCCAGGCACGTACCACACTTTCGAGGTGTGACTGCATAGGGACGCTACGAGACTTTTCCAAAGAATCTCTATATGTGTATGTCCGCTCCCCGGTATCGGCGGTACTTCGGAAGCCGAAGCATTCCTTCGCCACTCCTCTAAGCTTTGGACCCAATAACCCACCATCGTGCAGCGCGAACACAACATATAGTTCATCTAGTTACTTAGCCAAGATGAGAACCATATGGTATTGTGGTTGTACGGGAAAATCCCATTGCCACTCCATGTTCCAATTAACATAAGTGATCTTGTTTAACATCATCATCAGAGCAAGGATATAAATATCTTGATAAATAGTAACATAAAATTATTATCTTCATGATTAGTGTGAACCATACCCAAGTATAGCAGGTAAGCAAGCTACCCAACATAAAGTAAATCTGGTTGTCAAGGAATAGTCAATGAAAACTAGTCATCCTTAAATAAAGGACCCATCAAATTAATGCAATATACATACATAAAGTAAACTTTAATGAACATGAAAGTTGCATAGGTTCAAGAGAATATGCAGAGGGGGAAATTCACTTGCCTTAAATCCTAAGAATATCTGTTAAAGCTCATTTCCTTTGTAGACTTGATCTTCAATGAACTCGTTGAACTCCTCAAAGCTTGATCTTCCAATTCAGCTTGTACAACGTCTATCGTCACACGAGCATATACAAGCAAACAAATGCACAAATAAATAAACAGTACACCAATCATGGGCAACATATTGATCAAGCATAGAAACGGATTGAGGTCTCGGAAAGGATTGAGAGGATACGAGAAACGCTGCGATCGGAACTAGGGTCGAGAAGATATAACTATCAGAAGATTTAGCATTATAAAAATAATGCAAAGGCTATATGCTTCATTAGTTTTAATTAAGAAAACGTATGCAATGAATATTTCAGAGAGATATTCAAGTTAAACTTTCATAAGAAAAGGCGGATTAAAGCTTAATCAATTTTATTTGTAAATATTTATTTAATTATTATTCCAATTAAACATTTAACTTGCAAGAAAACATATGAGAGCATCTAGCGCATAGATTTATGCATAAGGTTCAACTAATCAAATTGTATTGAAAGAATATTCGAGTTGGGAATTAATCATGTTAACATCATTTGTATATAAAACACGAGCTATAACACTAATTGGCTTTTAATTAGAAAAGCTAGTTAAGTATGAATAAATCAAGTTAACATTTATTCATAAAAGACGATGTATAAACTTAGTCATGTTTCATTTAGAAAACTAGATTCAATAATGTGCATTAAACAAGTTAATTATTAGTTTATAAAACCACTATACAAGCTAGTTAACTTTTATTTGTAAAAGCATATGAAATAAGCATTAACATCTTTGTTTGTGAAACAATGAGATATAACTCTAACCATATTTTAATTATGAAATTCTAGTTCAATAATGCTTACTCAAATTAACTTTCATTATAAAACATAAAGGTAGAACTCTGATTAGCTTTTAAATCAGAAAGCTAGTTAAGTAAGAATTAAGCAAATTAATACTTATTAATTTCAGAACATGAAACATGGTAAATAGAATTGTTAAACTAAAGTTTGCGCTGTTAGAAAGTTAACGCAATAAAAACGAGGTTAAACGGAGCTAAAACGTGAAATCTATGGATAAAACAAGGTTGTAGGGCTTAACTGCGAGGAAACTAACTTAACAGGGGTATAAACAGAAGAAACCGGGGGCTTACACATAACTACGTATGAAAACCCGAGGGCTAACGCGTAAAACTAGCAGCGAAGGACAGCGGGTTCGAATCTATGAAAGTTCAGGGGCCTAGACGTGAATAAAAGGACCTAAGTGAAATTACTTTTGACTAAGGTTGGACCGTGGGTTGATTAGCAACAACTACAGGGGTGGTTTTGCAAAATCGCCACGGCCCGCTGGTTGACTGGCGGCTGACTCGATTGGATCTATTACTGGCCGTTGGATTTAGATCGGGCGGTAGAGGTTTCGCGGGGCGGTGCTTCTCGCCGGCGACTGGGGAGGCGGCGGCGCGCGGCAGAGGCTCGCCGGAGCTCGGCGAATCCAGGGCTAGGAGCCACGGTTTTGAGCGATTCTTGGCTTCGGAGCAAGATGGGGACGCGGGGGTTCGGATTTGGGGGTTAGTTGCGGGGATTAGGCGACGGAGATGGCTGGCGACGACGAACCGCGGCTCAGCAACTCCAGCGAGTCGGTGCGCACGAGGAAGAGCAAGAGAGGGAGGGGAAATAGGCTTGGCGCGTTCCTCACCTTCCTGCGAAACTCCAAAGCAAGCTCTTGGCGACGAGGAGGCACGGCAACGAGTGGTTGGCGGCGGCGGGGACGAGCTAGGGTTTGAGGCGGTGGTGAGCTCGGTGGCGGCGCTAGGGTTTGGGGTCGAGACGAAGGGATTGAAGGAGGGGATGGCGGCGCATTATATAGGCGGGGGGCAGCCTTGGCGTGGCGCGCACGCCGAGGAAGGGCGCAGACGCGCGCGTCGGGCTCGGCTCGAGCCCGGTTCGGCGAGAGGACGGGGATGACACGGGGGTCCCACGCGTCGGTGAGAGGAGGAGAGGGAGAAGAGCTGGGCCGACGCGGCTGCTGGGCCGGCGCGAGGGTGAGGGAGAGTTGGGCTGCTGTTGGGCTGCTGCGCGAGAGAGGAGGAAGAGAGCTGGGCCGAGAGAGGGGTGGGCTGGAATGCAAGATGTTGAAACTAAGGTTTTTAAATGTTGAAACTGCAGTTCTAAAATGTTGAACCTAGAATAAACTTTTGTTGAAATCCAAATAAGAAACCAAATTTGAACTCAAAACAATTTGAATTCAATACCCAAATAAAAATGCTCCAACATGAAATGCATTCAATCAAACGGTGACCTTATATTTATTTTAGTTTTTTTTAAAAAAAGATTTTAAATGCCTATTCAAATCAATATTCCTACAAATTAACTTTGGATTACAAATACATTTCAAAATTTTTTTAAAAGGTTGCTATTTTTTTAACTTGATGAAATTGCGGGTGTCACAGAGGGTGACCTCACACACGAGTCCCTGACTCCTCTGCAAGGTCGGGGGCTACTGTGGGGGTCATGGAATAGGGGGCCTACTATCAGGGTGCTGGCTAACAGCGCATGGACAGAGTAGGGCCCTGGAAACGAAGGGAAGCAGCGTCAGTCCCGATCGGTCGGAGAACTCCGTCACGCCCGACCCGCCGAGGGCTCGGGGGAGCAGGGAGTCGGACGAGTCTGTCTCGCCCGACCCCCGACCCTCCGGTCGATCAGGGAGGGGCGGGAGTCGGGCATGTCTGTCACGCCCGACCCCTGGCCCTTCCAGGCAGTTGGGCAGACCCTCACGCGGGGTCCCGTCCGCCTTTAGGCGTGCGCAGTTAAAAAGGAGAGGGGGAGTCCCGAAGACTCTCCTGAGTCAAACCTGGCTTGAGAAGGAGAAGGCGTACGGCCTACGCCTTCTCCCGACCGACGCCCGACATCACCTGCCCGCCTGCCATCTGATAAAGCTGATCTACAGCACTGCGATTGGGAAAAGGTAGCTGCATGCATGCCGCTGCGCTAGCGGCCAAGAAGAAAGCTACCGCGAAGCTGCCGAAGGGAAGGTAAATGACACGTGGCGGCCGAGGAAGGGGTCGTCGGGAGCGCACTAGGCCGACAACGCGTAACCGTCAGAGGCGTCAGACCCACGAGGGTAATTAGGTAAAATGATGTTGTAAAGCCGTCCTCTCCTTGCGCTATAAAAGGGGAGGACGTTCCCCCTGCGAGGGGATCCGATTATTTGGACTCTCGATCTCTAGAGCACTTAGTCTCCTAAACGCACACTACACCCACACAAGGCTTGAACCGGCCTTCGTTGTAACTCGCCGCCAGAAGAGCAATACAGTCTGTCTCCGGTTTCACTGGACGTAGGGATAACTCCCGAACCAGTATAAACCTTCTGTCTTGCGTCTCTTGAACCATTCTCCACCAGGGCGTGCATGTTCTGTGATCGACACTCACCGGCGTGAGGTACCCTGTGTACCACCCGCCGACACATATGTACCTTCTTATTGCTCAACGATTCCGCGCCCATCCGGAGCTCGCTACTACGTCGTGTGGCGCGTGGCGTGGCACCTATCGGCCGGAGGCCCCGCGTCGCTGTTAAAAAAACCCTCTCCGCGCCACGCAGGTGCGTCATCCGTGTCCAGCAAAAATTTCCGCAGCCGATGAGGAGGCAAATCGGAGGAGGCTGGCCGAAGGGAAAAAAGAGGGAAGTCGCCGTAAAAAAAACTCTCTGGCGTCTCTCCCCCATGCATGTGTGTCATCGGTGTCCGACGAAAATTTCTGCCGCCACCGGTGACGGCGACGAGGAGGCGAATCGGAGGAGGTGGCGGGCAAAAGCAATCGTCGGTGTCCGATGAAAATTTCTGCCGGCGGCGGCGACGAGGAGGCGGGTAGAGGCAAAAAAAAAAAGAACGGAGTCGAATTGAATCGAAGCAAAAATAGAGCGGAATCGAATCGAAGCACAAATCGAGAGGGACGAGCACAAATCCAAAGCCAATCAAAGAACAAAATACTCTAATCCAAGAAAATATTATCCACAACGAAGCAAATCGACCTCGGCGCGACCTGGAGAGACGGATACAGACCACCCTGGTCGCCTCGCCACCCGTGGAGGTCGAGCATCAGCTTCTACGTGGGAGATGTAGGCCACGCCTCGCGAGCTGAGCGACGAGGCAGCGACGGCGAGGTCGACGCTGCGGAGGGGAATGGCCTTGGCCCCGACCTCGCATACCGCCCCACGCCGCTTGCGCAGGAGCATCTCGCTGTGGACGCCGCCTGTGCAGACACATCTTTGCCCTACTGGACTATAGGTCCGTACCCCGCGGATCTGCTGCTGCTTCTGCTTCTCCGTTGTCCTGCAGTGCAACTCTGCACGTGCTGCCCTGCCCGCAGCTCCGCTTGCCCCGCGCGCCCTGCGGCCGGCCTTGCTGCCACGCGGAGCAGCTCCTGCCTTGCTGCCGTGGGGAACAAGGAGATAGACAGCGAGGCGGAGAGAACGAGGAAAAAGAGATAGGCGGAGAGAGATGGACGACAACCTCGTGAAATATCTAGACGACAGACGCACCTGCTTGGGGAAAAAATAGAAAGAGGGGAAAAGGGGAAAAAAGAAAGGAGAAAAGATTAAAAAAAGGGAAAAACCTAAAAAAAAGAAAAAAGGTTAAAAATGTAGGAGGAGGTAAAAAAAGAAGAGAGATGGTTAAATAAAATCTCTTCTCTCTTCTCTACCCTTAAAGAGCCAGTTCAATTCTTTTCTATGCCCACCCAACAATGTGTCCCCAACAGTCATGACTACAGTCATGACTAATTCTAAATTCACCAAACACTGTGTACACACAGAAACACCAACACCAAAATCAATGCTCCAGATCAAATCATAACTCTCATCTCTCTAATCTAAAGACCCAGATCAATCCTTTCTCTCTCATCATCGCTCATCCCACCTCCCACCCACGGATCCACCCCGACGCCGGTTCCTCCGAAACACCCGACGCCTTCGAAACATCAAAACACCCGCCTCCTCCGCCACCGTCGCACGTCAGCCGTCGGCTCCCCACGTGCACACGGCACCGTCGCCGGTCGCACGCCTCCGCTCGTCAGGCTTCAGCTCTCCCTGTTCGTCCTTCACACGATCACGACGATCACAGCACCACAGATCACAACGACGCATCGGCAACCCCTGATCACGTTGACGCCCGCATTGATTTTGATGCCCCTGGGCCCCCCCGCCGACCACAGGCGCCGCCATCGCCGCCGCCGTCGGCCACCGTCGCCGTCGCACCAATTCACCAACCGGACACCATCGCCGGCGCTGCCGACGTGCCGACTCTCGGTGAGCTCACTCAGACAGTCAGACCTTGTTCCTCTGGTGGCCAGTAGCAGGTAGGGCTAGCATTCTCTTTTGCTTCGAATTTCCGCTGTTGCTTCACAATTCAGGGCGTCGCATTCTCTATGATCGGCTTCACACAGTCAGACACCGCCTGTACCTATTCATTGCTTCTTTTTCACAACGTAGATGCATGTATGCCTATACCTATTCACTTCTTCTTTTTGAGTAATAATAGCGTTTCATATTTATGTACAGCACACAACTTCAGGATAGCTAACAGTAGGAGCTTATATTTCGCATGTCATGTGCAGCTATTCTTTATCATATTAGTGATTACAGTGCAGAAATAATATTGATTTCCTGATAGATTTTGATGCATAAGGAAATCCCAGATTGATCCGTCTGAAGTTACTGCCCAAATCTGATCTTGGAACTTATTAAATAAATATAAATTTGTCTTCTTTTTTATGATGCCATATTACACTGTTTGAGATGAGATGTTGTGCCAGCATCCAAAACCATCTTTGCCGACAACAATTGGCTCACGCATGGAATCTAATGGAGAAAGACGAATTCCTTTCGCAGATATCTCAAACACCGTCAATGCAGGTGCGCTATCTATTTTTTTTCTGATTCGATATTCTAGATTATACAGAACGAGATTAAATGTTAAATGAACCAGGTACAACAACTGATGAGGATAAAAGACAAGAGAGAAACAGAAAACAACGAGAATATCGTGCAAGAAGAAAGGCTGAGGAAACCAACGAACAAAGAGATGAGAGAAATAAAAGACAACGTGAGTACAGGGCGAGGCGTAAGACTGAATCATCAACATCAACACCTGCATTTGGTGAATTATATAATACAGCTGGGTGTTATGGACTTACACAAGCAAATCGCATAGCAACCACGCCAAATCCGGACACTTCAGGTTACTTCGTAAACCAGTGCTTGACTTATATAACACATCAATTCCAGCATGACACAAAAATAAAATGAATTTGCAGGTGCCGAATGCCTGCTGACCCAGGAATCGCCTGATGGGAGAAACAACTTGTTAGTTCATCAAACATATGAAACTCAACTGTCTAGCGTAACGGGACATGGGATACAAAATTTAGATGAAGATGAACCCACTGAGTGGCTACACAGAGATGATAGCTTTGTTCCACATTCGAGGCCTGATGTTAGTTCAAGAAAGCGAGATAGATGTGTCAGTGTCGAAGAAAACATAGAAGAACAGTTACTACGACATATAGGGGACTACAGGAAGGTTAGACCAGTGATCCAAAATACGAACCTAACTCCAATTTCCACAAACACAGCGAAAAGTGTGGTTATCGACCCATCTCCAGGATTAAATATTTACACAGGTATGCATTAATACAACATTTTTTGGGATAACCCACTGATATCATGCCTTTCCAACTTATATCATGACTATAAATGAAACTAGGCGCAGACCAGCAAGAAGAAATACAAACTCAACAAGGTAGGAATCCAGGTCCATGTGATATAGAGTATGACCCTTGCTTGTTCGAGCCTGCACAACATGAGACTGATGATGAAGGTGCCTATATAGTTGTTTATATAGTAGGTTGTAGTGTTTTCTGTTCAGTCAGTGTTTCTTTCAACAATTTAATTATGATGTCATGATGTCCTATGTTATCTTGTTGCCATGCAGAAAGTCATTCAATTGAAGACACGGTTGTGGGCAGTGGAAATAATGCCATCATTGATGACGATGAAACATGGCAATTTCTTAATGTCGATGGTATGATCAACTTTGTAATATAAATAGTTGCCACATGTACAAATCTATTCACTTTGTGCAACCTACATTTATTGTGTTTGCTGATTTTTTGTATTTATCTTTTACCTCTGCAGAATGTGCTTTTGAATCTTATCGCATTCCTCTTGCTGGTGTTCATCAAAACAACATTGAAGATCCATATGACTACGTGTACTCTGACTTGCCGCGTACACACCATGTTTTGAAAAAAGTACCTGACTGCCAATATTGTGGAGCCATGAGATTTCAATTTGAGCCACCAGGATTCTGCTGCATGAAAGGGAAAGTAAAGGTCCATATCCCTGAGGTGCCTGCTGAGATGAAGAGGTTGTTTACAAGCCAGGTGGATCATGATGCGAGATACTTTAGAAAGCACATCAGACATTTCAACTCGCACTTCTCCTTCACAAGCCTGGGAGTCAGCTTGGACCACCGAGTTTGCACCGCTGCTGGGACAGGTGTTTACACGTTTCGGGTGCATGGTGCTTTGTATCACCGTCTTGACCATTTGGTGCCGGGTTCTAAGGGCCCTCGCCATCTACAACTATACTTTTATGATACTGAAGATGCTGCATTATCCCGAAGAGCTCTAAGGTCACCCAACCTGGATATCAATGTGATCAAGAATATTGTACAAATCTTGACAGATATTAATCCTTATGCACAAACTTTTAATAAAGTTGGTGCTATTCCAAACCTGGATGACTATGTAATTGAGCTCAACACTAATGTGACACCTGACCAAAGAAGGTGCGTACTTTAACTACTCGTGCTTGTTTACCTCTTGTTTGAGCTGGAAGATGAAAGCGTCAATAGACGAAATGATGAGACTCGGTCCAAAAAGTTTGTCACTGCAAGAGAATACTATTGTTTCCTGATGCAAGGTAGGAAGGGCCTTTTTAACATCTTGCTATTTGGAGAAAGACTCTTCCAGCAATGGGCAGTTGACATGTATATAAAGATCGAGTCTATGTGGCTAGATTGGTATTCTAACCCAGAATACCAAAAACTCATAAGGGCAGAGTTATACCAGGTGATTAAATTTACTTGTTTTCTAATCTTCAAACATATATTACATGCTTACCTACATTGATCCTTTCATACATGTAATCTTAATTTTAATTTAGGGTTTGGTTGATGTAATTTCTTCTGGGGAGACGAGAGCGTCAGAGGTTGGCAGGAGAGTTGTACTGTCACGTAGCTTTCCAGGAGATGATCGTGATATGCAGCGAAGATTTCTTAATGCAATGGCTATTGTTCAGCGATTTGGCAAACCAGATTATTTCATCACAATGACATGCAATCCATATTGGGAGGAGATTGCAAGCAACCTTGAACCAGGACAGAAACCCCAAGATAGACCAGACCTTGTGGATAGGGTATATAGGGCCAAACTACGTGACATGAAAGATTTCTTGATCAAGAAAAAAATATGTTGGTCATGTTCAAGCATATGTACATGTTACCGAGTTTAAGAAGCGAGGCTTGCCACATGAACACATACTGTTGATCATGAGATCTGGCAATAAGTTAACAAGCCCCGATGAATATGACCAGAAGATTTCTGCAGAGATACCTGACAAGGAGAAATATCCTGTATTGCATAGTCTGGTGATCAAACATATGCTGCATGGACCATGTGGAGTGCTAAATAGAAATTGTGCATGTATGGTCGAAGGAGAGTGTCGCTTTAGCTTCCCACGACAATTCTGCGAAGCTACCCAGCAAGGAAAGGACTCCTACCCTCTATATAGGAGAAGAGATGATGGGCGTCGTGTCAAGATAAGAGGTGCAGAGTTAGATAATAGGTGGGTGGTTCCATACAATCCTGGACTCCTTATGAGGTATAACTGTCACATAAATGTTGAAGCTTGCTCTAGCATCAAGGCTATTAAGTACCTATTTAAATATGTATACAAAGGTCATGATCGTGCATCGTTTTCAGTCAACCCTGGTAATACAGAAGATGGAGTGATCAATGAGATTCGTCAGTATAGGGACGCAAGATATATATCTGCCCCAGAAGCTGTACATAGGATTTTTGGTTTCCAACTGTTTGGTGTATGTCCATCTGTTTTGCAGATCCAGTGCCATCTTCCAAACATGCAGTCTGTAATTATTGATGAGACCCAAAATATTGAAGATGTTGTAAATGATCCATCTTCTTCAATGACAACACTCACATAATACTTCAAGATGAACCGGATAGATAGTTTTGCCAAGACACTATTATATAGAGATTTTCTAGAGTATTACCGATGGATCAATAGTAAAAAAATGTGGCAGAGAAGAAAGCAGAGAGGACAGATTGGACAGATTGTGTATGCACACCCTGCAGAAGGGGAGAGATATTTCTTGCGAGTGCTTCTTAATCATGTAAGAGGTGCAAAATCATTTGAGAATTTGAGGCAAGTGAATGGCATCACATACACTACTTTCAGAGAAGCATGTGAGAAAAGAGGACTCATAGAGACAGACAAGACACTACATGATTGCTTGGATGAGGCAGTAACTTTTCAGATGCCATCTGCTCTAAGAAGGTTATTTGCAACTATTCTTGTATTTTGTGAGGCTACAAACATCCGTGCGATGTGGGACAAACACAAGGAGTCAATGTCTGAAGATTACAATAGACATAATTCTAACGCAACATCCGTAGAGCAAATGGTTCTTAGAGACATACGCGATTTGATTCATTCAATGGGCATATAAAAAATTATGACCTTCCTGCAATTAATGATGAAGGTATATATTTTTTTTACTTACTCTGGTAACTAAAATAGCAAATTCTATGTCAATCCATTTATACCACATTAGAATCAACAAAAATAGCCTCCTGATATAATCTTCCTTTGTGCTAATCAGGTGGATTTTCAAATGACATTATGAGAGAAGTCAGAGCGGAACTTTCTGTTGGTGTAGAACAGGAACATCTGGATATCTATAAATCCCTCAACACACAACAGCGGGCAGGATTTGAAGAGATCATACAACATGTGTGTGAAAAGAAAAGCAAGGTGTTTTTCGTTGATGGGCCAGGAGGAACGGGCAAGACATTCCTATACAAGGCACTTCTTGCTAGAGTACGGTCAGAGGGACTAATCGCCATTGCCACAGCAACTTCAGGTATAGCAGCATCTATACTGCCTAGAGGACGCACAGCACACTCGAGGTTCAAAATCCCAATTAAACTGGCTGACAATAGCATGTGTAGTTTCACAAAGCAAAGTGGTACCGCTGAATTACTTCGTTCAACATCCTTAATTATCTGGGATGAAGCTGCAATGATAAAGCATCAATCGGTTGAGTGCCTTGATAGGTCTCTCCAAGATATTATGAACTGTTCATTGCCATTTGGGGGAAAAGTTATGGTGTTTGGTGGTGATTTTAGACAAGTACTTCTTGTCATTACACGCGGGACAAGAGCAAGATCACGGATGCTACTTTACAGAAATCTTATCTATGGGAACATATAAGAAAGATAAGATTGTCATGTAACATGAGGGCTCAGTCCGATCCTTGGTTTCAGAGTATCTCCTTAGAATTGGGAATGGCACTGAAGAGACAATCGGAGATGACCACGTTCGACTACCAGAAGAAATTGTCATTGGTTATACTGACATTGAAGAGTCAATAAACAAGCTCATTGAAGATGTCTTCCCATCACTGGAGCAAAATGCAAGATCAGCGCCATATATGAGCACACGCGCCATTCTATCAGCTAAAAATGAATATGTAGATCAGCTTAATGCAAGGATGATTGACAAGTTTCCGGGTGACGAAAAGATATATCATAGCTTCGACTCCGTGGATGATGATTCAACAAATCTCTATCCAAATGACTTTCTAAACTCAATGACTCCAAATGGCCTCCCCCCACATGTGCTGAAAGTAAAAGTAAATTGTCCTGTGATCCTTCTCCGCAATCTTGATCCAAACAATGGTTTGTGTAATGGAACAAGACTGATGGTGAGAGCTCTCCAAGACAATACAATAGATGCTGAAATTGTTGGTGGCCAGCATGAGGGCAAAAGGGTGTTCATACCTAGGATACCTATGTAGCCATCAGATGATATTTCTCTTCCTTTCAAGTTCAAGAGAAAACAATTTTCCATTCGTCTAAGTTTTGCAATGACCATAAATAAAGCGCAAGGGCAAACCATCTCAAATGTTGGTATCTACCTTCCAGAGCCTGTCTTCTCACATGGGCAACTTTATGTTGCCTTGTCCAGGGGTGTGTCAAGGCAAACAACAAGGATTTTGGCGAAACCAAAGAAAGAATTGGATCCTACTGGGAAGAGCACCAGGAATATTGTGTACAAGGACGTTCTCGACTAATCTATACTATAAAGGATTGAACAAATTGAGGACATTTCTCACCCAAAATACTACCCCCTTACTCCTCACAAGAGGCCCGCTGTTCAGGGCTGATTGGTGGGCCTAGGACGACTAAAGGGGAGGGGGAGATTGATTTGGTCGTCCTCCTGCAGTTGTTGGCACCCACCACACCCTTTATTTTTCTCACCAATGTATTTTCTACCCATTGGACCTACTTGTCATTCTATTATTTTCTGGTGAATCAATTACAATAATGAGCCTTCCATTCTTTTCTCATGAATCAATTACAATAATGAGTCTTCCATTCTTTTCTTGTGAATCAATTAGGAATCAAATGTCTTCTCGTGAATCAATTAAAATAATGAACATTCCATTCTTTTCTCCTGAATCAATTAGAATAATGAGCCTTCTATTCTTTGCTCGTGAATCAATTAGAATAATGAACCTTCCATTCTTTTCTTATGAATCAATTAGACATCTAAATGTCTTCTCATAAATAAATTAGAATAATGATAATTCTATTTTTATGATTGTGGCCTTCCTTGTACAACGCCCCTCTCCCCCTTGCATTTCCATTCTTAGGCATTGTCGTGCATTAATTCGTTCGCTTAACAGGTGATCGACTGGCTCATTATACTCACCGCCCAACATGCCGCACGTGCAGTCACACAAACCCTACATATCTCAAAGCCATGGCCACCGCCGCCCTCGGAAGGGCCAGCCAGGCGCAGGCCGAGCTGGAGGCTGCAAACGTTGAGGCTGGGCTCGTGCGTGCAGCAATGGATTTCTTCAGATGGAGGTCTACTTCACCTTGGTACATGGATTGGAGGTCTGATTCGATCCCTTTTCATCCGATTTCAATTGATTTTAATTAATTTCTCGTGGTGGTGATAATGGTTTGTGCAGGTACTAGAGTTTTGGTCGTGGCGTGCCATGATTCTTTTCTGTGTTTCCTATTTGATTACGTGGAGCAACACACTAGGAAGTGTCCAATCTGATTCTTTTCAGTAGTCACCTTCTGGTCGCTTATGGTGGTGCAAAAATCTTATCTAATTTCCAATTGTAATTTTGTTTTAAGACCCATCAATATGCAGTGTTTGATTTAATCATGGTGGTGTGATTGGCTCGGATAAAAACGGTGCTCACGAAGGCTGCAGTGTTGTGGTCTCGTCTCCATTGTGTTGCCGTTGCTGTGTCAGAGGTCATGAGCAGGGGAGGACAATCGAGGTAGGTGCGGTGGGCAACAAGGTGAGCACCATGTGCCGACTTGCTGACACCAAGCGCCTACACATGAATGGACCCACCTCCCATGTGTGGTATAGGCGTATAGGAGTACAGATCCTGTTGCATTCTGGTGGCAATCCATCTTATTGTTTCGTTATTGAGCATGTCCTTTGTTTGCTGTTGTTGGGTTTACTGGACACCGGTTTCTTACTTGCCTTTTCTCTTATATCGCTGGTGCAAGGGATGCATACCATGTTCCCGATTGTTTGTCCATGCAGAATGACTTTTTTAGGCAAATCGCTACCTCCGATAACCAATCTGGAGAGGGGCCAAATCCGGAGCTGAAAGTATGTTTAATTGGTTAAAAATCACTATCATCATTAAAATGCATGGATCAAAATTGCATAGCTTTTAGAATTATTATTTTTTTTATTTTTGAAGACTTGCTGACTAGGAAGCTCTCATCGCAGGTGGCAGCGCTTTTATCAGTGACGCAAATCGCCACGCTGGTGCTCAAGGCCACCTCCCACACGTCCCTCTCCAAGGTATGTTGCCCTGCCTCGCCTTCTCCTCTGCTTCCTTGCCTTGGCACTCGCTGCCAGGCGAGGGGTTAGGGTTTAATTATTTTTCCAGGGACGGTTGGATCTAACGCAGTTTGTGTTGGTTCTTCCATTTGTTTGTTTGTTTACGCAGATCCATGCCATGCATTGATGCTGTCGTTAGACTTACTCCAGCTTTGAAAATTGTTTCGAAACTTAGATGGAGGCAATTGGGTGGGTGATGGTGAGCTAATGCTAACATCAGTTAGAATTAATATATGCACATTTAGATGACCCCAACATTGTTGGTGCCTTAAATATAAAATTGATTTTCTCGTCAACCAGTTGAGAGCACATCAAACAGAACTTGAGGTGTTGAGATAATTCATTGGAAGTAATCCTATGGATGGTATTGGAAGAAACATTCTTGTAGCATTGAATAGAATCTCAATGCTACATTTTTTAGTAGAAATTCTAATATACTTTATGTTTTTCCTACAATTTTTTGTTTAGATACTACGATATGATCTACTTGTGCAAGAGTTGTATGTTCCCAATGTAATAGAGCTCAAAAGATTTCCTTGTCATTGAGTGCATGTACTCGATGAGTCCTTACATCATCTTAAATTTTGACACTGAAAGTCATTTGATCTTTGAAAAAAAGTCATTTGATGTCTACTTCCTGCTTGAACATGTTGTCGTTGTTACCTATTATTCAGTTTGTGCAGATCCCTGACTTGCTAGGAGGTAAACAAAAATTTAAATACATAAACATTATCCTCACAAGGGGAAGAACATGTAAACCTGAAATAACATTTGAGCAGTATGAGAGGAAATGGTTACAATATGATGCCAAAATGAAAGAGGAAGGAGGCATGGAAGACACGTTCTCTTCACTTCAAGTAATTATCTATATCTATCATTTTTTTATTATACTTCTAATGGACAAAATATGATGAAAATAAAATCTAGATTTTGTATGTTAACTTTGGAGTATCAGCTCAACAATTTCAGTTGTTGGCTTTTTGTAACATGAATCCATTTTATTAGAGTGCTACATGTTTTTGTATGCGGATTCTAATTTTCATGAATGCAAATCATGGAGGAGGATAATTAGCATTAGTGGATCATTGACATCACTACGATGCAGGGTATCTAAATTGGACAAGCAGGGTGCATGGGATGCAAATTATGTGGTGTATTTGCATATATTTTTTATTTCCACTGTAAAATCAATTTTAATTGTATAAAACACATGATTGAATACTACTTTTAAGTTTTGTTGTTGGTCCTTGTGTGTACACAGAAGCAAGAGCTTTGCTCAAATAGGTTTGAAGTGAGATGACATTTTTACTTATTTTCTTGCTTACCAAGAAGAGTAATGATTTCAAATTGTCATTTTCTTTCTTAATGAATTTAATTCCCTTGCACCTTGTTGGCAAAATAATAATTATGATGGACAGTTGACAAAACAATAATTATGATTGTTGACAAAACAATAATTTCAAAGTACGTTAGCTACCTATATGATGGATTCTTGACAAAACAATAATTATGATTTCTTATAGCACATTTATCAATAAATATAATGTGTGCAATCCTTTTTTAAAACACGTGCGTGCCGCACGTGCACTCCTACTATACAAGAAAATAACTCCCACGTTGAATAAACCCTTTGATCCCCCTGATCATGTCGCCTGATCCCTTCCTTCCCACCTTAGGAAAAAGGAAGCAACATTAAATAAGAATAAATCATTTGATCCCCTGATCACGTGATCTCTTACTTTTTTTCCTGGCGTAGGAATCTTCCCTTCCGTCTCTTGTAGTAGAAAAAAGGAAACCAAATAGAAAAAAAAAGAAATAAGCCATCATGCCCCATCTATATATGTCTCTTGTAGCCACTCCCTCAATGCCATCACGCCCCTCGCCTACCCGTACACACCTCGCCTCAAAGTTTTTGAGATTTTTCTACGAAAGTTGTTCAGCAACCATGGTTTATTCAGTGTTTTTCGCGACTCTGGCTGATGGTCTTGAGATGGTTCATGGATCCGAGGTCAATCTATTTGCCATAATGGCTGCATACGGACGTGATGGCTCATGATGCGGTCAAAGCTGCGGTTGTTGCGCATGATCGTATAATGACGAACGCAAGAGCAGAGATTGTGTAAGGCCACCGGTCGTACATTCCCTGCAATCGGTCTATGAGTACATGATCAACACATGATGTGACTTTGACATTTAATTATCTTGTATTCACGTGAGAGTGATAGTGGATTTTAGTAGTGGGAGGAACGTTTGGAAGAATATTTTATTTTTGAAGAACAATTTTGTTATCTGAATTTTGTTTGGTGTGGTAATTTTTAGTTATCTTAATTTTGATTAATTTGATGTGCTACGGACAGACAAGTTTGGTCTGGAAGAATATTTTATTTTTGAAGAACAAATTGGTCTTTCTGTAGTTTGTTTAACCTTAGATTTCTGAATATTTCTTGAACTGGGCCCTCAATGTGCGAGAACCCAAAGCTACTTCTACGTTGAATCCCTCTGACGCTGGAGCCAATACAAGATTGTGAGGTAATTTCTTTCCTTAAATTAAATAAAATTACAGGCGACTTCTACCTTAAAAAATTTTGCTTGCGCAGCTAGCTATCAGCTCATGTATGTTGGATTGGTGACCCTGCTGCTTGCAGAAGGAGCTGCTGGAACCTTCCGTGCAGCTACGTGAATGAATGCAATGCAGAGAGTCATTTGATAGTGCAAATCTGACAGGGCATGTGATGTATTTAGCGATATGATTCTGAGCATCTCCTTTGTTGAACAGAAGCAGTTCTTGGTTATGTCCAAAGAAGTGGTTGGTGGAGCTCATATTTTGCTTAGATGCAGTGAGCTCTCGCTTGTAAAGTGTCTTAGAACAATTAAAGGAGACACTAAAAAAAAGAAACATCCTTGTTTCCTACATGAGCTGAACCGCTGAAAGGAAAATAAATAAAGGATAATGTCGTCAGTCTATAAAGAACGATAATAAGTGTAATATTTACATGTGCACTGTGGAACTATATAGTTGAGTCACAAATCACGTGTATCTTCTATTCCTAAAATCAAAGACATAAAGCACATCAGTGGCCACAATTGTAATGAAAAAGGAAATAGATATTAGATATCTCCATGGTTGGGGAAAACAATGGAAAAAAAGGAAAGAGCAACAAAATAAATAATAGGGTTAGCTTTAGATAAGGAAACATTCTTGTTCTCTCCAGAATAAAGGATATCTCATGTTAAAAAAAAGAAAAAAAACATGCAGCATTAAAGAAATATAATATTTGCAAGTGCGCTGTGGAACTATATAGTTGAGTCAGAAATCACGTGTATCTTCTATTCCTGAAATCAAAGACATAAAGCACATCCTTGGCCACAATTTCAATGAAAAATAGGAAATAGATATTAGATATCTCCATGGTTGGGGGAAACAATGGAAAAAGGAAAGAGCAATAAAATCAAGGAAAGACTAGAGTTAGCTTTAGATGATTGGCCAAGAAAGAATCAGCTGATTCGCCTACCGTAAAAAAAAGGAAACATTCTTGTTGTCTCCTAAATAAAGGATATGAGGTGGAATACCGAGAAGGGGGAAGGCAGAAACATCGATACTTGCTCTTGGTAATGTTACTTTGGAATTATGTGCTTAGCTGTAGAGATTGGCACTTAAACAAGCAATGTTAAAAATATATTTTTTGTACTTACTATGCTGCAGTTTGTTCAGTTGAAATGAGTCTTGTTTGTTTAGCTCATTTCAATTCGTATGGCACGATGTTTAATTGATGAAACATGATATTCCCTTGGCTTAACATTGATTTTGAATGCTGTTGATTTGCATGTTAACTGGACAAAAAAGATAGTTGCCGCAAAAAACATACAGTGGATATGATCTCCCTGATTTTTGGAGGACTTTTTTCCTATTATCAATTGCCCCATTCGGTCATCATGTTCATCCATCTGCTCACCTTCAGCTGGGACAACTAACGCATGGGCACCAAGGTTCTCCTCGCCAAGGGGTCCCTGCAGCTGCACAAGGGCACCAATTAATATGCTAAGAAGATTGTTCCTAGAGGTCAGCAATCATCTATATTCCGAGTGACTTGCTTGTATATTTTTTTACATTTGTGCGGCAGTCATAATTAAGATAGAAGCACTTTTAGCTGCATCAGCTACAAGATTGAATACGCTTGTAAATATGCATGCTAAAAAGGCTGCTGATTTAATCTCAGCTCTCAACATAATTTTTTTGTGAGAGTGGTTTTTTTGTTTTCCTAAAAATTATTCTCATCACCTCTTCCATCAATGTGATTTTTTCATATTGAATTCGTGATTGATAATAAGATTGGATGTTTGTATCATGTAACATGACATATGCTCTTTCCTTTTTTCTGATTGACGTGGGAGTGTGTGGATCGATTTTGCTTCTTCAAATAAAAGAAAATGAAAGAATCAGCAAAGCGTATGACTCTTCCGAAATTAATAATTATAATTACTAAAATTATGGTGGAAATCACGTTAATTTACGATAGTTGATTGTTATACATTTTAAATTCCTACAATAATTACCCAAATCATGAAGTATGGGCTGCGCAAAAGTAGTAAAGTTGGCGTCGCAATAGAAATACAAGATCTTAAAAATATTTCATTTACACCGCTGCCAAAGTTAAAAGACATCCCTTTAAGTTTTCCAATACTAGAATTAATTATTTATACTTGATATTCTTAATATTAAGATAAGAAATTTTAGCTCTGTATGGTTGAACTGAATGTAACTATTCTGAATTAGTTTCTTTTTATTCTATTTTTGTAATAGCATGTGTCACTATAATAAATTAGTTTCTTTTTATTCTATTTTTGTAATAGCATGTGTCACTATTCTAAATTAGTTTCTTTTTATTCTATTTTCTTTTAATAGCACGTGCGTGTCGCACGTGCCAAGATACTAGTGCTATAAATATGGGTAACTTTTCAGGCAAATTTTATAGTTATAACTCTGTTACACGACAAGGTTCTTATGTTTACATACTTGTTTCAGATCCAAATAGAATACCCTATCAGGTCGCATCGTCCAGAAGAGTTGGAGCGTAGGGTCATCTGTTATAGATTATATTATGTATTGTTATCTCTTTTCTGGTGTTTTGCAAGGTGTACTTCCAATGAAAAACAAGTTCTGTTTTATGCTCCCTGAGTTGGATTTTCTAATCATTTATTATCTAAATTGTAATCTGCTTTGTCTTTCCGAATCTCTGAAGATAACCGAGGTAGATCCATAAAATACTTGGGGCTGATCGTACAGAACTTCCTGATCACAACAGTTTGATCAGTGAACACTCTTGGACGTTTTACAAATAATCCATTCTTCAAGCTGAAAAAAAATGAACATATAAAAAACAGCTGAAGTTTCTGAATTGAAGCTATTTGAAATATTCGGTGCCACTGCAGCTGAGCAAATCAGCCCATACATGGGCTGCTTCCTTTTCAAATGAAAGCCAGTGATTCAAAACTTGTATAGTCATCGGTGGACATGTTAGCTTATAAAGTCAACTCTGAAAGATATTTTCAACAATTAGTTTTTGGTACCCTATGCCGACAACATTGTAACACTACGGGTGGTTGTTTCATCGCAATATGACCCTTCTTGACCTGAATGAGTAAACATTATTTTATCAAAATATATACCTTTCTAGGCTGTTTTATCATAACGTGTTAGCTTAATGTCATATTAGAGTCAGCATTGTTTTATCACAATATATACCCTTCTTGGCTATTATATTCGTGTTGCAGAATATCGCCGTTGCGTTAGCACGGGCACTTATACTAGTACAAATTAAGTCGAGATGTAAAGGTTGACATGTGCTTATTTCTCACAACCTTAAAACTCGTCTGCGTCATTTATGAGCACAGTGACCATTTCCCACTCTCCAAATGTTCATTTTCCAATTACAAGAGCAAACAAAGAGTACTGTTTGGACCCAATTATCATCTTCATATGAATGGACTAGAAGTTATCAATAGCTTTAGTAGGAATTCAGGCAACTGTATGAGGAATCTGGTACTTGCATGCTCTTTGAATTGTTGTCTAAGTCCATGAGTTCATCCTCTTATTCAGTCTGTCGATATTTCTATTCTTACACTGCTGAAGGCACCAACCTGACACGTCTTGTGAAGCAACTTCACCCACAAGTTTTTCACGAAAAATTTACCCAAAAAAATTTCCATGCTAATTTGCAGCATGCAAACAAAAAATGGCCCTATTATCACGGGTTAAAGAAGGTTAGGCAATAACTTCGCTGATCGTTTAATTTCTAATACATACCAGTGCCCCCTATGATCACGGGTAAATTCGCCGATCGTTTAATTTACACTACATATTGCATATAGGCACAGCGAAGCGCGCCTCCCATCTAGTGTTTTCCCATATCGTCCGTTCACGGCAGAAGCCACACGTCGCCGATCCGAGCTGGGTCCGTACGGGAGTCGGTCCGTGTCCCTAGTACGTGTGCCAAATGCCACTTACACGGCGGAAGGCAATGCTACGTGGCAAATGCCAACCGGTAACACGCGTCTCGACTGAGAATCTAATTGGAAGCTGACAGATTGCCTTTTTAGTGTCCGGCCCAGAGGCCAAGCACGTATTGGCAGGTTTGGAGAAAAAAAAACACGTATTGGTAGGTTGGAGCACATATCATCACGGGCATGCATTTATAAGTAGTGTATCATTTGCAGATGCAGGAAAAGACACATAACAAATACTAGCACGTACACAACCTAATAACAGACTATGTCCATCTCTGTTACTGTTTGGAGCCTACACGTGAGACGGGATCCTCACAGATCCATGCCATGCGATGCGCGCTTTCGTCTCAAAGCTCGGACAAGACAACGTGCACCAGCTAACACCAGAGCAAACGAGTGATGCGTGGTAATCTGCTTTAGGGATTTAGCACTTGCGTGCACAATGCATTATTTGTCACGACTTGTCACATCTAAGCCCCCCCCCCCCCCCGGGCGCCAAAGCAAAAGCGTCCAATAAACAAATACTCCGAAGGGAGGAAAAGTTGAGACAAATCCCTGAACTAACTAGTGAAAGAGCATTTCGGGACGTCGTCAGCATGCAGCCCACTCGCGATGGGAGCGTGGCAAATCCCCGCGTACCAGCGAACACGACGCGACACGGGGGCAACTAGTGACAGACAGAAAGACAGCATGCGACGCCAGTTTCGCTGGTGCACGGCTGCGACGCCGACGACGAACGAAGTGACCACGGACCGAACTGCCGTCCATGGTCCAGACGACCAGACACCTGACACCGGTCACACCACACACCAGTCAGTCAGTCACCAAGGGAGATTGATGTGAGTCGGGCCCGCGGATAGACGATCGCGAGTCGCGTCCTTGGCTACCCAAAACGGAACCGGGACGGGCGTGTGTGCGCGCGCGCGCGCGTCGTGCAGGAAGCGAGCTAACCCGAATCCGGGCTGTGTTCAGATTCATGTAAAAGTACTTCTCCAACTAGTTTTTCTATTTATCCCCCTCACAGAACATGCTTTCTAATGCACACTTTTCACTCTTAATCTGAACGCAGCCCGGGGCTTGTCGTGCCTGGGCACGCAGTTTACGCTCGGGCTCAGGCCCCTGTCCCTGCTCCCGTCGTCCTGGCTTTGCTTCGCCTCCAAAGCAATCAAAAAGGCGCGCGGGACGGCACCACCCATATCGTCCGTGTCCCTTTCCCTTCAACAACTTCGCGCCGGGGAGCAACAAGGGATCGCGCCTTTACAAGCACACTCGCGCAGCAATAGCATCCCCCCGAATTCCCGAAACGTGCATCGCGATCGCCTACATACCCCTCTTATTCGCCGCTTGTTTCTGCCACGGCCAGGAGGTAGTCAGCCTAGCTAGGAGCATCCGTGCGCGCGCGTGGTGGCTGGTGAGAGCGCGCGTGATCGAGAGCTGGCGCCATGGACCGCCGGGACTCGGAGGCGTCGCCGGTGGTGAGGAAGCCTGCAGCGTCGGCGGGGAGGGCCGCGGCCGTGAACGCCACCGGTGGCGGCGACGGAGGCGCGGCGGCGCCGGGCCCCGGCCCCGGCGACGCGAGCTTCGACACCAACATGGTGATCATCCTGGCGGCGCTCTTCTTCGCGCTGCTGTTCGCCGTCGGGCTCAACTCGCTGGCGCGGTGCGCGCTCCGGTGCGGTGGCCGTGGCGCGGGCGCCGGCGGCGAGGGTGCGTCTGCGTCGGCGTCCGGCGGAGCGTCCTGTGCCCGCGGGATCAAGAAGCGGGCGCTGCGGAGCATCCCCGTGGAGGTGTGGGAGGGCGGCGGGGCGGAGGAGGGGGAGGAGGAGGAGGTGTGCGCCATCTGCCTGGGCGAGTTCGCGGACGGGGAGAAGGTGCGCGTGCTGCCGCGGTGCGGGCATGGGTTCCACGTCCCGTGCGTGGACGCCTGGCTGCTGTCGCGCGGCTCGTGCCCGACGTGCCGCCGCCCCGTGGTGGTGGGAGCGGGGAAGGCGAAGGCGGCTAAAGGCGGCGCCAGCGGCAGCGAGGGAGAAAGCCGGGGGCGGCCGGATGGCGACACGATCGCCGTGGTCATCGCGTGAGAGGGGGACGCCGGGCGGAGAGGAGCAGAGCAGGCCTCGTGTGGTAGGCAGCACGCAGCAGGCGCACAAGTTACAAAGAGAGGTACTATTGTTCTGGCGTTCTGGGCCCGTGGATAAGCTCATGTAACAAAAAAAATATATCTCCGTACCGTAGCCCACCTAGCAGGCAGCAGCCGCATATCGCCCGATATTATCCGGTGACCGACGACTGACCCACTTGCATGTCAGTCAGGTCAGGTGTCGCTACTTGTTGTGATTTGTGAGTATTCTTGCTAGCAGTAGCATCAAGCATCTTGCCGTCAAGCGCCTCATAGCGGATAAGCTGCCCAATTGTTCAGCGGATGTGTCCGACGGCGCCGTACAGCAAAGTGTTGCATATGGGAAGGCACGCACTGTGCGTGCTCGACCCTACGTGTTCGCCGCCGCCGCCGTCTGCCGGCGAGGTTGTGGCTTACTGGCTTGGGCTGCGCCACGCTTGGGAGTGGTGCATCAGCGGCCGTGCGCTGGCCGGGAATCGTAAGGCAACCACCTAGTGCTGCTGCTGCCAATCATTTGTGATTTGGCTGCGGGTTGCCGCAACCGCCGAGAATAAATCACTCCTTCCTGCCAACCCCGATGGGCACGGCGACCTGCCCCGGCGCGTGCTCCGTCGTCGTCACCCAAATGTTCACGCGACACGCATGGAGAATTCGACTGTACGTACCGCACAGATGAAGAAGTGCTACGACCCTTAGCACTCGTGGAAAAAGGGTGTACGTAGGGAGGAGATAAGTGCTACGCCATTAATCCATTATCACCCTAGTGTGCTGCTTCCTCTGCTCCTGTCAATGGCAACAAATGCAGCCTTCTGTCTATGAACAAGTGGCAAGATATTTCGGGGTCTGAAATGTCGCCATAGGAATCTGACGTGAGAATTTCGTATGTTATATTTCTTTTCCTTTGTCCACGTATTACACCGCATGGGCACGTCGGGCAGAGCATCCTAACCTACATAGAAAATCCTGGAGACAAATTTGGGCACACCTCCGACCACCGTCGTCGTGAGACATATGTGGGCTGACTAAGAGCGGGCCATGACCCTTGCGAGTGTACGATGGTGTGATCACTGGTGATGGGCTGATGGCAACTCGCATTTGGGCTTTGGGGTGGAATAAGTGGATACAAATGATGAAGATAGCAGAGTGCTCTTCCTTTTATTTTCCTACTAGATCCTAGTTTTAGTTGAGCTTTGGGTGGCAGCGTCTGAACGAATATGCACGTTGAAGAAGGTGCTAGGTTACTTTGTGTACTGCTCTGCTCTGGTCAGCCATGAATGAAATGTAGAGATGCCCAAGCACAGTCATCACACGCCATTGCCAGTTGGACAGTCGCGACCACGAATCAGATCCGATCCTCTCACGACAGAATCCGTCAAGCAACCCCGGCACTTGGGGCACAGAGTTGCCTTCTACCAAGGGAGATTTGAGAACCATATCGATCAACGTCAATCTTTTTCCCAGCATGATCCCGTCAATGCACACTGCTGAAGTACAAGGACTGTAACTTGTTTACTAGCTTCACGCATCAGTAGACATCAGTCACGAAGATAGTCGAGCAGCTGCACCCGCGGCACCGTCGGCGGCGGGCGCCGCGCCGTGTCCTGCTCCTTCCTCCTCCGGCGCTCCCACGCGGCCCTGAGCCACCGGAACGCCGGCCTCAACGCCTCGACCCACCGTGCCACCACCTCGTGCAGCCGCCAGAACCTCCCGCCGCCCCCGTCGCGCCGCGGCGCCTCGCCCCCCTGCTGATCATCACCACCAGCTGGCTCCTGCGGCCGCGGCTGTGGCTGAGCGACGACCCGGACGGGGCTGGGCTCGGAGTAGCACCGGCGCAGGACGATGGCACGGTTGAGCTGGGCCTCGAACGCCAGCCGCTCGTACTCGTCGAGCAGCGTGCTGTGGCGGCCCCCCGCGCTGGCGTCGAGGCTGAACCGCGACATGGCGTCCTCGGCGATGACACCGGCTCCGCCTGGTTTCCCTTCCTCCTCATCCATGGCAACAGCCGGCAACTCTGCTGCCTCGCCGATGCGATTATGCGAATGCCAGGTCGTCTTTGATCAAGGCGCGCGCTCGCGTGGTATTTAGGCACGTTTGCAGTGGCCACGGGCTACGCCACTATTTTAGCACGAAAGATTGTGCGAGCTTGACGTGGGAAGGACGGCAGGGATCGGTGCCCTGCCGATCGAGCGGGCTTGGTTTGCACGGATCGCCAGGATCATCAACTGAAAACGTATGGCTCTTGCGGCTATGCATGAATGATCGCAGGAAAAGGCAGCTCGGCTAACGGTTCGTATGGTGAGGCGTTGTGCTTTGATTGATCAGCTGCTGTATGATTCAGGGACGTGTACGCAAGGGATCGAACACCTTACCTTTAAATCCGCCATTTACAATACTACACGAGGTTTCAGATCTGTCGCGCTCTCAAAAATTCCATTGTGCTTTCCAAAAGCATAATGTAAAGTTGCAGACTGCAATTGCAAGCAATCTGATCCTGTGTTTCATTCCTGAAATAGTTAAAAGTACTTTGCTACTTTACCACCAGTACCACTTTGTTCTGCAAATTCATGCGGATGGGATGGCACCCTTTCTGTGAGTTTATACTGCAAACTTCACTGCACTTACATTCCCATACTTACACCTTTAATTAACAAGCTAAAATCCAATGGCCCAATTTTTTTGCCACAAAACTGAAAAAGACCCGTTTAGATGCTGAAATTTGGTGCAAAATTTTTACATTGAGAAACATGCTCTCTCTCACGCAGCACGTTTTTTTAGTTTGAAAACTTTTTTTTAATCAAATTTGACCATTTGTTAAACAGGACCAAAGTTTGGTCCAAAGTCCAAACACCAAACAAGTGTGTTTTGAACGGATTTTTCACCGAATGGAGACCCAAACCACATCGGTCCACGGACGCCACCACGAGTGTGACCGCGACGAACAACACTTGCGCGCTGCGGGTGCGAGGCCGGCAGCCGCGAAAGCAGCCGGAAATCTTCCTCTCGTCCTCTTCGCGCACCCCGAGATCCTCCTTCTCGACTGCATCGATCGAGCCAATAGAGCCCGCCCGAAATCCTCGAGCTGCTGAGGCGGCAGAAAACGCGCCGGCCAGGCTCGGATCCCCCCGTCCAGATCCCAACCCGGCGGCCGCCCCTTCCGCCTGCGCCGGGGATCTCGGATCTCTCGCCGACCCGCCGGCCCATTGCGGCCGTCTCCAAGGTGCGGCCGGAGTCGACGACGAATCGGCTGACGCGTCAACGACTCCCGCTCACGCCCCGCCGCCACGTTTGGCTCGTGCCCCGATGGACGCCCGCGGGATCGCGGCGCTCGTCGTGCTCCTCCTCGCCTCGTCACTGCTCTCTTGCCCTGCTTCGGGTTCCGGTAGGAGGAGTCTGGAAGGCGATAAGCCCAGCTCCGGCGAGGTGAGAAATCCTGTCATGAAACCTAAGTTAGCACGCTAGATTAGCGTCCTTGTCAATTAATTTTTAAAAGAATTCGGGCTTCAGAGGTTGTTTGTATTCCTCCAGGACGCTCCTGCACCCGCCGTTTCTGCAGGCGGATCTCCGAAGCACGACTCCTCGAAGGAACCTGGGCAGTCATCGGCCACAGGGCAGGAAGCTGAGGGCCACAGGCATCAGAATTCGCCGCCACCAGCAGCATCACCACTGAAGGATACTACTGATTCGCATAAGGCCAGTCCTCCTCCAGGAGGTCCAGGACCGAATGGTGGGACAAACCCAGAGGACACAGGAAGTCAGGCGAAGGAGGAGACGGATAAAATGAAGGAGGTGATGGAGCAGTGTGGTGCCTCATATAAGTGCTCCGCCGGAAAGGAATTTTCTGCTTGCCTTCAGGTTTCTGATAAAGGTAATGCCTTGAGTCCTACTACCTCCGTCTCAAATTATAGTTCGCTTGACCTTTTGAATCACAAGTTTCAAATTTGACTATATTTGCGCAATTTTTTTGAATAAGACTAGCGGTCAAACTATTTGGTAAAAAAAGTCAAACAAACTATAATTTGTAACAGAGGGAGTACTAGAAATTCAGTAGCCTAACTCATTAGGCCATCACTTTCTGAATTTTCCTGTGTTATCAGCTTACCATGATGTAATCTTTGAGCCAAAACTAGAAAGAAAATATTAGCTTCAGTTGGTATCTCATAAAGGTTCAGGTGTATCTGCCTTATTTTAGTGTTCCCTGTTTCATACATAATTTGGTGATTGTATTTGCTGTGAGATTCTAGTCGCAGATGTGATCTTGTTAATCTTTTGTTGAGACGCCTTGCATTATCTTTGTGGCTAAACTAAAACAAGTCAAGTTGTCTTAAATCAATAAAACAGGGAGATTACCTAAGGTAGTTAACACGTATGGATATCTCTAAGTTTAAATTGTGGAAAGTTTGAAGTTCAAAGGTTTTCCAATGTAAATATAATATGCTCCTACAAAGCATTGCTGAAGTTCATAAAATGCCTTTCTCAAGTGTCACACTATGGTTTATTTGTTTACCACTTAAGTACATCATCCGACTAGAAATCTAATTTTTCAGTTACTGGTCTTACTTCCTCAGAAGAACTGGACACAGGTCCTATTAGGGATGACAATCCCCCTGTTCGGTTTGCTGGGCTGGTGGCTGGGTTGGTTTCCTGCTGGCTGGAAGAACGTGGAGGTCCCATGCATCAGTGTCTCTCTCTCGTTCCGTTCAGCCGCTCTCCAACCCCAGCCCCAGCCCCAGCCACTTTAGATCATCCGAACAGTCCCAATAAAGATATATGATACAGTGACATTAGGGACACACCTTTTTTATTTATGACATTATGAACACATCAGGCCGTTGTAAATGGTTAATAGCTATGTTCAAATTTACTGTGTATATATGGCAATTTTTGTTCCCTAAAACCAGTAACTCCGAAAGTTTGAACAGATGCTGAAAGCAACAACTGCTACATAATCTTAGATTTTTTTTTATGGTTGATAAAGAGGTTATTTGATACAAACCTGACCTTTTTCTTGTGGCCTTTAGATATATGAATAGACAGGGAAAACATAGCATTGATTGTGTACATATGTATATGACCTACACTGTCATGAATATATAAACTGTTGGTTATTCTTGCAGCTCCAGTTGGGTCATTTGTTATTGTCCACAATGAAGGGCAGAATGAAATTAACGTTACTGTCAAAGGGCTGTCAAATACAAATATTGATAAGCAGTCTCTACATCTTACCAAGGGTACCTTTGGACAGGTATGCTATTTAGTCTGTTATACAACATCTGCATCAGGTTTCCTTGAATACACAGGTATTGCATATTGTAGATGGATTGTGAGAATTACCTGAGTGACCGATCAGACTCAGGCACCTGCATACACATTTCTGGGTCAAATATGGCGAGTCATGTGTTTCAAAGTTGGTTTTACATTTAATTTAGGGCGTTACATAGCTCTATCCGCAGTTAGTGAGACTGGGTAGATATCCTGTGCATCCTGTTAGGGATTGACAAGTCACATCTGACCTCCCAAACTAACCAGTATCCTAGGCCTTTGAGCACATGATTTGGGCCTTCTGCTAGTTGTGGCCAAAGAAACCATACACATCTGGCGCAACTGCATGATTATCATATTTTATGGGCTTAATTGCATGCTTGTCTTAATATAATAATGGCCTTTTTATGTGACCACTCCAGGTTTTCTCTTTGAAATTTTAATATCTGCTCTGTCATTTAGATTTTCTTACCAGCTAATTTTCTGCTCCAATTTGTATCACCAGATAAAAATAAAACATATCAATCTAGATGGATGGAATATTACTTTAAGTGGTGGAAACGAGAACTGCTCTATACATGGCAAGCAGTCGGTAGAGAAACAATCGGTTTTTGATTTGCAACAGCAGCTTCAAATGTTTGCCGACGCATTACGTTTGAATCCAATGTATGGAGCCTCTTTCTTTGTTTTCACTGTTGTTTTGGTGGGCATTGTATGTGTGTGCTGTAAGTTTACAAAAAGAAGAGGCAGCAATGGGGTCCCGTACCAGCAACTTGAGATGGGATCTCAAGCACCGAACTCAGCAGTGGTGGACAACACCACAAGCACCACAGATGGCTGGGAAGACGGCTGGGATGATGACTGGGATGATGAAGAAGCACCAGCAAGACCATCAGATAAAAAACCTACTAGCAGTGTCTCCGCAAATGGTCTGTCTTTGAGATCGCAGACCAATAGCAAAGATGGTTGGGATGTTGATTGGGATGACTAAGCTCCTTAGACAGAGCGTTAAATGTACTTGTGAAGCGAGAGAGATGATACTTCCATCTGAACAACTTGCTGCAAAGAAAGATCCAACTAAACCTGGAATTGAACAGGCTCATGCTTGACAAGGCGACCCATTTCTGTGGAAGGGTGAGGGATTGCCTCTCTTCATACGGTTGTACAATAGTATCCCAGTGTTACTTTTTGTCTGAGTTGATACATGAACCATTAGCGGTACAAATCTGATTTTATTTTCTTGATGTAACACTACAGTGCAGTTTCTTAGTATATGACCAAAACACACATTTATTCGTTGATGGAGGTAATCATTCTTTCACACAGTTCTGAGTTCGGTAATCGTTCACTTGGACTAGTTGGAAGCAGACCTTGCTGAGTTGCCATATCAGATGCATAAGGTAATCGTTCATTTGGACTAATTGGAAACAGACCTTGCTGAGTTGCATATCAGATGCATAATGTGTTTCACGCATGTTTGATACATCTTTGGTATGCGAGTTGTGGTAGTGCTTATCCACGTTGTACTGTCACAGTGTCACTTTAGATTTGGTCAGGAACAGGGACTAGTGGGTGGCCTTTGGACCTTACTGCAGTTCCAATGGTCACCACATCAGCACATGTATTCCTTTTCCTTCTTCGCTTTCTCTGCTTGTTCATTTACCTGTTATGCCAGCTCCCATCCATCTGCATCTTCGCCTTTTCCATTCATGTTATTGATAAGGTCTAGTATGCAAGAGACAGGGTTTGATGCGTGTTGTTTTCCCTTAATTCCAATTGCTCTGTGTGCACCTCTTACGCAGTCTGTTTGTAACAATGGTTCTGATTGGTCTTCTGTCTATATCCACTTTATTTGGACATATCTTTCCCTCAAATATTGTTTTTTAGTTTTGAGCCACTACATGAACTGCTGCTATTCATTATGTTCTAGTGAGCTGCCCCTAGATGTTCTTGTGTTGAAGTCCAGAGTGGCTGATTGTACCAATCATTCATGCAATTATGCTCCGGCCTAGTTCAAGGGCTACTGATTTGGTGCGTAACAGTTCATGTGTAAGTTTGTGATTAGTTTTTTTATGGGACAGGAATAAAGTTCTTACACTGAACCTTCTGGTATTATTTTTTTTCCCTATTCCTGGCTGCTTCTACTTGACCACTTCAGTACTGACCGAAGTTGCAGATGGTCTGCTAAAGGCTGCTGAAAAAAATAGAGAAGTACAACAAATTCTCACAAAAACTAGAAATATAGGATATGCTATCTTTTCTAATAAATTACCTACCTTTGCCATTATAAAAAATAGACTAAACTACCCCCCACCCCCAGCATGTATTTAAATTACAACCTCTGTCATTATAAAGATAATCTAAAGTAATCCCCTAATCTTCATGTAAATTAACCACATATGCCATTACAAAAGTAATGTTAAATAACCCCTAAATTTGTATATAAATTATCCAATGATACCATTATCAAAAGTTAAAGCAACTCTAATTCTGAATCTCAATTATATAATTATAATAAAATATCAAAGTGCACCACATAAGTTTCTAAATTACTTCAGGTAAAAAACGTTTCTAAATTACTATTTCTATCATTATTAGTATATTATTTATGTTATTGTTTTTTATAAACATACTACCCATAATGTCTCGCCATATAATCATTTACGAGGAAAAAGGTAAGAATATCAGTTTTAAAATTGCTCAAATAGGCTCAAGAAAAATGTTCAATTGAATAGATATCAATCAAATGTATGATGCAAAGTAAAAAAAATGTTAGTAACTAAATCTATCATAATTATTACAATTAGATAATAATAAATACGTATATTTAGAGTGCTGTGTTAGAATATTTGATAACTGAGAACGTGAGATGGATGATTATAATTATTATCTATTTCTAACAGGTCTTTATGGGATTATCAAATTGCAAGCTCTACGGTGAAAAAGAGATGTCCAGATCTGGTTGCAACTTCTGCAGCGGAGGCAGCGAAGGACCAACTGGAGTTCTGTTGTGGGATACAGGCATACAGCATGTTGCCGTCAACCAAGCTCCGAGGTCCGGGGGATATTTAACTTTTTACCATCATACTCAACGCCACCTCCTGAGATAGCACCTTTGCAAATGACCATACATCAATACCAGCGGAGACAGAAATTTCATACGTTTTTACCACATTTGCTGACATGGCTTGCCAACACTGGTCCATCTTGGATCCTAGTCAGCACAAGCACGGGAAAAGACACCCTTACCCCTGTCGTCCTATTCACCTCAACATACATTTTTATCACACGTAATTTTCTTTTACCTACTTCCGTCACTTGAAGGTTAATCACCCTCCTGTGCGGCCTACATGTCAGCCTCTCCCTGTGTTCTTCCACCTTCCTCTACTGTTTGTCTTCCTGCTGATGAGGCCACCGCGTCTCCCCCTTCTGTCCGCCCCTGATGCCTCCACCTTCCACGCTAGACCACGCGGAAGCAGCAGCCGCACGCACGCACTCAAGCAGCAGCAGCCACACGCACGCAAGCAAGCAGCAACTCGCATGCGCACGCAACAGCAGCAGCAGCTCGCAACGCCGCACGCACGCACGCACGACACACAGCAGCAGCTCGCAAGGTCGCTTGCACGCACACAGCAGCCCGCAAGGCCACGTGCTCAGTAGCTCGCCGCGCGGCGTGGTGGTGGCACCCCGAGTCTCCGACGATCGAGGAGTACGGACGCGTCGTGCTCCTCGCGGCCTGCTGCGTGAGGGTGGGGATGGCGTACGGAGGGGTCAGAGACAGTGGACGCCGAGGTTGGAGGGGAGGTGGTCGACATCAGCGTTGGTTGGGGGGGGGGCAGCGGCCTCTGTGGAGTCAGGCGTCGATGGGGGAGGAGGGTGGCGGCGGCGGGCGTGAGGGGGAGTCGGGACGGAGGGCGCATCAGAGGGAGGAGGGAGACAGATTCGGCTTGTTCGGGGGAGGGATTATTCGGTGCTTGAGTTGCTCACGGGCAAGGGGTCTTTTCCCGTGCTCGTGCTAAGTAGGAGGTGGGCCAGTGAGTTGGTATGCCATGTCAGCAACGTGATAAAAACGTATGAAATTTTTCTCTCTATTGATATTAATGTATCGTCATTTGCAAGAGTGCTATCTCAGAAGGTGGCGTTGGCTATGATTGTAAAAAATTAAATATCGGCATGGATGGATAGACGGCTCTTTTCTTTCCCTAACCGGCTACCCCACCATCCATTGCTGTCCAGCTTTTCTTGTGGCTGTAGAGCTGAGCAGCTGCCGTTTGTTCAAGCCGGCTCTGCTGGATATCAAAAAAAAAGAAACCCGGCCCTGCTGTTTGCTTGGCTGAAGCTGTGAGTGGGCAAAAGAATTAAGAATCTGGTGGTCTTCTAGTTCGTGTTTTACCACTGGCGACAAGGAAAATATCACAAATTCGGATTGCTTGACACCCAGCAACGCCACTCTCTTGCGAAACTTTTTTTTTTGTAAAAATACTCCCGAAACTTTCATCATGCATTGATGAAATTTGAAGTTCATACGTGTCGTCGTTCGGAGTCTCCAGTTCAGCTCATCGTTCATCCGGCCCTCTCGGCATATGAGGCTTTTGAAAGCTGTACCAGACCACTTTGCAAGCACCTTTTCATTCTCCTTATAGAACCCGCAAATCTGATGGCAATGTCGGCTTCTCCTTCTGCCTAGCCACGCGACTTAATACCGATTAATTTCCCACAAAAAAATACCGATTAATTGATGGAAAACATTAAGTCTCGTGTGGAGTATAAACTAAAAAAATATGTATAAGCGCTTGCTTAAAATGCAACATCGAACAAGATTAGAGACAACTCGGTTGGATCATGTTTGTGCCTAGTTGTAGATAGGCTTTGAGGAAGATTAGAAATCACTACCCATTGCTTAAAGCATTACATTTTTCAATTTCCATTATAATACCAACAGTTCTGGTGTCAAGAGCGGGTTTCTATGCCCATTGTTTTGGCGAGTATAACCACAACCGGTATTTCACTCCGAAAACTGACATATCGACCCTCTCCGATCCTCGTGGAGACGTGGTCCCAAAAACGCGAGGCATGCTTGGGTTTGTAGATTTACGTTATGCCAGTTGTTTTGATCTTGAAACGTTAAAAAATCTTATAAAAATAGTGTATTCATACTTGTTTAAAATGTGAAGCCTCAAGCTAGAATAGAAACTCTTCTTCTCATTGGTTAATGTATATCAATTGGTTTCCTATTCCCGTCACAGAACCAGAAAAATCCTGGTATGCAAGGACTGATATAGCAACACATCAACACAAACACAGAGCATCCGCAATTTTCCTCTATGACCCATCAAGTCGATGAACGAGCTCGAACATTTTTATGATTTCGGTGCTTCTCCGTTTCCGCGGCCCGGCGGCAACCGCGGCGCCGGCGACCCCTGCCGATTGCCGGAAGCCCGTTTGGATCGATCGATCCATGCATCCGTAAACAACTTCGCTAATGTTCAAAAAGAATAAACAACTTTGCTCCCTAGTCTATGGAAAGATGCATGCACATGGAGATATAGATTTCGGTCACGCCCAGTTGTTTTCGTTTTGAAAAATGCTAAAAAAATCTTGGCTAGTCTTGAAAAATAAAATAATCCCGTATCTCTTGCCTGACAACCTCGAGCCAAACGGTGGGCCCACTGCCCAGAGGAGCATTGATTGCGAGCAGTTTCCCACTCCCCCACCTCCCGAAACCAGCAACCCGGCAGCAAGGACGACAGCAGGCAACACTGCATCTGCGCCGCGAACCGCCGCTCCAGTCCAAACAATGGATGCACGTCTCCCATGATCCCGCCGCCTGCTGCCCCCTCCCCCTCTTCCTCCTCCTCCGCCGCGGCAATGGCGGCCGCCTCCCGCCTCCCGCTCCTCGTCCTCCCCGTCCTGGCCCTCCTCGCCGCGGCGGCCGGGGCGGCCGCCGCCGCCACCGTGAGCGACGACGTGCTCGCGCTGGTCGTCCTCAAGTCGGGCCTCTCCGACCCGGCGGGCCGCCTCGCGCCCTGGTCCGAGGACGCCGACCGCGCCTGCACCTGGCCGGGGGTCACCTGCGACACGCGCACGGGCCGCGTCGCCGCGCTCGAGCTCCCCGCGGCGTCGCTCGCCGGGCGCCTCCCGCGGTCCGCGCTGCTCCGCCTCGACGCGCTCCTCTCGCTCTCGCTCCCGGGGAACCGCCTCTCCGGCCCGCTCCCCGACGCGCTGCCCCCGCGCCTCCGCGCCCTCGACCTCTCCGGGAACGCGATCTCGGGCGGCATCCCCGCCTCGCTCGCGTCCGTCGAGTCGCTCGTCTCGCTCAACCTCTCCCGCAACGGGCTCACCGGCCCCATCCCCGACGGCATCTGGTCGCTGCCGTCGCTCAGGTCGGTGGACCTCTCCGGGAACATGCTCTCCGGGAGCGTGCCCGGCGGGTTCCCGCGGCGCAGCTCGCTGCGAGTGGTGGACCTCAGCCGCAACCTCCTCGAAGGGGAGATACCGGCGGATGTCGGCGAGGCCGGGCTGCTTAAGTTGCTTGACCTCGGCCACAACTCGTTCACCGGCGGGCTCCCGGAATCTCTGCGTGGGCTGTCCGGGCTGAGTTCTCTCGGCGCTGCTGGCAATGCCCTATCAGGAGAGCTCCCGGCGTGGATTGGGGAGGTGGGGGCGCTGGAGACGCTGGATTTGTCTGGCAATCACTTCGTCGGCGAAATCCCGGTCGCCATTTCGGGCTGCAAGAACTTAGTCGAGGTTGACCTCAGCCGGAACATGCTCACAGGGGAGCTCCGTTGGTGGGTGTTCGGTCTGCCACTGCAGCGCGCCTCGTTCGCCGGCAATGCACTGTCAGGGTGGATCAAGGTTCCCAGTGATGCTGCTGTGGCCCTGGAAGCACTGGACCTGTCAAGCAATGCGTTCACCGGTGCGATCCCGCCTGAGATTGCAACCTTTGCAAGATTGAAGTACCTGAACTTGTCCTCGAATTCCATGTCGGAGCACCTTCCTGCCAGCATTGGACAGATGTCGCTGCTTGAGGTGCTGGATGTGAGTGCGAACAAGCTGGACGGGGGTGTACCACCGGAGATTGGAGGTGCGGTGGCGCTTCGGGAGCTACTGATGGGGAGGAATTCATTTACTGGAGGCATTCCAGTGCAGATTGGCACATGCAATTCCTTGATTGCTTTGTAAGTGATCTTTCTCGCCGTGCCTGTGCATACATGTTTATTGCTTGACTGGATGACAACTAGCTTCCTTTTATTCTCGTGTTAGTTTTTACTGATTCTCTGCTGCCTAGGTTGTAGATATCATTTAGAAAGCGATAGGTATGTCTTACTTGCTGTTGCTGTTTGGAAGCACTAAACTGAAAAAATGGGTGACATCTTTGTCTTGCTGCTTTGCTTGTATACCACTGTCTTGGTCCATGTTTCTCTTGCTAAAGAACATGAGTCAAATCCCTTACGAATACTGTTTCTGATTAAAAAATTGTACTCACTCAATTTTTAAATGTATGAAGATTAGGACAAACTAATTAGTTAAAAAACGAAGCTATTAGCTTGTCCATAACGTCATATATTTTAAAACAGAGGGAGCATTACAACAAACAAGGTACAAGCACGCAGCACGGCTTTTGGCTATTACTATGCTAAATCAGGTGGTGGGAATGTAATTCTTTTCTTTTTTTTATTTGCAGGGATCTATCAGACAACAAACTTACAGGACCAATTCCTATGTCCATGGGGAATCTAACTAGTCTTCAGACAGTTAATCTCTCAGAGAACATGCTGAATGGAACCCTGCCGATGGAACTCTCTAACCTTGTCAACCTCCGCGTCTTCAATGTCTCTCACAATTTACTATCAGGGGTCCTCCCGATCAGCCGTTTTTTTGACAGCATCCCTTATTCTTTCATCTCCGACAACGCCGGCCTTTGCAGCTCACAGAAGAACAGTTCTTGCAATGGTGTCATGCCAAAGCCAATTGTTTTCAACCCTAACTCATCATCGGACCCCTTGTCAGATGCTGCACCAAGTTACCCTGGTAACCAGCACCAGAAGAAGATGATACTGAGCATTTCCACGCTCATCGCCATTGTGGGCGGAGCAGTCATTGTCATAGGTGTGGTCACCATCACGGCGCTCAACCGCCGTGCCCGTGCAACAGCTTCCCGCTCTGCGATTCCCACTGCATTGTCAGATGATTACCATAGCCAGTCAGCTGAATCTCCAGAAAATGAGGCCAAGTCCGGGAAGCTTGTCATGTTCGGCAGAGGCAGTTCGGATTTCAGCACTGATGGGCATGCATTGCTGAACAAGGATTGTGAACTTGGGCGTGGAGGCTTTGGTACTGTTTACAAGGCAGTGCTCAGAGATGGACAGCCAGTGGCCATAAAGAAGCTGACAGTTTCAAGTTTGGTAAAATCAGAGGATGAATTCAAGCAGCATGTCAAGCTTCTAGGCAAGGTGCGGCACCATAACATTGTTACCCTCAGGGGCTTCTACTGGACTTCCTCACTGCAACTCCTTATATACGAATTCATGCCTGCTGGGAGCTTGCACCAGCACCTACACGAGTGCTCAGAAGAGAGCTCGCTTTCATGGATGGAGAGGTTTGACATAATCATCGGTGTGGCCCGTGCACTTGTTTATTTGCACCGCCATGGTATAATCCACTTCAATCTGAAGTCCAGTAATGTCCTGCTAGACACAAATGGCGAGCCGAGGGTCGGTGACTATGGTCTTGTGAATCTGCTGCCAATGCTGGACCGCTACGTGCTGAGCAGCAAGATCCAGAGCGCTCTGGGGTACATGGCCCCGGAGTTCACCTGCAGAACGGTCAACGTCACAGAGAAGTGTGATGTGTACAGCTTTGGAGTGCTGATCCTTGAGATTTTGACAGGCAGGAGGCCTGTTGAGTACTTGGAAGACGACGTCGTGGTGCTTTCCGATCTGGTCAGAGGCGCAGCTGAAGAAGACAGGCTGGAGGACTGCATGGATCCACGGCTATCAGGCGAGCTCTCGATGGACGAGGCCACACTGATCATCAAGCTGGGGCTGGTTTGCACGTCGCAGGTGCCTTCCCAACGGCCGGACATGGCTGAGGTGATCGGTATGCTTGAGATGGTGAGGAGTCCGCAGGGTACCCCAGAGGATGATCTGGTTTGAGATCTACCCGAGTATTTATTAGGTTTTTTCTCGTGTCTCCTTTCCTTCTGAATTGGTTTTTGGGTAGAGGTAGATACATGATGTTGAGAGGGGGAAAGTGCGGTCAGAAAGTATGTTAGGACTTGACTGGTGCTTAGCTTGTTTGCAGTATTTAGGGATGTAAAGCTGTTGCTTCTCTTTTACTAGATTATTGGTCCCATTGCGCTTAAGAATTTGTGGCTCGTGTGAGTGTTGCTGCAACTTGACATGCTGCCAAAAAAGAAAAGTTGTTCCTACATCAGCTCCGAGCTGTTTAATGCTGTTCTTGTCTCATTCGTTTAATCCTTCGATTATGTTCTACGTAAGTTCTTCCTTTCTGGTGCTAGTTTTCCGAACTCCCTGACACTTCACATCTCGCCCTGGTATGAGATGTGCCAGGGCAGACATGTTGTATAATGCTAGGCCATGTTCAGATTCCCAACTATTCACTATTCATTCCAACTTTTCACTATTCATTCTAACTTTTCACTATTCCTTCCTCACAAAACACGTTTCCCAGCGAATGCTACAGTGTTTTTCTTATGCTACAGTGTTTTTTCCTACAATCTAAACACACCCCTAGGCGAAAATACCCCATGCGATCTTTCTCGAACGTGGTGTCGCCTCAGTCGATGTCGTCCTAGGGTTGCCACTGGATACCTGTAATCCATACCCATATCCACACCAATCACAAACGGGGAGGGTACGGGCGCACCCATCCGAAACGGGTAGGGGATGGATATACCCATATGTAAGAGGGTATTATTAGTTGTTCCTCCCCGCTATCTGGCAGACTCGGACTTGGCATCTTGCGAGGCTTCCGTGCACGCCGCCGCCGGCGAGCCCGAGGTCTCCACCACCGCCGAGGTCTTCGCGGCGGCACCAGTGGCGGCGGTCCCGCTCGCCGGAGAAACGGCTGCCGCCGACGCGGGGAAGCAACAGACCTGGCAACGTCGCGGGGTACGGGAGGAGGAGCAGATGCTACAGAGTCGCCAGGCGGTGGACGTGCAGCTGTGCATGGCGTCCTCCGGGTGCGCGTCGTGAGGGGCAGCCTGACGCGCCGGCGGACGGCTCGTGGTGAGTGAAGCGCATCTCTTCCTTCCTTCGACTTGCCTTTCTTTGCCTCCCTTTCTGATTCGATTCTTCCAATTCCCGTCAGGATTTGAGTGAATGGTCGGCATTTGTTTGTCTTGGATGCACACAGCAAGCCTCTCCGATGGCTTCCTTGGTCGATTTCGCATCCGATCTGTTATCTGACCAGTTGTGTTTAAGCTTTGCGGGACGCCCAGCAGCACTGAGGACAAGCTCGCGCGATGCCCGCCGACGCGGAGGACAAGCTCGTCAGCATGCTCCGCCTCCTCTGCCGCGGCTTACTATCCGCTCTGCCTCCACCGGCGCCGACGAGCTCCTTCGCACGCCCGGCGACCGCGTCACGAGCTCCGAGCCTCTGACGGCCGAGCAGCATCTGCTTCGCCCCCGGCAACCGCGCCACGAGCTCCGACGGTCACGCAGCCTCTGCTCCTTATGCCCCGACGACGCGCGGTGAACTTCGGCGGCCGCGCATGCCCTGCTCCGCTTGCCCAGTTGCCCTCCTCCGCCATTCCGCCCCCGTTATCCATAATCACTTATTATTACCCGTATCCATTGGGTATGGATAATTAGTATTTTGTTTAGATACGGGGAGGGTACGGATTGGGGAAAGAAGTTCTGGATGTGGGTAGGAGACAGCATGGGTATGCCCAAACGTTACCCAACGGCAACGCTAGTGTCGTCCGTTGCCGAATGCCGAGTCGTCGTACTCAATGAAGAAAAGGTGAGCGCACTTGTGCCCGCGGACGAACTTCTCATCGCAATTGAAGCACAGTCCCTGCCTGCGACGTTCGGTCATCTCCGCAGGAGTTAACCGACGGATTGGACAAGTGGGCGCTGGCTCTGGCGGAGCTCCAGTGGTCGGTGAGGGGCGTGGAGGAGAGGAGGGCTGGAATGAATCCGAAACGAACTGGATGGGAAGGGAGCTGCTCGTATGCCCGTGCCAGATTGCAGGCGTGTTCCAAGCAGGGTTTTTCTTACCACGGTTTTAGCGGTTCCCAAACCTAAAAAACCGGTCCGGCTAACCGTGAAACCGGCCGGCTAACCGGTAGTAGCGGTTTGCTAGGCTCGGTTTAGGAGCGGTAACCGGGGTTTTTTTGCAACCGGGCCGAATCGGTTTGGTCGGGAACCGGTCAAACCGGACCGGTTCCCGACTGTTTGGTTAACCCTGGTTCCAAGTCGCGCGGATCCTGTGGAGTTCCACGCCACGTCCACCCGATGTCTTCGGTGAGGCCGGAGGGGTGAACAACTCCTGCTCTTGGCGATCCGTCAATGGGCTGGGTCAGCGCGACTGAGCAGAGTGAGGAACCTGCTTTCGTACTCCGCCACCGAACCCGTTTGCCTAATTCAAAACATTTCTCCTAAAAAGCACTATTCATATCATCCCTCTCACTCACATAATAGTATTCATCTAATAGTACGACATTCTATCTTATCAATCCAGTCTTTTCTCCACTAATCACCGAGACTGGAAAAAAAGAAATGCCCTACATTTCATATATTTATCTTGCGCAAATCCATTTGGCATTGGGTCTATCTTGATGTTTATATGCATATAATATCCATCACCATCATTTCTTCAAGATACTTGATATTCATCAACACATGTTCTTTGCATTTTACCAATATGCTTGATGTCGCCACCACATTATTTCCATCTTCTCACTTGATGACACTCATCAACACATAATAGACATATTATTTCTATTCTTCAAAGAAATGTAAAGTCCTTCACCATATGAAGTATATCATTTGATTTGACTCCATATATTCCTTCATTCTTCGTATAATTGACACGTATTACTCATAGCTTCATATGGCCTCTTATGGTCCATCGGCGCTAAGCCTTTACTCGCTCTTCACTATTGCCTTGGTTCAACGGCGCCAAGCCCTTTGCTTGCCCTTCACCCTTGCATGGTCCATCGCAGCCGAGCCTAGCTTACCCATCACCGTCTTACCATACAAAACCACTTTATATCACGCATCATCAATATATTCATTTTCTCATTTTGATCATCATGTTGATCATCAACTCAACATATTCTTCCTTTTGATCTTCATCAACTCGTGAAGTTCATTTCTCATGTTCTTCCAACATAGTTGTTGATCACCAACTTATCAAGTTCTTCCTCTTGATGATCTTCATCAACTCATGATGTTTATTTCATTCACATCCTCAAATTATTGATCCTCAACGAATGAAGTATCAACATTTTCATCTTGATGTTGGAACTAAACCTACCACACAGTCTCATGGAAATAGTTAGCCCCGCACATCCGGTTGTCATTAATCACCAAAACTCACCATAACACAATGCTAGGGGTCTAGATCCTTCAGTGGAGCACCTCGCGGAGGAACCGTTGCGCGGGCGCGGCGAACCCCCCGATGGTGGAATGCGAGGAAGCTCACCACGTACCCCTTTGGCGGGGAGGGGATCCTCTCGCCCGCTCGCGGAGCCCGCCACTACATCTCAGTGGTGCGGTCAGGAAGGAGCCCTCGCGAGACAAGGGCCTCCAAGTGCGCATCCGTCACGACGAAGCGCTCCCATGGACGCAAGGCAGAAGACGAGGAGGAACACGACATCTTGAACAAGACGGAGACCACGGCTTCTGGCGGACGAGGCAAAGCTCGGAGCACCGGCGGCGGCGGTGGTGAGCAAGGTGCAGAGTAACGAGCGCGCGAGAAAAGAGGTGAGCAGCGTGGGAAATGGGACGTAATTGAAGACGTGACGCCTCCCCCTCCCTCTTCAGTCTTCATATTTATATAGCGTAGGGATTAGGTCAGGGGAGCGCACGCAAATGGCGCACGAACTCCCGGCAGGAGCCGTCGATCTAGCATCCAACAGACCGGAGCACCCGACGGATGGCCTTCCCAGCTGCAGACGAGAGCATTCATTGCCCTTCCCATCGACAAGACTGGGCGCTCCCGTCAGCGGCAGCGCCGTGTCAGGTAACCTCTTCACCCAGTCAAATCAAACTAAAGGGCGCAAGTCCCGCCTAGCTCGTTCGTCCAAGCGCAGGTCAAAAGATTCTCCGCCCATGACCGCACCGTTCGCGGAGGATACGAAATGGGCCACGACGCCCACAACGGCTCGCTAATGGGCCGCTGGGTTCGAAGGCCGGCCCGCGAAGGGTGCGAACGACCGCCTCAATTTATGTAATAAGCGAGGGGGGGGGGGTCTGATCGAAGGCCCCACGCCTGAGTCCCGAGGCACTGAAGTGTGGGTAAATTGCTCAAGGTAAATTGCTTATAAGTAACTGAGTGAAAGAAATAACTGAAGACACAAGCAATTTTTTCCGTGGTGCCGATGACTTGCTGGTCACCCCTTATCCACGTTGAGGTGGATTCAAAGCTTCCAATTGCTCCTCTACCAAGAATTCACTTGGTGTATGAGCCAATCACGGAATCAATGAACCTCTCCAAACCTCTTTTCACTAGAAATGCTTTTCACCACTCCGGTGAGGCAACGCTCAAGAACCTCTTCACAAGAATGAATCAAGGGCTTCTTCCCAACTTCTTGAAGAGCTCAATGAAAACCGCAACTCCAAGCCGTCTAGGACTAACAAGCCAATCAGTTTATTTGAAGAATTCCTAGTGCCCCAAAGCTCAAATCTTGAATGCAAAGCACTAGATGCCTCTCAATCTCACCAAAAATCTAGTCTCAAGACATGTGAGTGAGAGGGAGAGAGTGGACAGTTCAAATGTGTTTCTCAAGTGAGTAGAATGGCCAAGAGAAGCTCCACACATTGGCCACCCTTCTATTTATAGAGGGGGACCCCAAATCCAACCGTTATGTTTGAAATTCGTGTTTTCTGCGAGCTCGCGGACCGTCCGCCCTTATAGAACCGGATGGTGTGCCGTTGTGAAGCAACGGCTACATGTCCCATCAATGCGTGTCAGACTTGACCATTTTTCAAAAACCGGACGGTCTGCACAAGGACCGGACCATCTGCCATTCAAACACAAATTACACAAAATGGTCAGCCGATCGGACAACTTCGAAAATTAGCCGACAGACCGTATGGTCACTTGGGCTGGACCGTCCGCCGTTACGATAAAAACCACTAGAAAGGACCGCACCTCTGTTCAAATTGAAACTCAACGCCGGACCGTCCGCCTCGGCTGGCCGGACAGTCCGCCGTTGACGATAAAATCCACCAGAGAGCTCCACGCCTCTATTTAAACTTTAAGTCAGACGCGGACCGCCCACCATGCATTTTTGCAGGATTTTTTGAACTAGCGAATGACTCTCATCCTATATGCATGCAACACAAGTATTTGAGCAATGTGGCACTATTGACTCATCAAGCAAATATAAATTGACCCCTCATAGTATGGCTATCTAGCCTATAAATTTGGTCAATTCACTTCTCTAATCACCACTTGACCGGCAAAATAGAAAACCTATCTTATATCTTTGCCTTGAGTATTCCATCACTTCTTATCAATTTGCATAACGGAAGCATACAAACTCTCTTCTTTCCAATAGACCTTGTAACACCATCTTCGTGGCTTTTCATAGCGCATACTTGTAACGAACCTTAATTCATATGCTCAATGAAATTGTTACTATACAAGATGTTGTCACTAATTACCAAAACACTAAACTAGGGGCCTAGATACTTTCAAATCCTCTGCGTCGGCCCACAAGAAATACGAGATGGGCCACGACACCCACGTAGGCCCAACAAGGGTCACAAGGTTCTAAGGCCGGCCCGCAAAGGGTGCGAATGGTCACCTTGATCCAGACAAGAGTGAGGGGTGGGGACCAATCGAACGGCATGGCTGACAACTTAAAAAAGCCACGAACCCCACATCTGAGTCTTGAGGCACTGTAGTGCGGGTCGGACCCCGGTTTAGCATGGTAGCAAGGCAACGAGACCTCATGCTCCATCGAACAGATGCGGGAACCAAAAAGGGTCCAACTCTTCGGGATTTACAAGGTCGGGCGCGTATGCCCTCCACCGACCCCTCGAGAAGGGGTTGGGGCCTCGCTCAGACCACCCGACAGCAGCTCGATGGGCACCGCGGTGTGGCCACCGAAGCATCCCACGGTTGTGCCCACATCACCGGATCCACAAAGGGTCGGCAGCTAATGCCCAGACATGGAAAGCGCCCCCCAATTCTACCCCCTCGAAGAACGAAAGGGACCTGGCAAACGAGTTTCCCACTCCTTCACAAGGTCGGGGGCTACTATGGGAGACATGCATTAGGGGGGCCGACAGTAACGGTGCCTGTTGATGGCGCCGTCTCGAATAGACCTCGAGGAGAGGCGAACTTGCCAAGACAAGCCCGGGAGTCATGCTCCTCCGTCCCGCCCGACCCTAGGTTCATGTATCATAGACAGTCGACACGGAGGGCAGGTGTCTCCGTCCTGCCCGACCTCGGGCATCCCTGCCGTGGGAGTCCAACCCTAGGGGAGGCGTCTCCGCCTCGCCCGACCCCCAGGGCGAGAGTCTAGACCGAATGGGACGATTCTGGGCCGAGGGGCATACGATGGGTCGAGGGCCCGACCCAAGAAGAGAGGAGGTGTGCGGGCGACGCACCATGTGATGTGCTGCCCGACAGACCGGTCAGGCATGACCGAGTGGAAAAGATGCGCACCTGCACAGCGCACAGGAATATGGCCGGAAGGAAGCATCTGTGAAGCTGCCTAGAGGCCAGACGGGGACACGCAGCAACCAGCGTGAGGGTCGCCAAGAACCACCTACAGACAAAACTGTAACAACCCGACGACAAAGGTTCCTAGGGGTAGTCTAGTAATAACACCTATACAAATGACCTCCCCTTCACCTATAAAAGGGGAGGCAGCTCTCCTGCGTGAGAGATCAGATCTTTGGAACGCTCAGTCCCCTACACGCATACTTCTCCACGGCTTGAATCAACCTTCGTCACTAAGAGAGCAATACAATCCGTGGCCCCAAACTGGACGTAGGGATTCTTCCTAAACCAGTACAAACCCTACGTGTTGCGTCTCTTGAACCATTCTCCACCTTGACGTGCATGCTCCGTGATCGACACTCGTTGACGTGAGGTACCCCCATACCACCCGTCAACATTGACGAAGAGTGGACAGTCGAGGGCACGAAGGTCGGTGGCAGCAGTGACGGTGGATGGAGGCACGTGGGCGGAGGCTGACGCGACGACGCCATGGATCTCTCGCGACTTGTGAGTTGGTACTCGCCTTCTCAGGGTTGGAACTCAAGACACAGGGTGCGACGACAGCATGTTGGGGGTCGGGGACTGGGGGAGGGGAGGCCAAGATAGAAGGGTTACCCTAGTTTGGTCCACCTATTAGTTAACGAATTTCACGGGTTTATAGACACCGATATCAATTTTCTATGCCTGTTAACAAAGCTAGATACATATCCACTCCCATCGGGTTTTCTCCCGTGGATACTTCATGCCTGTTACCATCCCAGTAATAGTCCAAAGGTATAAACTGTTAAGATTACATTCAATGGTGTGATCAATTAATCATTAATCGTAGATTAGTTAAGTGTATTAGGTAGTTAATCTCGTCATTTGTAGCACCCATTCGGAAGGGGCGTGTCCCTCCTGAGGGGTTACATCCCTTCCGAATATGCATGAATCATACCCTTTCGTGGGGTATAAATATGTAATCCCTTACTTAAATCAATACAACAGAGAATCAATTCATCCATTTTATTTCGGAAAAAATCCATTTTGGGCCATCCAACTCTTGCCTCAGTTTGGTTTTGGCTTTTGAACTCCAAAACCAGGTATCTTTGGTCATCCAACTATCAAAACCGTTCAAATGTGGCCATCGGGCTGTTTTGATGAGTGGTTCTAACTTTTTTATCTATAATTTAGTCCTTAGATTTTAAAATGATTATTACTTTTTTCTCGTGCTTCCGATTTAGATGATTCTTGTGGTCACATGTTTTTAATGGTGAGCACTATATTTTAAAATGATCTTCATACTATTTTATCACTATTTGTTATATTATTTTTTGTCGTTGTGTAGAAACAACAATATAAGAAAAGTAAAACAAACAATTATAAAATAATATAATCAACATTTTAAAAGATAAAGTTTATTGTTACGAATGCATGACCACTAAAATCACTTAAATTAGAGATAGAAGAAAAAACAATAATCATTTTAAGATCCAAGGAGTAAAAAGACTAATTTAGTGTCTTTTAGTCCTTGGATGTTAAAATGATTACTATTTTTTTCTTGCATCTCCGATTTAAGTGATTCTAGTGGTCATGGGTTCGTAACAATGAGCCTTATGTTTTAAAATGTTGACTATATTATTTTACAATTATTTGTTTAATTTTTCTTATATTATTTTTTGTCATTGTGTAGAAAAAATGTGACAAAATAATATAAAGATCATTTCAAAGGATAATGCTTGTCGTTAGGAACATGTGGCCGCAAGAATCACCTAAATCGGAGGTACGAGAAAAAAATAATAATCATTTTAAGATCTAAGGACTAAATTGTAAATAAAAAAGTTAAAACCACTCATCAAAACAGTCCGATGGCCAAATTTGAATGGTTTTGATAGTTGGATAGCCAAAGATACTCGGTTTTGGAGTTCGATGGCCAAAACCAAACTGAGGTAATAATTGGATGGCCAAAAATAGACTTTTTACTTTTATTTCTTCCATTCTCCTATTCTAAACATGTTATAAGCACTGCTTGGCTTCCACTGAGATCGATTGAGAAGAAAGAAAACGCAGGCCACGCGATTCTGCAAGTTTGACACAGACCTCGCAAGAATTTTGAGTTCACTCCGACGTCGCACAAATTTGAAGAATGAGAGGCCGCAGACCTTGCACCCTTCCCGCACCACGCTATGAACGAGAGAACGGCGACATCAGAACAGCGATGATGGCAAGTCGGCAACACCGGCGATCTGCACCATCCATCTGAAGAGAGCCAGTATTGAAAATGTTGAGAATATGCAATGCATACTTGGAGCATTCTAGAAGGTTGTGGAAGATACGAGAACTTTGCCATGCATGGGAACAAGGCAAAGTGAGAAGCTTCTAGAATATTTGAGATGACAAAGAAAGAAGAGTGTGGAAGGTAGATATTTAGGTAACCATACTTCATGGTTAAGTGTGGAAGGTTCTAGAGTCTAGATATTTTTGATAGGTTACAAATATCGAGAAGTGGATAAAGATGAGAATATTCTAGAGTTAGATATTTGTAAGGAAAAGTATAGAAGGTGGACACATAGCATCTTTAGGTGAGCCATGGTCTCCTATAAATAGGGGTGCCCTCCACCCCCCCATAGAAGCCATCACATAGGAGCCATGACATGGAGTGACATAGAGTCATAGGTGAAGACATGTATGTGTCATGGTAGGGTAGCCACATAAAGAATAGTCCTCTCGTGTTGTATCGAGTTGATGTGTGACTAAAGTTTGAGTTCCTTTGTAGGGAGTTGGTCTCCCATATTGGTGTTTGGTGGAGGTGTCCACATAGTGAGTAGTGTGGGTAAGGGTCCACAGAAGGGATCGGTGTTAAGGTGAGGGGCACCGATTTCTCAACAGAAAAGCAAGTTAAGACCATACCATCTAAGGGTGAGTTTAGATTGGGAGAAAAAACACTGTAGATCCAGAAAAACACTGTAGGTCGTGCTGGGAAGCGTGTTCTGTGAGTGGGAGAGATTGGATGAATAGGGAAAATTTGGATGAATAGTGTTTTTTGGGAGAAGTTAGGTGAACTAAACTCACCCTAAATAGAGCCAAAGAGCATTCAATGCTACATTGGGAGTTGGGACCGATAGCAACTAATTATCCTACATTCGTTTTAGTTTTATATCATATCAAACTTCTTCTGATCCACCCTTTTAATAGCAGTTAGCACAAAACTAAGACGACAAACAACCTAAAATGGAACATCAAAACCTATAATTTAGAGAACAGTGACTAGGTAGTGTCAAACGATAAACTATGCACCGCTTCTCATAAATTAAAAGCTTATACGTCTCCAACTATAACCACTCAATTTAACATCCAACTGCTTCGGTACCAAGTTTGATAAAAGTTTGTCAAATAAGTTCTGCACACTAGAAGTCAGGCTCCGGGCATTTCCAAGATTCTAATTACAATCACCAGTGCCTAATGAAGAGCTCCAAAGCAATACCACCGCTACACATTGTCACTCTTGTCCCTCTGGTAGCAAAGCAACAGAAGTTGAACAACTATACACAAGGTTAGACTGAAAGGAACGAGCTGAAAAGTGTAGTTGATACCTAGTCCTCAAGGAAAAACTACTGACCCTAACGAAGAATTAGCATGCAGCCTCGAAGAAAAGAACTAGTGGTTGCATCCGACAGTCTTTACACGCTGTCGTCACTTCATCCCAATAGCCAATGGCCTGATAACAAAGAAACAAAACAGAGTGTGCAAAACAGGAAAGGGGCATCCATTAGTCAAAAGGCTAGGAATCAATCCGAGTCTTTTGTCATCCCTATCATGAATAAATTAGTTTACGGCCCGGAATAAATCCTGACCTATTCTGTCTATCACAAATTTATTGTTATATCTATGCCTTAGGAATCATTTTAGCCGGGAACAATTCCAATGGAACCGAACAAACCCTTACAAAGGTCATCTGTTTACCTCAAAATTTTCATCATTGTACAGGAACCAGACTCCGTCCTCATAAGCAAAACATGACCAGTCCATCCTGCAGGTGCCAAAATTTAGATACTTCTCAACTGACAAATGACCAAACACTTTGTGTGCAAGATCAGGCAATACAGTGAAACGCCATCTTATACTAGCATAGAAATGTACTGGCAATACGGTGAAAGGCCATCTTATACTAACACAAAAATATATTGTGCTTCTTGTATATCCATAATACCTCAAAAAGCACGAAACAAATTGCTGAAGTGATTGCCGTGGGGGATTTTGCTTACCAGGTATCATATCGACATCTCGAGTCACCATCGACCCTTCTATTATTGTGGTTGGTGGTGTGAGGATGGTCGTGTAATGGGGCGGATCAGCAGACGCACTAGGAGTTTGTGAGGTCGCATGCATTGTCGCTGGGGGAGGGACTCGTCGGATCCATGGCTCCTGCTAGATTGTTGGACAACACGCCCGCCAAATCGCCTGCATCGAGCTTTGCTTCAACCTATGCACGTAGAAATTAAAAAGAAAACATGCATGCCACCATGCAGCACGATTAATTCAAGTTACGGTGAATAATTCCAAGAGATCAGCTAGCGCTAGCGCTCACGCACCCGGATCAACTTGGTCGACTCCTCGACGTAGGAGACGACGGCCCTGTTGGCGGCCACGGTGGAGTTGGCGATCGAGAGCAGCAGGTTGGCGTGCACGGCCAGCGCGGTCAACATCAGCGCCACGACACTACAAAAATTTGACATTGATGCAATGCCCTAAAAATGTTGCGATATGAGTATTTTCGTTGCAATACTGAGACATTGCAACCAAATTGGGTCGTTGGGAGGCGTTGCAAGTACCTCCGGTGCAATAGCATATCACAACGCCTACGTGAAGCATTGCTATATATGTGCACTGATGCAACGTTATGAGGCGTGGCAATACATTGTTAACGCAAAGGCCATTTGGCGTTGCATGAATATTAGTAATTGCAACCACGCATGATGGTTGTAGACTATCATTATCGCAACACTTGGATCTAGTAGAGATAACGTCTCGCGTGTTGCTACAAGTGTAAAAGATGTCGCAACCAGGCATGTGTCGTGGCTATATGTCGTGATGATATCACATCGCAAGTACAGTTGCGTCGTGGCTATATGCGGGTATGTTATCACAACATAGAAAGCGCCATCGCTATATGCTAAGATGATATCGCATCAACAGTACAGTCGTATCATGGCTATATGCGGGTAGGGCATCGCAACATAGAAGGCGACGTCGTTTTATGTCGAGATGATATCGCTTGACAATACAGTAGCATCGTGGCAGTAACATTTCATAAAACAAATGCTAAATAAACCAAATGATTGAATTAATATATTTTCAATTGAACATACAAAATATATACATGCCCATTTAGACAAAACATGCCAATGTTGTTGTGACTATGCCTAGAATAACAGACTAAACTAAATTTGTAGGAGAAATCATCATCCAGATCAGACTTTTATGGCTAATCTACAAAGATAGCTTCTTCTTGACTAGGATAGCAAACTGCTGGACCGCTTTATTGTTTTGTTACTGCAGACGAAGAAACAATAAAGTTTAAGCAAACCGATGTTTCAAGCACGAGCTCAAGTTTTGCATCCTTCTCGGTTTTTAATTGGAGACCTGCACATGATATAGGCATATAGCACATATGGTGAGTACAGATGTGGCATTACAACTAGTATCATCATATTTGGCAATGTCCCGACTTGCATTAATAGAAGTACTAAATACAAATGAAAAGTTAGTCTAAACAGACCAATTTTATATATGAAGCACGAGTTCCAGTTGCAATTTTTAGGATCCATAGCCACCGTGAACTAGGCAAAACTGACAGATAAAAAATGTATGACCCAAATAGTCCAAGGAATCAGTGTTGCAATTGTTTCACATGAAAGAACTCAGAGGTGCGGAAGGAATATGGTGGAACGTCGCACCTTCTCCGTGCGTCGGCTTCATGTTAATATAGGCGAGAAACTTCCTCTCACGGGGGAATTACACAAGTCACGGTTAGTTGGGATTGATACCTATCTTAGGGTACAAGACATTATCTATTGTTACAACAACCAACCAAAAACTACAGATAGATCAATCCCAATCTCAACTGAATACACAAAGATTTACATCAAGACTTATCTTGCTAACTACTTCTAACAGCCCCTCTCAATCACAGCCGACATAGGTTGAGATTATGCTTGAAGTCTTCCAATTTCTTGACAGTAAGAGCTTTTGTAAATCCATCTGCCACCTGATCTCCTGTTGGTATATAATCAATAATAAGCAGCTTCTGATTTACTCGCTCTCTAACAAAATGATAATCCACCTCAATATGTTTTGTTCTAGCATGAAAAATTGGATTAGCAGATAATTACTTAGCTCCTATATTATCACACCATAACTTTGCTGCTGCTGGACAAGGAACACCAATCTCCTTCAACAATGTCTGTATCCACATAATCTCAGCAGTTGCATTAGCTACAGCTTTATACTCTGCTTCTGTGCTTGACCTTGAAACTGTCTGTTGTTTCCGAGCACTCCATGAGATTAAGTTAGAACCAAGAAACACTGCAAATCCTCCTGTAGATCTCCTATCATCTAGAGACCCAGCCCAATCTGCATCAGAAAATCCACTAACAAGCAATGACATAGACTTACCAATTTTCAGTCCTATTTTTGTTGACTGCTTGAGATAACACAGGATGTGTTTTACAGCTGCCTAATGTGTGGCCGTAGGAGCTTGTAAGAACTGACAAACTCTGTTTACAGGAAAAGCAATATCTGGCCTGGTAAGAGTCAAGTACTGTAAGGCACCTACAATGCTCCTATATTGTGTAGAATCGGTCGGACCCAGAGGTGTTCCCTTGAAAGCAGACAATTTATCACTACTAGAAAGAGGCGAGCTAACAGGTTAACAATCTGACATTCCTACTCTTTTAAGTAAATCTGATGCATACTTATCTTGAGTAAGAATTATCCCATCACGAACCTTGTTAACTTCTATGCCCAAAAAATAGTGAAGCTCTCCCAAGTCTTTCAACGCAAATTCTTGCTCAAGATCATGTAGTAGCCTCTAGGTTGCTCCTTGAGAAGAACTAGCAACAATTATATCATCAACATAGACCAACACAAAAACTATAACTCCATTAGTGTTGAAATAAAACAAGGATGTATCTGCTTTTGAGGACTTGAAACCATGACTATAAGGCTTCGCACTTAAACGAGAATACCATGCCCGGGGTGCTTGCTTTATACCATATAAAGCTTTGTCCAATCTACACACATAGTTGGGCATTGTCTTGTCTTCATAACCTGGTGGATGTCTCATGTAAACTTCTTCTTCTAATACCCCATGAAGAAAAGCATTTTGCACATCTAGCTGTCGTAAACTCCACCCTTTAGAGATAGCAATAGACAGAATAGTTCTAATAGTCGCTGCTTTAATAACTGGACTAAAAGTATCTTCATAATCAACTCCATATCTCTGCTTGAAGCCTTTAGCCACTAAGCGAGCCTTGTACCTATCTAGACTGCCATCTGCCTTACATTTTATTTTATACACCCATTTGCAATCAATCACATTGCGGCCTTTCTGTGGTGGTACTAAATGCCAAGTCTTATTATGAATCAATGCATTATACTCTATATTCATAGCATTTTTCCAATTATCATTTGCTAATGCTTCAGAAATATTATGAGGTTCACCAGTAGAGGTAAAAAGTCCATACCGAACTGTACCATCCGTGTAAACTTTGGGTTTACGTATCCCATCTCGTAGACGAGTACGAGGTGCAGCAGCAGGCAATACCGATCCAGGAGCCGAAGCAGTCCCCGCAGAAGATCCAGGAGCCATGGTTCCCCCCGCGCTCGAGACGGATGCAGGAGCTGTAGCGGAACATGGGCCTGTCGGTCGGTCGGGGAGGAGCATCGTGGCAGCAGCTGGATGGTCGAGCGGAGGAGAATCTGCGACAACAGGACACCGACCAGGTGCTGTCGCAGGCGCCTGATCCGATGCAGATACCTGCAGGAGAGGTGGCGAAGCAACCTCGGGATCAGCGCCAGGAGTGTCTTCATTATTTGATGCTGGAAGCGCCAAATCAGCTGCAATTTCCACCGGGTTTTCTTCCTGAGCTGCACAAGAGATACCCTGTACAACTCCAGATGAGCTATTAGTAAACGCATGATCACCTACATGTTCATGCCCAGAGGTAGGATTAAGAAGAAAGGGTGGTAGAAGAAGAATTTCCGAGCGCAGCCGCACCCCAGCATTGGAATGGAGTTTAGAGAAAGGAAAAATATTTTCATCAAATACTACATCCCTGGATATGTAGACACGACCAGTAGTCAAGTCAAGACATTTAAACCCTCTGTGGAGATTGCTATAGCCAAGAAACACACACTCTTTTGATTGGAATTGAAGTTTTCGAGTGTTGTAGGGTTGAAGCTTAGGCCAACATGCACAACCGAAAATTCTCAGGGAGGAGTAATCAGGTTTGACATTATATAGGCGCTCAAGAGGTGTTTTGAACTGAAGGACTTTGCTTGGAGTACGATTTATAAGAAAGGTAGCTGCAAGAAAAGCTTCATCCCAATACTTTAAAGGCATATGTGCTTGAGCAAGTAGAGATAAGCCAACCTCTACGATGTGTCTATGCTTACGCTCCGCGGCTCCATTTTGCTGATGGGCATGTGGGCAGGAAACCATGTGTGTGATGCTGATTTTTGTAAAGAAGGAATTAAGTTTTTCATACTCGCCCCCCCCCAATCACTTTGGACAGAAATTATTTTTCTATCAAAGAGGCGCTCAACAAGGGTTTGGAAATCATGAAATTTTTGATAGACCTCAGATCTATATCGCACAAGGTAAATCCATGTGAATTTACTGAAATCGTCAATAAAGCTCACATAACAATTATAGCGCCCAACCGAATCAGGGGCAGGCCCCCAAACATCAGAAAAAAAATAAGCTGTAAAGGAGCAGTAGAAACACTTGAAGACTTTGGATAGGGTAGCTGATGGATTTTCCCTTGTTGACATGCATCACACACCATAGTTTTATTTGACTCACTAGAAACTGGAATCTGAAAATCTCTAAGGACTCGATGAACAATGGGAGCAGCAGGGTGGCCTAAACGACTGTGCCATCTACTAAACGAAACTTTATTGACTCCAAGGACTTGTTTCGTCGATGCTGGAGAAGGAAGGGGATATAACCCCTTGTAGCATGGCCCTCTAAGGATGGTGCTCCTCGTGTCCCGGTCCTTTACAAAGAAGAAATTAGGATCAATTTCCAAGAATACATTATTATCTGTAGTAAGACGATGAGCAGAAACAAGAGTTTTCATGGTTTGTGGGACATGGAGAATATTGTTAAGAGCAAGATTGCGATTATGGGCACGAATAGTAGAGTGACCAATGTGCTTAATGCTCATACCTGAACCACCAGCAATGTGGATTTGCTCATTGCCGGTATACTTCTCTCTCATGGCCAGCTTCTCTAGATCTGCTGAAATGTGATCACTAGCACCGGTGTCCATGTACCAGTTGTTGTCCACCATGTAGGAGGTAGCAGCAGCAGCATTCTTGGCATCTGGCCCGTAGTTTTCGTCATACCTGTGCCAGCATCGATCGGCTGTGTGCCCTTCCTTGAAGCACACCTGGCAGATCAGGCGAGGCTTGGCGGAGTTGTTGCTGGAGTTGTTGTTGGAGCGCTGGTTGTTGTTGCTGTTGTTGCTTGATGAACGCGCACCTGCGTTCTGAGGAGCTCCTCCAAAGCCGCGGCCAAAACCTCCATGACCACGGTTGTTGGAGCCGCCGGCGCCACGTCCACGGCCACCCTTCCCTCCTCGGTTTGCCATGTTGGCAGATGACCCGGAGGAAGGATGGCTGTGCCAGATCTCCATCCTGGTTTCAAAGGCAAGTAACTGCGAATAAACTTCGCTTACCAAAGGTGGATCTGTCCTGGCGACGAGAGCAGACACGATGGGGTTGAAGTCGTGGTCCAGCCCAGTGAGGATGTGCTCGATGAGTTCCTCTTCTTCAAGCGGACGCCCAGCAGCGGCCATCTCGTCGCCTAGGGCCTTCATCTTCCCAACATACTCTGCGACAGTTATGGGCCCCTTTCGAGTCGTCGCGAGAGCCAAGCGCGTGTTCACCGCGCGAGCCCGGGTGCGTGGCGAGAACATCTCGTCGATCATCCTCTAGGCTTGTGCTGCAGTTTCTGCAGCAATGATCTGTCCCAGTGTATCCTTGGACACGGACAGGAGCAGAAAACCTAGGACCTGTTGGTCCGAGGTGTACCAGGTGTCCCATGCAGGATTGGGAACCTTGGTGTCTTTGCCGGTGGCGTCCTTCCCATCACATCAGTGGGAGGCGCAACGGTGGCGCCGGTGAGATGTCCTTGGAGGCGTGCTCCACGGACGATGGCGAGGACCTGAGCTTTCCAAGTGGCATGATTGACCCTGGCGAGCTCCTCGGTGACACTCTGGCCAAACAGCGGGTTCACGACAGCACCTGTGGATGTTGCCATGGCGAAGGTGGATTGGATCTAAAGGAAAGTGGCTCTGGGTACCATGAAAGATCTCAGAGGTGCGGAAGGAATATGGTGGAACAGCGCACCTTCTCCGTGCGTCGGCTTCATGTTAATATAGGCGAGAAACTTCCTCTTGCGGGGGAATTACTGAAAGTGCATTTGGCCCCCTAGTGGTTTTGGTGGTGATAACAACCACAATTTGGAGGTTTTATACTTGTATTAAGATATGTGCAGGTGCTAAATGAAATAAGAAAAAGAATATATACAAAGGAGGTCCCTAATTCAAATTATATGGTGTGAAGCTCATATGGAGGATTTAAATTGAATTTATTCTTTGAATTTGAGTATAGGAAACAACGTACTATCAAGGGGGACGTGTCTGATGAATCAAGGTTGCTAAAGTGCTATATTGAGATGAAAGCTAACTTTGAGAGACAAAAGAGGCAAAACTCACTTTCTCAGAGAATTCCGGAAGATCCGGTTTTGTTCTTCGGAACTTCCGCTTCGGTTCTGCGTAAAACCGAAAGATCTGGTTTTCTTCTTCAGAAGATCCGAAATGGTACTGGGTAGAAAATGGCAAAACGGAAAATCCGATTTTGTTAATCAGAAAATCCGAAATGGTACTGAGTAAAATCTGGCAAAATCGGAAGTTCCGATTTTCTGAATCAGAAGTTCCGGTTTGGCAGTACACTTAGGATTTTTACAGCTAACCTAAGCATATCCGGAAGATCCGAGTTGTACTCGGAAGTTCCGGTTTGCCCGATTCAGAACATAACGGTTACATTTTGGGGGTGGGTATAAATACCCCCTCTCTTACCCCTTCACTTCCCTCTCGCAAAACTAAACAGAAAAACACATCTTGAGCTCTCTCCCCTTCACTCCACTCCCTTCCAACCCTTGCCCTAGCCAATATTCATTTGGGGATTGATTGAGAGAAGAGATTTGAGGTTTGGGTGTTGACTTTGAGTGAGGAGAAGCATTCGTTCATCTCAAGAAGCACTTGAAGCATCCTTGGCTTGTGATTCGCGTTTGTTACTCTTGGAGCTTGCTCCTAGACGGTTAGAGGTCACCAAGTGCAGCACCTAGCTTGTGGGAGCGCCTTGGAGGATTGTATCACCCGTTCCTTGTGGGGAACCATCTAGTAAGTGACTCAATCTTGATCTTTGTGGTCGATTGAGGGAGGAAACGAGTTGAAAGCGATCTTTGTGGTCGATTGTGGGAACCTCAATAGAGACGTAGCTCCCTTGGGAGTGAACTCCATGAACAAATCTCGTGTCTCTTTGTGTTGCTTACTTCATTTTGTTCATATATTCTCATATTTTCTATATATTGCCCGATCTATCTCTATAAAGGTTTCCGCTGTATTTGATCATCATATATAGCTCTTAGAGTACCTCTGTGAACTTTCTATTCAAGTGGAATTGCGAATAACATGTTCGATTTTGAATCACGAGGAAAGGTTATTTTCACATCGGAACTTCCTAGTAAGTCTCGGAAGATCCGGTCATCGGATCTTCCTAGAGGTACTCGGAAGATCCGGTTTCACTGACAACTTGTGAAGAAAGAATTTTCAGCTTTTATTAGGTACGCCTATTCACCCCCCCTCTAGGCATCTACAAGATCCTCTCAATTGGTATCAGAGCCGAGGCTCTTGTCAAGGCTTAACCACTCAAGAGAATCAAGATGTTGAGGATTGAAGGTGAAGAAAACATGGACATCATCAATTCTCAAGCTCCACCCATCGATCTACCTCCTCTAGATAATGAAGATAAAGCTTCTTTCAAGTCAACAAGAAGTAAAAGATCAAAGAAGGATGCATCACCCACACCAAGTGCAAGCTCAAGCTCAAGTTCGGACTCTAGCTCGGATGAGAGTTTGGACGCCGACTCAAAGGCTAAGAAGATAGAAAAGTTAAAAAAGAAGCTAAAGAAGCTAGAGGAGGATGAGAAGAAAGAGAAGAAGAAGAAACACAAGTCAAGGGAGTTAACTCGTGTTCCACTTGACTACAATGATATATCTAATTTCAATGCATCTCATTTTCAATCTATTAATCTTGGCAAGGCACCATATTTTGATGGAACAAACTACTCAAAATGGGCCTATGACATGAAATTGCATCTCTTCGGGCTTCACCCCTCTCTTTGGAAGATTGTGTGTGTAGGTGTGAAGAAGCCCAAGAAAGGAAAGAAGACTCCGGAGCTTGCACAAGACTGCTACCGCAACGCTCAAGCTACAAGAATCATCGCCAACTCTTTGTCTCCTCAAGAATTCAACAAGATTCAACATGTGGAGGTGGCAAAGGATATTTGGGATATTCTTAGATAGTCACATGAAGGGACATTCATGATCAAGGAGGGCAAAATTGATTTGCTAGATAATCAACTAGAAGAGTTTGTCATGCTTGATAATGAGACCACTCAACAAATGTTTGATAGGCTCATGGGGATGATCAACACCATTAGAGCACTTGGAAGTGAAGAGTGGAGTGACTATCGAGCCACAAAGAGATTATTGAGGGCATTCACTCCAAAAGACTTTCATCTTGCCCAAATGATTAGAAGAGATGAGAAATTCAAGAAGATGACGCCGGTCCACCTTCTTAGCGAGTTGCTTCAACATGAACTTGCCGAGAAGGAAGCAAAAGCGGCCATAAGCAAAAAAGAACAAGAAGGATATTGCATTGTAGACAAAAGAAGAAGGTGAAGAAAAAGGGAAGTCATCCAAAGCCAAGAAGGAAGATACAAGTGATGAAGATGAGAGCACCGATGAAGAAATTACATTGCTTATCAAGAACTTTAGAGGCTTCCTCAAGAAGAGAAATTTCAAGAAAGGAAATGGGAGCAAGGACACTAGAAGAAGCAAGAAGAGACCATGTTACCAATGTGGGGAATATGGACACCTTATTGCCGAGTGTCCCAACAAGAAGGAAGATGGTAAGCACAAGAAGGAGGACAAGAGAGAAGAGAATAAGAGAAGCTATGACAACATGAAGAGATATCATCATAAGAAGAAGTACTCAAGACAAGCTCATCTTGGTATGGAATGGCTATCAAGTGATGAAGAGTCGGAAAATGAGAACGTAGCAACACTTGCCATCCATAAATTAAGCTCTTCATCAAGCCGTCTCTTCACCAACTTGTCCGATAGTGATGATGAAGACCATGCCCCTCTTTGCCTTATGGCTAAGGGCACTAAGGTAACATCCAAATCTATTTCCTCTACTCCTCCTTGCAATGACATAGAAAACGAATCTAGTGATGAGGATGAAATGGTTAAGGAAAACATGATAAAACGTTTTGGGAAGAAAGGTTATAAAGAAATTAAAAAGCTAGCTAAGAAGCTAGATAAAAGGGATGAGCTCCTTGTAAAGCAAGAAGACTTGTTCATCCTTGAGAAGGAGAAAAACCGTGCTTTAGAAGAAGCTCTTGCTAAGGAAAAAGGAAAGGTAGAGAAATTAGAAGTAGACTTGTCTATGGCTGATGACTCTAAAGAGAAGATGTCGAAGGATCTCACTTTGGCAAATGAATCTCTTGCTATCCAAAAGAGCAAAAATGGTGAACTTCAAGAAAGCTTATCATGCTTAGAGATCAAATACAAAGATCTTGAAGTGAACTATAGTGTTCTTTGGGAGAGCACCGCTTCTTCATCCAAGGCTAACCTTGACTCTAATGCTTCTACTAGTGAAGGTTGTTCAAAATGTTATAAAATTGATGTGAATGCTTATCTCACTAACGTTGCCAAGCTAGAGGAGTTAGTGAAAACAAAAGACAATGAGATCAAGAGATTGAACATGCTAGTGAGAGAAGGGTTAGAAGGAAAGGACAAAGGTAAGTCCAAGGTAAAATATGATGATGGTAGGCATCATAGCATCAAGGATGGTTTTGGACTCAAGAGAGGTGGTAAGACCAATGGTAAGCTAGTGACAAATGGCTATGAAGGTCCCAAGTTCATCAAAGGGACTAAACTTGGTGATTTGATGAACATTGCTCATGGTGTTCCAAAGAGTGATGTTGGTAAGAGTCACTCAAACAAGATTAAGGGTGAAAAGAAAGGTAAAGGTAAAGAGAAGGTGAAAAGTGAGACACATGAGCCTTCTCCATCTTATATGAGTGACTATATGGTAACCATGGACAAAAATGATAAATTTGTGGTTAAATATGTTGGTGCCTACACAAAGAAATCCATTTTGAGAAATGTGTGAGTACCTAGGATGTATTCGGCTAACCTTGAAGGACCCAAATCTTTTTGAGTACCTAAATCTCGAGCTTAAACTTGTTTTGTAGGTCTACTCCTACGGCGGCACGGGATGGGTGCTTGATAGTGGATGCACAAATGATATGACCGGGGAGAAAGACATGTTCACATCATTTGAGCCAAGTATTGAACCCACGAAGAAGATTGTGTTTGGTGATAATAGTAAGGGGGAGGTACTTGGTCTTGGTAAGATTGCCATCTCAAATGATCATTCGATTACCAATGTTTTTCTAGTTGAATCTTTGAGATACAATTTGTTGTCCGTTTCTCAACTTTGTGAAAAGGGCTACAATTGTCTCTTTACTCATGAGGGTGTGACCGTCTTTAGAAGGAAGGATTCCTCTATTGCATTTACGGGTCGCTTGAAGGGCAAACTTTATTTAGTTGATTTCACAATTGATAAAGTGATGCCCGAGACTTGTTTAGTGGCAAAATCTAACATGGGTTGGCTATGGCACCGCCGTCTAGCTCATGTTGGGATGAGGAACTTGGCCAAACTTCAAAAAGGTAGGCACATCCTAGGACTAACCGATGTTGTGTTTGAGAAAGATAGGTTGTGTAGTGCATGCCAAGCCGGAAAGCAAGGTGGAGCTCCACACCCCGTCAAGAACGTGATGACTACAACAAGGCTTTTCAAGCTCTTACACATGGACTTATTTGGTCCCGTTGTATACATTAATATTGGCGGTAACAAATATGGTCTTGTCATTGTTGATGATTATTCTCGCTTCACTTGGGTATTCTTTTTGCAAGATAAAAGTGAAGTGCAAGGTGTTGTGAAGAAATTCATCAAGAGAGCTCAAAATGAATTTGAAGTGAAAGTCAAGAACATTAGAAGTGACAATGACACCGAGTTCAAGAATACAAATATTGAAGAATTTCTTGATGAAGAGGGAATCAAGCATGAGTTCTCCGCTCTCTATACCCCTCAACAAAATGGTATAGTGGAGAGGAAGAATGGAACTCTTATTGAAGCCGCTAGAACCATGCTTGATGAATACAAGACCTCGGATCAATTTTGGGCGGAGACAATCAACACCGCTTGTCATGCCATCAACCCACTCTATCTTCATAAGATTCTTGGTAAGACGGCATATGAACTCCTAACCGGTAACAAACCTAAGGTGCACTACTTTAGAGTTTTTGGGTGCAAGTGTTTTATACTTAACAAGAAACCCAAAAGCACAAAGTTTGCACCAAAGGTAGATGAAGGTTTCTTCTTGGTTATGGTACTAACGAGCATGCCTATCGTGTTTTTAACAAAACCACCGGTTGTGTTGAAATCTCGGTAGATGTGAAATTTGATGAAACCAACGGCTCTCAAGTAGAGTAAGTTAATCTAAATCTTGTAGAGGAATAAGAACCTCCAAGTGAAGCTATCATGAGAATGGCTATTGGTGAAGTTAGACCAAGAGAGAAGGAGGCTCAAGTGCAAGAAAAGGATCCATCATCATCTACAAGAGTTGAACCACCTAGCACTCATGAAGGTCAAGAGCAAGATCAAGTTCAAGTTAATGATCAAGCTCAAAGCCTAAGTCAAGAAACTCATGAAGAAGGTGGTGATCAAGTAAATGCAAATCAAAATGAAGATGATGATGAAGATGAGCAACCCATTCAAAGACGATCAAAAGTTGCTCATCCTAGAGTTCACCGAAGAGTTCAAAGAGATCACTCCGTCAAGAATATTCTTGGTAGTATAAGAAAAGGGGTAACCACTCGCTCACGCTTGTAAAATTTTTGTGGATTTTACTCTTTTGTCTCTTCTTTGTAACCTCTTAAGGTAGAACAAGTACTTGGAGATCTGGATTGGGTTCTAGCCATGCAAGATGAATTGAACAACTTCACAAGAAATGAAGTATGGGAGTTGGTGGAAAGACCGAAGCAAAATGTGATTGGCACCAAGTGGGTCTTCCGCAATAAGCAAGATGAATATGGTATAGTGACAAGAAACAAGGCAAGGTTAGTGGCACAAGGTTTTACCCAAATTGAAGGTTTGGATTTTGGTGAAACCTATGCACCGGTAGCTAGGCTTTAGTCAATTCATATATTATTAGCCTATGCTTCTCACCATGATTTCAAGCTTTATCAAATGGACGTGAAGAGTGCATTTTTGAATGGCCCCCTCTCCGAGTTGGTGTATGTGGAACAACCACCGGGCTTTGAAGATCCCAAATTTCTCAACCATGTGTACAAGCTCAACAAGGCGCTCTATGGGCTTAAGCAAGCTCCAAGAGCATGGTATGAATGCATTAAGGATTTTCTTCTCAAGAATGGTTTTGAAATAGGCAAAGCCGATTCTACTCTCTTCACAAGAAAAGTTGATAATGTTATATTCGTTTGTCAAATTTATGTTGATGACATTATCTTTGGCTCAACCGATAAGAAATTTTGTGATGAGTTTAGTAGGATCATGACCAAGAGATTTGAGATGTCCATGATGGGTGAATTGAAGTTCTTCCTTGGCTTTCAAATCAAACAATTGAAGGAAGGAACTTTTCTTAGTCAAACAAAGTACACAAGTGATATGCTCAAGAAGTTTGACATGGCTAATGCCAAGCCCATCAAGACTCCAATGGCATTGAATGGACATCTTTATCTTGATTCTAAAGGTAAATCTGTTGATCAAAAGGTATATCACTCTATGATCGGTTCATTGCTTTATCTTTGTGCATCTAGGCCCGATATTATGCTTAGTGTGTGTGCATGTGTGCTAGATTTCAAGCCAATCCTAAGGAGTGTCATTTGATGGCCGTTAAGATAATTTTTAGATATTTAGTTCATACCCCTAACCTTGGCTTGTGGTATCCCAAAGGCTCAAATTTCCGTCTACTTGGCTATTCCGATTCGGATTATGCCGGTTGCAAAGTGGATAGAAAAAGTACGACGGGGACATGCCAATTCCTTGGGCGGTCCTTAGTGTCGTGGAGTTCCACGAAACAAAATTCGATTGCTTTATCCACTGCGGAAGCGTAATACGTGGCGGTGGGTGCTTGTTGTGCACAATTATTATGGATGAGGCAAACCTTGAGTGACTATGGATGCAACTTTACCAAAATTCCACTCCTATGTGACAATTAGAGCTCCATCAACCTAGCCAAGAACCCCATCAACCACTCAAGAACCAAACACATAGACATAAGACATCACTTCTTGAGAGACCATGAACTTAGGGGAGATATCCACATGCGCCATGTGAGCACAAAGAGAAACCTAGCAGATATATTTACCAAGCCACTTGATGAGCGATGGTTTTGTTATCTAAGGAATGAGTTAAATATCTTGGATTCTCGTAACTTGGATTGATGTTTAGCACACAGTCTTGATATGTTGCCTAGATAGGAATAAAATGTTCTATTTGTGCGAATTTTTCAAAATGTTTAATTTTATGGTCGTTGGATCACATCTTGGCTCTCAAAGATCATAGCTATGTATTGTTGTTTGTCGCTGATCTTTGTAAGTCAAGAATCTTACATGTCCATATCTTAGACCATCTTTCAATCCAAAATCAAATTCCTTGAAAAATCTTTTTGGGCTTTCCTCTGCGGAATCGGATCTTCCGGTTCCATGTCCGGATCTTCCGGACATCGGAACTTCCTGCTCCCACCCGGAAGTTCTGGTTTCCTCAGGCTGAGTATATAAATACTCAGTTCATCCCCCTCAAGAACCCTAACTCCACTCATTCTTTCCCACCGCCGGCGCCCCCTCTCTCTCTCCCTCTGGCGGTGATTTTGAAGTCCCACCACCAAAAATCAAATCCAATCCATGGATTTGGTGCTCCTCTCTTCGTATATTCCGAATCCATCCTCCGGTTCTTCAAAAACGCGCGGGAAATCCAACGGTAATTCATTCAAAATCTCCCGTCATCCCAAGTTTCATATATACAAGTTTTGGATGGATTCTATGGAAGATATTAGCTCTATGACATCTCTAGAATCAATGCCTAGCCTTTGAATGGATTGGATATCACATATTTCATGGATTCAAACCTAGGGTTCATATTCAAAATCCATAGACCCGATCTCTCAATGTAGTGGATGCATATTGATATACTCTTGGATTTAGGTTCCTGCTATGTCCTACAACTCATATCTATGATCTCATAAACTTTGGTGGGCTGAAACTCGAGATTCAACAATTTTCGGTTTGAACCCGTGAAAACCGGAAGTTCCGGGTCCGACCCGGAAGATCCGACCCTCGGATCTTCCGGCTCCCGCCTGGAAGTTCTGGTTTGCGCCTGTTCAAGCCTTTAAGTGATGTTTCTTTTTCTAAGACCTTTGTCTCTCTTTTTCTCAGATGGGTCGTACCAAGAGATTGGCTTCCAAGCAATCATTCCCACTTGCTCCACCCGACTCAAATGAAGAAGAAGAGGAAGTGGAGGAATCATCTGAGGAAGAGTATGTGGACCCAGATCCTCAGGGCAAAGGGAAGGGCAAGCGGACCAAGGAGCAAGTTGCTCCTCCTCGGTCAAAGCCCACTGCGTCCACTGGTGGCAGAGGTGGTGGTCGTGGCAGTGGCAGTTGCAGTGGCAGGGGGAGTGGTAGTGGCAGAGGTGGAGGCAGAGGAGCCAATGAGGACATTGATCTCAGCTACCTTGAGTCCACTGTGGCAAAGCTGACTATACCATAGAGACAGTCCCGTGATCCTCGCTTGGTGGATTACAGGAAGGGTAGTACTGAGTTGGATATGTGCACAGTCCGATATGGCACTAATCCCAGCACAGTTGTCAGAGGTTTTCGGGGAGATCCACGGTTCTGGCTTCCATTCCAGGCTGACTGGTATGAAAGTTTCATCATGAGCAAGGCCCATGCTACCACAGAGATGAAGTATATTGATTGGGCTTACTTGAGATCATTGGATCTACCTATCAAGGAAGTGGTGGATCAAGTTTATTCAGCATGTCGAAGGAAGAAGCTAGACAGACTTATGGCTTTTCGGTGTGACAGGAATAAGGAGATTGTGGCACAATTCTATGCCACATTATATATTGATGATGAGGAGTCTGAGATGCATTTCACCATTGATGGGAAGAGGTTTGTGCTCAATTATCAGCAATTTGGTGAGCTGCTTGGACTGGACAAGTCTGACAGAGAGGACACCCTTCGTCTGCACACTGCTGGCGTCATAGAGAGCAGTCGCTTGGCTTTCATGTATGATGTAGCCTATGGCCCCAAGTGTGTGTACAGTCAAGTCAAGGGTCTCATACCATTCTACAAGCTCCTTAATCAGCTGTTCAGATTCACCTTGACACCTAGAGTTGGAGATGCAGATAATATCTCCAACTATGCCAGGAATCTTCTCTTTCAGATGGATCCTCACCGTCATGGATTCTCGATCACAGACTTCCTATGGAATGAGATAGCCAACTGCTCCCATGACTCCAAGAGCGGCCATCATTATGCACCCTATATATTCCATGTGATCAAGCATTTGACTGGCCTCAATATCATGGCTGACAAGACTCACTTGTCATACAAGCCACCAAAGGGAAAACTTGAGCAGCTGTTGAAGATTGGTTCTCATATGCTTAGGGAAACCCCTAGAGGTGATCCAGGTGCCTCATCTTCTCAAGGACCATCTTCTCAGTTTGCAACTCCCTCCTCCACAGCCATGCCAAAGATGAAGAAGAGCACTCTTGGCTTCATCGCTCATGGTCTTTTTGCATGTTTCAAAGTTGCTAAGCACAACTCCGACACTATGCATAGGGAGCAGCTTCAGCTTGACTGGATTGAGCGGAGGCAACAGAAGCTTCTTGAGCGCTATGACATCCAGCGCACACCTTCTCCTCCACCTGAAGAAAGGGTTGCTCCTCCTCCTCCTACTACTTTTGAGAACCCATGGTGCTATGAGTGGACTCCTCCACAGGGATATCAGTTTGGTCCTAACACTCAGCGCTTCACTTTCCACTCCGGTGCTCAAGACGATGATGATGATGATGATGAGATAGAGGAAGACTTGGGCGGCCGTGAGACGGGAGCTGGCACCAGTGGAGCACACGATGACGAGGACGATGAGGCCACGGAGGACGACAGCGAGTAGCTCCCCTTTATGGTGCTTGATGCCAAAGGGGGAGTAAATTTGGTGCTTGGAGACCCCCCAATCTATCTTTCCATCTTTTCATTTCCGTTCTATGTGTGGACATGTAAGAACTTTGTGATGGTTTGTTATGTGGTGTGTTGCTTGAGACATTTGAACTATTTGGTTTGTAAAACTTTATTATGCTCGGTTTGTGAAACTAAATTTGTTAAACTTATTGGATGTGTGGTTTGATTATCATATTTTTTTTATGTGTGATGCTATGGATGTTGTAATGTTATTTCTCACTTTGTTGTGTGATTATATTGTCATATGCATCACGGATTTATATCTCACACTATGCACATGTATTTATGATTCAAATTGATATGAGAAAGTTCTCACAAAAATATGTGCAAAGGCATTTGAGGCCGTTTTAAGGTGATGCACATATTTAGGGGGAGCTTTATCACATGAATTTCTAAAATCAAATGAAACTATCTATCTATTATCATTTACCCAAATTGTGTTGTCATCAATCACCAAAAAGGGGGAAACTGAAAGTGCATTTGGCCCCCTAGTGGCTTTGGTGGTGATAACAACCACAATTTGGAGGTTTCATACTTGTATTAAGATATGTGCAGGTGCTAAAAGAAATAAGAAAAAGAATATATACAAAGGAGGTCCCCAATTCAAATTATATGGTGTGAAACTCATATGGAGGATTTAAATTGAATTTATTCTTTGAATTTGAGTATAGGAAACACCGTACTATCAAGGGGGACGTGTCTGATGAATCAAGGTTGCTAAAGTGCTATATTGAGATGAAAACTAACTTTGAGAGACAAAATGGGCAAAACTCACTTTCTCAGAGAATTCCGGAAGATCCGGTTTTGTTCTTCGGAACTTCCGGTTCGGTTCTACGTAAAACCGGAAGATCCGGTTTTCTTCTTCGGAAGATCCGAAATGGTACTGGGTTGAAAACGGCAAAACCGGAAAATCCGATTTTGTTAATCGGAAGATCCAAAATGGTACTGAGTAAAATTTGGCAAAATCAGAAGTTCCGATTTTCTGAATCGGAAGTTCCGGTTTGGCAGTACACTTAGGATTTTTACAACTAACCTAAGCCTATCCGGAAGATCCGAGTAGTACTCGGAAGTTCCGGTTTGCCCGATTCAGAACATAACGGTTAGATTTTGGGGATGGGTATAAATACCCCATCTCTTACCCCTTCACTTCCCTCTCGCAAAACTGAACAGAAAAACACATCTTGAGCTCTCTCCCCTTCACTCCACTCCCCTCCAAACCTTGCCCTAGCCAAGATTCATTTGGGGATTGGTTGAGAGAAGAGATTTGAGGTTTGGGTGTTGACTTTGAGTGAGGAGAAGCATTTGTTCATCTCAAGAAGCACTTGAAGCATCCTTGGCTTGTGATTCACGTTTGTTACTCTTGGAGCTTGCTCCTAGACGGTTAGAGGTCACCAAGTGCAGCACCTAGCTTGTGGGAGCGCCTTGGAGGATTGTATCACCCGTTCCTTGTGTGGAACCATCTAGTAAATGACTCAATCTTGATCTTTGTGGTCGATTGAGGGAGAAAACGAGTTGAAAGAGACTCTACCCTTTGTGGGTACCTCAACGGAGACGTAGCTCACTTGGGAGTGAACTCCGGGAACAAATCTCGTGTCTCTTTGTGTTGCTTACTTCATTTTGTTCATATATTCTCATATTTGCTATATATTGCCCGATCTATCTCTATAAAGGTTTCCAATATATTTGATCATCATATATAGCTCTTAGAGTACCTCTGTGAACTTTCTATTCAAGTGGAGTTGCGAATAACTTGTTAGATTTTGAATCACGAGCAAAGGTTATTTTCACATCGGAACTTCCTAGTAAGTCTCGGAAGATCCGGTCATCGGATCTTCCTAGAGGTACTCGGAAGATCCGGTTTCACTGACAACTTGTATAGAAAGAATTTTCAGGTTTATTAGGTACACCTATTCACCCCTCCCCTCTAGGCATCTACAAGATCCTCTCAATTACACAAGTCACGGTTAGTTGGGATTGATACCTATCTTAGGGTACAAGACATTATCTATTGTCACAACAACCAACCAAAAGCTACAGATAGATCAATCCCAATCTCAACCGAATACACAAAGATTTACATCAAGACTTATCTTGCTAACTACTTCTAACATCACACACTGCACTGTAGGCTTAATTAAAATCTTATCTTGACAATTGACACTAGTGATAAACAACAATCAATTAGGACATGCAATCCAAAATATAATAGCAACTTCTTAGGTTAGTTTACTAATTACTACTTAGATTACGAATGTAATCATGCTTCTCAGTTTTATATACTTTATCACTGCAGCTAAAGCTCATTAATCTATTAGATCAAGCCCCCAAAATCGAAGCTTAAACAACCCTAAAATCCACATCATGGAAACGGCCCTAAAAACCGTAAGCCTAACAGATCTCCACGGTAAAGATAAAGCATTAACCTCTGAGAGCTGAAGATCCGTGCCGCAATCTACTGTGCGCGCTACGTAGAGAGCTGGATCTCGTCGGCGGGGGCACGCTGTTGTACGATGGGGCGCCGCCATGGTCAACCGCCGGCCGCCGCACATGGCCGCTCCAGGCAGCTGCACGCCTCATCCGCTCCTCGATGTGGGGGGAAGGGAGAGGTGCTGCCACTGCCCAGTGCTTTGCCTCGCCTCCCTTCGGGCCACCGCCGCTGCTGCCACGCAGCCCGCAGCCAGCCGAGCCTCCGACGCCGCCGGCCAGCGGAGCTCCAGCGGGGCCGAATCCCACGGGTCAGGAAGGAGGAGAGGCTCGCGAAGCAGTAGCAGAGAGAGCTCACGGTGGTGCAGAAAGAGATAGCCAGGGCCCAGGGAGGAAGAGGGAGGTGGCGGCCACACAGAGGGAGTAGTGTTAGGGTTTACTGGGGGATGGGGATAGTTAGGGTTTCGACCATCGGATTAAGAATGTACGGACAAAAATGACTGGGCCGTATAGGCAACGGCCCATAGCCAGGTTTATGGCCCGTTTGGTATTATTTTCATTTCTATTTCAACTAAGTATTGTATCATGTGCTAAAAAAAATTAAGTAATGTATCATTATGCAACAACTTACTAAAATTATTTTCTCAAATGTTTCAATATACTTCTTTTAAATGAAATAGACTACACAGATTATGTTGTATAGGAGTTTATTAAAAAATTTTTACTTATTTACTATTTTCTATCATTTAAAGGAATTTCTATATGGTTATCTAATTAATTTCAAATTGAGCTACAAGTGCCCCTAATAAAATAAGAAAAAATACAAAACACTTTTATTTGGCATCATATGTTCCATTCTAGTCTATTTGTCAGAGATAGATGAAAAAACCAATTATCTTCTATGGAAAATTCGAACTCCTTTCACCAAATTACCAAGTAATAATTACAACAATATCTAAATATGGTCACAAAATTCTGAAAATGGTCATGAACATATAATTTTGGTCCATAATCAATTTCCATAAAAAACTTATATAGTTTTCATAAAGTGAAACCATACATTGTTCACAAAATGATAAATCTCTCTCATAGTTTGATATAACTCATCTCAAACTTTGGGATTTGAACACCTCTTAATACTTGTTACCTTCAATGTACCTCATATTCGGACACAAACCTTATATTTAGACTAATATAGAAAACACAAAGTCAAATTACGAATAATTTTTTTAAAACATACATTTTTACTATATACTAAATTGTAATAAAATCAAGGCATATAAAACCGATACAAGAAATAGCAATTAACATGCAAACCAACACCATGAAAAGAAAAATATGAATTTTAGAAAATTTGTGCAAAAATAATCATCAAATTTGGATTTTCTAGGAGGAAGAAATACCAATTACAATTTTTTATTCTGCATTAAAAAGAAAAACGTGTATCAACTATCAGTTCTTCATTTCTGTTGCCACATGGCGGGACAGGATTGGTCGCCCAGCGAATCGCAGTCAGAAAAAAAACATGCGGCCTACTATAGTTAAATTCGATTAAATAAGAGAATTTCACAGCAAACTGGGAGTGTCTTGGTGGTGGGTGGGTCTTACTCTAACTCGAAGCCCAGGGTTCAAATTCCTGGTCTGCCTTGGTTTTCTGCCATTTTGAAACAAATAGTTGGTATGCTTGTATGTGGCTTGGTGACATACTGATATGGCGTGGCGGCCTGGGTTTTTTTTTTTTTTGAGGGGTGTGTGGCGGCCTGGTGAGCTGGAGTAGGCCGCCGTGGGTTCTTGAAAAGGCCGAGTAGCTACTTAGAATGCTATGTAAGAAATAAATTAACTCAAGCTTCTGCAAACTGCCTAGTGGCCTGGCTGTAGGGCGAAGACTTCTCTAGCAGCAGTGAACACGGTTCGAATCTCCTAACTAGCAATTTTTTTTTAGGCTGATTTTATAAGTTTGGATGACTGCCTTCTGCGGCCGGGTGACCTGGACGCTGCGGCCAGTCGACGTGGCATCACGGTCGAGTGACTTGGCGTTGAGAAATTTACAGCAAGCATAGTTATCTAGAGTACGTTACCCCCAATAAGCACAATCACTTGCATAGCTTAGTGGTTTGGTCACAATAATGTCAACCAAGAGGTTGTGTATTGAAGTCTTGTTGTCCAACTATTTTTTACGTTCAAGTCCTGTTGTCCAACTATTTTTTTGGATTTTGCCACATGGAAGTAGTGATGCTAATGTTTCTAAAGAAATAAATAAAATAATCTTGTGACATACACAATTTGTCATATATTTTATGTCATATATACAAACAATGGTCCCATATTGATTCTCAGCCCAACAAGCACATATAGATCATGTTTTATGTTTTTTTTAAAAAACAATTAAAAAGGTAGTACCTGAGACATACAACGGGCCTATCTAGCTAGCCCAATAAGGTGATGTCATGGACAACTCATATTTCCACTACTACGCACAATTGTTGCAACAACACATTGTTACTAGCAACGACTACATTGTTCGTTGCTATATCTACGTTATGTTACAACGCTGCGAGTTTGCGTAGCGATACCTATGATTACTCTTGCAACAAATTTGGTTTCCGTTGCTATACCTAACACTGCCTTCGCAACACCTCGTGTTTGCGATGCCACAACATAGACTTGTTTCGCAACGCTCCATATTCGTTGCGACGAAGACAATAATTGCAACCATTGCAACAAGAGTGGCAATAACATTTTCTTAATGGCAACAAATGTATATGCATTGCTATAGTTCATGTTTATTGCAACTAATCAAATTTGAAATTGCAACTATGCAAACATAGTGGCCAATAATCCCATATCGCAACCAAAATAGCGGTAGGTGGCAATAAACCCTATGTACTGCAACGAAAATCACATTTTTACCCTAGTTTTCATGGTATTGGACTCAAATCCTTGTAGTGCGAGAGCGGCCCATCGTGCCCGGGTAGACTCGGTTCGCCATCGCCGGTAGTAGAGCGCCACGCAGCTGGCGCCGGCGGCCAGCTCGCTCAGCGCGCTGCACACCATGTTGCCGATCGAGACGCCGACACGAGGCACGAGCTTTACGCTAGTATACGTGCAAGTACAGCGATCCCTCGTCGAGGACTCCGTACGCAAGTTATTACGACATATATATGTACATGATTTTCAGGCCAGCAAAAAGGACGAAATAAAGATCGAAGAAGAGTAGAAGTCATGTCCGTGCACGATGGGAGTGTTAAAACACATTCCGGAAACGGAAACTCAGCTCGTGTGGGAACTCCTGCTCCTATTGGAGAACAATCTGATGAACGGCAACCCAACATCTTCGAAGACCTCCTCTGGGCACATCTCTGAGAAGACATCAACCCAGCAGGATACCCAGGAGATGATCAAGTTAATGACACTCTTGTTAGTTTTTGCTTCCTTCGCTTCAGGTCGTCATATTCTGGGCTCCCTTCCGTTTTCGTTCTCTATTCTGGGCTCCATTCCGTTTTCGTTCTCTGTAATGTCCCCTGGATGGATGGTCCAGTGATACTCGGTGCTGTAACTGATATTCTCAGTATTTTTAAATAAAGACTGAGGCTAGACCCTAAAACTCCAAAAAAAAGTCAGCTCGTGTAATTCTTTTCGAGGAAATATAAGGCAGAAAAGTCAATGAAGCATTGCATACAGCCCACCAAAAGTAAAACAACCAAACCCAATAGAGGCATTTGGGTGGGCCGCGGCATGCATCTAGTATTGGGCCTGCCGAATCCTACATTGTGTGTGTATGTCATCCAAATTGCCATCACGTTTAGCTCCCATGTTTTAGCCAGACGAATTCTACAATTCCCGTCAACTCATGTACTCCGTGCTCCCTTCTGCTCTGTATCCGGAACACGTTGTGTCCCCTGGGGTACCACCGGCTGTGTCCCCTGGGGTACCATCACGTTCTCTTCGGCCATCATGTACATGTGTAAAATGAAAAAAAAGTCTATTTTTCATCCTGTTAAAAAGTCTGATTTTCAATCTCAAACTACAAAATCGGATACTAAAGGCCCCCTGACTATCCAAACCATGCAAAATTGGCCCTTTGAGTGGTTTTGAGGGTAGTTTTGGATTTTCTAAAAATAACAGAAATATTATTTAAATTTTAAAAAACCATAACTAATTTATTTTGGACCCAAAAAATATAAAATCAGTGCTAAAAGTTCTCTTAAAATGTAACCAACCTATTGGCACACCATTTAATGTTATTTGGGTATTATATATTTATGTTACTAGTGTCTTATTGTTTTTTTAAAAAATAACTAGAATAAAAATAAATAATATGCAAATAACTTCTAATGGTGCACCAATATGTAGGTCCACATTTTTAAAAAAATATTTGCACTAGATTCTAATTTTTCTAGTTTAAAATAACTTAGTTATGAATTTTTTTAATACAAAATTATTTTTCAATTTTTTTTGGAAAATACAAAACCACCTTCAAAAGCACTCAAAGGGCCAATTTTTCACAGTTTGATAGTTGGATGATGTTTAGTGTCCGGTTTTGTAGTTGTGGGTTGAAAATCAGACTTTTGTAATAGTTGGGGGGTGAAAATAGACTTTTTCCGTGTAAAATTGCATATCAGCCCACATGATTCATTCATGGCCCATATCGGCCCGCAAGATTGTCAAAGCGCATTTTACAACATTTTTACATCGTCGTTGGATTGCCCGGGGACCATATGCTTACAGAGATAATATTTTGATTGACTAACAAAAACCCTCCTAACTGGAGGGGCCTTATCCGTAACTTTCCTCGCGTAGAAAATCATCTCAGAGGATCCAGGTTCAGTTCATGATATGGCAATCTCATGCCAATACACTCTATTGAGATAGTGATATCCTGAATTATTATTATTCCACTAACTAATTGATAATTTCAAGAACCTATGCAGGATCAGAGTAAGTGGAGGAGTTCCTCCAGGTTTGCCTCCAGAGATGGTTCAGATTCCATCCCGCCCGGGGATGCAAAAGAAATCTCCGACGATGAGTTCACCAGCTGATCCTTCGGTGGCCGCCAGTGCTGCGCCGCGAACTCGACCATGTTCGCTGGCAGCTCCTCGCCTGCCTCCGCTGGCAACAAGCACGACCTCGAGCCGTCGAGGGAGGACGTCAGCACAGCCGCGTCGGCCCTGGGGCACGCCGGCGTGTGGTCGCCGAAGTAGGCGGTGTGGAAGAGGGACGGGTCGTCCTCCATGCGCTCGACCTGCTTCCTCGCCCGGCAGCCGAGCTCGCTCCTGTAGCCGCACCGGAAATAGAACCTCGGGTGCCTCTGGTGCTGGATGCTCTTCTCCCCGTACTTCCTCCACGCGTAGCCGTCGTCCATCGTCGAGCTCACCACCCTTTCTCGCGCTTCCCCGCATCCCCTCGCTCTGGAGAGCATGAGACGCACGTCAGCGCTATCACATTCACATTCTCCTAGTATGTAATGTAAATGTACACGCTCATATATGAGTCATAGCTTCTCCTGTACTCGGTTTGAGGCCGAGCGGCCGCCAGACCTTGCTCCGGCTTTCCCTTGCTGTCATCGCCGGCACCAACGTCGCCGCGCACCGTGTCGAGAGCGCGGTCGATGCAGCAGATGATCTGCTGGGCGAGTTGTTGCTTCGCAGGATCGGCGCCCGTGGACTGGAGGAGGCCCAGCAGACGGACGGCCGCCTCCCGCGCCTCGGCCATGACGCCGCACGCCGCGGAAGCACTACCACCAGGCATCGCCATCGCCGTAGCTATCTCCCGTAGCAGCTGGGTTACTACTTACTACCGTACCGTTGTGCTTGTGACTGTGTTCGACACTTCGACTATACGTCCCGGACCTCTAATTTATATGGTTGTGTGCTCGTGCCTTCAATTCGTTCTCTAGCCCAACGGGAGCGCACGATGCCAACAATCAGATCAGGTCCGCGCGCCGACGCGCGGTGGATTTGGGAAATGTGGGGCGAATCAGCAACAGGGCCGACTTGAATTTAGAATTTTCCTCCCTAATCTAGCGATGGACCCGCCGGCTTTGTCAATTCTGACGTCGGCGTCTCCCAAGCAGAGAGCAGGTAAAGCCTCCCCCTTGATCGAACGTGAGCCAGCAGGCCCGGGTGCGGCGGCGGCGGCGGACGCTTGCGACGAGGCGAGGCGAGGTGCAGCTAGCGCCGGTGCTGCGGGATCAGGCGCAGTGGCAATAACCTTGGCTGTGATTGGTGGGCATATAGCATCTCGCTGCCTTGGTATAAGCCCAAAGAGATAGTTTACCTCAAATTTGACCTCTAGCGTATTTTAGTACCAGGTTGCTACTTTGATACGGTTCGTGGTACTGGTATACTGGATCGACCCCAAGGCAATGTGAGCAGATTTTTTTTTCGTCGTTATGCGAAATGCTCCGGTTTGTTGATTGATGCTCCTACTTGCGTATAAAAACTTCAGCGAGTGAGATAACCACATTCCGGCCGGCCTCAAATAGGACCCAAACTTATCCTAGTTCCTTGCAGGTTCAACATTTTATTACCGCAAATTTGACTTGTAACAACCAGGTTGCAGTTTTGTGGTACTCTCGTTGAACGCCAAACCAGGGATGTGACTGAGCATCAGTTAACGCAGTGATGCATGCATCGATCCTAGTGCGAAATGCTCCGAGATTGTTGATTAATTGAGGGCTGCCACTTGCACACTTATATTAAATTCTCTCTCGATGGTGAGGGTTATCCTGGTATTCATGCCGGCCGGCCACAATATAGGAAACTATAGGTTATCCTGGTACAGCTGGTTCCATGCATGCAGCTTGAAGCACTAAAACAAAGCTAAGCAATTGGATGATAGTAGTATAGTACCAGGTTGCTACTTTGATACTGTCCATGGCACTCGAGCGAAGCCCAAGCAAGGCTGTGAAAAGTGTTTTTTTAATGAGTAAAGTGCATCCACCGTACATGAAGTTGTCTTATTGTTTTATTTTAGTCCAACAAAATGTAAACATTGCACACACATGCATGAAGTTGCATCGTTGTATCATTTTGGTCCAACAAGTTGTAAACGTTGCACACACATGTATGGAGTTGCATCGTTGTAACATTTTGGTCCAACAAGTTGCAAATACTGCAAATACTAAGCATCGATTCAGGCAGCTACTTTGGTATCATGACAATTGAATAGAATTTTTATAGACATGTCGGTACACACTACAATGTAAGCATGGTTTATGTCAATTTTCTGTTTTAGACCCTTATGTTTTTACATCATGCGCTTATACCCTTCCAAATCCTCATTAGCATGCCACACCTACGAAATACGGATTTCTAATGTACATTGAATTGTATATGCACACTGTGAAATAATTGTATGGTGGGTGCAATATTTGCAATTTGTTAGACCAAAATGATACAAAGATGCAACTTAATGCATGTGTTTGCAACATTTACGACTTGTTGGACTAAAATGATACAACGATGCAACTTCATACATGTATGTGCAACGTTTACAACTTATTGGACTAAAATGAAACAATGAGGCAACTTCATGTATGATGGATGCACTTTACTCTTTTTTAATTAAAAAACAGTAGTGAACGCAAAAAACATGCGTATGTCGTTATGTGAAATGTTGCCCAGAAAGGATTGGAAATTAGAATTGGTGGCATAGAAGAGAATTTATAAGAAAAAAGTCCAAATTACTCTCCTCAACTATATTGCTATAAATTTCTATGGCGTAGTAGAAATTTTGTCAGCCGCGCGGGTGCGGGTGGGGGTGAGGCGGCGTGCCTCGCTGGTGCCGCGGGATCAGGCAGCAGAAGGCAAATTAGGCTGTGATTGGTGGGCATATGGCATCTTGCCCCCTTGGTGCATAAGCCCAATTGAGAATAGTTTATCTCAAATTTGACCTGTAGCGTATTTTAGTATCAGCAGGTTGCTACTTCGATACTGTTCGTGGTACTCGAACGAAGCCCAAGCACGGCGGTGAACAGTATTAGTGAAAGCATGTGTACGTCGTTATGCGAAATGCCACCAGTCTGTTGATTGATGCTGCTACTTGCGTATAAAAACTCGGGCGAGTGAGGTAAACCCGGCACGGCTTGTCTGACTTGATGGAGCGAAGTCACTGTTGGTGTGCTTGCATAAACAATGTTTATAACTTTATTCAGTGTAGCATAAATTACATATCCAATTAACTGTTCACGAGATAGTAGACTATATTTGTCACTGTAGCGAAATATCTGCATCATCTATATGTGATTAGACAATTATACAAAGGTATGCTACATTGTTTGTGGCTTCCTTAATAAGGAAGTCAAAGAATCCGGGGCGGAGGTAATCAGGTTCGGCCTGCCTCAAATAGGACCCAAGCTTATTCTTCTTCCATGGAGCTTCAAGATTTGATTACCGCAAATTTGACTTGTAGCATGTACAATAGTACCAGGTTGCAATTTTGATATTACTTTCGGTGGTACCCTCGTTCAACACCAAAGCAGGGCTATGAGCACCAATTAACGTATTGAATTATTGATGCATGCATCTTAGTGATGCTCCAACATTGTTGATTGAGGGCTGCCACTTGCATTACATATAAAACTCTTGGGCTGCCACTTGCATTATATATAAAACTCTCGAAAGAGTGAGGGTAACCATATTCACGTCGGCCTCAAATAGGAAACTATAGGTTATCCAGATACTGTTGGTTTCATGCATGTATCTTGAAGCAGTAAAACAAATAAAGCTAAGCAACTGAGTGATACAAAAACACAGATCCGTGCCGGTTGTCCCCCTGGCTGAGGCTTGACTTCATAGATATAGGATTTGTTTGGATCCTTGTGTTAAAGTTTAACACTATACTAAAGTTTAACACCTTCAAAAAAGAGAACTGAAGTTTAGCAGCTCATCCCTGTTTGGATCCATGTGTTAAACTTAAACACCAGTTGTAAAGAAGACATATTTTCCTCTCATTAATGCCACTTTTCCTTCCCCTCCCCTTTTCCCGCCAGCAATAAATGAGGGTATGGAGATCTTTTGCTCATAACACTTTTAACAACTTTTACCACCCCATAAGGTGCTAAACATTTCAAGGATGTTAAAGGTTAGCACATCACTTTTAGCACGAGCAATCAAACTTGAGGTAAAAAAAAAAGTCAAGCGACTATAACTTGAAACGGGGGAGTAGATTGTATCTACGAAACATTGGTTAGTAGTTTTACTGTCTTTTTTTTGTTTCATTTTAGGATAATTGAAACATTTATTTTCAATGGGTTCAGCATCAAAGCGAGGTAGACTAGGGCTTGTTTGATGCGGCCCTGGACTAGGCAATAGTTCTGACTTTAGGCTGACGAATTGATCAGCTAGATGTGCTCTTGGCACATGCAGCTTTTTCAGGGCTCAATGCAAACATACCTTAATTGTGCCATTAGATTCTATCTTCTATAGTTCTATCTCTCTTGTATGGTTTGTGTGTCAGGTCTCTGGTGGGCCCGAGGTGGGGAGGGGTGTGAAGGCAATTGTGAGGGGATGTGTATGTGTGACATCTCTGATGTCAAAAGAATTAAAAAGTGCAATTAAAATCAATGCAACAGGAAATTGGGTTGAAATTCAAAAATTCGTCAAAAATTCAATTATAACTCAAAAACAAGGGTTGTTTGGCACCCAACTAAAACTTAAACATCTCGGACAGCCCTTCGCGACAACCTCGCCACGGCGTTCGTTCCGCTCGATGACCCTCGAGCGGGAATGTCCGTCACGATCGAGGTTAGCCGTAAAAATCCGTCCCGATCGAGCTATGTCCGTGACGATCGAGCCTAGTCAGTATGTCCGTGACGATCGAGCTATGTCCGTGACGATCGAGCCTAGCCGGTAGTTTCCGTCACGATTCGAGGCTGCACGACAGGACCCTCGAGGCCCCGCCGTCCGTCGCGCTCGAGGCTCCGCAGCCAAGCTCGAGGACTTACCCTCGAGCGACGTTCCGTCACCCTCGAGGCTCCGCAGCCAAGCTCGAGGACTCACCCTCGAGCGACGTTCCGTCACCCTCGAGGCTCCGCAGCCAAGCTCGAGGACTCACCCTCGAGCGACGTTCCGTCACGCTCGAGGCTTCGCAGCCAAGCTCGAGGGGGGCACTCACCCTCGAGTGGCGTTTCCGACCATTCGAGGCTCGGCAAGCTCGAGCTTGCGGTTCAAGCTCGAAGCGCCGTAGCGCCTGGTCGAAGTGCCCGGTCCAAGCTCGGAAGTTGTGTCCCGCACCTCAAACTCCAACTTTTAATTTTACACGTTTCGAAGTTCAGCTCAAATTTTTGGAGAAAGTTCAAAAGGGGCAAAGAGCTCCACGGGGCTGCCAGCTCGCCCCTGGCGCGCTCTGCTCCGGCCGGAGTCCGGCCGCCACGTGGCCGGCGTGTGGCGGAGACCGCGTCGGGTCGGCCGAGCTGTGGCGGCAGCTAGCTTTTGTCCTCACGCGTTTGTCCAAGCCTTCCGTACCGTCACTTCGCGGGCGACGGCGCACTGCTGCCTCGCGCCGCGGAGCGCCATCATGGCAAGCTCGCTCGGCACTGGTCGCAGCCGCGCAGCGCCGCCCCGCAGTCGCGATGCTCGCTCGCTACGCGCCAAGGAGCACTGTGGAGGATCCCCAGCGATCACGCCACAATCTTCCTCGCCCAATCGTGTCGCGCGCGCTCTGTTCGAGCTCGCCGCGCCATCAATGGCGACCGCGACAGCCACCCACGCGCTCGCACGCTCCCGAGGCCGCACAGTGCCTCCCTTGCGTGCCCAAGCACTCCACCGCGCACTCCCACCCCTCCTCTCACTCGCTCACTTGGTCATTTCCACTTCCCCGCGCTCGCTCGGTCTTCTTCCTCCTCGCGACGCGCAAGCCGAACCCAAGCTCTTCGCGAAATTCCTCGTCCACGCTCCACCATTCCCCAATCCATCCCGCACGGAGCTAGTCCACTCCACCAGCTCCAAAACCCCCAACTTTCCCCAAGCTATTGTCCCTTCTCCGGCGAGAATTTGCGATTTCCCCCAAATCGCGAATTCCGGCCGTCGAAGCACCCGCACGTCGAGACCCTACTCCGAGCCGTCCCCGAGCTTCCTCGAGCACGCCATTAGCTTCCCCAAGCTCTGCTGGTGCTCAAGGACCTCTCCCCCCTCCGCGAACGACCCCGAGCTCGCCGGCGTAGAAGCCGCGGCGGCCGCGCCGCCACCTCCTCGTCGCCGGCACAACTCCGACCTCCCCCAGCCTCCAAACCGTCCTCAAACGACTCGTGGTGAGCCCAGGATCATTTCCCCCCACTTCCCCGTGCCTAGTTCGCCGTAGTTTGCCCGGCGCAACTCCGGCGAGGTCCCAGGGACCTTTCTTCATCGTCTACCTTTGTTTAAGGGCCTCTGTGCAAAAGTGCAGGACTGGTTCGCGAAGTTTTGAAAGATCTAGGGTTCTCTGCGTAAAAAGATTCTTAAGTCTAGGTTTGATTTTTCCCGAAACTTGTAAAATCCATTAAAACTCGTACAAAAATCAGAAAAATGCACAAAAATACTCCCTGGATTCGTGAGAGTCTAAATTACAATCTCTATTAGACATATTTGTACTTTTGACGAACTGTTTTTGAATTAAAATTCAAACAAGGAAAATCTAAAGTTATGCACCATTTCCAATCCAGAGCTGCGCTAGGGTTGAGCTTTGTATATGTTATGTATAGCGACTTTGGACAGCTTGTGTCCAAAGGGGACCCAAAAATATGATTGGTAGCTCCAGTTATGAATTTAGATGTATTTCCTGTCTTTTTGCAGTGCAGAAATCATTAAAAATAATATGTGCAACGAAAAATCACCATTTTGCTCCTGAGCACTAAAAACTTGTTGGCACACATGTTAAAAATGAAAAACTTAATTTTTGCTCTGTTTAAGATGGCAAATAATTAAATATGTGTTTTTGGATAGAAAAATATTGAGGACTACCCAAGGGTTATTTTGAGCCACCACTTGGCCAGAGCCCTCCTCATACTTATGCCTAGCTTTGGTAGAAAGATCTCCTGAAATAGATGAAATTTCAATTTATTATGCATTTATTTCACTTTCTGCAGCTAGCTGTTTGCACATTTTTAATAAATTATGTGTAGCTCAAAATTAGCTAAATTTTGGAGTGAGCTTAGCTCTTATACTCCAGTAGCTGTCATAAAGTTTATAGATAAAAATGATGAGCAGAAAAGGAGAAACAAAAATGCGAAGTAATCTAGATGGAAATCGATTTATATAAAAGAATAAACCTTTTTGTAGTTAGATAGAATAAAATAAATGGAATCTGAAATTCCAGAACAGCCACCCTAAGTTATGCATATCATGTAGAAGGCGCTATCCCAGACGGCGACTACACCCTCATCCCCGCAGACGAGGAAGGAGTCCCGGAGCACGGTGCCGGTGTAGAAGTGACCAACCCGGAGGCTAACCCCCAGTCCGAGCAAGAAGGCAAGCCCCGGAGCATAACCTAACTTTACCAAATTATGCACTTTGAATTCTCTATGTCTGTGCATTTACGTTTCAAGGAGTTGATTGAATACCTTAGCTGCACATTTCCTAGTACCTATGAATTGCAATACTAGTATGAAAGGATCGATAGAGCATTGCTTTAGGTCCGTTACAAGTCGAGTGATTTCCTGTCACTCGCGAGACATAGGAATTGCTTGTCTTTACTTATGTTGGAATCATAAGGATTGACGGGCGGGATGATAGATGTAGATCTCCCGTCCGTGTATGATAATTGATTTAAGGTCGAAATGTGTGGTTGAGTGTGTCAAGTTTTTGAACGTACCACATGCATGCCGGTATATGGGAGCCGGTAAGCCCGGTACCAGATTGAAGCAGCTAGGGCCGATAGCCATCTCTCCTTGGAAGCTTTGTTTCCCCTGCCGTACACTTGTGGATATATGCGTGATGCTGTGAGTGAAGCAGTAAACCTTTATCCTAAGGAAGTGGACCCGGTTCCGAATTGTGGATCGATGGGAAAGGTTGGGAAATGCTTGTACCTTTTATAGCAGGCAGAGTATCCGTGTGTGTTGGGTTTTCCCTGGCCAGGTAGCACAAATTCGGTTCGAACTGTCCGCTTCTCGCGGTTAATGAGACTGCTTGACCGCCCTGCTACATTGAGTAACAAGTGGAATTATGAGATTTATGAACTTGTTGTATGAATTAAATTGTATTGCACCACTTGTATGCTTAGAGAGGATGCTAATCTAGAATGGTTAAATTTACTAGAATATGATGCTAAAACTTGAAAGCAAGGACTTATTTAGTTGCTTTTTGGCAAACAAACCCACTAGCCAAAAGCCTTTCATTGTCTAGATGTCGGTGATGTAGTTTTCACCCGACGGGTAAGTCTTGCTGAGTATTAGTATACTCAGCCTTGCTTGTGGCATTATTTTACAGGTATTCCTTTGGATGTCGATGCTTTGTCTTGGCCTGTCCAGGTTCCACCTGGCTGGCACATCGAATGGGTTCCGTCCTCTGGCGAGGATCGGGAGGAGTAGCTTCGTGGCAGGCTTCAGCACGGAGTTGCTTGTATCGTCGTTAGATGTTTATCTTCCGCTGCAATGAACGTTAATTTCAGTTGTTGAACTTTTAAATTCCGCTGCAAGACTTGTACTCTGATTTAAATTTGAACCTGGTTTGTAATAACTTGTAATACCTATTTGTGTAAGTTAATTTGTGGAATGTTGTTATCTCTGGAACTCACCTTCGTGTGGGCGTGCTGTTGTTTCGATCGAGAAAAGTACGTGGTTTAATCGGGTTTAATCCGACGGCGCTCCAGCTTATTCCGGATTAAGTGCCTGACTACGTGATTAGTGGTCCCAAGGTACTTAACTTGGAATAATTTCGGAGTGGAACCGCCACAGCTGGCATCAGAGCCGAAACAGCGCACCGGAGAGACCAACAAACCTTAAATAAATATTTTTGGAATAAAATTTGCCAACTCGTACTTCCGCCGTGCTTTTCGGTGGAAGGTTGTTGTTAGGACCGCTAAGGATGTTATCTAGAGTGTGAAGCCTATGTGGGTTAAGGGATCACGATATGATAGGTGGCAAATAATATATTATACTGACTTCCAGCACATTTCATTCTGTCATTTACTTTCCGCAATGGTGGGCGCAAGGTACGGCGATTGCTGTAACGTACCACGGCACTATATGAAAATATAGTGGCGGCACATAGTCAATACGCTGTGATGGCGTATGAAAATAGAATAGGATGGTGGGCGCAAGGTACGGCGATTGCTGTAGCGTACCACGGCATCATATGCAAATATGATGGCGGCACAAAGTCAATACGCTATTCTATTAGCGTATGAAACTGTCAATATGTCGCTTTGGTGACATATGAACATTGCCCGTTCAATGTTAAACGTTCGGGTGCCACCTCTATATAGTGGGTGGTAATGAATGGAGACGCTTTCGTGAGTGCTGGCACGAAAGGTTGATTATACATGCTCTGAAATGAAATTTTCTGCAGGTACACTAACCGCGAATCCGTATGTTGAGACGGTTAGAAGTTCGACTAGTTAATATAGGGAGAGACGGATATTGCCTAGCCACCGGCACTAATTTCGTAAGCCAAAAGTTATTGGCATGTGTGTTGGAGAGAACGAATAGGCCGCTCATGCATTGCATCTCACTGAATTGACATGGATTTTAATAAGTGACCGAATCGAACCGCCATCAAAGGAATTGAAATCACAACCCAAAAATCCTGCTGAGAACAATCTGTTGCACCCTTAATTCGAAACTGAAAACGTTGTCGAACGAAAAAGTGTTCAACACGAAAGTTGTCATAAATATTATGGAGTAAATGCTGGAGAAATTTCAACGAAAATGGTTCAGTAAAATTGGAGTTATGCTAAAAATGGTAACCCCCTGTCTGCTGGAAATTTCTGGGGACAGTGAGATAAAAATTGAATTTTTACACCATCTTAACGACAGTTTCTGCTCAAACCTCCAAAATGAAACTTGTTAGGAATTACTTAAACAATGTCCTGGCCAAATTTGGGAATTTTTGAGCTTGTAGATTTCGAGTTTTGAAATTTTTACTACCCTGCACAGAATCTGTTCTTATTCTTTGGCGCTACCCGGTGCTCACCCTTGCCCCTTTTCCTTTTGGTTCAGATGGACGCCCTCGCTGACCTGGCTAGCCACCCCAACGACGTGTCTTTCTCTGATTGCTTGGGATGGGAAGGCTTCCCTAGCATCTTGTGGTCGGTTCTACAGGCACTTGGCTACCCTACACCGCCACAATATGAGAGAATCCTCATCCGAGACCGTGGTGTGACTCGTTCCCGTGTGCGTTTGGTGGTACACCGTCACCCGCCGTGTCCTAGTTCCCCCACCTGGACGGTGGAAGTTCATGGACACCACATGGAGACGACTTGTGAGCTAGCTGCCTTGAATGGCATCAGTTCTTTTTGTGCTCAGAACCAGAGCTTGGTAGAGCACCAGTTGCTTGGGCTGTTTCCACCAACTCAGCCGGATGATCCCCACTGGATGAGGCGCTACCTTAGCTCTCCTTTGAGGATGGCGGAGAGCCCCGTCGCAGCAGCCGCTTTGATGATGAGGTGGATCCGAGCCTATCACCGTTTGCAGGCACTTCTTGGACGGTCGCAGAGCGAGATGCTCAACATTGCCATGGACATGTCGGCTCGCGCCCGTGACATAGGGGTTGAGAGGACCTCTTTGTCCATTGAGGTGACCACTAGAGATGCCATGATTGCTGACTTGGAGAGGCAATTGAATGACCTCCAGATTGCACACAACAACACCCAGAATGAGTTAGCACAAACTAGAGATGAGCTTGAGGAGGTACATGGTACCTTGGAGCATGCAAATGCTATGCTTGCCGCCCATGACGCTCAGCACCTTCTTGAGCAAGAAGGAGGGAATGGTGAAGGAGAGGCCCCCGATTCCGACATGGACACCGAGGATGACATGCCGCCCCTTCCAGCTCCACCTTCACCTATGGGCAGCGAGGCTACCGCTAACAACTTGGATGATTTTTAGAGTGGTAGTAGCAAGTTTACTCCTCCGCTAGGCCTAGATTTTGGCTTCATGTTGTAATAGGCTAGATGGAGTTGAGCTCCTCCTATTTGGTGGCAATGTAAATTAATGGTGTGGTTGTGGTGTAAAACTTGATGATGTTGTTACAGCTGTGTTGAAAACATTCTGCAGCTGACCTTGTTTTAATTATTGATGGGTTTTCCATTCATTTCTGGGCTGTGATGTGAACTACAAAGTTGTTTGGAATTTGTCAAACAAAATGATCACCGAATTGCAACCCCATTGGTTAAGCGAAATAAAAATGGCAACACATAGTTTTATAAGCACAAGGTTTCATGTGAAATGCGGATTAAAATCGTACCATACCAAATCATCATACGTGATATCAACTGCGGGAGGCAAAATTGCATCCAACCAAGTCACCCACAAGGTTCCGATCAGGTTGGGAAGTAAAACATTTCCTACTGATTTGATTCTGCTGGGAATGGAAGGAATTGACATTGTATTAGGAGCCAATTGGATGACTCAACATAAGGTTGTCCTAGATGTTGCGGAACGAGTTGTTGAGATAAACTCGCCTACGCAGGGCCCGAGTGTGCTATATCTGCCACAACGGACTTGTGTCGATGCGTGTGCTTATGCAATGGTAGAAACCCAACTAAAGGACATTCCGGTGGTATGTGAGTATGCCGATGTATTTCCGGATGACTTACCTGGGATGCCGCCGGATAGAGACATTGAATTCGTGATTGAACTTCAACCTGGCACAGCACCTATATCAAAGAGACCATATAGAATGCCGCCCAATGAATTGGCTGAATTAAAAATTCAACTCCAAGAATTGCTAGATAAGGGTTTCATTCGTCCAAGTGTATCACCTTGGGGATGTCCCGCTATCTTTGTGAAGAAGAAGGACCATTCCTTGAGGTTGTGTATTGATTACCGGCCTCTCAATGCGGTAACTATTAAGAACAAGTACCCACTCCCCCGTATTGACATCTTGTTTGACCAACTAGCTGGCGCCAGAGTGTTCTCCAAGATTGACCTTCGCTCTGGCTATCACCAAATCAAAATCAGGCCTTGTGACATTCCAAAGACTGCCTTTTCCACACGATATGGACTTTATGAATTCTTGGTTATGTCTTTTGGACTCACCAATGCCCCGGCCTACTTCATGTACCTCATGAATTCGGTCTTCATGTCTGAACTAGACAAGTTTGTGGTGGTTTTCATTGATGACATTCTTATATATTCTAAGAATGAGGAAGAGCATGCCGAGCACCTTCGCATTGTTCTTCAGAGATTGAGAGATCACCAGCTCTACGCCAAGTTCTCCAAGTGTGAATTTTGGCTGGAGAGCGTGAAGTTTTTAGGTCACACGGTTTCCAAGGATGGTATATCCGTGGATCCAACCAAGGTGCAAGAGGTGCTAGATTGGCAACCACCTACTTCTGTCCACGAGATTCGGAGTTTTCTGGGTTTAGCCGGGTATTACCGCCGCTTTATTCCGGATTTCTCTCGGATAGCAAAGCCCATGACCGAACTCTTGAAGAAGGGAGTTAAATTTGAGTGGAATGACAAATGTGAGGAAGCTTTCCACACCTTGCGAAGACATTTAACTTCAGCCCCAGTTTTGGCTCAGCCCGATTGCACCAAGCCTTATGATGTCTATTGCGATGCATCAGGCACCGGTCTTGGCTGTGTTCTCATGCAAGAAAACCGAGTGATTGCTTATGCTTCTCGAGCACTTCGGCCTCATGAGCAAAACTACCCCACGCATGATCTTGAGTTAGCAGCGGTTATTCATGCTCTCAAGATTTGGAGACACTATTTGATGGGTGTTCCCTGCAACATATACACAGACCACAAGAGCCTCAAATATGTTTTCACTCAGGCACAATTGAATATGAGACAGCGAAGATGGTTGGAGTTAGCAAAGGACTATGACCTTAGTGTGCATTATCACCCCGGGAAGGCTAATGTAGTCGCGGATGCGCTAAGCCGCAAGGCTCGTTGTCATTGTCTTTCCGTGGAGTCCTATGCCGACACCCTGTGTCACGAAATGGCAAAGCTCAATTTAGAGATTGTTCCACACGGGTACTTCAACCATGTTGCAGTGGAACCAACCTTGCACGATCAGATTGTGGTAGCCCAATTAAATGACGCGTGCATTAAAATCCTTAAAAGGAAATTGTCCAAGGAGAAGGTGAAAGAGAAGTACAAGTGTTTCCGGCTAGATGGGCAGGGAGTAATGTGGTTTGGGCATCGCCTCGTGGTGCCTAAAAACACGGAACTCCGGAGGAAGATTATGGATGAGGCACATCTCTCTAAATTTTCTATCCATCCCGGCAGCACCAAAATGTACCAAGATTTGAAACAAAACTTTTGGTGGACTCGAATGAAGCGAGAAATTGCCACGTATGTGTCGGAATGTGACACATGCCAGCGGGTTAAGGCCAGCCACTTGAAGGTAGCAGGCACGCTTCAACCTCTACCTATTCCCTCATGGAAGTGGGAAGATATAAGCATGGACTTCATTGTTGGACTTCCCAGAACCCCGCAGGGGCACGACTCCATTTGGGTAATTGTGGACCGCCTTACCAAGACCGCACATTTTATTCCGGTCAATACCTTTTATAACGCTAAGAAGTACGCGGAGATTTATTTGGAGCGGATCGTTTGTCTACATGGGGTACCCAAGACGATAATTTCAGATCGTGGTGCTCCGTTCGTAGCACGCTTTTGGGAACAGTTGCAATTGTCCCTAGGCACCAAACTGATCCGTAGTTCGGCATATCACCCACAGACCGATGGGCAGACGGAAAGGGTAAACCAAATACTCGAGGATATGCTTCGAGCTTGTGTTATCCATTATGGGAAGAATTGGGAGAAATGTTTGTCTCTGGCTGAATTCTCCTATAACAACAGCTACCAAGCGAGCCTTAAAATGGCACCTTTCGAAGCCTTATATGGCAGAAGATGTCGGACCCCGTTGTGTTGGTCCCAGGCAGGCGAGAGGTATGCTTATGGCCCTGACCTTGTGAAGGAAGCAGAAGAAAAGGGTAGGATCATTCGGGAGAACTTGAAGACCGCTCAGTCACGGCAAAAGAGCTACTTTGACCAGCGGCGGAAGCCACTTCAGTTTGAAGTTGGTGATCACGTGTATCTTAAGGTCTCCCCGACCAAAGGCGTGCAAAGATTCGGATTAAAAGGAAAGCTTGCACCTCGTTATATCGGCCCGTATGAAATTACTCAGCAATATGGGCCGGTAGCCTATCAAGTGAAGCTTCCCGAAAAACTTTCAGCTGTACACAATGTATTCCATGTTTCTCAACTCAAGAGGTGTCTTCGTGTTCCGACCGAAGTTGTTGAACAAGAGGAACTCTCGGTTAAACCGGATCTCTCTTATGATGAGTATCCTGTTAAGATCCTCGACGAGAAAGAGAGACAAACACGAAGGAAGGGAGTTAAAATGTACAAAATTCAGTGGAGTCATCACTCCGAAGATGAAGCCACATGGGAAACCGAAGACTATCTAAAGAAGAACTACCCCGACATCCTTTCTTAGACCAAGGTACCTTTTTCCCACCTTGTTCCTAAGTGTAATCGAATCTCGGGATGAGATTCCTTTTAAGGGGGGTAGGCTGTGACATCTCTGATGTCAAAAGAATTAAAAAGTGCAATTAAAATCAATGCAACAGGAAATTGGGTTGAAATTCAAAAATTCGTCAAAAATTCAATTATAACTCAAAAACAAGGGTTGTTTGGCACCCAACTAAAACTTAAACATCTCGGACAGCCCTTCGCGACAACCTCGCCACGGCGTTCGTTCCGCTCGATGACCCTCGAGCGGGAATGTCCGTCACGATCGAGGTTAGCCGTAAAAATCCGTCCCGATCGAGCTATGTCCGTGACGATCGAGCCTAGTCAGTATGTCCGTGACGATCGAGCTATGTCCGTGACGATCGAGCCTAGCCGGTAGTTTCCGTCACGATTCGAGGCTGCACGACAGGACCCTCGAGGCCCCGCCGTCCGTCGCGCTCGAGGCTCCGCAGCCAAGCTCGAGGACTTACCCTCGAGCGACGTTCCGTCACCCTCGAGGCTCCGCAGCCAAGCTCGAGGACTCACCCTCGAGCGACGTTCCGTCACCCTCGAGGCTCCGCAGCCAAGCTCGAGGACTCACCCTCGAGCGACGTTCCGTCACGCTCGAGGCTTCGCAGCCAAGCTCGAGGGGGGCACTCACCCTCGAGTGGCGTTTCCGACCATTCGAGGCTCGGCAAGCTCGAGCTTGCGGTTCAAGCTCGAAGCGCCGTAGCGCCTGGTCGAAGTGCCCGGTCCAAGCTCGGAAGTTGTGTCCCGCACCTCAAACTCCAACTTTTAATTTTACACGTTTCGAAGTTCAGCTCAAATTTTTGGAGAAAGTTCAAAAGGGGCAAAGAGCTCCACGGGGCTGCCAGCTCGCCCCTGGCGCGCTCTGCTCCGGCCGGAGTCCGGCCGCCACGTGGCCGGCGTGTGGCGGAGACCGCGTCGGGTCGGCCGAGCTGTGGCGGCAGCTAGCTTTTGTCCTCACGCGTTTGTCCAAGCCTTCCGTACCGTCACTTCGCGGGCGACGGCGCACTGCTGCCTCGCGCCGCGGAGCGCCATCATGGCAAGCTCGCTCGGCACTGGTCGCAGCCGCGCAGCGCCGCCCCGCAGTCGCGATGCTCGCTCGCTACGCGCCAAGGAGCACTGTGGAGGATCCCCAGCGATCACGCCACAATCTTCCTCGCCCAATCGTGTCGCGCGCGCTCTGTTCGAGCTCGCCGCGCCATCAATGGCGACCGCGACAGCCACCCACGCGCTCGCACGCTCCCGAGGCCGCACAGTGCCTCCCTTGCGTGCCCAAGCACTCCACCGCGCACTCCCACCCCTCCTCTCACTCGCTCACTTGGTCATTTCCACTTCCCCGCGCTCGCTCGGTCTTCTTCCTCCTCGCGACGCGCAAGCCGAACCCAAGCTCTTCGCGAAATTCCTCGTCCACGCTCCACCATTCCCCAATCCATCCCGCACGGAGCTAGTCCACTCCACCAGCTCCAAAACCCCCAACTTTCCCCAAGCTATTGTCCCTTCTCCGGCGAGAATTTGCGATTTCCCCCAAATCGCGAATTCCGGCCGTCGAAGCACCCGCACGTCGAGACCCTACTCCGAGCCGTCCCCGAGCTTCCTCGAGCACGCCATTAGCTTCCCCAAGCTCTGCTGGTGCTCAAGGACCTCTCCCCCCTCCGCGAACGACCCCGAGCTCGCCGGCGTAGAAGCCGCGGCGGCCGCGCCGCCACCTCCTCGTCGCCGGCACAACTCCGACCTCCCCCAGCCTCCAAACCGTCCTCAAACGACTCGTGGTGAGCCCAGGATCATTTCCCCCCACTTCCCCGTGCCTAGTTCGCCGTAGTTTGCCCGGCGCAACTCCGGCGAGGTCCCAGGGACCTTTCTTCATCGTCTACCTTTGTTTAAGGGCCTCTGTGCAAAAGTGCAGGACTGGTTCGCGAAGTTTTGAAAGATCTAGGGTTCTCTGCGTAAAAAGATTCTTAAGTCTAGGTTTGATTTTTCCCGAAACTTGTAAAATCCATTAAAACTCGTACAAAAATCAGAAAAATGCACAAAAATACTCCCTGGATTCGTGAGAGTCTAAATTACAATCTCTATTAGACATATTTGTACTTTTGACGAACTGTTTTTGAATTAAAATTCAAACAAGGAAAATCTAAAGTTATGCACCATTTCCAATCCAGAGCTGCGCTAGGGTTGAGCTTTGTATATGTTATGTATAGCGACTTTGGACAGCTTGTGTCCAAAGGGGACCCAAAAATATGATTGGTAGCTCCAGTTATGAATTTAGATGTATTTCCTGTCTTTTTGCAGTGCAGAAATCATTAAAAATAATATGTGCAACGAAAAATCACCATTTTGCTCCTGAGCACTAAAAACTTGTTGGCACACATGTTAAAAATGAAAAACTTAATTTTTGCTCTGTTTAAGATGGCAAATAATTAAATATGTGTTTTTGGATAGAAAAATATTGAGGACTACCCAAGGGTTATTTTGAGCCACCACTTGGCCAGAGCCCTCCTCATACTTATGCCTAGCTTTGGTAGAAAGATCTCCTGAAATAGATGAAATTTCAATTTATTATGCATTTATTTCACTTTCTGCAGCTAGCTGTTTGCACATTTTTAATAAATTATGTGTAGCTCAAAATTAGCTAAATTTTGGAGTGAGCTTAGCTCTTATACTCCAGTAGCTGTCATAAAGTTTATAGATAAAAATGATGAGCAGAAAAGGAGAAACAAAAATGCGAAGTAATCTAGATGGAAATCGATTTATATAAAAGAATAAACCTTTTTGTAGTTAGATAGAATAAAATAAATGGAATCTGAAATTCCAGAACAGCCACCCTAAGTTATGCATATCATGTAGAAGGCGCTATCCCAGACGGCGACTACACCCTCATCCCCGCAGACGAGGAAGGAGTCCCGGAGCACGGTGCCGGTGTAGAAGTGACCAACCCGGAGGCTAACCCCCAGTCCGAGCAAGAAGGCAAGCCCCGGAGCATAACCTAACTTTACCAAATTATGCACTTTGAATTCTCTATGTCTGTGCATTTACGTTTCAAGGAGTTGATTGAATACCTTAGCTGCACATTTCCTAGTACCTATGAATTGCAATACTAGTATGAAAGGATCGATAGAGCATTGCTTTAGGTCCGTTACAAGTCGAGTGATTTCCTGTCACTCGCGAGACATAGGAATTGCTTGTCTTTACTTATGTTGGAATCATAAGGATTGACGGGCGGGATGATAGATGTAAGATCTCCCGTCCGTGTATGATAATTGATTTAAGGTCGAAATGTGTGGTTGAGTGTGTCAAGTTTTTGAACGTACCACATGCATGCCGGTATATGGGAGCCGGTAAGCCCGGTACCAGATTGAAGCAGCTAGGGCCGATAGCCATCTCTCCTTGGAAACTTTGTTTCCCCTGCCGTACACTTGTGGATATATGCGTGATGCTGTGAGTGAAGCAGTAAACCTTTATCCTAAGGAAGTGGACCCGGTTCCGAATTGTGGATCGATGGGAAAGGTTGGGAAATGCTTGTACCTTTTATAGCAGGCAGAGTATCCGTGTGTGTTGGGTTTTCCCTGGCCAGGTAGCACAAATTCGGTTCGAACTGTCCGCTTCTCGCGGTTAATGAGACTGCTTGACCGCCCTGCTACATTGAGTAACAAGTGGAATTATGAGATTTATGAACTTGTTGTATGAATTAAATTGTATTGCACCACTTGTATGCTTAGAGAGGATGCTAATCTAGAATGGTTAAATTTACTAGAATATGATGCTAAAACTTGAAAGCAAGGACTTATTTAGTTGCTTTTTGGCAAACAAACCCACTAGCCAAAAGCCTTTCATTGTCTAGATGTCGGTGATGTAGTTTTCACCCGACGGGTAAGTCTTGCTGAGTATTAGTATACTCAGCCTTGCTTGTGGCATTATTTTACAGGTATTCCTTTGGATGTCGATGCTTTGTCTTGGCCTGCCCAGGTTCCACCTGGCTGGCACATCGAATGGGTTCCGTCCTCTGGCGAGGATCGGGAGGAGTAGCTTCGTGGCAGGCTTCAGCACGGAGTTGCTTGTATCGTCGTTAGATGTTTATCTTCCGCTGCAATGAACGTTAATTTCAGTTGTTGAACTTTTAAATTCCGCTGCAAGACTTGTACTCTGATTTAAATTTGAACCTGGTTTGTAATAACTTGTAATACCTATTTGTGTAAGTTAATTTGTGGAATGTTGTTATCTCTGGAACTCACCTTCGTGTGGGCGTGCTGTTGTTTCGATCGAGAAAAGTACGTGGTTTAATCGGGTTTAATCCGACGGCGCTCCAGCTTATTCCGGATTAAGTGCCTGACTACGTGATTAGTGGTCCCAAGGTACTTAACTTGGAATAATTTCGGAGTGGAACCGCCACAGTATGAGCACTCACCTGTGGCTCACAGCAAAGGCTTTGAGGCGCATTTGCCGTGCGTCAGATCTCGGGCACACGGCAAAGACTTTTCTTTACCATGTCCCCATGGTATGCTACACGGTAAAGGCTCATTTCATAAAATTAATTGAAAAAATAGGCTCATCTGGCCAGCCACCCGTTCTCGCTATTTTTGCGAAATCGGAACTATGCGGTCAATGGAATGCAAACTCACAACCTCCCCTTCGCATGTAACTTCCTCTACTACTGCACCACACAATCACTTATATCTATACTTAGTTTTCTTTCTCTACATATTATAATTTATCGAGGGAAATTGCTTGTTTGATGCTCTAAATAAATTCAAATAAAAAGTTGCCAGCTATATAGTTTCTTAACTTTTCGAGATCTACAATTTTCATTAAGGTAGTTTCTCCATCTGAGGTCATTTATGAAATTTGAATTTCAAATTTGAGAAACTTAAAATTAGTTTTTCGTTGAAAATATGATTTCAAATTAAAAAGTCGTCAACTACAAAGTTTCATTTTGGGTTGTCAACTACAACTTTCATTGAGGTAGTTTCTCTATCTAAGGTCGTTTGAAAATTTCAAATTTCAAATTTGTGAGATTAAAAACATACTTTACGGTGGCCAAATTAACTCTAATTAAAAAGTTTGAAACTACAAAGTTGTATAACTTCTAAAGATCTACAAATTTTATATTGTGCAAATTCTTTATATGCCATTGGGTTAAACTTTTATCCCCTGATCTGCCACCTAAAAAATTTGTATCATGTACATGCCATTGGTCCTAAAATCTAATCTTAGGACCAATGGCATGCATAAGATACAAGTTGTTTAGTGGCGGATCAGGGATATAAGTTTAACCCAGTGACATATAAGGAATTTGCCCTTTTATATTTGTCATCTCTTCATTCGATAGAGTGGTACTAACATTATGCACAAATCTTATACAAATCATTTCTAATTTATACTATCTGTACTCAACATTATTATCACTTTGTCGAACGAAGAAACGACCATAATAAAAGTTATACTTCGGGTGATCAGGAAAAGTGTGCAATAAGATCCTACTGCATATGTCCAAGGAGAAACCATTTCCATCTAATAAAACCGTTCTTTTACAATAGGAAAGTGTAATTAATACCAAGCTACTCTTGCCGTGCACAAGTCGCTAGATTATTATGGCCACTAGCTTCTTGAAACACGAAACAGCAAAGTGTATCTCAGTCACTTACTAGAATGCTACCATCCGGGTCCCGGGGAAAATTTCACCTGATCTCCATCTGGCGATATTGCTGGCAACGAAGAAGACAAGTACTCATCATACGAGTAGCTGTGCATAGACACAGACATGCTGTCTTCTTCCTCTTTCTTCAACCCGTGGGGAGCGGCCATAAATGGAGGAGAAAGTGATGGCTTTGTGAAGTCCAGAACCTGCGGTGCACTACTGCTGCTTGAGCTGGGCTCGTCCCGGAACAAAGTTTCACACGTATGGTCGTCGATCAGGGTGACCAGGAAAAGTGGAGTGCCGTTGTGGCTTTGTTGCTGCACGTATTTCTTTGCTGGACACTTGTGGTCATCGCTGTAACCGCATTTATAGTATAACCTGAAAATTAATAACGATTTTGTATGAACATAAATATAGAGCAAGCATTAGTTTTTCCAATTGAGAAAATTAAAGTCTGAAATGAAATCGCACTAAGGGGCTTTTTGTTTGAATTCTAGATTATATATAATAACTTGGTCTAATCTATTATGGGTAACGGACAAGAGGCAATCTAGATTATATAAAACCTCCCCGCTAAATTATCATAATCCCATAAGCATTTACACCCTCAATAATTTGTGTAAACAAACAACCCTACATAGATTATATAATCTAGAACCAATAATATGAATTTTTAATTACTATACAACTTAGTAATAGTAAGCTAATTAACAAGTAGGGCCAAAGTTAGAAGTAAACTATTGGCGGGGATCGATTACAGTTTACGACATTTAATGTACACTTTGGAGGTGCTTGCTTTATGTGATTGGAGAGAATTTAATTCTTGTTTTCTTTGCTGCATGCCGACACACGTCTACCTTTCAGATGACCAAAACGCCAAAATAAATTTGTTTGAAAAAAGCGCCAAATATCCGTATATATTGCCATGCATGCTCTCAAATAGTCAAAAGTACTTCTGAATGTGTGGTTTCTATTTTTGTTTTCCATGCATGCCACTTAATCCAGTATATACCTAGTTTCAAGAACAAACAGATGCATGGCACACACCTCTAATTTGAAAGCTTTCTTATTAGAAGCTAGAAAACAACAATATAATTGATATGTTGGAAGAATCTAACTGAATGACTGGGCATAGATATTTAAAAAAGAATATATATTATTGTAGAATGTGATGGGTGCAACAATAATCTACAATATGCGTGCAATCAACAATCTACAATATTGTTTCAGCTATTGTAACAATATGGGTGCAATCAACAATCTACAAGCCGAAATAAATAGCGAATTAATTTAGCTTTAGTGCCTGAATCGAGTTATATTGGAATCTTAAGATCCGACTACTTCAATCCACATTCCACAAGATGAGTTAAATCCTTGAAGAAACAGAAGTTAGCTCCCCTAATTGAATGGGTAGATGTTGAATCTGGCTTTTAATTGAAGCAAAAACAAAAAACCGTGATGTTTAGAAGGAAAATACCAATGTCAAATATGCTTTGCTCACAAGTTTTTTATTCGGAGAAACAAAAGACACCCCGAACAAGGCATAAGCAGAGAGAGAGAGAGAGAGGCTGCTGGAGGAAGCTGTTATGTACAGAATGTGTACCATAGGTGCCGGCATGGCTAGAACACGACACACACCCACGACGTCTCAACGACTTGGATGATCTTATATTCAAATTTGTAATTATGGACCAGTTGTGTGATTTAGACCGGTTGTGTCCCCCCCCTCCCCCCGGCAAAGACACTAAAACACCTGGCAAAGAGTTTACCGAGTGCCACACATGGCAAACTCTACTCAGCAGCCAAAGTGCCGGCAAAGAGCTTTTTGTTGAGTGTTTTTTATCAGGCAATTGAAAAAGGCTTTACCGAGTGCTAACCCTCGGCAAAAAAACCGACACGGTCACATGACTTGGATGGCAGCTTTGCCACACGTGTGCCCTGACAGCGAGGGTTGCCATAAAACACTTGGCAAATAGAGCCTTTGCCGAGTGTCGCCACAAAACACTCGGTAAAGGGCTAACATTCGTTTGTAGTTCCAAATAGCCAGCACACTTGTGGTTCTTTGCCGAGTGTTTGGTTTTATGTTGTGTGCTGCTTGGCTTCATTGCCAGGTGTGTCATTTTTAGACCTCGGCAAAGGAATTCTTTGTCGAGTACTTTATATTCACCGAGTGTTTCCTTGGTGACAATTGGTAATTGGGGCCTTTAACGTGTGCCTAATGAAACTCTTGGCAAGAGCCAGACACGCGGCAAACGACCAGTTTATGGTAGTGAGACTAATGCACTTATTCTAGAGATCAGTTAGATCTCTTGGCATCCAAAAGTGTTTCTATTTCTCTTGTGTTCTTGTCCCGTCGACCTTGCAAACATGCAGTCATCCTCCGCGACGGCGTTCTAATCGCGCCGCCGGCTGGAAGCCAAACCCCGACCACCCACGAGCCATCTTACTATTACTAATTGGAGGCTCCTTTTGAAGGCGGTGATGCCACCTAGGATCCTAGTAGTTACTAACTTACTTCCTGCGCAACACATACTCTGACAGAAGCTAACCAAGCTAATCCCCAAACAGGTTTAGCTCTATAAATCATGAGTATGATATTAATTAAGAACAAGACAAGAACATGATCCATGAAAACGCATATAGATGCTATAAAGTGTATGTAGTATGATGAGGTATCTATATTCTTTATAGCCATACTGTTTTTACACAAATGTATTCTTCTCTATTGACTGAATTACTGAAAGAAGGAAACAGACAGATGAATGTTCATGACTTAGCGGCTAGTGACAAATCCAGAGAGGAAGTAACTTAGAGGAGTGGATAATCCACCTTGGAACATCATCAAGGATACATACCGTGGATATTCAGCATTTAGGATGTTCTTCTCCCCATATTTACTCCAGTGGAAACGATCATTTTCTGGTGCATCTGTCAGTATCTCCTTGCTGAATAACAAGATGGTAGAGAAACTGAATGTAATTGATTTCACTGCACCGCCTTATAGATACTTTCCTATATATCCAACCATGAAATATAGATCGATATCCCAGGTACTCACGAAGCAAAGCACACATCTACGTCATAATATGTATATGCGTCCCTATATGAACTTGAATATCTTGGATAAAACAAGATCTAGAAGGCATTCTTCTCTTTTCCCTTTTATATACTTGTAACGTAGATCTGGAAAGCATACTAGGCATAATCTAATTTTTGATACATTTTTCTCTTCATCATGCTTGTATAAAACAAGTAAATTAACTAAAGGAGCAGGAAAGTACACGGCAGTAATCCGTTCGATCCACTAACCATAAATGATTGTAGATACGCTAGCCATCAGCAGTAGTTTTTCTCGTATACAGATCTCGTTTTATTTACCAGGCTATAATAAGTTTTAACACCATTTACAGTAGCATGCAGAACGCAGCAAAAAGTTATAGGTCTGCAAGACTCACATTGGGAAATCAGCTCCATGCCTGCCTCGCCGGTGCCTCACCCTTCTGGCACGGGCAACGGCACCATTTCTTTCCCCAGTGCCTCCATCAGAGGAGTAGCAGCCAGCGGCCACCCCAACCTCGGGAGAGGACGGATGCTCCATCTCGGACTGGAGGATGCAGAGCGACGACTCCATGGCCATGGATATCTCGCCCACGTTGGTCACTGCGGCGTCACGGCGGTTCGGCTCCGGGATGAGCTCCACCTGCTTCTTGAGCAGATCCGCCAGCTCGGCGCCCCTCCTGAGCTCCTGGATCGCAGCGTCCCTCCTCTCGGAGGAGCGCGGCGGCGGCTGCGACCTCGTCTTCTTGGAGCTGAGCCGCGTTGACATGGGGGACACACTCTTGGCAAGGTGGAGCTAGCTGCAGAAATGTGAAAGCTGGGCTGCTAGGAGCTGAGCCTCTGGGTCTGGGGTTTGGATGCACGCGCTTGTGTAATGGGAAGAAGAAATTGAAGGGGCTCAATCATTAAGATCGAGTGTGATATAGGAGTATAGTCCAAGGGTTAGGCGTTAAGCGTGTGTACGGGTTTTATTATTTGCCAACTGCCACTGGCAAACAAATTATATAACTTAACGATGCAGAAATCTGTCAACTGATCATTTTATATGTATTGTGCATAGATCGATGCAAGCGCTAGGTATGGTGTATGTCTCTGGGTGTCCCTAAATAAGTAAATATATACTTGAGCTTTGCAATTGTACAACCAACTTGGATAATCTGTTGTAGGAGTAACTTGTAAGGTGGCGTCAACTACATGCAGCTCGCTAGTCGCTATCAGCGGAGAGCTCTCCATAAAGTGATCGATGGGACTTAATTGGGAGCTTGAGAATTGAAGAGTTCAAGTATCACTAGCTTGGTGGCAAGCTAAGATGGGCATACAGGGACTAATTAATGGCTAATGATGCACTATGGCAAAAACAACAGTAGGCCCGTGACCATATACTGTACTCCTACTAAGATTTCTCACTGAATGTAAGCCACTTTGTGAGGAATAGAAAAAGGATAAGATATATAAAAGGAAATTAGTCACCTTAATTGAAGATTCCAGCGTGTGGGCATGCCTTGGTTTACCACATACCTTATGTGTTGCCACATGTAATCTCTACTCCAAAATATAATTTCTTCAGTCAAACAGGCCAAAAAAAAAACAACTAACCAAGCCATTTCACAGACCTTTTGAGCTCTTTTCCTCCCTTTTATTTTTTTTTTCGAACACACAGGAGAGCTGCGTATCTTTATATTAATAGAGAGAAAGAACTGGCTCCATACAATTAGCACACCTCACTCCGAGCCGAGCTGTGAGGAGCTGAGAAACAATTAAAATTGTGTTCTTGAAACTAACTTAGTTGGAAACGAGACCTAAGACTCCAGACCTCACTAGACTCTAGCCTAGCCCAGTAAGCTGACCAGTACTCAGAGATCGAAGACTTCGAGCACCTGCGAGGCACCACAAATGATGCTCATCCTGGAATGCCTGCAGCAAGGTGTTCAAGTTTGGATTGTTCCCCTAAAAAACACAAGCATTTCGGTGTTTCCAAATAAGCCAAGCGCCCAACACGACCAAAGTTTTGAACCCTTTCCGCATATCCTTCTGTATCTTTTTGGCACTTTTTCTCTACCATTCAGAGAAAGAAGGTTCTTGTTGTGACGGAACACAGAGTTGCCAACCAAATCTAGAAAGGATGCGGAACCAAAATTCCCTCGCGAAAACACAAGTGGTGAGTATATGTTGAATATCTTCAGCTTCCTTTTATAAGAAATGTCAATACATTTCCTTTGAGAGGAAGAAGAGTGTATTTTTAAAATGGACGCCTAAGCTGGCATGTGTAGCAAAAAAAAAAGAGCTTTGGTGTTGATCACAGAAACCTTCAACTCTTCCGAAAAAGTTATACAAAAACTACAATTTTTCAACATAGACCAAACTATAAGCATGTAGGCATGTAACATTTAGGCTAAGGGCCTCAAGATATGCTGAGTTAGTTGTAGTTCTTTCTTTCTTTTTTTTTTCGCAACTTCATCTAGAAATTGCTGTATGTTTCAGCAATGTTTACGAAAGCCATATATAGTTTTCTGCAATAAGCGTCAAAATAGTTGGGAAAGAATTGAGCTTCCAGGTTGAAGTTCAATCCCCTTCATTCAGAACTCTGTGATTAGAAGGAAGGTTAGTTTTGGAAAATAAAGTCGACTTAGGAGATCCACCTTCTAGATTAGCCCTTGATATAAAAGTATATCTATCACATCGAACTGTCATCATGCATCTTACCTTATCAAGAATTCAAGATACAAAATATATACGGCCCTTCCCTTTTTCTAAAGGTGCATCGTTTGGCGTATATGTGATGGCACCATCTTCAAAAAATATCTCCTTATTATTTATATTTTTTAACTGGTACATGTTTTGGTCTAAAATGATAAAAACAGTTCGATCATATGAACAGATGCTTGTGAGAGTAATACAACGACATTGACAAATAAATATTACTATAAGAGATATATTAACATAATGGGGTCTTGGCAATAATGCTGGATGGCTACCGTTTTCTCCTGAATGGCGTTGCCGAGTTGCTGTCAAGAAGAATATATGGTTGAATCACCTTGCAGATCCAACTGGAGTAGACGAGTAGTAGTGAGAGCAGGTACTTTAAAGTATGGGTGGGCTTCACGTGATTATTTTCTGTGAACGATTCAGTTAATTATTAATTGTTGAGCGATGTCAGCAAGTGTGACGCCCGGGCATGTACGTATACAGCCTACTACATAGTCAGAGGCCTCCAGTTTTTCCTCTATTTTTTTCCGAGGTAAATTTTGCTCTCATCACGTTCTGCTAGTTCATACTTGTCGAATAATGTTGGTCTAGTTAATAGTATAACTTGTACGTTTTGGGGCAAGGTTACTCTTGGACGCTGCTCAGTGAAAGTGTGGAACAATAACGACGCTAGCTGTTGGCCACTGTGCGCGCGCCCCAGCGGCGTCAGGACTGCAGCGTCACCGTGGGTAGCGTCAGCAGCGTGACATACGCTACACTTTCAAGCAAAGCCTTCGTTGCTTTCTCTCTTTTTATTTGCCCCGGTTTTTTTAAAAAAATGTGGAAGCCCATATCTCTGGCTCTCAGCTGCCGTGCCAATCGATCGGTCGGTCACGTTAGCCGCCTTTAATCACAAATAATAATCCATCATCTGACTTGATGCTCAATTTGGTATAGAAGTGACGTATATCGGTGCCAGCGTGACGTTTTGATCAGGCGAAGCCGTGTCGGCGATATGTTTAATCTGCTACGTGACGGGAGCCGATTGGACAGTGGACCGTGGACGCGCCACCGCATGGTTTCACACCGCTCTGGGCCGGGCGCCGGGCGTGCAGACCATTACGATCGAGTCCACCTCCACTAGTAACCCACTGCTTTTGTACTGTACTTTAGTATACTTTGCAAGCTTCGAGTCTCTTTTATTCTGTACTGTACTCCCAGCGTTAAGCAAGCCAATCAGCCAATATAATGCATTCCAGCGGGCACATCCAGCCAAACGAACCTGCTAACAAAACCATATAAAAAACGGATTAGTCAATGGTGTAAACACCAATCGAGATGCCGCTTGCTGCCCACGTTCTCGACCGTTAGTCAGAACGCGCACCAGCTCCAGGTGCCTGATCAGTCAGTGTTGCGTCCGGCCGCGCATGTGACGTCAGGTCGTCTGCGTCATCGGTGCTGTCGTCAGCCATGTGACGATCGAGAAGCATCGACTGGAGAATTTTGATACTCTGCTAATTTGGATCCACGATTGCATCCATCACGCGCTTTCACACCACCCAGCTTGGAAAGGCATCTTATAATTAATTAAGATTAAAAAAACGCATATTGCATTTTATCATTGCAACTACTCTCTGTACCATTGCAATAGTACAAATTCTCACTTCCAACGATTATCATAACATGATCAGATGATTGATCAGCCTTTGGAACCTAAATGGAGAAAAGCCCACTTCATTTGAGGCTATGTGGGTTTGCCTTTGCCATATTACTTCGCACATGAAAAATAAATAACCCATACTTAGGTGCCGAAAACAATGACACAAAAGAGCAATGCTAATAAGGAGGACGTAGCGGAGAAGAGCCTGCTGCATTTGTGACCACTAACAAAATATATGTTGTTGATTGGAGCCATATATAAGATTTTATGCCTACGTCTATGCATGATGAGCACATGAAAAGGACAGTGATTATATTCTAAGTATATGGAGCCAGAAGACTGTTAGATTGATTTTGGTTATCGCATGTGAATAGATAGGGACGCAATATTGGGATGATAGATTATTGGAGATGACTGGCTTGTTTATATATGAGCCAGATGACGTGCTCGGATCAAGAGTAGGAGGTTGAAGACGATGGCCTTTATGGCTATAAGTGCTCAGTATCATGAGTAGGTTGAAGACGACGGCCTTGTGTGGGCCGAGCGGCCGAACGAAAACTGTCCGCTTTCACTGTCATTCTCCACGCATCACCCGGCAAGGTCAAGTCCAGACTCCATATATGAGCCAGACCGACTGACTCCGAATCCGAGTTAACAATAACAAAAGGCACAGTTAATGCAACGTGGCTTCATCAATATAAACCGAATCTATTAATTAATCTTCAAAAACCACGTTAAGAAAGGAGCAAATTAAAGAGACATTATATTTACATATAGAGGCGTGATATTAAAAGACGTCTCCAATACCACATCAGAGACATGCTTAAAGAAGAAGTGTTACCTATACGGTCGCCTCCTGTGATACAAGGAAAACACATCTCCTATATGACCTGATATTGGAGACGACGAGGATAAAAAAAGATGCGTCTATAGTATATGGGAGACACATTTTTCATAATCGTGTCTCCGAATATTAATGATATATGTGTCCTTTAAAAACATGTCGCCAATAGTACCGGTGATACAGCTAGCTGGGGTGGTGCATCTTCGATTTGACTAATATAGGTAACTGATCGGTTTGAGAATACACGTCGCCGATTAGGGGCCGATCACTAGAGACATGGCTCATTACCCGCATCTCCGATTATCCATGTCTCGGAACCGAAGTTTCTATGCTGCCCACGTTTGCTGCTCTCTCCACGTTTTTTTTTAGTAACTGCTCTCTCCACGTTTCGTGGGGTCTAAAAATAAACCTGCAATCCAACGTGTAATAATACTTACTATATGAGTTTATCAAGGAATTTTGTTGAAACAATATATCATAGATAGCATCTCCTATATGCCTTAATTAGTAACCTCAAGGTTTGAAAATCTAGCAAGCCAACCACCACTAGTCCACTACTGTTAGCCAGTGTTGGGCCTGCACCCAGTCTCCCGCCATGCCATTGTCCCACTCCCACACCCACCACCATACGTCGTGTTCTTACATCTTAGAGCATCTCCAGCCGCCTATCCAAATCTCACTCTCCATATCTTCATTTGGCTATCCACTCCAAAAGATTCCATCTCCATATTACTCATCGTTCTATCAGACTATCTAAATTTCACCCTCCAAATCTCATTGCCCTATATTTTATTAGAATCCAAATCATTGTAATCAATTTTGTTTTTTCAATGGGCTATTATTTGTAATGAATTTTCAATGGATCTACTATCAAATAGTCCCTCGCCTAATTATGCATTTATTACAATTGAGTAAATATAATTCCTATTTTAATACACATATTTTGCATCAGGGAGTCTATAAACAAGGCCCAACATGTATCAGCCCAAATAGATACAACGCAGGCCCATCGTAATTCTGAACAAGTTTCATCTTCCCGACTGTGCCACATACGCGGGGGGGGGGGGGTCGCGGACAACCCGCGAGAAGGGAGCAGATGCATAGGGACAGAAGCAGACACCTTGGAAGCCGGGATAGCCATGCTCAGCGGCCAGGCAAATTTGCCGATGCATGGAGCTGGTTGGCGTGTCTACAGTGTTGGCGAGGCTGATAGCCAGACTGCTGGAGACAGTTTTTTTCAGCTTCGCGAGGCAAATGGCGATGGCGGGCCAGATAGCCATGCTGCTGGAGATGCTCTTAGCCTTGTCTAGGTACGTGTGGCTGTGTGGTTCCGAAGACTTGTAAAACTAACATACTCAAATCAATGTGCATATCACTCGTGCACAACTTTTCAAATGTATGCTTAATTTAATTTTCCTGATCGATTGAGGAACCGTATGTTAGCGGGGTACATGTTAGGTTCTTGTCTGGTAGTACAGCACATCATCCATTCTTCAGGACGGGTATTATATTAGGCATCCATACTGTATTATCATCGATCGATAGTACAATAATGGAGTAGAAGTTAGCGATAGGTTTGACCAAATCGGTTGTCCCGTCCGTCCCACCTAATACATGCATTATAGGACATGGCTTATTCATCCTTGCTAATACTAATATGCTATGTATTTTTAGGAAGTGCATTCAAGTCGTTCGACGCGGCCTGGTTGAACATCATTAGCTTTTTTTTAAGTTCAGTTCTGTTATGCAACTGAGTATTTTCAATCGTGTGGGCCGCATCGATTGGTAATAATAAGATTAGATTAGACTAGATTTGGATGTCAGACCAATTATTAGGATTGGGATGGATGGGAACGTCCTTTAGTTGGATTATAATTGGATTATTTTGAATTGAATTTCGATGTTAATCTAATCACATGTCTATACGAATTCGTGTTTTTCTTCTCCTTTTGCATTTTCAAGCTTATTATTAGATAGATCACTATATATTATCATGAAAAGTTAATGGCTTGGAACATCACAACTGAAGATACTCTTTGATATATAAAAATATTATTTGGTTACAACTCTCTCCATTCTAAAATATAGGTCGTTTAACTTTTTTTTATCCCAACTTTCACCGCTTGTCTTATTCAAAAAAAATTATAAAACATTATATTTGTTTTATTATGACTAGCTTTAGTAATAAAAGAATTTAAAAATTACATAAATTTGACTACATTTACACAATTTTTTTTAGTAACGCTAAACTTGAGCGAAAAAAGTCAAACTACTTATATTTTGAAACTGAGGAGTACTAAATAAGAATATAGGAACACTTGGCAAAGCCACAGGTTCCAAGCTTCGGGTTCTGTACGCATAATTGTCAACCTGTAATGACAATGGTGGGAGCATTTAACGTGTATTAAACCAGCAGGAATTTTAAAATAAATCATCAGCGGCACGATGTTGGCACCTCGCTGTCAGCCTATAATGACAATGGTGGGAGCATTTTACCCAAAACAAAAGTGAATAATTTGATCTTTGTAAAATTACTGACAAAATCTATTGAAAAAAATAAATGTAATAGACAAAAACTTGTCAAAACTGTCTTATACATTTCACAACGACCAAGCTATTAAAAAACTTATGTTCCTTTTATCAAAGTTAGATCTTGGTTTGTGAAACCAAATAGACATAAATGACTAAAAAAACTACACCCTTCTTCGTCTGAGCTTCACTCCATGGAGTAATAGTGTACTCAGTACGTTTCAAATTATAAGTCGTCAACTTTGATTGCTCATCATATTTAAAAAAAATGCAAAATATCTTTTTTTTGTTATGGCTTGTTTTTTATTAAATATTTTTCAAGAATAACTTAATTTTGATTGTGTTTGCATAAATATTTTGAATAAGACGAATGGTCAAACTTGGGGTCAAAAAAATCAAACGACTTATAATTTAAAACGGAGGGAGTAATAATTCTGTAATTTGTTTACCATATTAATAAATTTTTTGTTTCCTAAAAAAATAATGTAATATAATTATACATATGCCGATCACGCCATTTTATTGCGCCTCTCACGTCATAATTGCCCTCTTAAATTGAAGAAGCATGATGACTGACAAAACAACATAACTCATATATGACTTACGGCCTTTCTACATATACTAGCACATTTCTCGCTCAATTAAGCTACTTCCTTTATGGCCTGATGATCGACCAATACAGATCTATCTCTGTACACTGATCGTGTATATTTTTCTCTTAAAGCAAATCAAAGTAATTGAAGTCGTGTCCCATGAATTCGCCAATGTCATCAAACAAGCTCTCGCCTTCACAAAATGGCCAATCCAATGAGTTCCCGTCCACCAGAGGATCCCACTCCATCGAGCTCATCATACTCGTAAGCTCCGGGAACGATGCTGACTGTTCGATGATGAACTCATCAGATTCGTTGCCCGTGCTTGATCGCAACTCCTCCTCCGGCGAATTGCACAAGTCTGGTGTCTTGGAGACCACCACCAGGCCGTCATCGCCACAGGAAGACCATGGCGAACCGCTCTGCTGCGGCTGCCCGTCGTCGCTAGTGCTGGAACCGAAGTTAATGACGAACTGCGCCGGCCGCTCGTCGTCGTCGTCACGGCGGCAGGTGTGGTCACCGAAGTAGGTGATGAGGAAGACGGAGGGGTCGTCCTCCGATTGCTGCACCTGCCGCCTGGCCATGCAGCCGTGCTCGTCCTTGTAGGTACAGCGGTAGTAGAGCCTGTGAACGATAGGCAGGGTCAAAATAGTTCAGAGATGTGCACAAGACAAGAACAAGAACTACTACAAGCTGATCTCTTGTACGCATGCATGATTGATTGCGTTCAGATCAAGGAGTTTGGTTAATTAGAAAATTTAGGATCTTGATGAAATTAAACAGATCTTCACCTCGGGTACATGCTGCCGTGGATCTCCTTCTGTCCATACTTCCTCCAGATGAAGCCGTCCTCCATTGACGATCTCTTCTCAACTCTTGTTGCCCTTGCCCCCTCTCCACCTCTCACCCTGCAGCGTAGTATCTAGTATGTTAGTATCTGTTCTGCTGCCTAGCATTGATGAGCCTGAAGATGCAGTAATAAATCAATAATGAATACATGATTGTTCACCTCATCCTTTTGGAATTGGAGCTCGTCGCAGGAGAAGCATGAGCCGCCGGGCCGTAACCGCGCTCCGTCTTGCGCTTCCTTGTACCACCGGCGGCGGCGGCAGCGTCTTCCTCCGTGGAACTCTCGCGCAACGCGGCGAGCGCGCGGTCGCAGCAGCGGAGGATCTCGTCGGTGAGTTCCTGGAGGCCGTGGGGCGTTGCCCCTGCGCCGGCGACCACCGGCTGCTGGCCGAGGAGGAGGGCCTGCAGAACAGCAGCCGAATCCCTACCCCTGGCAACAAGCTCCGACGCCGCATCACAAGCTGGAGCGCAGCTCGCCATTGCCACCCTTCCTCTCCCCGGCCCTGACTCTCTCTGACCGTGTCTGTCTGTGATGGAAGCCCTTGGGTCTGATCCCACCAGTCAAGTGATCTCTTTTTGTCTTGTGCCGAATTCAGAAGTGTGGGTCATGGGACAAAGGAGCCGGACGGCTACTTATAGTCATAGAGAGCCACTGATTAGCTGTGGCCGGCCGGTCAGTGTTCACTGTTTATATTACCTTATGTCACAGTTTCTAGGTAAGGGTTAAAAACGAAAGGGGGAAGGAGCCTGGAATTCGCGGAGTAGCGACAGGTTAGGGATTTAAGCACGCATATCACGATCCATGTTGTTACTCTATGTCTTCCTGTAATTATCTGTCTCTTCCCTCAAAAATAAAAAATTACCCGTCTCTCTGCGAGGACCATGGCATGTGTGTCGTATTCGCTGTTCATGTGTCACGTTAGTTGTCAGCCTCTCTATCTCTGCGGAGTTATCTATAGAGTATAAGAGCGGGTTAGCTAGTATAGTGATTAGTCTAGGGGATCACGCGGGCGACGATGCTCGTAGTATTCTACTCAGATCCTAATTAACATTTAACAGTAACAGTGTGGTTGGTGATGCGATAGGGATTGGCCGCACGACCAAGCAAGGGGAGGTGCCACTTGCCAGTTGCCAACTGCAGGGTCAACTGTATGTCCCCTGACGAACGAAACAGAAGAGGCCCTGCTGACCCCGCGAAACAGGGTCAGGATCGATCATGATCCAAACGTGATCTATAGATGCATGCAGCGATTTAAAATTAGTTCGTCCCGCGTAGAGCTTGGGCACGCTCCATGCTTGCAGCAATTAGCTAGGTGTTCACATGCGTTTTGGTCTCAAGTCAACTAGCCTGGTGCGTGGGAACTGGGAAAGGGAGCTTTGCAGACGTATAGACGTAAGATTGCTTAGTCAGTACTAAATGGCTGAAGCGTTACCTCTATCATTTGGGCTATATCCCCAAACAGACGGGTCCTTTTTGGCAAGGTTTCACCATTATTGGAACCTCCTGATGAGTGTTGGGAGCGGCGGAAGCCCAATTCGTAAGCTCTTCCTTGATGCTCATCCCTGTCATAATACGAAAAGGGATCTCGATCATTTTTCTTAGCTAATAATCCATGACACAAATCAATATAAAAATAGTATGTCTCAGAGAATCTTCAACTTTGAAGTGGTAAGGCTCTTTGTGTTAGAACCTACCTATTCATGTTTGATTCTTTGACTTGGCATGGGTGCTCGTATTTTTCTAAATTTATTCAAGGATTTAACCTACGTTATTCTTTCAATGGAGGGTGATGTACCCATAAATAGCGAGGCGTTTGTGGTGACTTCGTCAATCTCGAGATCAGCTGGCTCGATCTCTTAGAGGTGCTCATCAGTGTAGGGTAGCGGGAGTGTATTCATAGAGGCGAGTGTGTGCATGTATATGAGCATCTTCGATTGTTTCGATTCGCAAATTGAAAAGATAGTACATGTACTTGCGGATTAATTCCATATATTTGTACAGTACTCCTTATTGAACAACTTTATTTGTAGGTAAAAGTCTATTTTCACCCTCTCCAATGGTTGCAAGGTCTGATTTTCAATCCACAATTATAAAACCGGACACTAAGGATCATCCAACTATCGAAACCGGGAAAAATTGATCCTTTGGGTGGTTTTGAAGGTGGTTTTGTATTTTCTAAAAATTATTTTCTATAAAATTCATAACTAATTTATTTTAAATTAGAAAAATATGAATCTGGTGTCATTTTTTTTTCTAAAAAATGTGACCTATATGTTAGTGCAACATTTGAAGTAATTGTTAGTTATTTATTTTATTCTAAGTTTTTATAAGAAACAATAAAACACTAGCAATATATACAGATAATATCGAAATAAAATTAAATGGAGCAAATGGTCACATCTAATGCCTAATCACAATCTCATTTAAAAAGAAGAGTCATCAACAGGCCAGCTAATGTATTGAAGTTTAAGTCTATGTACAAGATTTATCTATATATTAGCTATGGATATAAAAGTTCATCCATCAAACCGAATTGTTCATCAATGACTTCAGCAAGCACTGTATTATATATCTATCTGATCCTTCATCGGGAGGTGCATTGTTGGAAAATCTGAGGTCGCCATCATCTTTACCCAAGTTTTTTTTTTGTCCCCAAGATTAACCTATATACGTCAAGGTTTTGTCAAGAAAGACCACACAGTTAGCATAAAGATATTATGTACATCTAGGAATATTAGCTGCAAGTTTGACTAGGAAATTTAAAACTAAATCTTATTAGAGATATGTAGATGCAAGTGAAGGGAAAATGTTATCAGGTGAATTATCATAATTCTGCCGGTGTGTACACAGCGACATGCATGTGCACAAAAATGTTTGCTTGTTCCCACTTCTATAGTTTCTTATGTTTTTTTAAACGGAACGGTAAAAGATTTACCATAATTTTTATTAGTAGAGGAAAAAAAGAAAAATATAAACAACAACTATAATCAACACCCGGCCTAATACAACTTCACAACTAAGACACTACATAAAAGACCAGGTGAAAGAAGAGAAAAAGGGGACAACTTTACAACTCTTAAGGATGCACAACAACTTAAGCTAGCCCTCTCGTTTTAGCAGTTTGGTAGAGTTCCGCGTCCGTTTTGACTAGTGAAACCAATTCTGCCACTTGCTTAGAAACATGCTGAAAAGTTCTTCTATTCCTTTCCTTCCAAATGTTCCACCAGAAATAGATAATTAGACCATCATAGTTTCTTATGTCACCTTCTAATGTCTTATCAAATCATGTATTTATAGCAACGAACAACAACCCTCCTTTCTCAAATGGATGATACCGCTGAATCGTTTTTCGACGATTTCACTTAGAACAAAGTCCATTCGGACAACACTGCATGGTGGAAATATGGGGAAGAATTGTGGGTTTTACAACTTTGCAATATGTAGATTATTTTGTGCCATACTGCCATAATAGGACTGGAAGCCTTAGAAAAAATCAATTGCAGAGATCTTTAGCCCTCAGAAGGCTAAAACAACCTGTAGCATCTCGTATTATTCTAGTGATTTGTTTATCCACAAAAATAACGCAGAGCTTGTGATAATGGCATCGAGAGTACTGTATGCATATACCTTGCGTCACCGTGGTCGCGTCAGCGCCATGATATCCGCTCCAGTTTTCTCCTCTGATAAAGCCTAGCGTTCATGTGAGAGATTTATATGCTTTTGAGCATAATTGACGTCTTTCGATGCCGTGGAGAAGTATTCTATTCAGGCAACGTTCTGATCTGGTGATGAGGTCGGCGGCCCTGTTGTTGCCCATATCTCGTGAATGGATGGTTTCGCACGCCCAGGGCTAAAATAAAAAAAAAAAGGAGTCTATTCCATTTTACCCAGACCTTGATTGAAACTTAAAGGTTAGCTGGCAACGCAACCATTATATTGATGCAACCACCACCAGAGTGTAGACGTTCAGAGTGCAGACGTTGGGTCTCAAATCTCAACACTTAAAACCTGATCAGAATCTCATCAGCTTCAAGATGTGCCTTCAGGCTACAGCATTGTGCCGTTGTCTTGTAGTCTTGCTCAGGTGCCAACGCATTGCACATGTCGGCACATGCGTGGTAACCATTGCATGCTGCCGTCAGATATATGACGCCAGTAGCCGCATCGCAGTTTTGGATCGCCGCTATGCTCGGATGAGAGCCTGAGATCGATAGATCACGTGTCTCCACGCTACCTAGCTTGGAAGAGGCAAGTTAAGATGGCACTGGATCCATTAATTTTACCAAGGATCTTGTTATTGTTTTTATTACAAGGATAACAACTAGAGGAGCTAACATAAGCATCAGCGCGCGCACTAACACAAATTGGGTCTCATACATCTAAAAAAGAACTGGAATGTATGTGTTCCGCACATACCGCAATTTAAGTACTACAGTAGTGGCTCCAAGTCATACCTTCTCATCTCTACCTTGACACTAGGTAAATGGTTCCCAAATAATTCAAAGTCCTTTATCATATTATTAAAGTAGGATCACAATGGCAGGGTTGTAAAAACTGAGATATCTTTCGTAGCCACTCGGATCTCTGCAATATAAAAGAAACACGGTTGTGATTTGTCTCTAGCTAGAAACATCAGTTGCTAGCACTTGACACTGACAGTGGTTTAGAGTTGAGGCTCTCTTCCAACCTTAAAAAAAAAGCTCAAAAATCTAAGAACAGATTCTCTGTACATTTTCAGCTCTATCACTAGTGGCTAAAATCAAAATCAAGGCGGTTTCCTTCATCATGGCGGGAGCCAAAGGCTTAGGGTTAATAACAAGACGAGAATACCTTTTTTTCAATTTTTGGTTAGCCAGTTTGAACTCATCTTCATATTTTATATCTGTGAAATATAGGCACAATCATGCGCTCATTTGTTCAAAAACAAAAGTTCCCTGTGGCTCTTTTAACTGATATTGGAGAACAAACATTAATCTGAGTATGAAACGTACTGGGCTACTTTTTTTTTAGAAAAAAACGTACTGGACTACTGGACCAGGGATTTGGTTTTAATTACTTTACTTGGTTATTAAACCACCTGAAAAGAAATGATAGTCTCATCCATGAATTGCATGACGGTGACATCTCTCCAACCATGCATGATGATATACTTGGTCTCTGCTCAATTGTTTGCAAAATTCATGTCGATTTTCTAAGCCCACCCCCTTGTTTGGCTTTGTAAAAGTCCACCAGCACGCTTGATGAACACATGGTGCAATTTAAATTAGTTTGAACACTGTTTACATAGTGAACATTGACAACTTGTACTGTGTTTCTTTTCCTTTTTGTCCATGGTCGAGAGATGTGTTACTTCAATTTATTAATGAACTTGTGCCAACACTATGACGACAAGCAAGTAGGTTGATGAACTGACATGTCAATTTTGAACACTTGTACTTTGACATGCATTGAGCTGATCGATCTTGGTTGATATTGAGCACTTGTGTACTTGATCTCTCGAGCGCTTGACTTAACGTATACAAACTTCTATATATGTACATGGTGAACTTGTGGTGTACATCTTCTGTATGATTGCAATACAATGCTTGCGATTACTTATAATGTGATGTTTTAGATGTGAACTCCTATGTAAAAAAATGCAAACAATTTGTCCATAGTTGGTTCCAAAGCAATCCACGGTGCAAATGCCAATGTGTACGATCAATTTATGCTAGAGGACTGACTATGGCATAAGCACAGTCAGATCGATGTTTATTACTCCGATCCCTCACCATCCTCACCTCACTATTTCAATATTTTCCTTATGAATTTTAAGAAGCCTGATGACTGACAAAGCAACAGATCATGTCACCTGCCGTACATGCTATACTAGTAGGACAGACTGCACATACACATCAAAATTATGCCACTACTACAACACCAACACCGATGGCATCATCCGCTCCTTCTATTGAAACAAACGAACATAATAATCGAGATGGTCGAATTCACCGATGTCATCAAACAAGCTCTCGCCCAAGCCCATATCCCAAACCAGGCATCCTTGCGAAGGATCGTCCCACTCCGGCGAGCTCATACTCATACTCGTCGTCAGCTCCGGCGCCGGCGGCGTTGACTGCTCGAACAACTCAGCCGCGTTGTTGCCCATGCCCGCTCCCAGCTCCTTCTCCTCCGCCGGCGAATGGCACAAATCTGATGATATCTCGCTGACCACCGGGCCATCGTCGTCGGAGGACGGCCAGGCTGGCGAACTACCGCTTGGTTTCCCGTCGTCCATGGTGCTCGCACCGAAGTTGATGACGAACGGCTCCGGCGACGACTCCGGGTCCTCCGAGACGCCATTGTCGCGGCAGCAGGTGTGCTCGCCAAAGTAGTTTATGAGGTAGACGGAGGGGTCGTCCTCCGATTGCTGCACCTGACGCCTCGCCATGCACCCGTGGTCCTCCTTGTAGCTGCAGCGGAAGTAGAGCCTGCACGCCAAATGAACGGTAGATGAAATTAAGATCAGTGAGCGATCTCTTCTCTTGCGGCCAAGATTGACAGTCATCAGAGCGATTTGATGATAAGGATTTAAACCAATCTTGTCATTAACAAAAAAAAAAAGGCTCTCCACCTTGGGTATTTGCTGCCGTGAATGTCCTTTTGGCCGTATTTCCTCCAGAGGAAGCCGTCCTCCATCGTCCATTTCTTCTCAACCTGTTTCGTTGCCCTCTCGCCACCGCCCAACCTGGCGAGCGATCAGTGCGTTAGTATTCTAGAAGTAATTAAGACTTCCAAAACAAAGGATGGCAAGCGGTAATTCATGAGGTGAGTAATTAGTGGCTACCTCATCCTTTTGGAGGTCGTCGCAGGAGGAGTCGTCTGCGGGCCGTGCAGCTCCGGCTTGCGCTTCCTGGTGGCAGCCGCAGACGACTCCTTCGTGGCACCACGCAGCGCCGCGAGAGCTCGGTCGCAGCAGCGGAGGATCTGCTCGGCTAGATCCCCGAGGTCGTCGGGCGGCGTTGCGCCTTCACCGCAACCGACGACTGCTGGCCGAGCACGGCCCGTAGAGCGATCGCCGACTCCTTCCCCTTGGCGACGAGCTCAGACACCGCACAGGCGGGCGCGCTCGCCATTGCCATCCTTCTCCTTTCTCTCTCTCGCTCTGACCGTGCTGCCTGGTGCCTGTCTGGCCTGTGCGTGATAGATCTCTCTCTTTCTTTTTTGTCTCGTGCCGATTTTGGCTGTGGAGCTGTCAGCTCTGTGTGGAAAAAAGAGCAAGCAGGACGCCTATTTGTAGAGCTATGGGAGTGGAACTGAGCTTGCCGCTCGGCCCGTTTTGGGTAGTAGGTGCTCGTGCTCACACGGTTTCCGCTTCACGAGAGGAGAGGGGGGTGAATCCAAGCAGCGTCGTGGAATCTAGTTTGGTCAAGACGACATATATCAATTGCATTACGCATGTGTTGTATTGGCTGGTGTTCATGTGATGCGATGTGCTATAGGTCCATAGAGTATGTGCTTTGCTTCATATCATAGCGAGCGATGATGGGACATCGCGTTGTTGGCTTGTTGCAAAATTCGCAAGTGGCAATTTTGCTGGCGATCGAGATTGCAACTGGGAGGTGCCTATTACTAGCTCCCAAACTTAGGCACCCCCCACAAAATTGCCACTTGCAAGGGGCCGGGCGGGTCAGCAGCTTTCCACTAATGGAACTGGCCCTGCAACTGGCAACCCTGCGAAATATGGTTAGATGCAATGTTGCATATCAATTGATGTAACTGGCTGATGATCACTCGATTCCTGATATAATCCATGCGTAGATTGATGTAGAGTGACTTAAAAATGAACCCAATTGCCCTTCTGAGGGCAGACTTTAAGAATTCAGCCCTGCGTCGAGTTGGAATACAATAGATGCCGTCCAGCTTGCAGGTGTGAACCATAGCTGGTGTGTGCACATGTACTTGGTCTGATCGATGTCAACTGACCGGCTGCGTGTAAGAACTATTTCTTCAAAATAATGCGTGAGAACTGGGAAAGGGGAATAATCTATAATATCAGCGGCGCGCTAACCCCTATCTTTATTTGTTATTTAAAGGAATCTCTACCGGCTATAGCTAATTCATTAAATGTAACATATGTGACTCAAACTTGTTTTTCTTCCACCAAAAATTTGAAGACTTCAGAAAATGAAAAGTTTATCATGTGCACACTGGTACAGGTCATCGTCATCGGATCTAGAGCAAGATCAGCACTGAGACATGGAGCATGAAAAAAGTTTGTGAACAAACCTACTGAACCTAGAGGCAGGGATGCAGGGTTTATTCTATCTGGCCATCTTTCTTATGTTTCTATGCGGATGCTAACGGAGTGATAGGAAAAGCATGCATTGTCTTTATCACTATATTATATTTTTTTGTTTAAATATATTTAAATTTGGTCTAATGCACCATGTACCCCACACACGGTCGTTTATCCAATTTAGTGTACATGTTACATAGTGGCTAGCCGCGCCTGTTTAATCAGTCGTTTAGTCCGTTAATAGCCATTTAGCCTGAATAATAAATGACCGATTGTTTAGGATAACAATGAACCGGAATATGCAAAAGCTCACACGAGGCATGGTACTCATATATGCTCTGCCAAATTCCTTTCGCTTTTGAACCAGGACACCCTCTCCTCTGGTGTTCAATCAGAGCTCTTTCCTTTTATCGGGGATGACATGCATGACATAGTTGTGGAATCTCACATTTGCCAGAAACGATCACTTATCGTTGTATTAGGGAGCAGCAAATGAAAAATGGGGCATGATGAAGCCTTAAACTGATTAACAATACACTCTACTTACATACGATACATATGAGACTATTAAACAGTACAATGTCAAGGATATTTTGGCAACACTCAAAAACTATCAAATACAAAAGGCTAAATTTCTTTTAAAAAAAGAGTAAATTGCACCCACCATTAATTGGTACTATACAACAACTTGTACTGATCTATCATTTTAGTCCATCAAGTTGTAAATCATGTCGAATGCCGCAAGGTGTCTGTTGTGTGCATATACGGACCCAAATGGAGAAAGGGGAGCAAATCTAGGAATGATTGGCAGAAAAGCAAATGAATCAATGCTCTTCTTGTGGTTAATCAATAAACACTATGTGGTTCAAATGGTTCGATAGTGATATTCAAGACGACGAAACACAACTCTAGAAGAAAATCAAACATATATAAATTTAACATGCTTTTACCCACAAATTATATAACAGATGAATAGAAAAAACTTATTAAATAATAAAGAGTGTTCTCACACAGCAAGGTGGAGCCTGAGGAAGGAAGGCATGCCCAGTTGTGGGAGCTTTTCAATTGGTACCCCTGTGCTTTAGTACTGTTCTACTTGTCTCACATAAAAAGATCAGACGTACAAAAGAAGAGTTGAGTTGCTTTGCATTTCCCAAAACTATAACGTTATTTTTTATCAATAACGTAATAACGTACGCCAACGGGCCGGTTTGAACATGCAATGTTTCATTTGGGGTGTGTTTAGATTGTAGGAAAAAACACTGTAGCATAAGAAAAACACTGTAGCATTCGCTGGGAAACGTGTTTTGTGAGAGAGGAATAGTGAAAAGTTGGAATGAATAGTGAAAAGTTGGAATAAATAGTGAATAGTTGGAAATCTGAACATGGCCTTGGCCGACCAGGATGGTATTGCTTTGCATCATGGCTTGTCCGCTAAAATGAGGTTCAGATCCTGAAAATGTTTCTTTTAAAAGAACAAAGTCTCACTTAACACGCTGATCTTAAAAGAGAAAAAATCTCATCCAGTTGACCATGTCGCTGAGACAGGATTCCTACATAAGCATAGATTACGTCAGCAGCTTGTTTTGTATAGGTTTGCGCGCGTTACATATTCCATCTTTAAATAAGGAGCAAAATTGTCACGTTAGATAATTTAGATATTGCAATTTTATATCCAGGGACCTCCTGTGAATAAGAGGTTGAGAATATTTAGCTGCAGATCGATAACAATACCATGGGACGCCATGACCAGGCTGTGGCCATATGCCGCATGTGGAGTGTAAGAAACTCTCAGGTGGCGATCTGGCGAGCTGTGCCGCAGTCGCCGGCTCAATGAACCAAACAGGGCATCACTATTTTCCTTTCCCAAGCATGTGCTGCTTTAGGGTTTTTTTTTTTTTAGCTCAAGCCCACAAGTATGGTATGTCGTGTTTTGACAGCAGCCAGGTCGTGTTTTGGCTACAATCTGCCTCGTCGCTTGCATAAAACCGAGTTGGATTGCGAGTTGGTGACGGATAGTTCCAAATTTGGTTTCGTTTGCAAAGTGGTTCCAAATTTGGCCCCAACAGACAGCTGCACTTTTTTTTTTTTTGGAGCATGGGGCAACTGCACTGATAGTTTCTAGGAATCGGCCTGCCATAATAAAATTGAAGTAAGCAAAACCCATGTATTTTGCGTCAGTACATGAGCCTCATCCATCAAAGCTTGTTGGCTACATGGGCCTCAACCATTCGGCCTGCCATAAAATTGAAGTAAGCAAAACCTATGTATTTTGTGTCAGTTACTACATGGGCCTCATCCATCAAGGTTTGTTGGCTACATGGGCCTTAACCATCAAGGCTTATCCATAGGAACGGCACATTGCACTTGATGAAGTGTCAAATTTTGCCTAACCAAACAAATTAACTATTGATTGGTTTATATTACCTAGAAGTAGGCAACACAATATTTATAACCAAAACCATGGAAGTCGCTTAAATTTCTTTCAACATGATAATGAAAAATAAAATAAATGGTACCCTATTTTGACACCACAAAAGTTTGTTTTAACGAGCAGGTAGGCTCTACAGCACGGCACATTTGTCTATCTTTTCGTCTCAGTCTTCGGAGTCTTCGGGTTTGAAGGTCAAATCGGAGGCTGCGCTCCGATTATCGAGTACGAATTGAAAGTTCACGCCAAACACTGGCAATAAAGCGAATGATTTACCATTTTAGTTCGTGTGAATTGAGCAATTGGCAGAATCGTACAGTGCTGGCTTGCCACCCAATCTTATGTTAAAATATAAGGTTACCAATTTGGGTTGGTAACTGAAAATTACTTCCAGTTCCTTCAAAACTTAAGAAAATGTAACAGAAAAGCCAAACTGGAGGGCCATTAGTATCAGCCAGCCAGCATTAAATCCTGCGATTTCTTCGTTGTAGGAAAGAGCTCCAGGGCTGCGGTGTTACGCCGCGTGATCACTGAGTAAGAATCACACGGCACACCTGGCTTTCCAAACCCATTATTCGCAAAACAGAAACAAAAACGAAATAGAGACCGCGGCAATTTGAGACAGCAAGGGGCAGACGGATAGCGAATCAAGAACAAGGGATTCGGCACAGAGAACGTCTGGGCGGAGAGGAGGTTGATGAATCGCCCGTACTGAGACGAGCACACGGTGCGATCTAAGTGCTCGGCTGCAGAACTCCTCGCCTTTCCTGAGAGCGGCTGCCGGCAGGGTCATGGATACAACAAGCTGGCGGCGGCGGCGGAGGAGGAGGAGACGAGCACATAGGCTATATATATATAGGGCTGGGCAAGCTAGGGCAAAGTTTTGGGCCACAATGAAAAGTACAAAGGGCATATGGTCCTACGCTCTGCACAAGGCCCACTATTAGCCCATCGGGCTAGCTAGTCGAAGCCCAACATAAAAAAAACGCAAAAATGTGGGAAATTTTTAGCCCAGCCAAGCAAACAACCAAATCGGTCAGTAGCTAGCGCCGGCTGTGCAGAAGCGAGCTCGGTGAACTGTACCCCAACGCGCGGTGCAGCGGCAGCGGCTGCGCACCATCGCTGCCGTTGCAACTGCCTGCGTCTTCGGACTCTGACAGCGCGGACGCCGTCCATGTCGTCCGGTACGGTCCCGACCCAGCAACAACCGCGTGCGCCGTCAGCTGGAGCACTTCCTCGCAGCCGCCGCACCGGAACCTTGCGACCTTTCTCCGTGACAGCAGCGTCGTCATCGCCGGCACCTGCAGCAGCTCGTAGCAGCCGCGGCAGACCACGAACGGCGCGCCGCCAAAGACCGGGAGGCAGTGGTGGTGCTTCCGCCGCCGCTCGCCGCGCGCGCCGGTGGACGACGCCGATGCCGACGACGACCGCGACGAGCCCGTGCGCCGGGCGTGCTCGTGGGCCGCGGCGGGAAGCGCCAGCGAGATCTGCGACTCCAGCGGGCGGAAGAGGCGGGCGCCGCGCCGCGCCGCCACCGCCGTCGCGCCGCCGGTGGACGCCGGCTCGATGGCGGCGATGAGGCTGCGGAGGCTGTCGAGCGAGCGGAGCAGATCCCTTTGGAACGCCGGGTCCACCAGTGGCGTCGGCGCGACACGCGGCGGCGCCGGTGTGGATGACCAGCCGATAGACGTCTCGAGCTCCTGTAAGCCCGCGAGAGATCTCCGGCGTTGCCGTCCACACGCGTTCCTTGGCGGCGGAGAGAACCCTTCCTCCGCCGCCTCCGAATGGGTCGACCGGAACACGCCGTAACGGAGAACGATCGAGTCGGAACACGCCGGGCGTCTCGTCCGCCGCGACAACGGCCGGCGCTCATCTTGTTCTTGCCCATTCGAGTAAGAACGGGCATTGTCGCGGCTGTTCGCCGTTGAAATATTGGAACAGGACTTGGGGTTTCTGAACAATGGAGGCTGGTCGCATTGGGCGTCGAGAACCGAAGCCTGGTCGGGACATGCGTCGAGGTCGTCGGAGAATACCGACGCGGTGTCGGCCGAGAGGATCTCCAGCCTGCTCAGCGCGTGGTCCATTTCTTCAGTCGGCTCCGGATTCTTGCCTGCAGAGCAGATGCAGATGCAGAAAAGCAACAGAATAGCCAGAACGCATCAGGTGCACGAACAGAGCAAAACCTGAATTTGGTTGGTTGCTGTCGCTGGGATTTCTGGTTAAAAGAAAAGGCAGCACCTCTGATCGGAGTGCGGCATTTGCCGCAGTAGTAGATGACAGCCTCGGGGTCCTGGTAGATCATGGCGCGGCAGTAAGGGCACCGGCCGAACCGCATTCTGATCTCACCCGACTCCATGATCGCCCTGGTTTCCTACGAAACGTAACAGAGTTCTAAGGCATTCTCCAAAACTGCCATTTGATTGATCAAAAGTATGTTGCGCGCCATGATTATATGGCTAAAACTAAAAGAAGGCCAATGCACAGATCAGCCGACAAGAAGAAGGAACAAACAAACGCACCTGGCTGTCAGAACCTTCAAGAATACCTCCACACTGTCACCTAACTGTCGACTTGGCAACAAGGATACTAATTGCCTAGAGCAAGGAGATCATGCTTTGCCATGAGAAAGTTTCTGAACCTTTTAAGCCAAAGGAAAGGTTTAGGAGGAGGAAGACGACATAAGAGAACAAGTCTCCACGTTGTGAGCCAGCAAAGACACAGCAGCCCGACGAAATATTCTAGTACGGGGCGTGTGCAGAAGAGGCTATCATTAGGAAGTTGGAATTGGAGCACAGCTTGATACTTGAGGCGAAGTACATGTACTGTTTTTTCTAAATCAAATAATAGTATGTACTGTTTGACCATCGGAAGAAAAAAACACAGAAAGATACCTCCTTTCATATTGCTCGACTATTTTTTTTTTTTGGGACTGGTTTAGATGTTTAGGATCTGTGAATAAAAATTTGCAGAAATTTTGCACAAAAGATGTTGATGTAACAGAACATGGTAAAATTATTTTAAAATAAGTATTAACAAAGAAAACAAGGCATAGGTGAATTACTTCAATTTTTTGAAACATGTCCTCTTTGGCCAAGTCATTGCATTTAAAAATTAACGGTGTGTGGGGAACCAAGTCATTACCTACTATTTTTTTTTCCTTCCTTTTCTCCTTTGTCATGCATTTCGATCTCACAAACCTTAGGCTCTAGGGTTGCGTTTGCGTGTGGGGATGTAGTGCTGAGTGGTGATCACTGATCACTGACTGACTACATCTAGTTGGATCAGCAAAGTACTTCCAAGACTTAGTATTTTCCAGTGAGAAATTACCAGTGAATTAGAACACCTGAGTAGCACCTAGCATCTTAGTATTTTCCAGTGAGAAATTACCAGTGAATTAGAACACCTGAGTAGCACCTAGCATACGTAAGTTCGACTCCCTATGGGAGTGAAATTGGGTCTGGAATAAAAGAAAATTATGAAAAAAAATAGCTTGGGGGGGGGCATTACCAGTGCATTTTTGCAGAGGTAGATGTTTTTTTAGTTGCAGAGGTAGATCAGACATGCTTAATAGTGCTTTCTTTAACTAGTTTGTCGCTTTGGCAGTTTTTTTAGAAAAAAAAGAATATAGGAAAAAGTTCTTTGGAGATCCCTCAACTATTGCCCTAGTCCGACTTTCATCCCTCATCTTCAAAACCGGGTATCCAACGTCCCCCATCTATCAATTCCGTTTATGTTGGGTCCCTCACCAGTTTTGTGAGTGGTTTTAGATGACGTGGTATGGGGCCCACATGTCAGCGTGGGACCCACCTGCCTTTTCTCCCCCTCTCTCCTTCCTCTTTCTCGCAATCCTCCTTCCCGCCGCATCGTGATGGCCGCCGCCGCCGCCAGCTTGCTCCCGCTCCTCCGACGCCCTTCGGAGAACGTGACAAACAGTTGCTCCCTCTCCTCTTCGCTCCCGCTCCTCCTCCCTCGCTGCGGCGCACAGGCGTGGCCAGCTCCGCCGGGAGAGCACCGCCGTCGCCCCTGCCCTCCTCGTAGCGCGTGACTGGCAGCAATGGATGGTGAGCTCCGACCTTCGCGCGTGTGACCCCGCGACGCAGGGAGCTCCACGTCGAGCGACTGGCCAACGGCGGCGCCCGGTGTCTCCCATCGGCGACAACGAGCTCTCCCTTCCCCTAATCCCCCTCCCCCCGCGCGTGTGTTTGGCAGTGGAAGATGGCGAGCTTCCCCTCACGCGCGACCCCGCGACGGTGGTTGGGGAGCTCCACCTCGAGAGCCGCAGGAGCAACTCCAGCGTCTGGAGATTCCGGAGATGCGACGACGACGAGAGGCGCTCGTGGAGATGCGTGGCGGTGAGAGGTGCTCGTGGAGATGCTGCGGCGGTGGGAGGCGCTGGTGGAGATGTGGTGGAGGGCCGAGGTGGTGCGTGGAGGACGACGCGACGGTGACGAGGGAAGGGAGGAAGAAGGAAGTGGAGAAGATGGCAGGTGGGCCCACCCTGACATGTGGGCTCCATGCCACGTCATCTAAAATCACTCACAAAACCAGTGAGGGACCAAATATAAACGGATTGGATAAATGGGGAACGTGGGATACCCGGTTTTGAAGATAAGGGACGAAAGTCAGACTTAGGCAATAGTTGGGTGAGACTTTTTCCAAGAATATATGTCGATATCCCCTTGGCTGTTTGGATCGTTTGCCTAGTTTATGATCTTTGAACTGAAGCCTTGTAAGGATGCATGGGCTAGAAATCCAGCGGCCCATGCCCATCTTTGCGAGGTTCCTTCTCCGTCGGCCCGACGCTAAACGGGAGCGAGCTGGTTGCGATGCAGGTGAAGTGTGCACAGGGATCAAGTCGATCATGAGTTCATGACTTCATGAGAAACACGACCCTAATTATCGGTTGGGACTTGGGAGAGGGATACGATTTGGGGGGCAAACATCAGCCAGCCACATTCACACACGCTAGGTGGATCAAACCTACAGAGTAGTCTGGCCTGGTCGAGCTGTGCCTTGTTCAACACTAATTTACTGGAACAAAGCTTGCTGCGATCAGATCAGATTGACTACTACTATTAATCGTGTCCAGGTCAGACACAAGCATCTAAAGTACCCTCAGTAGCTTGAGAAAGAATTAACTAGGCCACGGAGCTAACTAAACTGTCCATCAAACATAATTAACTAGAGGAGCTGCCATTAGTAGTAGCTAACTCGGGCCGGGACTCGAGTAGGATCAGAGCCGGCTGCTTCCGTTCCGTCTCATGACAATGTCTCGCGCTGGATTGCTTGGCTAGTGGAATCGGAGCTGCATCGCCATCGACCAGATGGGCGCTGGGCCATTGGTCGCGGCAACGTAGATGGCGATCCCTTCGACTTCTCCAGCTCCGGCGCCGGCGTTCCCGTGATGCGGACCTGCGTAGATCCGCATGGGTCGGAATCCCAGAGTTAAACCAAACTCTTTTTTTTTTTTGAGGCAGGAGTTAAACCAAACTCGATGGACCAGTGTGTGATGGACAGATCACAGATCGGCAGTCAGATGACAGCGTGCTTCATATCAAATTGCTTGCTTTGCTTCTTATACGATACGATCAAATCAATACTACTATCAAGAGCATGAGAGACATCACCTGCTGCTACCACGTTCCGGGCGAGGGTCTCTGCAAGATACCAGCCTGCCACGAACACGCAGAGGAGGAACACGAGGGCCGCTGCTCCAATGGCTGCCAGGACGTAGAACAGGACGGATAGTGCAATATTCCCTGCGGGCATATTCCAGTCGAAGCTGTCAGGTAGGAATCAACCTTTACAGGCACTGGTGCGTGATGCGTCCCCAGGGCTTTAAACGAGGCACGCACAAATCGACTGAAGCTCTGGGTTTTAGTCCACATACGTTTTGTCAAACGGTCGAGCGCAAAGGGTTTTGGCACTAGTAAAAATTCGTGGTGTTCCCATCTTTGTGGAAATACGAGGATTAATTGATCTGAATTTCTGTGACAACACGTCGAGATCACTCACAGAGAGGTGTCGGCTTCGGCTTGGCCTGAGCCAGGGCCTTGGCCAGGTCGGCGAGCGTCTGGTCCAAGGTGTCGCCGTACGAGCGCGTGTCGCCGCCGGAGGGGGACTGCTGCCGGGGGGAGTCGCCGTCCTCGTCGGCGTACACCACGGCGCAGCCGGGGCGCCAGGCGGCGGCGCTGCGGACGTCGTCGCCGGCGCAGAGCCCCACCGCCGCGACGGCTTCCTGGAGGCACTCCTCGCAGCCGGACTCGCCCGGCGGGGAGGGCCCGAAGCAGAGGCCGAGCGCGCGCGCGCGGCCCCCAGCGGAGGCGGAGGGGAGCGCGGCGAACCCCGTCGCCGTGGCGGCGGAGGGGAGCGCGGCGAGGAGTGGTTCCAGGTCGGCGCGGAAGGACGCCGCCGACGACGCCGCGTCGGCCTTGGACGCCTCCGGGGCGCAGCCGATCATCGTGTCGACGGACCAGCGGGCGTCGTCGCCGTCGGCCCCCGAGCCCCCGGCGCCGGAGCGGCCCGCCGCGACGAGGAGGAGCAGGGCGACCAACGGCGCCACCGCCGTCGGCCGCGCCATGGCTGGGCCGGGACGCGACGCCGACGCGTGACCCCGAGACGAGCGGGTGCTTGGCCTTGGCCGCCGGCGGACGGCCTGTGAGTCAGTGAGTGACGGTGGTTTGCTGGGGTTTTCGACAAGAGCTCAGCCAACGAGACGATCGGTCGTGAGTCGTGAGGCAGTGTGCGCGTACGCGGACGTGTCGCCTTCGTCCCGGACGGACGCGGCAAGTCCAGTCCCTGCGGTACGCGCGACGGCGACGCGAATGATGGCCGATGGGAGCTCAAAACGGGTGTGGCAAAGGCACTGCTCACAGGCGCGGGCCCTTGCCTGTTCGGGCACCTGGGATGGCGACATGTTCGCGCTTGCTTTTTTTTTTTTTTTAAACTTTGCCAGGGGTTCACGGAAGCGCGCTGCGAGCGCGAGGAGAGTCCCTCGCACGGACTGCTCCTCGCCATGTGACCTGGCCTTTCTCCGTTGCTGGCGACCTGGCGTAGTGGCATGGGGTTTCCTAGCACGGGGTTCCATCGTGCATCAAGGGTGAGTTCAGACGACGTGTGCATGTGTACAAACCTGGGAAGGCAATGGAATGGAGCATTGTGACTGCATCTCCCAGAGTGGTTGGACCGGATGTACATGTATGTATAGCAGTATTGCCAGTATAGGTGCTTTATTATCTAGCGGTACACGCAACACTAGCTACGTGCAGCAACGTTCGTGCACGTCTGTGCGAGCGTGCTCGATCAGGATCTTCGTTCCAACCACCTACGCCGATCAGGCCAGCGAGCAGTCAGCCCGGTAGTCAAGCTTCCTTGTAGCCAGCGCATGACAGTTCTCAACACAACAGGCCAAACCACATTAGCAGCTCTCTGCTGATTTGAAGTGCACTAGAAAGCATGCTAGTTATGTCAGTCCGGAACTCCGGATAGCTGAGTAGATCAGCAGGAACCAAAAGTGCAATAGGAATATCGCGGCATGAACCCATGTTCAACAATATAACCTGAAGTTCTTATGTTCAAAACAAGTAGCTAGCATATTGCTAATTCTACACAAGTCCTCTAAAGCTAACCATAACCATGCCAAAGCATTCTTTGCCATCCGTTTCTGAGTAATCCAGAGACAGTAGATTGCAGATCCACCCTACTCGAAACTGAAACCTGTGAAAATAGGAAAGGCAAAATAAGTTGGGTGCAGAAATAAAAACGTTCAATTAACTTGACACAGACAAACTCCAACCATATGAGATCCAAATATGTTATTAACCCCACATCTAACAGTAATCAGACTGCATCTGGCTAGGCTGATCACTGTGTCTCCGCACATCAAAGCTTCATATTTCAAAACAACAGTTCAGGTTTTCAATCTGATGAGATCCAACTAGCAGGCAAAGGTAAAAATAAACTGGGCATGGAGATCAAAGTTAAAGCTGCTTTTTTAAAAAAAAAATCGGAAGAAACTACAAAGAACAAAGTTAAACTATTAAACTTATCATTTGTCAAGCTAAAGGTTTCTAAACTTCTAAGGCTAGGTCTGGTAACAAATACGTCAATAGGAAAAATGAAAATACAATATGAAAGACTAAAATTTATGTCCAGACCAAGCAAACAAAGAGAGGATTCAAGGAAAAATATACAGTCTAATGATGCCATGATAATGCTTTCAGGGCGATGGGTAACCCAGGCACCAAGAGCAGGTAACTGGACATGCACATTAAGCTTTCTAAAAACAAGTTCCATTTTGCACCATAGCTAAGAACCAATGAATACATACATTTGTGCTACTGTTAGAACTAATCAGCAAGTGACCATATGCTCATAACTAATCAATTCGATCAAAGTGCCACCTCTTAGAAATTAGACCAAGAATAATATCCAAAACAAGTCAACATGTACTCATACTGTCCGTACTATGTAATTCAATCAAAGAAACTTTTCGACGGCACAGTAGACAGTAGCTCCCGATGTAACCAGTTAGACTATGTAACCTATCTCCACCAAATTAAACATAGGGTTTCAATTGCTGAATTAGTTTGGTATTGTATATTACTTGCTTTCTTTCATGCTTATGAACGGGAAAGCAAACTTCATAAATATTGAAAGAATTCAATAGCATTGTTAATTAGCTTACGAATGTTGAATGTACACAGGAGCTTCAAAACTTTGTAAACTCTCTCATCAACCACTTCACATTTGACCTCAACTATCTTAAGGTGTTCTGATATTGCAGCAGCTGTATGTACAGGACTGTAGCTTCCTTTCATTAACATTTTATGGCCAGATCCCTGTAGTGAATAATAACATTTCACTAGGATCAATAGATGATGCATAAAAATTTAACAGATCAACAATTGTCCATTAAAAATATACATACCTGTCGAAAAAGTTCAAGAGTGAGCCTCTCTAGAACTGGCGAGTGTTTGAGAATACAAGTTATTGCATCCAAATCAAGAGCCACACACAAATAATCACTGAGTAACAGAGTCTTCAATTTGCTAAATGTAGGACAATGTCTCAAATCCTTTTTGAAAATAAACTGAATGAAATTTAAGCAAAAGAAAGTGTTAAATAATTATTAATGCAAATAGGATGATATTTGAAAAGTCCAAGTGGTAATGATGCATAGGAAGAAGTGTATTTAATAACGATAGGGAAAACTATGATTCATGAATGAGTTGAAGACAAAAGTTCAAGCATACCGTTTCCGATTCAGCTATCAATGCCAAGTTCTTGGCTTCTGATAAACCTTCTAGAAGAATGCAGGTGCAATTACCAGGTATGGTAACATGACAACTGCCATCAATTGAGTTACAGCAAACACAGGTGTCCATATGATTCTCAATTATTCTGATAGACGCATCTACTAATGACGGCATGCTCTCAAGCACTGGAGTGCTTAACAGATTGCCATCTAACAGCAGCGAAACCAAAGAGGGGGCATGAATACGAGCGCGGGCATAATAACTGAATTCACAAGCGGTGATGATTAAGTGTTTGAGGGATTCAGATGAGATTTTCTTTGCAAGACACAAGTCACAGTTCTCAATCTCATGTTGTTCCAGCGCTGGACAGCTCGTTAAGTCAAGGAAATCCTCCATCACCTCTAGACCAGCAAGCTCTAGCTTCACTAAGTGGCGGGACACGAGATGCAGGTCACGCAATTCAAAGGGAAAGTCGCATTGTGAAAATAGAAACCGGAGCGCTCGAACCTGGCAGTCTGGCACCTTATAGCATGCCTGAACCAGAGGTTCACACGGAGAACATCGCCTTCACAGAAATCATCGGCGGAGACACCGTCGAACCCGAGCTCGAATGTTTCCAGAGGCGCGATTCCGCGGGTGAGAAGAAGATGGTCCACAAACTCCCGGAGCTCCCCCATTTCGTCGTTGCAGTTACTGATGATGCGCAGGCCTGTCGCGAACATCCAGAGGTCGCGCCAGCGCCGGGCGAGCACGCACGTCCGCACCGCGTCCCGTGCCGGCAGGAAACCGAGGATGTGCTGGAGGACGCCGTCCGGCAAGGTGTCTATGCCGCTTCCGGCGCCCTCCATTTTACAGCTTTTCCGCAGAGGCATTCCGTCTAACAGTTGGCGAGCGCCGGTACTGCGGAGCGGGAAACTACATTGTCAGATAACGACGGAAAGACCGGATGTACTTGGATGAGAATATAGAAGCCTCGACGCTCTCCGATGAGCAGCTCGCCTCGCCTCCCGCGGCCTGGACCCTCGGGGGAGAATTGAGATCGAAGTACAGGCAGGGGCAGCAGCAGTCGTCTCGCTTTTCTCCTTTTGTTGCGAGGAAGAGAGAACAAAGAACTCCTCTTGCCTTTTTACTTTTTTTTTTTTTTTTTGCGAGAATATCCTTCAGCGGTTCAGCCTAGCAGGGCCCATTATCTTCTGGATAACAAACGTTACAAGCCGCTGCCTGCCACGTAGCACGCCTCGCAGCCTCTGCTCTCTAGTCCCAGCTCTGTCTCCCGGGTCCGTCCTCGGCTTGCTTCGACGACCCATGGGATGAGAGCCGGTCCCTCGCCATGGCCGCCTCCCTCATACCACCCGCCGCCACCCTCGCCAAGAACTACCCCACCCTCCTCCACCCGTTCGGCGCCAATAAGCCACACCCCCAGAGACTGATCTTCAGGTGCGGCGCGACCAGCGATGGCGCGGACGATGCCTGGGGCTCCTTCCTCGACGAGCTCAAGAGCTCGCTCCAGGTGGACCCGCCCGACACGGTGCCCGGTGGCGCCGCCGGCGCGGCGGGTTCCACGCCTACGCCAGACGACCTCGTGACCGCGCTGCCACTGGACCCCTCCTCTGCCGGCCCGGCCATCGGAGACACGACGACCAATGCCGCCGCCGCCACCGCGGTCAACGATCTCCTGGGCATGGACGCGTCCAGCAGCGACGCGGCCGCGGCGGGAGTCCCGGATGGCCTCCTGAGCGCGCTCCACCTGGACGCGTCGAGCCCGTGGGCGCGCGCGGCGGGGGGCGCGGTGGCCCGCCTGGACGCGCTCACGGCGGGGCTCTCGGACGCGCAGCGGTGGGCGCTGGTGGGGTTCCTGGGCGTGGCGTGGCTGTACCTGACGGCGCGGCCGGGGGTCCTGAGCGGCGCCGTGGACGCGTACGTGCTGGCGCCGCTGCAGCGGGCGCTGGACACCGTGCTGGGCCGGCGGAGCCTCAAGATGAGCGACTTCGTGCTCGGGGAGCGCATCGGGGAAGGGTCCTTCGGGGTGGTCTTCTTCGGCGCCGTGGTGCCCAAGAACGGCGCCGTCATTGAGGAGAGGTCCGGTAGGGCCAGGACGACCCTCCAGAACGACGACCGGTACAAGGAGAAGGTCATCCTCAAGAAGGTAAGCAGACAAATTAAGCTATTGTGGTGTCGAGTGAAAAAAATGGCGAAGCTTGATGAGCTGATGTGCGGCCGGTCGATGGATGGTGTTCAGATCAAGGTGGGCACGGTGGGGGCGAAGGAGTGCGGGGACTACGAGGAGTGGTTCAACTACCGCGTGGCCAGGGCGGCGCCGGAGACGTGCGCCGAGTTCCTGGGGAGCTTCGTCGCCGACAAGACCAAGTCGGAGTTCGTCAAGGGCGGCAAGTGGCTGGTCTGGAAGTTTGAGGTATGAATTTGGCCTACTGCCATTGCGCTGCAATCATCTTTTTCCTCAAAAAGTTCCTAGAATTTCTATATCCAATTGGGAGCTTTCAGATCCCAAAAAGTTCCCAAAAATTCTATTTCCAATTGGGAGCTTTCAGGTCCAATCCACTTTTTCCTCAAAAGTTCCCAAATTTCCATCTCACCACCGATTGGGAGCTTTCAGGTCCAAAACACAAAACATAACAATCATTTTTTCCTTAAAGGTTCCCAAATTTCCATCTCCAACTGGGAGCTTTCAGATTTTAAAAAAAACAATAGTAAAGTAAATAAAATAAAAATGTAATGGCCATGCAGGTCCATCTCGAATTGGAAGGTTTCAGATCAGAAACAAAAATTAAGCAAAAATAGTAAATAAAATAAAAATGTAATGGCCATGCAGGTCCATCTCGAATTGGAAGGTTTCAGATCAGAAACAAAAATTAAGCAAAACTAGATTTAAATGGCCCATGCAGGTCTCGAACCTGCGACCTTCGCGTTATTAGCACGACGCTCTAACCAACTGAGCTAATAGGCCATCTTTTCGTAATAATGAATTTTACCTACTTCATTGATATGCAGGGAGACCGGACGTTGGCGAACTACATGGGCGACCGTGGGTTCCCGTCCAACCTGGAGCAGCTCATGTTCGGGCGCGCGCTGCGTGGGGTGGGCACGCTGGAGCGCGACGCGCTGGTGGTGAAGCAGGTGATGCGCCAGCTGGTCACGTCCCTGAAGCGCATCCACGGCACGGGCATCGTGCACCGCGACATCAAGCCCTCCAACCTCGTCATCACCCGCCGCGGGCAGGTGAAGCTCATCGACTTCGGCGCCGCCACCGACCTCCGCATCGGCAAGAACTACGTCCCCGACCGCACCCTGCTCGACCCGGACTACTGCCCTCCCGAGCTCTACGTCCTCCCCGAGGAGACTCCCGTCCCACCGCCTGAGCCCATCGCCGCCATCCTCTCCCCCATCATCTGGCAGGTGATTGCTTGGATCGATCGCCGTCACTGACACTTCGTTGCGTTGCATCTGATCAGACATTGACAGACTCTTTCTGCGTTGGTTGCAGCTGAACAACCCGGACCTGTTCGACATGTACTCGGCGGGGATAGTGCTGATGCAGATGGCCATACCGACGCTGCGGACGCAGACGGGGCTCAAGAACTTCAACGCCGAGCTCAGGTCCGCCGGGTATGACCTCAACAGGTGGCGGCAGAGCACGCGCCGGAGGCCCGACCTGCAGATCCTGGAACTCGACTCCGGGCGAGGATGGGACCTCGCCACCAAGCTTATCTCGCAGAGGGATTCCAACGGCGGAGGGGGCAGGCTCTCCGCCGCGGCGGCGCTGCGCCACCCGTATTTTCTCCTAGGTGGAGATCAGGCCGCGTCCGTGCTGTCCAAACTCTCGCTTAGCAAATAAGTAGCATCCATCCATGGCTCATGGCTGGGAACTTACTTACAGGCTCTATTATACACATTGGATAATTGGAATCCTCTGATCCGGTGTACATTGCGCATTGTTGAGTCATCGATTGGCATACTGAAAGGGTCTTGGCGTTTTTTTTTTTTTTTTTTGCTGTATGTATATCCAGTTAACCTCTCATGGGACGACTACTCGACTATAGCCTATGGGAGTGATCAAGAGGGAGGCGTCTGGCAATAACTGGTGTTACAACATTTGTTCTCTGTGGGATTTCTTGAACAATGTGGTGCAGTCGTGCAGAGTTTCAGACACTAGCTAAGTTTAAATTATACTAGACAGAAATCCTACTTCCACTGGTCAGTTCCTCCAAACTATGCAGATGCAGACTCCCAGGGAGCTCATCGACTGGTTGCAAAATTCGGAGCTGTTTCCGTTTCAGCCGATCAGGAGTTTGGCATCCTCATTCTGATTCTGTACTGACAGACGAAATGGCCATCAAATTAGTTCTGCTGGCAGTATGGATCGAACTTCTTCTGTAGATCTTCCTGGTTGCCCCCGACCAGTTTGTCGATCTCTTTCTTGTCTCTCATGAAGATGAACGTTGGAGTTGCGCGCACGTCGAACTGTGTGACCAGTTCCTGGAGAACCAATTTTAAGGTGGCACTTAAATTTTCTTCCGTGGCCAAAGTTAAAAAGAAAAAAGAAGAAGTAAATGGGCAAAGATCTGAATATTGATGTACCGGCAGTTCGTCTACATCAATGGACATGAACAGAAGATCAGAATGCTTCAAAGAAAGCTCCGCGAATACTGGAGCCGCATTCCTGCACGGTCCGCACCAAGTCGCGCTGAATTTTACCACAACCTGTACATGTCGACATATCATCAATACATGGTTAACCTGAATTTCTTTTAATATAATGATACGTAGCTCTCCTGCGTATTCTTGAAAAAAAACCATGGTTGACCTGATGAACAACTGAAAAAAAACATGCTACAGACTGATTAATTCACGGCTTTGTGCTTTACTACACACCTTGGAACTTACCGTTTGCCCAAGTTCACTCGCTTCGTTCAATTTTAGTTCCCAACACCGAAGATCCGGTATGATGGTCACTTTTCCAGCGCTGTAGTCCAGATGTTCTTCATCATCTACAGCACTCTGCACACAGAACCATGATACAACGTTTCTGAATCAGAAACCTACTGTAAGTTCTGCAAATGGCTAGTCTCTCGAATGACTGCAAGCTATATTCTGTTCTATATTATTTTTTAGCTAAACCATGCATCATGTACGTATTCGCCAAGCAAATCAAATGAGACGGAACAGGAGTAGGAGGAGATAATTTACACTTCCACAGCACCCCATCGGTTAGAGGCAATTCGTCAGGATATCCGGGCCTCTGGACTCTGCTGATGGAAATAGTAAATTAGTAATGGTGTCAATGACAGTAACCAAGGGAAAAGCAGGGGACATCCACCCTGATGGATGTTCATGATCCGTGGCCAGGCATTGTTGAAGGAAATAGGCTGATTCGACAGCATGAGACAAAAAAATCCACTGATAGTTTTGCTACTCTTGAGCATAGTACCAAGTAGACTGTTGCAACGTATAGACAAATTTAAAAAAAAAAAACAAAAGGGCTGATAAAGACGGTAAACTGCATCTCTGCATTTTGGTTTATTGAATTATTGTTAAAGAGACAATGACTGATTAGCCTGTGCATACAAATGAATCTGATTATCAAAAGTTACGCACGCAAAAAATAAAAATAAATAAACACATGGGAGGAGCGAGCCAAACAAGTACCGAGGGCCACAAATCATGCTCATCAAATTGGCCAAGTAGTATCAAGAATTCCAATACCAATCGGAAAAAGGGGGGGGGGGGGAAAGATGAGAGAATAAATACAACATGACCATGATAACTAGAGGTCAAACACATTTTTTTAATCCTTTCAACAAGGTGGTGTGGGTTCGTGTGCAAGAACATGGTGTAATAGCATCATTGCAACATATAATCACAGACAGATTCACAGCAAGCACCGTTGGAAGAGGAACTGGCACGTACCTGTACGCCCAAGGAATGCGAGCAAACGCGGACGGCGACAATTTTCCGTTTCGTTCCCGAGCGCGGCAGCGAGCTCGCGCGGCGTGCGGCTGCGGCACCCCGGCGGGGGGCCAGGAGGGAGGGGGCGGGGGTCGCGCCGGGGCCTAGGGGAGGGAACGAGCCACCGCCATTGCCGGGCCAGCTCCCTGATAACCGTGGCACCACCTTGACGGAAATGCCCTTGCGGGAATAGCAGCCAGCCGTCAAAATAGGGGGGCGCGGGCGCGATCATCAGGAGGCCTCAATGGGAGGAGCGAACAGAGCTGTCCGGACCTCGTTAAAGTTTAACGTCCATTTTTTAACCTACCTCGTTAAAGTTTTAACGTCCATATTTTAACTACTTTTAACAGATGGGAGGTGTTAAACTTTAACACCTCTAAAATCTTTACTTAGTTTTGAGGTGGTAAAACTTGTTAAAATTTGTTAAAAGAGAGTTGGTTTGAGAAAAAAAAGATAATTGTACCTCTGTTGTTAAAAGTGGCTGGTTTGAGAAAAAGGTTAATGAGAGGCAAGAAAGTCTTTGTACACCTATTGCTATAATAAGGTGTTAAACTTTAATATAGATCTAAACAGATGACTGTTAAACTTTAATACATCCTTTTAAAGTTGTTATATTTTAATACATTGTTAAACTTTAACATTTAAGGTGGATCGACCTCACGGAGAGGCCAGTGCGAGAATTAAAAAAAAAAAAAGACCCTGCAGTCCTGCACTGCCAAAAATAGCCTAGTCGATTGGCTATTTTGTGGCTGTCTTCAATCGAGACGAGCGATGCATGCAGCCTTTCAGGGCTTTCGGCGCGGCGCAGTCGAGCATGTGCCGGCCGGCGGCCGCCGATGCAAAGCAACAGCCGCTGGCTTCCAAGCGGCCGGATAGCAGCCACACCGCACTGGTGTGTCGAGTTCGAGGGACCCGCTTGAGGCTTGACGTAGCAGGGCAGGCCGCTGGCTTCCAAGCAGCCGGCTAGCGGCCAGCCCGCACTGGTGTGTCGAGTTGGGGGGACCCGCTTGACGTAACACGGCAGGAAGGAGCTACTGAGCTAGCGACCGTGCTGGTTCGCGCCAAGACGGGAAGAATCACGCAGTTCGCTTGCCAAATTATTCAGCCGTGTATATGACGCCGGACGCAACACGCTCTGTTATAAGCTTGGAAATCTGCCGCAACACGCTCTGAACGTCAAATTTGCTTGGAAATTTCAATGGAAGTTATAGCCTTATAGGCTTATACTTACTCCGTTCTAAATTATAAGCCACTTAATTTTTTTTATCCCAACTTTGACCGCTCATCTTATTCAAAAAGTTTGTGCAAATATAGTCAAATTTAAGTTATTCTTAAAATTCTTTTATTACTAAAGTCAGCCATAACAAAAAAAAATATATGATATTTTACAAAAAAATTTAAATAAAACGAGTGGTCAAAGTTGGGATAAAAAAGTCAAACGACTTATAATATGTAAGGAACGGAGCCATTGCTTGGTTCCCACATCTAAAAAAGACCTCAAGCCCTACCTAGTTTCCAGCAGACTAAGGGGGTGTTTAGTTAAAAAAAAAAGTCTCAAGCCCTACCTAGTTTCCAGCAAACTAAGGGGTGTCGTTACTGTGGCGGACCACTCCGAAATTATTCCAAGTTAAGTACCCCGGGACCACTAATCGGGTAGTCAGGCACTTAATCCGGAATAAGCTGGAGCGCCGTCGGATTAAACCCGATTTAACCACGTACTTTTCTCGATCGAAACAACAGCACGCCCACACGAAGGTGAGTTCCAGAGATTACAACATTCCACAAATTAACATACGCAAATAGGTATCATAGAGATATTACAAACTGAGTTCGAAATTTAAATCAGAGTATCAAGTTCTTGCAGCGGAAATAAAGGTTCATTGCAGCGGAAGTAAATAAGCTAACGATGATACAACGTAACACCATGATGAAGCCTGCCACGGTGCTACTCCTCCCGTTCCTCGGCAGAGGACGGAACCCATTCGATGTGCCATCCAGGGGGAACCTGGGTAGGCCAAGTCATGGCATCGACGGCCACATCCAACATAGTACCTGTAAATAAAAGCCACAAGCAAGGCTGAGTATACTAATACTCAGCAAGGCTTACCCGTTGGGTGGAAACTACATCACCGACATCTAGACAATGAGAGGCTTTTGGCTGGTGGGTTTGTTTGCCAAAAAGCAACTAAGAGTAGGTCCTTGCTTTCAAGTTTTAGCATCAAATTCTAGTAGATTTAGCCATTCTAAATTAGCATCCTTTCTAAGCATACAAGTGGTGCAATACAAATTAATTCATACAACAAGTTCTTCAATCTCATAGTTCCACTTGTTACTCAATGCAGCAAGGCGGTCAAGCAGTCTCATTAACCGCGAGAAGCGGACAGTTCGAACCGAATTTTGCTACCTGACCAGGGGGAACCCAACACACACGGATACTATGCTTGCTATAAAAGGTACAAGCATTTCCCCAACCTTTCCCATCGATCCACAATTCGGAACCGGGTCCACTTCCTTAGGATAAAGGTTTACTGCTTCACTCACAGTCTCACGCATATATCCACAAGTGTACGGCAGGGGAAACAAAGTTTCCAAGGAGAGATGGCTATCGGCCCTAGCTGCTTCAATCTGGTACCGGGCTTACCGACTCCCATATATCGGCATGCATGTGGTACGTTCAAAAACTTGACACACTCAACCACACGTTTCGACCTTAAATCCATTATCATACACGGACGGAAGATCTACATCTACCATCCCGCCCGTCAATCCTTATGATTCCAACATAAGTAAAGACAAGCAATTCCTATGTCTCGCGAGTGACAGGAAATCACTCGACTTGTAACGGACCTAAAGCAATGCCCTATCGATCCTTCCATACTAGTATTGCAAGTCATAGGTACTAGGAAATGTGTAGCTAAGGTATTCAATCAACTCCTTGAAACGTAAATGCACAAGCATAGGGAATACATAAATGCATAATTTGTAAAGGTTAGGTTATGCTCCGGGGCTTGCCTTCTTGCTCTAGCTGGGTGTTAGCCTCCGAGTCGTTCGATCCTTCGCCGGCACCTCCCTCCAGGATTCCTTTCTCGTCGGCGGGGATGAGATGGTAGGTGCCGTCCGGAATAGCGCCTTCTACATCAGATGCATAACTTGAGGTGGCTGCCTATTGATTCCAAGATTAAGGCCTTGAAGGCCATAATCACCTAGACATGCTTAAGTACTACTTTCTTCTTCACAAAATCAGAGAAGGGGTGTAGAAAATTATTATACAACTTTGATGGTGATTGTGTACATATATAAAAGAATTTCCATTTATCATTTTGAAGATAGGGTGCTGTTCTGGAATTTTAACCCTTTCCATGTTATATTTTATTTAATCAACAAAAAGCTCTATTCTTTTATATAACTCAATTTCCACCTTAACTTCTTTTCATTTTTGTTTCTCCTTTTCTGTTCATCATTTTTATCTATAAACTTTATGACAGCTACTGGAGTATAAGAGTTAGGCTCACTCCAAAATTTAGCTAAATTTGAGCTACACAGAATTTATTAAAAATAAAACAAACTGCTGCCTACAGAAAGAAATAAATTCATATAAAATTGACAATACATCCAATTCAGGAAATTTTCCTACCAGAACAAGGAGGGCTCTGGCCAAGTGGTGGGTCGAAATAACCCTTGGTCAGTCCTCAATGAATTTCCATCCAAAAATACATATCCAATTATTTGCTAGTCTTAAACAGAGCAAAAATTAAGTTTTGCATTTTTAACAGGTGTGCTAACAAGTTTTTAGCCTTCTGGAGAAAAATGGTGATTTTTCACTGCACAGATTATTTTTAATAATTTCTGTACTGAAAAAAGACAGGAAACACATTTTAATTCATAACTGGAGCTACAGTCCATATTTTTAGGTCCCCTTTGGACACAAGGTGCGCAAAGTCACTACAAACAACATATCCAAAGATAAACCCTAGCGGAGCTCTGGATTTGAAATGGTGCACAAGTTTCAAATTTTACAGTTTGAATTTTAATTCAAAAACGGTTCACCAAAAGTATATACATGCTAAAAGGAGATTTGAGTTTACAATCTCACGAATCCAGGGAGTATTTTTGTGCATTTTTCTGATTTTTGTACGATTTTTAACGGATTTTACAAGATTCGGAAAAAATAGATCTAGGTTTAAGAATCTTTTTACGCCGGGGACCCTAGAACTTTCAAAACCTTTCAAACTAGTCCCTGACTTTTGCACGGAGGACCCTAGAAAAACGAAGACGATGAACTTATGCCCTCGGCTCTCGCCGGAGTTGCGCCGGCCAAACGACGGTGAACTAGGGTCGGGGAAGTGGGGGAAAAGCATCAGTGGCTCACCACGAGTCGATTGGTGGCGGTTGGGAGGCCGGGGAAGCTCGGGGTTTCGCCGCCGACGAGCGGTGGCGGTGCGGCCGCCGCGACTGCTACGCCGGTGAGGTTGGGGGCGTTCGTCGAGGTTTGAAGGGTCCTAGAGCACCAGTGGAGCTCGAGGAAGCTAATGGCGTGCTCGGTTGACCTCGGGGACGGCTCGGAGTGGGGTCTTGACGTGAGGGTGCTCCGGCGGCCGGAAATCGAGATTTTGGGGGAAATCTTGATTTCTCGCCGGAGATGCGACGATTGCTCGAGAGAAGTGGGGGGGAATGGAGCTAGGGTAGAGGTCTAGCTTCGTGCGCGATGAATTTGGGAACGGTGGAGAGTGGAGGGCGAATTTTGCCTCGAAGCGCGGCTCGGTCCGTGCGGCGTGAGGTGGAAGACGACGGAGCGAGGCGCGAGGAGGGTGAGAAGGGTTGAGTGCTAGCTGGGGGAAGGGAATGGGATGCTCGGGGAAGCTTTTGGGATGCTTGGGCACGCTAGAGAGGCACTGTGCTGCCTCGGGAGCGCGCGCACGCGCGGCTCGGCGCGAGCAGACCGCCATGAATGCGGCGCGAGCTCGGGCAGCGCGCGAGCGACGCGACCGGGCGAAGGAGATCCTTGAGCGACGTCGGGGGATCCTCTACAGGGCTCTTGGAGCGTAGCGGAGAGGAATCGCGGCCTGCGAGCCGGCGCAGCGTGGCGCGTGCGCGCGGCCACGGCGGCGCTCCGACCGCATGATGGCGCTCCGCGGCGCGAGGCGAAGCGGCTTGACGACGGCGAAGTGACGGCTCGGGAGGGGTTGGACAAGCACAAGGCGACAAGCGCCACCCGACGCCGCGGCTCGGCCAGCTCGGCGCGGCCTCCGCCGCTCGCCGGCCACGTGGCGGCCGGCTCCCGGCCGGAGCAGGGGCGCGCCAGGGGCACTGTTGACGCCCGTGGAGCTTCGTTTTCCCTTTTGAATTTTCTCCAAAAATTTGAACTGAACATGAAAAAGTGTGAAAATAAAAGTTGTAGTTTGAGAGGTGGGACACATCTTTCTTTTTGGGACGAACCTGAAATTTCAAGTTTTTCGAGCTCAAACAACCCAAATTCAAAAGGGCGTTCAGATCGGTTTTTTGAGTTTTTGAGGGACTAAACTGCAAAATTTTCAAAAGTTCCAAACAGTGACTAGGCTTTATTTGTGATGACAAACAACTTTTATTTTGGAGATTTTCAAGTTTAGTACGAAATTCTTGAGTTTTCAGTTGGTGTCAAACAACCTTTGTTTTTGAATTTCAATTTGAATTTTGATGTATTTTTGAATCCTAACACCATTATTTCCCTTTTAACCTGTTTTATAGGTATTTTCTACATTTTTATTGCAGGGATGTGAGGCCATAAAGGGTCTATCACTATTTATATACAACCAACACCAGAAAGGAAAAACAGAGATATAAATTATCATGTTAGAGTAGGCATAAGTTTCATAATTTTACATGAACTCTAGTTTTTCTTATTTTCATTTTCATCTCATGGTTAAGTTGGTCTTTCAAACTTGATTTCCTATGTTTGGTGGATTGAGCATCTGAGTTATACATAACTCACCAAGGTTGCAATTGACACATTTTTATATATACACAACTTCCATTTGAGAAAGTGGTTTGGTTTTATCATTAGAAAATACTTTCCCAAAGAAAGGTGTTTCGAATCAAGAAAAGAACTACAACCTTTCATATTGATCAGACGTTTGTGATGTGCACAATTCTTATTTATAATTTTACTTTAGAACCTTGCCTTCCGAAGGTCATTAGTATCTTTAGTTGGAATTATTTCATGTGTTGACTTCATATGAGCCATTAGTCCTTTAAAACCTTTAGGGGCATAGAAGCATTACTTAATTTGCCGTTCAATCTTGACTTCTTTTTAGGAGATTTTTATGCGTCGTCTCGAGAGTTTGTATTTAGAGTTTCGCCGTGCAACTTGTAAGAGAAGATGTTTAGATTCGTACTAGAAAAGTTTTTGTAGGGTTCAAATTTCAAGAACCCATGCACGAGTATAAACTTAACAATCCTCATGTATAATTCTCATTCCTATTAGTGATTTAGTTTCAGGGTTTATAGTTCCTTAGTTTGTTTAATCACTCTTACTTATACGCTTTAAACACCAGGGGTGTTACAGCCTACCCTCCTTAAAAAGAATCTCGTCCCGAGATTCGCACAGGGAGGAAAGGTGGACATTTTATTAGAAGGAAGAGGTGTTAGTCAAAGAAACATAGATACAACGCACCCAAGTTCTTACAGGTTCACTGCTCGGAGATGATAACTGATTCCAGATCTCCGATACAACATCAACGTCGTTCATGTGGGAGCGGGCGATGAATGTAGATATGGAAAGCTAAGAGCATCAAGATCTGGCACACAAGACAAAAGTAATACACCACTATTGTCCAGTGAACTCCAGGGCCAATCGGGGAAAAGAAAAGGGCAATCCATGGATGGTGTCGAAAAGTCGAAATCTTCCTCGCTCGTCGACTTAATTCTTGTGGAATCCTCAGGTGACTTCTGCGCGAACTCCTTCTTCGATGAAGTCGGCGCCGTAGACCTTGGTTAAACAACAAGGTGGTTGCCGGGAGGGGCACTTCCTCGTGGCTTTACAAAAAGGTGGAGGCAGAGCCTGCTTGTCAAAGAATGGAGGACACGGTGGGGAATGGGCAGCTTGGGTACCGTGGAGGTCGCCGAAGAGAGGCGAGAGCGGTGGAGTGGTGTAACTCAAGTGGAGCACCTTGGAGCGATGGCAGCCATTGGAGAGGCTGCATTTCTCGACGGCCGGAGCGGAGCAGCAATAGTGGTGTGTCGACAGCAGGAGGTAGGGGCCGGCAAGGGCAATGGACTAATGGTGGCGCGTGGCTTGGTAGTGGCCGGCAGTGAGATTCCCTGGGTGACGGGACAGTGGTACGATGGCGACTGGGGGAGTGTTGGCCAGCAGCGGTAGGGAAAACGACGAAGGCGATAGTGGACTGGTGAACGGGGCAGAGCACACGGCGCACGGATACGGAGGGGGGTCAAACTGGCCCTTGAGACCCTGCAGTGATGGTGGGAGAAACAGTAGGCAAAGGTGATCTTTTGAGACTATAGATAGTCACAGGCAAGACGCTTAACCAATGGTAGGTCTTAATTAAACAATGATTTACCCACTTTTATATCAACAGGAACAAGGAATAAACTCTTTAGCATTCTCCTAAGGGAAAAAAGGGAGGGTTAATGAACAACGAGGTTATGAGATGACAAGAGTGCCCAATAGATTTTTAAACACTAGCCCACATCATACTACGATCATGACATGACGTTACACGGGGTTGCTGCCCAAATTCTAAGATGAGCTAAAAGGAAGAGTGGGGCAATAAAAGATTTGCTTAGGGCAATGAGGGGATACACCTAGAAAAGGTGGTGTGGTATGGAAATTTTGGAAAATTCTTGCTCAAATTTTTATCTTAATTGTCAAATTGCCAAACTTATGCGTTTTACCATGGTATACATGGCATGTTCATGATGAGGTGCACATGATATGATACACATGCACATGAGCGTATGGTGCATATGCTTATGAGAGTATGATGTTCATGCCGTGATGCAAGTTAGTAGACCTCACGCTACATAATTAAAAGTCATTATTGCGGATCAATTAGTGAGAGTAAGGAAGTATCGATTTGGGTTGTCAATAAATGTCTTTGTGGGTCATATTCCCACATACCAAGATACCAGTGTGCTCCAAGTGACTCAAGCGTTTGGCTGCAGCACACACACGAGGTCCTAGGTTCCATCACGGCACCATAGGTTAGGGAATACAATACCACAATAAATTCAGAGGGGACAACCCAATTGACACCAGGAGGGGAAAGCATTCATGAGTTAGATGCACATGTGGTTAGGTACCAAAAGATTATCATGATGCAAATGACATGTTAATGGTATGCAATGCCCATGCACACGAATTACTCGGAATGATTCAATTGCATGAAGAAGGTACGGATAACCTTTATGCATACAAATGTGACCTTGATCCAATTCACGTCTTGTTCTCATTTATATTTATTTTCTTGAGAAGAATAAAACAAGGATTCAAGGGTCAAGAAATCAAGGTAGTTGAGTATAGGGGACCAAAAGTCGAGAGTAGCGGGTGATCAAAATCACACGGGCATGTGAGAGTTAGTGATAACAATTTGATCAAGATGTGAGAGTTGAGGTGTATGGAATCGAGCAATCAGGGAGGTCGAGGTTTCGGATCCTAACAGATCATGTAATAGGACATTGTTATACTTGACACCCCTACATTTACATTGTTGGTTCAAGTCATTGCATATCCATATACTCCTCCTAAGCTCAAAGTTCTTGATCCACCCTTAACTAGCTTATTAATTCAATGATTACGCCCAAAGGAGGGAGCACGTGCTGATCCTAAGTCATTACATTCTCCAAGTTCATAAGTGGATCAAGTGTCTAAAAGGGATAGGACAAAGAGAATGGATTGAAGTAGTCCATATTGCCTTGCTTTGGGACAGGTGTCTTATGGTAGCGTAGATGTGGAGGATATTAGAGATTAAATTAAAGAAGAATCACTCTTGGACAAATTGTGTTTCCGTAGAAGAGAATTCATAGCTCCTAGCTCCAACATCCAAAATTTCTCATCCTTGGCCAGGTAGTAGGAATTTGGCAATCTACACATTGCTTTGCATCTCAGACGCTAATCTAGTGGTTATGTTGGTCAAAACTTTCAATCTAGGCTTCTCGGTTTAGATGGATTTTCAGCACATCGAACCATATGATTTTCCCTACAACTCTAGTTCCCTTTTTATTTTGGGGCTGAAACTTCGTGGGTGTTTCCATTATAAATTTCAAATTAACTTTGGCAACCATCTTACATCCTAGAAGACCATCTTCAGGTGGTAAAAGTTTTGACAAAATCATGTTGAAGGATATGCACTAGATATTAGAAATCCAATATTTCCGGCTGCAACCTTAAAGCTTCATAACTCCATCTTGAGTAAACCAAAAATTCTCAAAATTCACCAGAGTGTTTTTGACATGTTTGTGTATAAGTTTACTGTTCATCATTTCGTCAAATTTGAGGTTCATGGTGCAAAAATATATTTTTGCACTGACTGCCCCCAGAATTTTCAGCAAGACAGGAAATCGGTATTAGGTTCATATGTCGAGTTCTACTTGTCCAAAAGTCTTGCCTTTCTTAACTTAAATGCAGCTTACTTAAGTGTTAAAAATTAGAGATGCCACAGCAGAGCTAGCTACAAGTGAGGCGGCAGCAATATAGACATCAAAACTAAAGTGAGAACCGACATATATTTAAAGATAGTAATCAGATTATGGACAGAGTAGGAAAAATTTCATATCTCAAAATCTATAAGCCCAAACATTACCCAACTTGACCAGAATACAGTTTAGATAATTTCCAATAACTTTTTAGTTCAACACAAATACAGAACAAGTGATCTAGGTGGCGCAAAACCCCAATCTTTTAATTAACTCTCTGCTGAAAGTCCAGCAGACAGGAAGTTGGTATTTTGAGCATAACTTTTAATTGGCTGAACCAAATTTGTGGAAATTTTGACAGTATAAACTAGACAAAACTTGTGACAACTTTCATTTTTAAGCCTCTAGCAGAAACTGTTGTTAAGAGGGTATAAAATCCACTTTCAAACTTGTTGTTCCCAGAAAATTCCAGCAGACAGGGGGTTACCATTTTAAACATAACTCCAGTCCTACTGAACCATTTTCGTTGAAATTTCTACAACATAAACTTCATAACATTTATGACAACTTTCATGTTGAACACTTTTTCATTTGACAACGTTTTCAATTTCGAATTAAAGGTACAAACAGAAAGGTTCCGGCAGAGTTTCGACACAATTTCCGGTTGTTAATCAATTTTTGATGACGGTAAGTTCAATGATCGTGCATTATGGTTCAATAACATTTCAGTGAGTTGCAATGCATGAGCGGCCTATTCGTTCTCACCATCACACATGCCAATAAACTTTTGGCCTACGAAGTTAGTGCCGGTGGCTAGGCAATATCCGTCTCTCCCTATATTAACTAGCCGAACTTTTCTAACCGTTGATCATACGGAATCGTGGTTAGTGTACCTGCAGAAAATTCCATTCCAGAGCATATATAATCAACCTTTCGTGCCAGCACTCACGAAAGCGTCTCCATACATTACCACCCACTATAGAGGTGGCACCCGAACGTTTAACATTGAACGGGCAATGTTCATATGTCACCAAGGCAACATATTGACGGTTTCATACGCTCATGAGATAGCGTATTAACTTTGTGCCGCCATCATATTTGCATATGATGCCGTGGTACGCTACAGCAATCGCCGTACCTTGCGCCCACCATCCTATTCTATTTTCATACGCCATCACAGCGTATTGACTATGTGCCGCCACTATATTTTCATATAGTGCCGTGGTACGTTACAGCAATCGCCGTACCTTGCGCCCACCATTGCGTAAAGTAAATGACAGAATGAAATATGCTGGAAGTCAGTATAATATATTATTTGCCACCTATCATATCGTGATCCCTTAACCCACATAGGCTTCACGCTCTAGGTAACATCCTTAACGGTCCTAAGAATAACCTTCCTTTCGCAAAGCGTGGTGGAAGTACGAGTTGGCAAATTTTATTCAAAAAGGTTTATTTAAGGTTTGTTGCTCTCTCCGGTGCGCTGTTTCGGCTCTGATGCCAGCTGTGGCGGACCACTCCAAAATTATTCCAAGTTAAGTACCCCGGGACCACTAATCGGGTAGTCAGGCACTTAATCCGGAATAAGCTGGAGCGCCGTCGGATTAAACCCGATTTAACCACGTACTTTTCTCGATCGAAACAACAGCACGCCCACACGAAGGTGAGTTCCAGAGATTACAACATTCCACAAATTAACATACGCAAATAGGTATCATAGAGATATTACAAACTGAGTTCGAAATTTAAATCAGAGTATCAAGTTCTTGCAGCGGAAATAAAGGTTCATTGCAGCGGAAGTAAATAAGCTAACGATGATACAACGTAACACCATGATGAAGCCTGCCACGATGCTACTCCTCCCGTTCCTCGGCAGAGGACGGAACCCATTCGATGTGCCATCCAGGGGGAACCTGGGTAGGCCAAGTCATGGCATCGACGGCCACATCCAACATAGTACCTGTAAATAAAAGCCACAAGCAAGGCTGAGTATACTAATACTCAGCAAGGCTTACCCGTCGGGTGGAAACTACATCACCGACATCTAGACAATGAGAGGCTTTTGGCTGGTGGGTTTGTTTGCCAAAAAGCAACTAAGAGTAGGTCCTTGCTTTCAAGTTTTAGCATCAAATTCTAGTAGATTTAGCCATTCTAGATTAGCATCCTTTCTAAGCATACAAGTGGTGCAATACAAATTAATTCATACAACAAGTTCTTCAATCTCATAGTTCCACTTGTTACTCAATGCAGCAAGGCGGTCAAGCAGTCTCATTAACCGCGAGAAGCGGACAGTTCGAACCGAATTTTGCTACCTGGCCAGGGGAAACCCAACACACACGGATACTATGCTTGCTATAAAAGGTACAAGCATTTCCCCAACTTTTCCCATCGATCCACAATTCGGAACCGGGTCCACTTCCTTAGGATAAAGGTTTACTGCTTCACTCACAGTCTCACGCATATATCCACAAGTGTACGGCAGGGGAAACAAAGTTTCCAAGGAGAGATGGCTATCGGCCCTAGCTGCTTCAATCTGGTACCGGGCTTACCGACTCCCATATATCGGCATGCATGTGGTACGTTCAAAAACTTGACACACTCAACCACACGTTTCGACCTTAAATCCATTATCATACACGGACGGGAGATCTACATCTACCATCCCGCCCGTCAATCCTTATGATTCCAACATAAGTAAAGACAAGCAATTCCTATGTCTCGCGAGTGACAGGAAATCACTCGACTTGTAACGGACCTAAAGCAATGCCCTATCGATCCTTCCATACTAGTATTGCAAGTCATAGGTACTAGGAAATGTGTAGCTAAGGTATTCAATCAACTCCTTGAAATGTAAATGCACAAGCATAGGGAATACATAAATGCATAATTTGTAAAGGTTAGGTTATGCTCCGGGGCTTGCCTTCTTGCTCTAGCTGGGTGTTAGCCTCCGGGTCGTTGGATCCTTCGCCGGCACCTCCCTCCAGGATTCCTTTCTCGTCGGCGGGGATGAGATGGTAGGTGCCGTCCGGAATAGCACCTTCTACATCAGATGCATAACATGAGGTGGCTGCCTATTGATTCCAAGATTAAGGCCTTGAAGGCCATAATCACCTAGACATGCTTAAGTACTACTTTCTTCTTCACAAAATCAGAGAAGGGGTGTAGAAAATTTTTATACAACTTTGATGGTGATTGTGTACATATATAAAAGAATTTCCATTTATCATTTTGAAGATAGGGTGCTGTTCTGGAATTTTAACCCTTTCCATGTTATATTTTATTTAATCAACAAAAAGCTCTATTCTTTTATATAACTCAATTTCCACCTTAACTTCTTTTCATTTTTGTTTCTCTTTTTCTGTTCATCATTTTTATCTATAAACTTTATGACAGCTACTGGAGTACAAGAGTTAGGCTCACTCCAAAATTTAGCTAAATTTGAGCTACACAGAATTTATTAAAAATAAAAAAACTGCTGCCTGCAGAAATGAAATAAATTCATATAAAATTGACAATACATCCAATTCAGGAAATTTTCCTACCAGAGCTAGTTATAAGTACAAGGAGGGCTCTGGCCAATTGGTGGGTCGAAATAACCCTTGGTCAGTCCTCAATGAATTTCCATCCAAAAATACATATCCAATTATTTGCTAGTCTTAAACAGAGCAAAAATTAAGTTTTGCATTTTTAACAGGTGTGCTAACAAGTTTTTAGCCTTCTGGAGAAAAATGGTGATTTTTCACTGCACAGATTATTTTTAATAATTTCTGTACTGAAAAAAGACAGGAAACACATTTTAATTCATAACTGGAGCTACAGTCCATATTTTTAGGTCCCCTTTGGACACAAGGTGCGCAAAGTCACTACAAACAACATATCCAAAGATAAACCCTAGCGGAGCTCTGGATTTGAAATGGTGCACAAGTTTCAAATTTTACAGTTTGAATTTTAATTCAAAAACGGTTCACCAAAAGTATATACATGCTAAAAGGAGATTTGAGTTTACAATCTCACGAATCCAGGGAGTATTTTTGTGCATTTTTCTGATTTTTGTACGATTTTTAACGGATTTTACAAGATTCGGAAAAAATAGATCTAGGTTTAAGAATCTTTTTACGCCGGGGACCCTAGAACTTTCAAAACCTTTCAAACTAGTCCCTGACTTTTGCACGGAGGACCCTAGAAAAACGAAGACGATGAACTTATGCCCTCGGCTCTCGCCGGAGTTGCGCCGGCCAAACGACGGTGAACTAGGGTCGGGGAAGTGGGGGAAAAGCATCAGTGGCTCACCACGAGTCGATTGGTGGCGGTTGGGAGGCCGGGGAAGCTCGGGGTTTCGCCGCCGACGAGCGGTGGCGGTGCGGCCGCCGCGACTGCTACGCCGGTGAGGTTGGGGGCGTTCGTCGAGGTTTGAAGGGTCCTAGAGCACCAGTGGAGCTCGAGGAAGCTAATGGCGTGCTCGGTTGACCTCGGGGACGGCTCGGAGTGGGGTCTTGACGTGAGGGTGCTCCGGCGGCCGGAAATCGAGATTTTGGGGGAAATCTTGATTTCTCGCCGGAGATGCGACGATTGCTCGAGAGAAGTGGGGGGGAATGGAGCTAGGGTAGAGGTCTAGCTTCGTGCGCGATGAATTTGGGAACGGTGGAGAGTGGAGGGCGAATTTTGCCTCGAAGCGCGGCTCGGTCCGTGCGGCGTGAGGTGGAAGACGACGGAGCGAGGCGCGAGGAGGGTGAGAAGGGTTGAGTGCTAGCTGGGGGAAGGGAATGGGATGCTCGGGGAAGCTTTTGGGATGCTTGGGCACGCTAGAGAGGCACTGTGCTGCCTCGGGAGCGCGCGCACGCGCGGCTCGGCGCGAGCAGACCGCCATGAATGCGGCGCGAGCTCGGGCAGCGCGCGAGCGACGCGACCGGGCGAAGGAGATCCTTGAGCGACGTCGGGGGATCCTCTACAGGGCTCTTGGAGCGTAGCGGAGAGGAATCGCGGCCTGCGAGCCGGCGCAGCGTGGCGCGTGCGCGCGGCCACGGCGGCGCTCCGACCGCATGATGGCGCTCCGCGGCGCGAGGCGAAGCGGCTTGACGACGGCGAAGTGACGGCTCGGGAGGGGTTGGACAAGCACAAGGCGACAAGCGCCACCCGACGCCGCGGCTCGGCCAGCTCGGCGCGGCCTCCGCCGCTCGCCGGCCACGTGGCGGCCGGCTCCCGGCCGGAGCAGGGGCGCGCCAGGGGCACTGTTGACGCCCGTGGAGCTTCGTTTTCCCTTTTGAATTTTCTCCAAAAATTTGAACTGAACATGAAAAAGTGTGAAAATAAAAGTTGTAGTTTGAGAGGTGGGACACATCTTTCTTTTTGGGACGAACCTGAAATTTCAAGTTTTTCGAGCTCAAACAACCCAAATTCAAAAAGGCGTTCAGATTGGTTTTTTGAGTTTTTGAGGGACTAAACTGCAAAATTTTCAAAAGTTCCAAACAGTGACTAGGCTTTATTTGTGATGACAAACAACTTTTATTTTGGAGATTTTCAAGTTTAGTACGAAATTCTTGAGTTTTCAGTTGGTGTCAAACAACCTTTGTTTTTGAATTTCAATTTGAATTTTGATGTATTTTTGAATCCTAACACCATTATTTCCCTTTTAACCTGTTTTATAGGTATTTTCTACATTTTTATTGCAGGGATGTGAGGCCATAAAGGGTCTATCACTATTTATATACAACCAACACCAGAAAGGAAAAACAGAGATATAAATTATCATGTTAGAGTAGGCATAAGTTTCATAATTTTACATGAACTCTAGTTTTTCTTATTTTCATTTTCATCTCATGGTTAAGTTGGTCTTTCAAACTTGATTTCCTATGTTTGGTGGATTGAGCATCTGAGTTATACATAACTCACCAAGGTTGCAATTGACACATTTTTATATATACACAACTTCCATTTGAGAAAGTGGTTTGGTTTTATCATTAGAAAATACTTTCCCAAAGAAAGGTGTTTCGAATCAAGAAAAGAACTACAACCTTTCATATTGATCAGACGTTTGTGATGTGCACAATTCTTATTTATAATTTTACTTTAGAACCTTGCCTTCCGAAGGTCATTAGTATCTTTAGTTGGAATTATTTCATGTGTTGACTTCATATGAGCCATTAGTCCTTTAAAACCTTTAGGGGCATAGAAGCATTACTTAATTTGCCGTTCAATCTTGACTTCTTTTTAGGAGATTTTTATGCGTCGTCTCGAGAGTTTGTATTTAGAGTTTCGCCGTGCAACTTGTAAGAGAAGATGTTTAGATTCGTACTAGAAAAGTTTTTGTAGGGTTCAAATTTCAAGAACACATGCACGAGTATAAACTTAACAATCCTCATGTATAATTCTCATTCCTATTAGTGATTTAGTTTCAGGGTTTATAGTTCCTTAGTTTGTTTAATCACTCTTACTTATACGCTTTAAACACCAAGGGTGTTACAGTTACTATTCCATCCGTTCCAAATTATGTCATTTTAGTTTTTCTAGTATTTGTCATGTATCTAAACATTGGGTATATCAAAGTTTATAAATCTAGTAAAGCCAAATCAACATAATCTGAAACGGATGGAATAGTAAATTATGTTAGAAAACGTGTTTTATGAGAAAAATAAATAATAAAGCTGCAATGAATAGTGAATTAGGGACAAAAAATTCTTACGCAACTATCTGATGACTCAAGCCCTCGTCTTCTCGAGGGCAAGTATGCTTCAATATGCCTGAGAACCTATAAATGAACATGACAGACAGCCAAGAACCCACATTCAAAGATATTCACATGGACATGTAACAGCCACAGGCAATGAAATCAACGTTTTCGATGAACATTTACCGAACAGCACCGACACAAAGGAAGGTTTCCCAGAAAGCATAGGTGCACAGGTAAATCATGTCCGACCATCTCACTATGGATGGCAATGATGGTAGGCGGACATGGACTACAATATGATCCTACATGGATCGGGGATACACACAGACCACAGACAAATCGAAGGAAATAATGGCCCCACCAACACTTTCTTGAGACGACTCGAGAATCGTCGCCAAGTGAACTGCGGAGGTGCTCGGTCAGCCCATCGCGTATTTCTGCGTCCAGCTGCGGGCTGTCGACTCATACTTCTGCCGGTCCGTCTTGTACATATGGGCAATCTCAGGGACAAGAGGATCGTCCGGGTTGGGGTCAGTCAGCAGGGAGCAGATGGAGAGCAAGACCTGGAACATTCCACGAAGCAACAGTAATAAGTAACAGACCAGAGCGTCATAGCATCTTAATTTTGTTACAGGGATTCACAACAATAATACGTCATTTCCAACAAAACTCAATTGTGCAACTGAATGAAAACATGCAATTCCATTTCACATGGATGGATTCAAAAAAAGAGTAACATGTTGGCATACAGCCAGCATAACAGAAAGGTTCGGGTGCGTTTAGATTCACCAACTCTCTCCAAAAAAAAAACACTATTCATCCAACTTTTTCCTATTCATCCTACCCTTCCCACTCACAGAACACTATTAATCTACAGTGTATTTTTCTATAGTGTTTTTGGGGAATCTTTCCCAATCTAAACACCCCTGAATGGAACAAATGCCATACGGGGCCCTACGAAGTCCCCATGAATCAATGATCAATTCCAGTGCACTAATAGAGGTGCCATACTACAAGTATGAGTGTGTGATCATATCCACTCTCCATTTAAACAGATCATGTCAGGCAAGAAGATCCAAGTACCATAATATGCTATTATAATAATAGCAAACGGGATTCTGAGTTATCCAACGGGCAATAATTGATAGAAGCATACAGTGAAATGAGAAAATACCTTATGATTCACAGATACGTACATGGTTAAAGTATGTGTGTCAATTAAGAAATAGCAAAATATTTATCAACTAAAAAGACAAAACAACATCAGATTTTCGATTAGATTTCCTATAGAGGCGCTAAATCAACAGTTAATCAACAATAGCAACACCAAACAATGCAGATGATGTCATGATGACAAAAACAACACAGGAACAGCAACAATCAGACAGCAAATGTTCCAGTTTCCAAGAGGAATGGACAAGTTTGGATTAACAAAAAAAAAAGTTTTAGAGTTAATCATGCAAAATAAGTGATACCCACCAGTAGAATATTCTGGTATCATCAGAAAACTAGATTTACTCATTTTATAAACATAAAGGAAAAATGGACAGAAAAAAGTATGGGCACATATAGAAAAAAAGAGAGAGAGAGAGCTAGTGTTCAGGATGACCTTAGAAATTGTCAAAGCAGGGCTCCATTGCTCTTTAAGAATGTCAAGGCATATACTTCCATTGCTGTTGATGTTTGGATGGAAGACCTTCGTCTTGAACGAAACCTAAAATGAACAGTGCAACAAAGAATCAATAAACATGGACAAGTTAAAATGTAAAATCCAACCTTCAGATTGGGATGGCCCATGAAAAGTTCAGCCATCAAAGAAGTATGCAAAAGCATATTGTCAATAGGTATGTCAAATAAACAACAATCCATAGCATTCTTAACATACTGAATTTGCTTGAAATCTTAGCATGAAAATGTTTAATTTGAATACACCAAAAGAACTTCTTGACTTCCTTGAGTGTACCATAACTATACACAGTTTATACAACTACCAGAAAATGGTTAATGCATTACCAGAAGACATCAAACGATGATTTATGCCAGCAAATAAAACAATGAAGACATTAGCAGGGGAAAAAGGAACGACAGAGAATCATACACTTTCTTTTACCACCACTTTTACAATCAAACACTTTCTTGTTCTTGCATGCTCATAATGCACAATAACTTGAGTGCATAAAAAGAGAGTTTGTAAATAGGATAAATCTCCTAAGTTCTAACCTTCGGAGGTTTGAAGGGGTAGTCTGGTGGGAAATGGATGTTCACTAAGAAAACCCCACCAGCATAGGGACTATCAGGCGGTCCCATAATTGTTGCTTGCCAATGGAACATGTCTTCACCAGCAGGACCTGAATATTGTAAAAGTGAAATGTGCAGTTCATGATAAGTGAGGAGAAGGCATTGTGAAAAACAAAATGAGCATGCAAGAACAGAAAACATGGTACACAGGTATAGACAAGATGACATGACCAGCCTGCACCCAGTGGATTATCTAAATGCATCCACAGTTCCAATTAGTGATAATAATACCTGCACTGCATGATGTGGGGGGATCTTTCTGCAGGTCCTTCAGCTCCTTCAGGATGCGCTTCGATGCCATGACAAACCCTGTTTTATCATACAACATGTTAGTCAATGGCCAGACAGCACAAATATTGCAGTCAATCGTATCTATATATGTATTTGGAAGCAGAGACAAATAATGAACAACGGAGTTCAAATTATGTTAGTAAAGTGTTGCAGAAAACTCAGCAAATATCAAGCCCCGTTAATTGAATATCTGGCAGTGTTCCATGACAGTCATGATGTTGGAACATTTGTTAACCCCATAAAGCTGATTCAAACTTCAGTTTGCAGTTTAGGAGAAGAAAAACCCAACTATTCTCGACAAACAAAAGAAGTCACCTTAATCCCATATGCTACTTGGATGGTTGCCCAGCAACTCCCTAAGCTGGAACATTAGGTTTTCTGCTCATGTTTGCTAATATTGGCATGCTAGATTTCTAAATCATAATATCAATTGGCAGCAATAAAATGTCCAACATGAAGTCCAAACAACATTTGGCAGCAACCCAATGATTAAGTTTGGTTTGGCTCAATTACCTCCACTTAGTAATTTAACAACAGATATACTTAACAACAGAATATTTGATAGCTAAAAAATACTATGTTCTAGCATGGAAATAATACTAGCAAGTTTAGGTATAGCAGATAACCTAATTTCTCTTTCAAGAAGTCCACAATGCTTCAGAAGTCTGGATTAGTTTTCTGTCAGGTCTCTGGCCCAATAAGAATTATAACTCTTGCCAGACCCATTGCAAATACTCTTACCCTCAATAAGATAAAACAAATATGATAAGCACTTCCAAACTCTAACATGCTCCAGGACTCCATGTCAATTTGTCAAGTATATGAGTTAACATCTACTTCCAAAGAGAAGGCCTAAAGCTGCCAGTTCCGTAATGAAGGAATTATACAACCATACTCCATGATAATGAGATAACATCTCCAGATTAAGAACATCATATCATCCATGTTTCAGAAATGCACGGTCTAAACGCCCAAAGGGTCAAGCTAAGCTACCGGTGAAAACAAAGCAAGCTGAGCCTGCTCCTGAAAAGCAACTTCGCAATCGGCACCGATATGCAAACCAACACAGCACTTCAGGTATCTCAGAGATCGTCTTGAAACATCACAAGAATATGCCACCGCCTGCACGGGTGCAGCGCAGGTATGCTAAAATTCTTACAGAAGCCCCCTACACAACAAACAGACGACCGACTCCATACATCCAAAACAACCAAAAGGCCACCGATCTCTGCAATAGCCGTGAAATCCAGACCACGAGCGCTCGAGATCAAGCCCCCCGTGTCCCAACACCGATCGCGCAAGGCCTCGAGCAGCCCCGCACCAAATCCGGCTCCGACCGACAACGGCCACTACGAAACCACAAAAACCTACCACACGCGACACCGCCCCTGCGCGCTGAGAAGCAGAACCAAACCCCAGATCTACCCGAGACAGCCGCACCAACCAAAGAGAAGAACTCAGAAAACCACACCACAAACTTGAGAAGAAAAAACGCACGCGCCGATGGGGTGGATCCGGATCGGGAGGGGCCGGAGCTCACCCGCGCCGATCTGACCAGAGCGGAGGCCGGATAAAATTCACCCGAAAATTTCACGCGGAAAAGCAAAGGCTGCTCACCTTTCGCAGGCAGCGAGACGAGAGGTTGGGGACGGCGTGAGGAGAGAGAGAGACGCCTCCTCCCTCTTTTCTTTTTTTTTCTCCTCTCCGCCCCGGGTCCCTCGCTTGTGGTGTGCGTGCGAGACGGGTTTCAAAGCGGGTCCGAGCCGGGTCTTTTATAGTATGCCCGCCTGGCCTGCGGGTGGGGCCGAGGGGTGGGAGTGGAACGTTCGTCGTACGTTGCCGGGGTCTTTTTTTTTTTTTCCTTCTCTTGACCTGATGATGAGAGGAAATTGTCAGGGTCAGAGATTACGGGGTGTTTAGTTGGTAGGGATTGATAAAGATTTACTGTAGCAGATATACACTGTAGCAATGAATAATGAGGAAATGATGGGAAATGATAAGATAGATGTGATGGGAGGAATAGTGAATCTATTGCCTCTAAACAACTCCTGTCAGAAGAGGAATCTGCGTGATCAGGTAAACAACTCGTTTTGGGGTGTTTATTTACCCAGTAGAGTTAGATTCCAACAACCAAAGATCTACTCCTTCCACTCAGATGTTGATAACATAATTTAATGGTCAAAGTTTCAAAGATCTGTTGACTGAAGCGTTTATCACAAAACTACGAAAGGTTTTCGGTATTGTCGAAGAAAGATGATCGACGTTTAGGTTGTTTAACTGCACATTTCACTAAAAAAATGGTAGTGCGCCGTAATTGTTAGTCGATCATTTCGTTGGTTTGCCTTTTAACACCCAAACTGTTCTCTCTCTATATATAAAAACGTACATCTTACTATTACTAATTGGAGGCTCCTTTTGAAGGCTTCAGGTGATGCCACCTAAGATCCTAGGTGGACAACCTAAAAAAATAGAGAAATCCCAGAAATTCTAAAAAAACCAAAACATCCACCTAGGATCCTACGTGGACACCAATATATTTTATTTAATAAATATTCATTAACTAATAAATATCAAGTAGCCCCTATGTATACATCTAAATCTGAATCTAGATTATATAACTATCCTCGCTAATTAATCTCTTTCCAAACAAGACATCCAAGACACATAAGTGCTCCGTGATCCATCTAATGTCACATTTTTTTTAGGAAATCTTTATTCTATCCTCTCGCTAATTAATCTATTTGTCACCCATGTCATATTTTTTTAGTTGATCTCCGTGCCACATTCACAGAGAAGGAAAAACTTACTTAACAAGTAGCAATGACCGACCAAGTTGAATCTAAAACACATGCATGGAAGTTAGAGGAATATATATTTCTTATTTTTTATGTATATCATTGGATCAACGGCCGACAGTTATTTTGGAGTACTTAGCAAACCCCTATATTAACTCTTAGGAGATAATAGAATAATTTTTTATTTATATACTTTTCAATTTAAAAAATAAAGAAAATTATGAAAATATCTTGCTAGATCCAATAAAAAAGGAAATATCTACTACTCATTATTCATCTATATTTTTCTCTCAACTTGAACGTGACATGCCCATTGCATTAACGTTTTTTTTTCTCAGTTCATGCTTTATTTTTTTCACTCAACGTGAATATGACACGCCGATAGCCTGAATATTTTTTTTCTCTATTAAAGATGCTTCATCTTTTTTCTTCTATACGTGTACATGACATGGTTATTTTTTGTCATCCAAAATTTGAACATTTTTATTGTCTACATGGCCACTTTTTGTCTATAATAAGAACTTGACTGTGACTGACAAGGAACGGGGAAACAAAACCAAAATCTCTGCACAAACATGACGGGAGTTGGAGTAATGTTGTGCATGCACGCATGTGGCCGGCGGTTGTTAAAGAGCCAGTTAAGAAGTGGTTCATATTTTCCAATTGATTTTTTTTATGTATATTAAAGGGTCCATATTTAATTAAAATCTTACCTCCTTAAAGGTAAAGAGGTGTACGGTAGCAAGCCCCCCTAATATAAATCTTAATCTAAAATGTACTTATTAAAAAAATCTTAAGATGTACCAATATAAAATTCTAAATTACTATTTCTATCATTATTAATATTGTTGTGTCATATTCATGTATGAGAGAAGACATAAGAATAAAATTTTTATATTATTCGCATAGCTCAAACAATAAAAAACATATATGGAGGTATGATGGTGTGTTAAAAAATTGTGACTAAGTAAACATATTATAATTAGATAATAATAACTATCTTTAGAGTATGGTTTTTCAGTTTAACAGATGAAATATAGAGTATGATAGATAATTATAATTATTTTCTATAAGTTTTAATTTTTATATTAATTCTAATTAGCCCGTGCGGCAGCACGGGTTGATAGGCTAGTTAAAAATAATCAAAATATTCTGATCTCGCGCTCGAAAGGTTTGAACTTCTTTTTCCTTTGCGAGGTTTCAATTTCATTTTCGGAGCTAGCAGATCGCGGTATGGGTGTGATATTCAGTCGTAAAAGGTTGGCATTTGGTTTGACCTGGCAAGTTCTTGGGTCCAAGTGTCCAACTCTACTACCATTGCTTTTTTTTTTTTTGGTTCTCTCTACTCTTACTGCACACCTTGAAGTCAAGAGAGTTAGTGAGTTACAATTACAAAAGGCCAAGCTTTCATCAGAAAAAGAAAGGAATCATCTCGGTGATCCAGCGCAGATCTACGTAAAAGGAAACGCGAAACAGGATTATCCACATGATTCAGAGGCACTAGAAACATGGAGACGAATGGACTTAAAACATTGTGGACCTGATTAGTAGTTGGAATGTCGACATTGTGGACCGTATTAGGATTCGTTCCCAGAATCTAGAAAGTGCTGATGCAAAAAGACCAAACGATCTTGACCATTGGATTGTCTTCGGTAGACCCCCCCCCCCCCCCCCCCAAAAAAAATGAAAGATGCGATTTGGATTTGCTCTTGGGCACCGTGATTCCACTATGGGCAGCAATACCAACTCAGTTCGTCAGCACCGCGTCTCGTGCATACACCAATACTCCTATGTGAATTCGATCAAAGCATGATCACCAAGTGAGAATAGCATGATCATGATTCAACAGTCAACCAGAAAGTGAATAGCATGAGGTTAAGGTGTCCAGAAAGCGCATAGCATGATCATGATTCAACAGTCAACCAGAATATCATTCGTCACCAACAATTAGAATGTGCATGAGCCACAAGAAAGTAGCAAAACAGTCAAACAGAAATAATGCTCTTTGGACAAAACAAACTTTAAAGAGTTGCTTCAAACCAAGTCGCAGGACGATTGACAAATTAACACCCTACAATGATCATCAGCAGAGCCGGAGAAAAGGAAGAACGGGAAATAATTTTACCAAAGAATGATGAGGAATCAACTGCAAAGCTTAGCTGGACACACACACACACTAAATGCGGAGCTGTCAAACCTACTTTTTTTTTTCTAAGAAGACATGTTATTTCTGCGCTACTGATGATAACTGATGAATGATTCAGAGGGTTCCCTCCCTTAGGTTGTCCTCCGGGGAGGTCTTCGTCTCCGAGTAGGAGTTCCGGATCTCCTCGATCCTCCTGACCACCTCCTCCATCCGAGGCCGCTCGTCGGGGACAACAGCAACACACGCCATAGCGACTTGGAGCATCTGGACCATCTCGTCCTCGACGTTCGGGTGCCTCAGCAAGTCGACGTCGAAAACCTCTGATGTCCACTCTTCTCGGACCACGGACTGCACCCACCGGGGCAGGTGCTCGATGGAGTCCCCACGGCTGGGTGACCTCAGAGGGGATTTACCTGTGAGCATCTCGAGGAGCAGGACGCCGAAGCTGTAGACGTCGGATTTCTGCGTCGGTTTCTTCGTCTCGAGGACCTCCGGTGAGCGGTACCCGATGAGCCGTGGGTGGACATGCGGCGGGCCCATGAGCTGGGCGAGGCCGAACTCGGTGACGCATGCGGTGAGTTCCTGGGAAATAAGGACGTTGTTTGACTTTATGTTCCCGTGGATGAATTTGCCGCCACCCTCGGCATGAAGATCAGCCATCCCGCGTGCAGTGCCCAGAGCTATTTTCACTCTTGTCTCCCAGTCCAATGGATTTCTTCCAGCAGTTTTATTCCCTGGGCATTTTTAATAAATAGTCATTATGTTGTCATATAATTTTGTCTCAATACAAAGTGTAGGATGAGCAAGTTAGTAAAGTTAGCAAAATGAGTGAAATGGAAAGAACCATGGAAATGCTACAAGTCTGCACAGTCCTACACCCGTCATGTTCAATTTACACAATTTGCAGGTCATCACGATTCACTATTAGAGCTACTTGCACCCAACACCACGAATCTGTGCCGTGCAATAAAGGTTACTTGCAAGTGCTGGCAAATCCGTATTGGTGGTGTGATATCTCAAAGCAGGTAATGGAAAAGCAAGGCACTATGAAGCACCATTTAGGCCCCGTTTCAACTTAACATTCATTCACACTTTCATTCCATTGAAAATCATTATCTCTCTCATAAATTTTGGCTACAGTAAAATTTTGCAAGTTTTTGCTATTCTTTTGGACACGTTATAATGGCAGAAAAGGCACCTAAAACTTCTAGCTACAACAATAGGTCTTTTAGAAGGTTCGTGAGAACTCAAGAATAGTTGTTGGAATTCCAAAAACAATGAACAAATCAGTTAGGAAGGCACATGATGGCATGACTTGCAATACTTCAATTTATTTTATATTCAGAAAGATATAAAAACGAAGGGCCAAAAGGCAGGAAGACATTAGGAGTTTATATCTGCACCTTATTCAGAAAATTAACCCATGCATGTCTAGTACTCCCTCCATTCCAAAATGCAGGTCGTTTTAGTTTTAAAAATTAACATATATAATACCAAATCAAAACATTGTCGAGACATACTCCATAGTGGATTTAATAGAACTAATGTCATGTTGCAGGTTATAAAAATCGGCCAGAGTTAGACAAGTTTGACTTAGGGCAACACTAAATTGCACTACATTTTGGAACCGAAGAAGTAGCTCATCGTAATCCACAAAATACATAATTTCAACTATCTACAAAGTTCTACCAAATCAACAAGCACCACACTATGCTAGAAATGCAGGTATGCAACCAACAATTTGAGGCTTCAAATATTGGTTAAATATGCAACCAACAATGTGAGGCTTGAAATGTTGGTTTCAACCTTGTTATTCTAATTAAGCTTTAATCTGTAAAAGTATTAAAGAAAAGGTTACGCTGCAACCCTATTGGTGCTTCACATAATTGTAATAAAACTGCTGAGTATCAAGGTACCAGAACTTGAATATGTTTTTATCAAGCATCAGTCACACCCAAGCATCTATTTCAGGTATCAACATTTTCAAGTTGAAGTAAGCTAATAGCTTAAGTTTTCATAATTACAAAAATAGGAGGTTCAGACTAGAATTTTGACAGGTTGTAAAAAATAAAAAATATTAAATACATCATTTGAAGTGAGGACATACCATGCAAAGCAGTAGAAAGGCTACCCAATGGGACATAGTCATACACCAAGAGCTTCTCATCTTTGGAATAATAGTAAGCTCGCAATGGAACAGTGTTCTGATGCTGGCCAACCTTGGCAATCAGCTCCATCTGCTGTTCGAAGTCCTTCTTTCCTGCCACCACTTCCTTCAGTCTCTTGACCACTACTGTTGTGCCATCCTCAAGAACAGCTTTGTACGTAGTCCCGTAGCTTCCTTTTCCAAGGACTTCAGCTGAAGCCCTCAACAAATCCTCCAAGTCGAAATTATATGAACATCCCTCAAAGAAAAACAATTTATTCCTCTCTGCTTCTTGAATACCACTGCTGTATTCTGCCTTGGATTTTTCTGCCCTTCCACCAGCAATAGCCTTTCCTTTGGATGAAGATGATGCCGTGCCAGGATCAGTGTCTTTCTTTCTTTTGAAGATGCAAACCAAGATGATGATAATCAAAAGCAATACTACTGCCCCTGCTCCAGCAGCTATTGCAATAATGACGCGACGGCTAAGCCTTTTCCAGATGCTTTTTTGGGCATTTGGAGGTGATGGTGATATCGGAGAAGGTGTGGTTCCTGAACATGGCTCCAATGGAAATCCACATAGAAAGGCATTTCCCAAGAAAGAACTAGCTGGGAACTTCTGCAGGGAAGGTGGTATAGGTCCACTCAGGTTATTGTTGCTCAAATCCAAATGTTTCAATTTGGGGAGACGAAGATCAGGGATGGGTCCAGATAGAGAGTTGTTCTGGAGAAGCAATGCAGTCAGTTCGGTGATATCTTGCACTTTCATCGGGATTTCTCCGCTGAAGGAGTTGTATGACAGGTCTAAGAATGTTAGGCTGGAAGACAAAGTAGTTGGTATAATTCCAGACAAGTTGTTGTGCTGAAGATAAAGGGAGTGTAGAGAAGGAATGGATGCTATGTCAGGAGGGAGATTAATTGTGAGACGATTTGACCTAAGGCTCAACACCTCTAGTGCATCAAGTTTGCCAAGTGTGCCCCCAGGGATAGGACCAAAGAGCCCTATTGCAGGTAGCCTCACTTCACGCACACGCTTCCCATTGGGTGTGCATGTAATCCCAACCCAGGATGTGCATACTGGGGTTGTGGAGGTCCAGTTGAGCTTTCTGCCATGAGGCAGTGATGTAGCAAATGCAAGAAGAGCCTGCTTATCAGAGTTCAGGTCAGCACCTCGGACACAATGAAGATGTGTAGAGAAAAGAATAGCAGAAAAAATAGCTATAAGCCTGAGATGCCACATTGTTAGGGACGGCTGGAAGACTAAGAGAAATTGCAGTTACAATCCAAGACTCTCCATCAGTGCATAGTTCCTGCCACACAAGAGGGCGAAAAGAGTCAACAATAAGTGATAGTGGCTCATATTTTAATAGTCAAAAGAACAGTACGAAAAATCAGTTTATATGTAGAAAACTGAAAAAGGTAGAAAGGCAAGAAATCTGTACAGAAAACATAAGACGTTGTATTTTTCAAGGGGCATTTATATGCCTTGTTTGATCAGGACATTTGCATGGCCTGTAAGGCTGTAACTAGGCAAAGCAAGCAGCTACTGAAATATATGCTATGAGAGATCTTGTAAAGAAAAAGGAGGAACGACTCTTTTCATCAGTGATCTGTATATGATGCAATCACATAAAACCACCAAACAGAATGCAAGATAGTATGCTTCAATCAATTGATAGCTTACAAGAACTATTCCCACTGCTTAAGTTTTTAAATCTCAAAACCAGATACTCCCCTAAAAAAATGTCAAAACCAGATACACTTTTCCATTGTCAAATATCATATCCCCTACCCTGCTAAAGAATAATAGTAAATATGCTTACAAACTAACAAGATTGTCATCTACCATGATTCGTGAGACTAATAGCCTTTATAGACCCTACAATTTATGGAGTAGGTGTATCTGCTCCAGCTGAACCAAGACGAGCATGTTACACAGATAGTTTTTTTAAGTGTTCTTTGGAAATTCTAATATATTTTGAACTACCCTCAGCTATCTTACATCATAATGAGGAATTACATCTGGTGTAAGCTCTCTTGGAATAAATCATAAATTCATGAGACAATAACTAAGTGCTGCCCGGATTGATATTTCAAGGGGACCATCAGATTCCTCAACTGCCACACAACACAACAACCTTAAAGAGTAAAAATGGAAGGAAAACAGAATGACACATCGTGTCTTCTCTTTAGCCTCAACCAAAAGACCCGAACCCAAACAAATGGTCTGGTTTATCTCAAGTCTTGTGAAAACGACAGCTAGGATCATGTGCCATATGAAAGGAAATGAACATATCTTTTTAGCAAGTGGCCATCACTCCTTTGCCATTTCTGAAAAGGATAACTCCACTGTGGTAACAAAATTGCCACCGCGTCAAAACAATGGCACCCGGTCATAACCGGAACGGACACAAGGGTGGTGACAAAACACTAACCCTGTAGGATTTCTAAAAGGAGGCACAGCGCGTTGGTGGACTCCCTTGCACATGTGTAACTTACACAAAAGCAGCACAGCAGAGCACCTAACCTAGACCCAATTACTACACCTAATGCCGTAGTTTCTCAGGGAAGACATGCTTTGGAAAAAGGCATCAGCACGAAACCAAAAGTCCAGCTCGTAAAGCAGGTGGTCTCAGATGCAAGAAACCAAAGAGAAGAGGGCTTGGACAGGCAGGGTGGGCTCTGCTCATTGATTGGGCCGACCATGGGCAGCACGGCACACAGAGGAGGGATAGGCTCCACCCCATAGGACAAACGCAACGCAAGAGCCATCACTATCTCAACACTCGATAGGACAATCGCAACAGTAGATGTACATGTACCAGTAAGAGTATTAAGAGTTCATCTTAAATAAAGATTATTGTGAGTTCACGCATCCATGTTCTCCTACTCCCGTGGTGCATCAAGCTTGGGAATTCCCGAGTACTTGTCTAACCTGCTCCATTGCATGCTTTTCAAGTTGATATTTGTTTATGTAACAGTAGCATGTTTATTACACGAACGGAAGTACAAATCACTAGTAGAGTACCACATTGTTTGTTTTCCTAAAAATAAATCAATTTTGCTTCACTGCCACACCCATGAAGGCAAGGTAAACAGTGGCCCTGTAGAGTCCGAAGAGCTCAACAACTCCCTTTATACTACTAACAAAAGCGCAATTCCAGTGCATTCTCTTTCCCCTTTCCTTTTCTAAAGACAAAAGCACGCACGCATCGACCAAACAAATGTGTTTGAAGGAAAACAAAAAAAGCGAGGCGCGATTCGCTTTCCTGCAACAGTAGCGTGGCGCAACGGAACACAACATTATACCTACAGATCGTTTTCGCCCACTGTGCAGTACAACTGTACTGAATAACTCTGAATTACGCCGTACCTCGCAAGCTGCATGAAGCCATCCCGTACCAGGAGCCGGAGGCGAGCTCCATTTCCCGCCGCGCCTCCCCTCCCGTGGCGGCGACCCAGGACGCGAGAGGAACCAGCGGGGAGATGGCGCCGGGGAGAGAGAATTCTGATCTTCACGGCGTCACCGAGAGAGAGTAGAGCAGCATCAGCAGAGGAAAACCCCAAGCGCCGTCTCGGGGTCGCCGCCCACCTCAGGAACGGGCCTTGCGGCCACCGCCTAGGGCCAGTCGCTCCACGAAGACAGCCCGATCCGCGGCGGGAACGGCCGGCATTCCACCGCGCCGGACAGGCCACCACCGCCGCCTCCTTCCCCTCACGCCCGGCGAACGCGCACCGGCCGGCGACGCAGCAGCTGGTTCGTCGTGGCCTTTCTCCCTCTCCCTCCAGGCCTCCCGGTCTCGCTCCCCGCCCGCGCCCGGCGCCTCCCCGCCCTCGTTGTCGTTGCAGTTGCGAGCGGACGCAGGCAGCCAGTGATGCTGAAGCCGCGGGAGGTGGTGCGGGTGCGCGCCTGTGTGCTGTGCGGTTTAAGGGAAGTGGTCTCTGTTCGTGCCGGTGCGACGGGTTCTTGAGGGGGAGCTAAACAAAGCGAGCGACGGATTTGCCCCTGGGCCCGAGCGGGCAGTGGCAGCGAGGAGGGAGGTTTGCTCGCCGCCTCTGGCACGTGGGCCCAACAGAAAGACGCCAATCGCTGCACAGTGCTTGCGGGCTCGTTGTCGTGGCAGTTGGCCTTTTTGTCGTGACAACTGTACCATGTACCGTATACTAGTTGTAGTAGTTATTGGTTAGTCGTTACTGCCACAAGATAAGTGACTAGTGGTACATTGATTAATCTGGGGTACTGCTGTCTGATGCTTGGGATGTAAACAACGGACAGATAAAAAAAGGAACTGAACGTAGCTAGCATTGCATCCATGACTGACCGTCGTTCCCCAGCGGCCCAGCCTACTGCTCTTTGTGCGGTTGAACATGCTTAGTTGGGACATTAAAAGAAAAACAAGCATCCTGCTCTTCTTTGGTAGCACGACTCAGTTCACTGGTGAGCTAATTTTCCTTAATCTCATGGGAACCTCTGGGATGGGAGAACACTGCAAGTGACCAGTTGGGCTGGCTGTTTCTTCAGACCTAAGTGAGCTAACAGGATAAGGTGTGTTCTAATGGTCATACTTCTCGATGCATCGATCGTGATCGATGTACTAGCTACCTTTGTGATCTTGCCGCAGCAATTGTCAATCCGAAAGACAGCTCCGGGCAAGCATGAACGTATGATTCAGTAATGCGTGCTGCTGGTCAGCACGTGGACTGACCACGGAAACGCATGAGTAGGCCATGACACAGCTTCTTTTCCCGATCCCGCTGAGCTCCTTCACACTTGCTGCTTTGGTAGCTTTTGACAGCGTAGGCAGCACCCTATAAACAGAAAAGAAAACCGAGCAGATTTCGCCAAATCCTGCCCGGCCCTTGCTGCTTTCGGTCTTTTTCGCTTTTTTCTTTCTTTCTTTTTTCGCCTCCCCTAACAATGATACATGGCGGCTTTCGTTAGAAACAAATTAAAAGAGTGATCGATGTCCATGTGGTCGATCGGAGCAGTTGCATCATTGAAGCCTTTTTGGGATCTCTGAGTTTGGCATGCCCTAGAGCAGCCAAGCAGGCCCGTTACGCAAGCACAGGCACTTTTTGCTGTACCAATCGCTACCTAACCTGCGTCCATAGTGGCAGCGCAGCGCGCCTGGCGCCTGCACGGACCGACGACGTAACTGACGTCTGGGAGTCTGCTCTCTGCTGTGATCGACGAGGCATCGCATGGACAGGCGCTGGGGCAACGCCGGTCCTCACGTTGGTCGCGACCTCGCGTCCATGGGAGATTTTGATGCAGAAAATGATGCGGTATCGGAGTAGGAATACAATTCGCGTAAATTGGACCATGTGTAATGTAGACTGAAAGTCGGGACGTAGATTTCGTGTTGCAAATCACGAGGTCAGACAAGTTTTAAGGATGGGTGTGTATGGTTTAGGTAAAAAAGTAGATAGGTCGTGCTAGGAAACATGTTATGTGAGTGAGATGGATGGAATGAATAGAAAAAGTTTAATATATAATATTTTTTTTTTTGAAAAGTTGGGTGATCTAAACGCATGGTAGGAAAATTGGATGGAGGAATCGTATCGATGTCCACCCTACTGCAGCCTTGCTTGCTTCATCTCATGTCCCAAGAAATGTTAGACACGCCATGTCTCCCAACGTTGTCGTTGGAGCAATAGAACCATGGAGGGAACTTGTTGGACACGTGGCTGTCCATGGCGCCGGCCTATCATTGCCCTGATGGCAGCGATGACATACTTGATGCATTGATAACCTCATAGAGGCCGGGAGGGTCCTTGACGGCCTCTTCTCCATGGTCGACGGGCCATGGTGTGTGTATGTAGCTCAGGCCTTGAGGGCTTCGCTAATCTCCCGGCCGGGCTTGGAGCACGGGCTATTCTGGTGCGCGCGGGCCTCACAGGCCGAGGCCGGGTGACCCTTTGCTCCGCCGTATTGCGCGGCAGCCCCGCACCGCTACTGATGATTCCTACTCGATTGTCCTGTGGCTCGGTCATCCCCACACTGGCTACCAGCCGCGAGAGCCACTCGCCCCCCGTTCACCTGCCACTCATTCCGTACCAGCCGGACATGCACCTCCGATCAGTTTGGGCGCGTGCAAACGGTTCGATCGACGGCCCCTGCGGGCTCTGCCGGCGTCATTCCCATCCTATTCCTGCCGCGTGCTGCGCTGCGCTCTCGGGCAGAATTGCCTGCGATGCAGCTGACTGCGAGACCAAATCATCAGGCGCAAGCATCGATAGCAAACCCAGCACATGATCACACTCGAACCAGCATCCAAGATCATTACAATATAACTTACAAATCTTTTACTGTTTCTGTTCTTTTCGATCCTTTCTTTCTTCATCAGTAGTACAACAATTCGTGTGAAGTGGAAACCGAATCACCAGGGGGGCAAATAAGACACCCAGACCCCCCAATCTCTCCCGTCCCATCGGTTCCAGAAAACGCCCGGACAGGGTGGAAGTGCAGAACCAACCAACCAATTACAGAACAGAAAAAAAAACTGACGAAACCATACACATCCTGCAGCACAACGGAGCACGGAAACGGAGAGCAAGTGACGATCAGAGGAACTTTACAGGCGTCGGCTGTGTCATAGCGGGCTGAAGGGCTCCGGCAGCGGCTCGAATCGGTGGTCAAATAGCGGGCTCTGGTCGGGCTTGTCGTCGAAGCCGTGCAGCCAGCTGGTGTTCCTCGCGTCCTCCCGCAGCAGCATCGCCTCGTAGCGTGAGCTTCCGTAGATGTCCAGCTCGCTCAGGGTCTCTTTGGTCCCGATGCTCGCACTGTCCGGCGAATCGGTTGAGCTGCCACCGTTGCGCGAAAGAGCCCCGTTTGAGTCCCCGGACAGGTGCCCGTTCACGCTGCTTCCATTGTCCGTATAATGCCGGTCACCGTTTGAGATGCCATGCCCTGGGTCCGACGCCCGAGCTGGCCGCGCCTTGGAAGCAGCCGAGCGGATGCTCTGGGGAAAGAGGGATGCACCACGAATGCCACCCAAGTTCTGCCGAATGTCCTGTCACAACCAAGATATAGCTTAGTTTCTTCCAACACTCTACACCATTCAGCACATTCTATTTTCTATGACATTTTATAACTTCGAACCAAAAGTGATCATCTCTAAAAGGACTAAATGCAGTTGTCACTTGAGAGGAAGTTGTTATGGATGGATGCAAAATGCAGTTGCCCATCAATGTTTATTTCCATGGATGTTCTAGACTTCTAGTATAATATCACCAGATAACAGTCTACTTACAGACACTATTTCTCAGTCAGTGTTTGTATTGGTATTCTTGCTTTGTTCTCATAATTAGAGAGGACCTTGTGACTTAAAGTAACACACAGTCTATCTATATTTGCAATGTTTCCTAAAGCCACGAGCAAGACTATTTTAACTAACGCAAGAGATCGAATCTTGATGAGTAGATCAACAATTTCAGAAAGTATCAAACTAGTGAATTCAGTAAATAGAAATGCAACTTTACAATGCAGGGTGTTAGATGATATGAGCACAGGGAACATACCATGTGCTTGATAGCCATGTCAAGTGACCTCTTTGATATCGACCTCCCAAAGCCATTATCACTGCCCGCGACAGGCCGTGAGGGTCTATTAGGTTGGCTGACAGTATTGGACCTTTCAGCCTGTCGACTTTGGTGTCCATTTGCAAGAGTAGGCGTCTTTGATGATGCATCAGAAAATTTACTTCGACTCACAGCAGGCACGGAGACCTTCTTCACAGGAGCTGACGTAGCTGAAGGTTCAGTATTTGGGGTTGATCTTATGCCTAAAGCCATTCCTGGCCTTGATCTGCCAGCAGATAGTGGTCTTTCAGGCAATTTTGTCCTTAGATTTGGTGGAGTCTCGTTTGGGAAATCAGGGATATCAAGTGGCCGCACTGGAGCTCGGGGTCGTGGATTCGGAGAACCTGGACGAGACGACGGAGCTGATGAAGGTGCTGAATTCCGCCCGCTACTGACTGCAGACCGTGAGACAGATGTAATGCTACTGATGCTAGAACTCCGCCCAACAGAGGGAGAGCGACCGATAGCTGGGGCTGATGAACGAACTGCAGGCTGGCGTGTAGGTGTAGATGATCTTGAGCTAGAACGGCTCATTGAAGGAACAGAACTTGAGGATAATGAGGTAGCACGGCTTATCCCAGGAATACTGCCTGAGGAAGACCCTGGTCGGCTCATTGTACCAGAGGATGCACTTGGGCGACTTATTGCATGAGAAGGACCAGAAGATGAACTGGGCATTATACGGGACCGAGAATTTGGAGTTGATGGTCTGGAAATATGTGGGGCTGTGGTCTTGGCAGCAGCTGAGTCAGTTGAAGAGTTTGGGGCTGTTGGACGAGTTCTTGTAGGAGTGGATGAACGGGTTTTGGATGGTGTAGATGGACGAGTTTTAACAGGGGTAGAGGATCGTGCAGGCACTGGACGTGAAGCTGGAACTGATTGTTTTGGTGCAGCAGCAGTGCTGCTTCGCCTACTAGGGGTTGTAGGTCTTGAAGTGACTGATGAAATGCTTGTATTGAGAACTGATGTCCTGTTGTTTCCATTCATTAGAGCAGACTGAATAGAAGGTCGGCTGACAGAATTACTTCTTGCTGGTCTAGTGGGAACTGTCGAATGCCCATTCTCTGTTTGAGATACTGAAAGCTGCAGATGAAATAGTTATTACAATCAGTTGATTTGTATAGTTGTTGTAGATAAAGAGACAATATTTGTGGTTACTTTTAAAGTTTGTATATGATCAAATACCTAAGGTGAAGCCCTATTTACTGAAAGTAAGAAGTAAGAAACCATTTTTCCTAAACAAATGAAGAAACCATTGCAGTCTACAGTGCTTCTGAACGAGAGTATCTTATAAATTCTCTTTCACAGATGCTATATCTCATCAGTAAGTCAAAATGCTTCCAAACTTGTCACCTCTACCCCAAATACACAAAACATGGTTCCACGAAAAAATGTTGCTCAGAGTAGCAATATTTAATCAGTTTGCAGGAGAAAATACTTAATAACTTTTAAGCATCAAAACAGAACATACCCTAGATGCTCTAGTAGTTGAGGATGATCTAGTGGTAGTGCGCTTCGGTAATATATTTGAGGATGGTGTTTTCTCAGCAACCTCCAGTGCAGGTACACGTGGCGTCCCAGGCGGAGTTAGAAGCCTAAGGAGTACAGTACAAAGTGATTAATTTAGAGTAGAAAATATATGATGCCATGTGTAAATAGATAAAACAAACAACCAATTATTAGCTGTTTGCATCGAAGATTAAGAAAGGCAGCAAAAAATATTGATGACTGTCATTGTCATGAAACAGCCGGGGCGGGGGGCAATTGAAATGGTATATTTGACAAGCAAAAACTGGCCCTCCCCTGCAGCATGCTCGTGCTGGTGCCTCAACTAAACCTTTATCAAATAGTACCTCAGAAATACCTCACCAACAGTAAGATCCTCCTAAATATATTTCGCTCTTTTCAACTCTGCTTGTCCCACATAAGTTATATTTGTGTTAATATGTGCTGAATGCCAATTACTGATCTCTGGTTGGCCTTCAAAGGGAAGAGTTCACACAGGACAATCTACTCACTTAGATTGTATTTCGTGTTCCAACTTTGCTTTGCACAGCGACACAATTCCTCCCAACAACCACCACCACCAAAGTCATCTTTAGCTAGAAAGACCACATCAATAACATAAATCACTTGATCAACACCTAAAAACCGTCATGATGGTGAAACGGTGCTCTCCAGGATCAAGCTTCATCAATAATTCAAACAGCGATTCTTTCAGCAACAAAGCAGGCGAATCTAGTACTCCTCACTAGTTAATACGAACAAGCTTCAGTTCATTCAAAGCAGTGTTCCGTACAAATCCATCCCCAAAGCAGGGCAATTGAGGTCAATCCAGGGGGGGGGGGGGGATACGTTTCTTGTACTGCATTATACCCCTCTTTTATCAACACGGTGCATCCCTAGATCATAAACACACACATAGATATAGACACCGATTTTTTATTTTAAAAAAAAACTAGAAACACTAGATAGGGAAAGAGCAGGCAGGTAAGTTGAGAATCACCAGTCGTAGTCGTTCTTCCCGATCTCCGAACCAAGCAGGTCCTCCATCTCGGAGCACAGCCTACCTTGCTGTCCCAAACTGCAAAAATCCCCGAAAACGGTTCAGCAACAGAAAAGCAGCAAATCGCACCGAAGCATTATCAGCCAAACCGATGCAGCTGCAACTACCTCCGGCGGTCGGCAGCGCGGGCCCGGATCCGGATCCGGCAGGCTCCGGAAGCTTCTATCTATCCAATGCCCCCCTTCCCGCAATCAATGCCGCCGCTCCCTTCCTTCCTTCCTCAAATGCGGCGGCCGGTGCGACGCCCCGGTCCGCTCTCCCTCCGCCGCCTAGAGACGCGCTGCGTTAGCTTGAGATGCCGAGGCGAGGGGAGCAGGAGGGATGCGGAGAGGGACGGCGCTGGTGGTGGTGGTGGAAGGGCTGCGTGGGCGAGCGTGAAGCTCTGCGCCTCTCTGCGCTGTGATGGGAAGCCTTTGTTTTGTTTAGCCGCAAAGGCCCGCGACCGGCGACCCCTCCCATGTCGCGCGGGGCCACGGCCCCACGTTAGCTCAAGGGGCCCACATGTCAGGGACGGATCAGCGTGGAGGCCCTGGTGTCGAGCTGAGCGGGAGAGGTCGGCGCCCTCGAGCGGATAGGACTGGAGGAGGTCTGGAGGGAGTAGGTTCCAGGTGTCGTTGACATGTGGGGCCACGGTATCTGGGGGGCCACACATCAGCCGTTGGGCGACCTGTTAACCATGGTCCCTAGGTTATGCTAATCGCTGTCAGAGGCAGCACTGATGCGGTAATTATTGTGTGGTCAGAATAATCAGCGGATGATTTGCCGCATGGCGATGCCCTCGCTGCTGAGCGCGAGGCGGCAGGCTGGCAGATCAAGGCGGTCAAATGCGGGCAACGTGCACCATCCATCCCCGTCCCAGCCGGGGGGAGCTGGATCCTAGAGGGTGCACGTGCAGTCGCCGTGCCCCGTCGCGGCCGTCCGATCGGGAACGGGCGCTCGAGATGGCATCCCGCTTCGCTTCCGCGCCACTCTGTGCCCGGTACCGTGCCTAGATCTGGATCAGGTAACGCCCGCCACCTCATCTCTCACCGGCCGCGCAAGCACAACATTTTGTGGCTGGCTCGTGTCGTGCATCTGCTTACGTACGGGTGACCCGTCGCGGAGGCCTGGAAAAAGGGAGCACGTACTGTTACCGAACGTGAGGTCAGGTCCTCGGATCTTGGCTGCCAGTGACTGAATGGCGTACCAGTACACAGGGTAGCAAGGTGCGTGCCGCGCAGCAGCGCAATAATGCATGTGATGTCTAGCACATGTGGCCGCTAACCCCAGGCCGCCAGCCGCGGGGGTGGACCGTGCTGTACAGTATAGTATGTGATGTGTGTGCCTGGCATGCCCTGACGACACGAGGAATTTTCTTCAGACAGGAATTCATTGGCGGTGTGCCAGTATGGTTGTCCAGTCGTCGTTGCTGTTGGGTAATTTCGTCAGTCTTCGGGGTGACCTGGCTCGATCGTTACCCTGCAGACGTACCAGTTTATGTCTTTGGGTGAGGGAAGATGGTAATGTAAGTACAGATTATATTTCTCGTAGCGGTTAGCTGGGTGTCCCTTTCTTTGGAATGGAAATGAGCGTACGAGATCGAAAGTGCGTTATCCGGAAGTCCTAACACAGTTTACGTTGATGGGAACTGCGCATTACCGTTCAGTTCCTGCAAGAGCCGAGAAAGATCCCGCGCGTGTCGATCAAGTAGTAGTAGTAGGTGAGAGCTGGACGAGCGACGGCCATATCCCTCAACACTCCACGGCGACAGCGCTAAGGTACACACGCTCACGTAGCCACGTAGGTTGGTGGGGGTGGTGACTACTCCCTAGCTATATATCTGCGTCTCAGAGGCGGGAGGGCACCGGCAAGCCACAGCCGCTCGCCCCCGGTCCGCGCGGCGGTTGGGCGATGGCGACGGGCAGGACGGTGGTTGCTGCGTCGCCAGGGACCGACAAGCCGCGGCGGGGCACGGACTGTGCCGGCCGCTCGCTGCCTCGTGGAGTTGCAGTGCAACTCTTCCGTCTCATTTTCCATCGCGACAGGGGATGCCACTGTGCAGGATGCATGCATTGCGTCCTGGTCCTCTCCTCCTCCTCGTGCCAGGCTCCTGGTGACCAGTGACCACAGCTCGTCTTAGGTGGAGGTGGGTCCTTCTGAGAGGGTAAAAGAGAGGTGATCGTAGGCAGCAGCAAGTCCAAATGTGCAGTAATGCCGAGCTAGTCAGCACCCACGCACCTGAAACTCACAATTAGTTCTTCAGTTTGTTTTCCTCGCATTGCAAGTAGTTTGTGAGTACTGATCTGGGAAGAAAGACAAGTGGAAAACATTCGGAGCATTCCCTGTGATAATTTTCAATTCGTTTTATTTAATGAAATGCATGAAGTGTGAGTGTATGACAGCCGTTCTGTCAAATTCAGGACATCTTGTCATTTTCAGGAGAGCTAAATAATTCCTGCAAATTACAAATAATTATCACGCAGAGTACAAAATCATAGGTTATAAAAGAAACAAAAATCTAGAGGTCTGCCGATGTAGACGATAGGAATCCTTATCAAGTAACCAGTGCCAGTGGCGACAACCGCTGGCCCGGGGAGGGGTACATGTAACATGGAGCTTGCACATGCCATACGTTCCTTCCAGGAACCAGGATCCCCCATCCTATCAACATCTGCAATGTCATGGTCCTGCTCTTACGAACTGTCTGTACGCAAGGCCCGTGCAATCAGACGCATTGTTGGTCCTCCACCTTCAAATACCAACCTACACAGAACAGGCAGAGCAGAGCCAATCTGTGGAGGGGGCCTCCATCCATCCTTCATGTTATCAGTGGAGCCTGGTGTTTCGGCTACAGCAAGTTGGATAAGGCCCAGGGCTTGATGGCGCTCATCATTTCGCCAGACTCAGTGCATTGAGTTAATTTTTTAAGTAAATAAAAAGAGATAAGCAGAGTATGGAGTATGTATTTATATGATCCATCCTTCTTAATCCCTGGCACAAAACATATTACTACCGTATCTGCCTAGTGCTTGCCTGTATTTGTTTCCAGAAGGTTTTTTCGATGATCAGCTTCAACTTTCCAGGTGTCCGACTGGAATAACAAATGATGCATCCTGGATTGCAATCGCAAGCCTGATAAAAAAAGCATATATGAGGTACAAAATTAAAACATAAAAAATTGGGATAAAAGCTAGTACTTTACCTGAAATTTAAATGTCAAAGGCAGGCAGATTTAGGCTCCATTTTTTTCACTGGAAAGGCAAAGCAAAAGCGACACCTTAGCTGTAGGCCGCTGGAGGATTTGCTGAAGAATGATGGCACCTGCACGTACCATTTACCCTGAAATGAAACATTAAGCATTTGTGCCTGCATGCAATTCGCTTTTCCAACTTCCAGGAACTTCATCTCCATTCTCCAGTCACCTTGGCTCCTCTAGATAGCTGCAATAAACCATACATGCAGGTCACATGCGAAGAGTTTGCACTAGCTAGGGCATTTCATGACTATAAAAGCTTGACAGACTAGGCACCATGAGATCTAAGTCCAACAAACTCAAGGTGTACTACTGCACAAGTTCACTCCTTATCCTTTTATCCAATAACAAAGAGACAACCGAAAATTACAGATTGGAAATGATAGCCTTCGCCTGTTACAGGTTAAAGGTAACCTGCTTTTTTTAGGAGAAAAAGGTGAACTTCTTAATTACAAGTCCACAATAATCCACAGATCCATATTACATCTGAGTAGACATAAGATTACATATAGTGAAATGTGAAACTTTTAAGCACACTGATTTCCCCTATTTTTTCGGGCAGCACAGTACTGACTGTGACAGATAGTACAATTCACTTGATGATAAAGCATCAAGAGCACTGCAAACAGCAGAATAGCACAAACAGAAAACTCGACCATTCAATTACATCATGACTACCATTAACTTCATTCAATTCACTAAATCTAACAACAATCAAAACCAATCTTTGCCTAGACAGTCACTGAACTTTTACACATTCTGCTTCCCTTTGTTTTGCTCCACAATGCCTGCGTGAGTGAGCAGAGCCCACAACTGAGTGATAAACTCACCACCATGTGTAAGGCGCTCTATGTGACCCCTTACATTATCTGACGGTGCAACAAATAGAATCATTTCAGACCAGAAGTCCGCAATCACCTTCCAGCGTGCTGAATAATCCCTTACATTTTCCAATTGCTTACCAAGCTTTGCACCCTTCACAAAAATGGTTTCCTCTAGTTCTCCCAGGTTTTTCATTACCTGGTACTTGCCTTTCGATGTTTTTACAGATCTCAGGAATTCACTCGCTTCCTTTTCCACCTCATCAAATATGGCTTTCGAATCCCACTGGTGATCTGGTAGCAACTCTGGAACAAACACAACCAAGTATGCACAGTATCTTGATAGTTTCATTACAACATCATGGTGGATCAGAACATCCACTTGTTCTACGCTCCCGCTCAACTCCAACTCAGGTGGTGCGATTTCACAGTAGCAGGTTGCTATATGCCAAATCAAGATTGTATGTGTTTGAGTCTCTTGCCTGCATGCCCAGGAGAAGTGCTCAACCAGACCGTTTCTTACTAACGAGGATAATCCATTGGATAGCTGGCCATTGCTAGCTTTCAAAGACTGCACAATTGCTTTCTTGACTTCAGCATCAACATTGGTAGAAATTCCTGCTTTGCGGTTATTTAGTAAGAGACCCATGCTGATGCCCATCTTCTCTTGATCTTGAAGATACAAGATATTGCTCCATCTAGTGAAACTCTTCAGCCTTCTCGTATAGGGATTGCCATGAAAAGACTCAAGTAAAGAATATTGACCAATCTTATCCTGCCAACTTGAAACCAACCTAACCTCACAGAGAAAAGCAAGCATCCTCTCCATATATTTGTTATTTTGCCTCTGGAGTTGACTGACATACCTGCAGGTTAATGAAACTTTACCCCAGTCTGATAGGCAATACAGTATAAGCTGCAACATATCCAGCAAAGCAAGTGATGCTAAATTTAGCACTGTAATAACAATATCAGCATTCTTATTTTCCACCGTGGTCGGATTGCTTGAAGAATGATATATTCCATGAGCATGAGTTACAGCCAGTATAACCAAAGGAGTTAATGTGACAGAAACAATAGTGAGGTAGAATGTCATGCGTTCTCGATAATACATGACAGCATACTTGGTGAAGAAAAAATCATATAGGAAACTTAACTCTACTTGTATCACCCTGAAAGCCCTATTGTAGTCCTCTTCTGTGGCTAACAACCCTCTAAAGATGAAGTCATGCGTCTTTTGAAAGCCAGATTCAGAACAAGAAAATCCAAAGTAGCGTCGTCGGAGCAAATGAAACAATGCAAATGAAAGGCATACATCTTTCAATCTGGCACCGGCAGAAGACTTCATCAGTCTATCATCACAAAGCCAAATCTGCTCAATGGTTATAACATTTTCAGTTGCAATGAACTGCTTCCGGTAGCAAGGAGGTTCAGATCTGATCCTAGCACCAGCCCAGCACACAAGGTAATTATAGCCTGCCAAGCTAACAGGATCATATCTAGATTCATTTGCATCCGCTTCATGCTTCATGTAGTCAGCAAGTAGTTTGCTTGAATACCATGACTCGCTAGCCAATACACAAGCATGTATTCGCATATAATTCTTGTAGATTGTCACAGTGAATAGAAGAGTGACACTTGTAGCTAGAAAAGCATCTGACAAGTGAAGAAAGATAACTGAAACATACATGTAGTAGAGAATTAACTGAATATAGTGTTTCATCCATTGCTTATTATCATCAAGTTCAAAAGCAGTGATTGAGTTGGTGCACCCAAGTACTGCAAAGAAAGAGACGGCCCATACTGGATACAGGACATTCTTGATGGACGATGATTGCATGAAGCCGATAGTGTAAGTAAAGATGAGAAATATCAGTGTGTATATAGCCCACACCAGGGTTCTGATGCATCTGCTGCTTGATCGACGGCGGAAGGATCCAAGAGCAGCAATGAACCATAAGAGGGCTATTTCAAGAAGCACCAAGGCCTCAACACTGACCACACGAAGTCTGGGATTGCGAAGCAAGCTATGCATGATGTTGGTGCCATTTTCCTGAGCTTGTTGGCCCCCCTGCTTCTCCATCAATGCTATTTAGCCTACTCTGGTCAGAATAACTCCAGTATAGCTAAGTTTCCTCCAAACTTCTGAAATCAAAATGGAATCCGCTTCTTTCAAATATAAGTTACTTGGAGGAGAATGGACAGCTTTGAAGTACTGTAACTTATAGGAAGATTTCAGTTATATTACATGTCATGATCATGGAATGAACCGATTTCAGAAAAGAACACACACAATGATTGGTTCAATCTAGAAATAAAATACTGGCTGCATATTGAATAATTCACAGGGGTAATTGATTAATGTCTATGGTCAGCTGGGAAGCTATTTTTCTTTTCTGATATAAGATCAGCTGATAACATAAAAGCTCTTCTTTATTTGGGGTCAGTCGACAGAACGGCTCATATTGCCAACCATGAAGTGAGAACGGTTTCGATGTGCAAGTGGTCAGTCGTGCACCTATACTAAACGAAACGTCACTATACAAAGTTCAAAGTTCAACGTTGACTATCCATGATCGCTACTGTGAGAACAGGCATTCCTTAAACTAGATAATGCCAGTTCCAAAGAATAGCCTAACAAAAACGAAATTGTTATCCAAGGGGGGTTAAAATTAGAAGCATGCACTACTACACCAGTGAAACATCAAAATCGAGCAAGCGGCCAATGACTATTCAAGACATTATGGGCTCCGGACATACAGCGCACTGGTATCTCTGTATGGGCATACAGAAAACTGGTGCAACACAGTGTGATTCCAACGAGGTCATGTACGAACAGCCTCTTACATAGGGAATTAGAAATTTAAAATTCCAACACCATAAGCAACCAATGGCATACCGGAATTTCCCCGAACACCTGGCGTGCATTGGATGTCCATGCTATCACGCCTTCGAAGAAACAATGAATATCCCCACAGAACCACACCTCCCGCGGGTCACACTCACACACGGCAGTGCATATCAGTATATCATGTGTCAGAAACCCTTGCGGCATCACGGCAAACGAAGGGGACAGCATGTGCTCGTGCTCAGTGCTAAGCGGGTAGGAACGGCCGGCGCGTACCAGTACCGCCTTCACGCAGCGCAGTCTGCGACAAGCGGCCTCTGCGAACTCCGCTTGATGAGGGATTGGTGGAGAAACTGGATGAATACGACGAAAGGCGCCGATGCAGCAGCGTGGAATTCTGCCGCTGCCTGTCCGCCTCCGTTCCTCCTGCGCGCCGCGCCAGCCGGCGGCCGGGCGCGATGCTAGTTTGAGCTTTTGACTTTTGAGGGAAGGAAGGAGAGGCGTGGCCGCGTGAGCGCTGCTGGATGAGACCAGCGAAAAAGTTCGGGCCGAGGCATCCGGGAACCGGAAATTGGACACGGCCTATTCGGGAAGTGGATCAGATTGTTGCTGTGGGCCCATGCCTTCCGAATTTCAGACCGGTTTGAGAGTACCTTGGATCTCTTGAATTGTTTCTCAGGAAAAGCTGCGAAATGCAAGCGATCAATCAAATGTTTATCGAGCAGTGAAGCTATATGTTTCCATTGATCTTGTAATTTTTTGGTAATTCGACTGATCACTCATGGAGCAATAAGGTAAGGGTATGCTTAGCACTGCATGGTGTTCTTAGAGCAATTTGATCGAACGCCAAATATGACGCGGAGCAACGACCACGTCCGACCTCACGTCTCCTCCTCTTCCCTCAGTCCCGCGCTCCCACGCGCCACGCTCGCACAGATCCGAACTCCGCGCAGGCGCGTTCCCCCTCTCCGATTTCTCTTTCTTTCGCCTTGTGGATCCAAGGAGGAACGACCAAGAACCACAAAACAAATTCCATCTCGCTCGAGGAACCGTGCGTGCGTCGATCGATCGGTTGAGTCCAAGATGAACGATGCCGATGTCGGGAAGCAGGTCCAGCAGATGGTCCGGTTTATCCTGCAGGAGGCCGACGAGAAAGCCAGCGAGATCACGGTTGCCGCGGAGGAGGTCCGTACTGCTGTTTCTTCACGACATCACAAGATCGATCTCGTCTCCCATCTTTCTCCGATTTGTTTCCTTGTTTGTTGTATCCAATGATCGCTTGGACGGACTTGTGCCTGCGTGCATGCAGGAGTTCAACATCGAGAAGCTGCAGCTGGTGGAGTCGGAGAAGCGGAAGGTGAGGCAGGAGTACGAGCGCAAGGAGAAGCAGGTTGACGTTCGCAGGAAGATGTGAGCAGATCAATCGATCGATCCATCCATCCATTCATTTCATCAACTTCTCGTTTCACTTCTCATTATTCCTGCTCCGACGTACGCGTGCACAGCGAGTACTCGACGGAGCTGAACGCGGCGCGCATCAAGCTGCTGCAGGCGCAGGACGACGTGGTCACCGGCATGAGGGAGAGCTCCGGCGAGGCGCTGATCCGCATCACCAAGGACGCCAACACCTACAAGAGGATCCTCAAAGGCCTCATCGTGCAGGTGCGTTTGCTTGCTCCATAGTTTATCTGCTCATCGTCTGGTTTGGGTCGTCGGAGATGCATACGTGCCGAGTGCTTACGTGACGGGATGATCGTCGGCTGGTGGCGGCGCCGACATGAACGGAATGATCAGGGCCTGCTTCGCCTGAGGGAGCCGGCGCTTGTGCTGCGGTGCCGGGAGGCGGACCGGAGCTTGGTGGAGGCCGTGCTGGAGGTGGCCAAGAAGGAGTACGCCGAGAAGGCCAAGGTGAACCTCCCCAAGATCATCATCGATGGCAAGGTCTACCTCCCGCCGCAGAGGAGCAACCGCGACGCGCACGGGCCGTCCTGGTATGCATCACCGGCCGCCTCGATCCATCGCTAAAACGAAAAACCTTCATGCGGATGGGCTTGACAAATAAATCGCGTATTGTCTTTGATTTGCTTCTGATTGATGACGAACGACAAACAGCTCCGGGGGCGTGGTCCTCGCGTCGCAGGACGGCAAGATAGTCTACGAGAACACGCTGGACGCGAGGCTCGGTGTCTCCTTCAGGCAAAAACTTCCTGAGGTGCGTCAGTTACGGTTGTTTCCTTGCAGGTTTCCTCTTGCATCGCAACTTCGCAAGCACATCATGTGCCGCATCGTGCAGAGACTCAAATGCCCATGCGCTTGTCTTGCAGATCAGGAAGAAACTCTTCAGCAAGCGAGGATCTTAAAAGTTGTTTTTTTCTGATTGTTTGTTTCTGGGAATAAATCAGAAGCCGTTTCTGGTAACTCGGAACTCGAATGTTTCTTTGTTGGACACGTCAAAATGCGGAACAACTGATCCTCTAGTAATCTATTTCTTTAAGATATAGCACCAAACCATGTTTTTGTTGTATTGTGATTAACATGTGTAGCAGAAAAAATGTGTAATCTTTCAGTGAAAATCTGTCAGGTTTCAATTTAAAATTTTGAGCCATCAGTGCCTGTATCACATACGTGTTACCTGTATTGTTCGTCATTCCCTTTTTTCTTTTTTCCTGACCGATAACGAGTCACCGCGATGACGTTGTCTCCTGCCATCCGTGAAGGCCTGCACGCCGCTATGGAAAAACTGGGCCTAACCAACCTAACTGGGCCCTTCGAGGCCCAGGTAATCGAAAGGCCCCCGCCCGCTGGCCCGCCGCTCGTTACGTTCCTGACGGTGACGGGGGCCTTCGTCCACTCCTGCCCTTGTCTGCGTCCAGACCTTATCCACCACCTCCCCGACGACTGGCCGCGAGCTTCGCCCTCTCCCTCTAGACTGCTCGCTCCTCTCCGCCCCTGTCGCTCACGCGGCCTCCCCTTCCCTCACCGGAGACGCGTGAGCTCCCCGCTCCCTGGAGTACTCGCTAAGTATGGCGCCCGCCTTCGCCGCCGCACCTTCCTCCTCCGTGTAAGTGTGCGCGCGCCGAACCTTCGGCCTTCCAAAGCCCTTGCTGGTGCTGATTTTTTTGCTTGGGTGCGTGTGATTTTGCAGATGCGGCGTTCGCATCCCAACGTGCCGGTTCGACGGGCGGAGCTCGGTTCCCGCTCCCAGGTTTCTGCGTAATCGGGTGCCAGGTATGGTGCCTACTCCGCGCGTTGCAGCGCGTTATCAGAAGTGGTAATGGCTTTAGTGGTTAGACGAGACCCCAGTAAGCTAGTGAGGCCTTCAGTTAGTTTATTTGCTGGGGAGTGGAGTGGAGACACAAAGCGCAATGTTAAACTAACAGCTGAGCACTGAGTTAAATACATGGGGTGCCGACCGGGGCCAATCCGGCAGCTAGCTGAATGGGATTAGGAATAGCTGTTTGAAATCTGTGAAGCGTCAGGGATAGTCAAAACTGATGTGGTGGTTTCCTTCTTTTTTTTGTTGCTCCATTTTCTATTCATATTTCGAAGTCTGCATTGAGTGTTTCAGTGCTCTTGCCACCAGCCCAGCAGCATTAGCTCTCAAGTAAAGTTGTGATATCTGTGAATTTTATGTCAACTTCAGCCTGTGCTAAAATCAACACCAACTTTCTAAGTGATGAAAGTCTGGCTAGATTCTTAAGCTCAATGGCAAATTAAGCATTTAAACTTCCAAACTGCTAGTTGCTCTTAGACTGGTTTATGTTCATTCTGTGCCCCGTGACCTTTTTGTCGTCTGTTCATGAAGCATAGTTGTTTTCTGCTAATTAAATACTCCCTCCATTCACATTTATTTGACGTTGGCTAGCTCAAATTTGAGCTAATTGACGTCAAATAAAAATCAACAGAGGTAGTAGCTAAATGCTAACAATGCCATCATTGTAGATAAAACACGATCTGCTGCACATTGGTCCTTGAAGGCTGGCCTGTGGGATTCTCTCAGATCTGGGTAAAGTATATTGTCTATACTTACTAACATTTATTTATACAATTTCATTATATTTAATGGTATCTACGCTATGCATCTATTGATGTAAACGAAATGAAAAAATTATTTTGGATATTTATTTAGTCCTATAGAGACATCGATTTGATGAAATTGTTCCTTTTTGCCCCTGATGGCATGAAACTAATTATTTCCCTTGATCAGTAATTAACAAGAAACCCTCCCAATCTTGTGCTAAGCATAGGCTGTAGAGCCTGAATTTACCTATTTTTGGGTGCTCATTATACAGTCTCCTGCGTAACATTCAATAGTCTTGCATTTGTGCCTTCAAATTTCAATCTTATGAATGACGATTGCAATGTATTTGTTTTGCAGATTTTTGAAAAATAGTAACAGCACAGAGACAGTAGAGCCACCTCCAGCACCACTTGAAGTTGAAGAACCTTTGCCTGAGGAATTAGTACTCCTGGAAAGAACTCTACCTGATGGCAGCACAGAACAGATTTTATTTTCTTCATCTGGAGATGTTGATGTATATGATCTCGAAGCCTTATGTGACAAGGTGATCTTTCACCTAACCTGATATTTCCCGCTTTGTGTCAGAATCAATTCAATCAATGCCCCTTCCCTTGACAAATGCATCTGTTTTGAATATTTATTCCCCCTTAAGAAATGCATATGGTCAAATATTGATCTCACAGGTAGGATGGCCACGCAGACCTCTATCCAAAATAGCAGCATCCTTAAGAAACAGCTACTTGGTTGCTACATTACATTCAACAATTAGGTCTTCAGAAGGTACTTGCCTCGTTTGATTATCACAGGCTCTTCTGTGATCCTATGCACTAGTCGAAGCATGTGTCCTAATCTGAAGGTTATTTGCAGAAATTCATTTTTCTAGATGATGAACATCTTAGTGTACTTGTAGAAGTTATTTGACAGAGGGAGAAGAGAAGAAACAGCTCATTGGGATGGCACGAGCAACCTCAGACCATGCCTTCAATGCTACAATCTGGGATGTTCTTGTTGATCCTTCATATCAGGTGAGCTGATTATCTTTGTTGTTTTGTGTTTTTAGAATCCTACCCCACCATTTCTGCTAGCTGTGTGAAACAAGGATTATCTTAAAAACTGATGTGGCTTCAAATAATTCAGGGTCAAGGTCTTGGTAAAGCACTCATGGAGAAAGTAATTCGAACTTTGCTCAAGAGGGACATCAACAACATTACGTTGTTTGCAGATAATAAAGGTACAGATTTCAAAATCTTCTACAGTATCTTTTGTAAGGCAAAACACATTTCTAGGCTGTCTAAGAAGAATAGCTGGCAACAAATTTTTTTCCTATTTCCTTTGTGCCTTTGGCTTTTTCTCTACTTTGAATCATTTGTATAGGTGCTGCAAAATCTATAATCTAAATAATGCAAGATCCATGGAAAATCACAGTATATGCACCACATGTTTTTATTCACGTAAATAAGCTGATTTACAGTTATGGAAAGGCACAAAACATAGAATCTGGACGCAAGATCATGAAAATTAGTACGTGCAACACAGCAGTATCCCAATGGAGTAACAGTTTGCCTTATTGGCTGCAGTTGTAGATTTCTATAAGAACTTGGGATTTGAAGTTGATCCTCAAGGCATCAAGGGCATGTTCTGGTACCCCAGATTTTTAAGCCAGCAGGCAGATACATCGTCCTGAGGTATTCCCCAATCGGAAAGGTGATGCCAGGTCAAGGCTGTCTGCCTGGATGCATCGCCCTTAACATTTCATCCTGGTGAGAAACTACAATTTTCTCCAATGCTGAAGTGATAGGCGGTCGGCTCAGCTCACCTCACCTCTGTAACCATAACTGGGCAAAACACGCAATTCGCAATGCCCAGGTTTCATATATGCACTCTCTGTCCATCTGTATGTAGCATTTTGTGCACTCCATGATAGTATGAAACACTATTTATCAGTTGCCATCAGTCAGTACAGTACTGTATGTTGGAAAGAAATTACTCTCAACGCCTCTGTAACTTGACTAGCTTGAGTCTCCGTTTACTCCAACCACCTGGAGGCAAACATGAGCTTCGGATCAGTGTCCATGCTTCGGATCAGTGTTCTTGCCAGAATAGCCTGATGGTAGCTGCCAGGCTTTGTTGGTGATATTTTGCCTTTGAAGATATTTTGAGCAGCAAAGCAAGGAATTGAGCTCATCTCAGTATCTCATGGGTCACCCGTTGTCCGTTGAGTTGGTCACCTATGCTGGCTTTCTCGCGGATCGGCAAAGACAACTTGATTTTTTTTTATAGGAAGACAACTTGAATTGAATGATGCCGTCGTCGTCAGTTCTATCAGTGTCACCGTGTATCGTCAACGACAAGCTGCTTGTTGAGGTCAGCGCGTGCGCCCACTATTGACCACATCTATGCGGTTCAGCAGGGTTATCCATCCATACAGGTGCAGTGTTATATGCTTTGAAGATAGTCTACTACTGGTCAGTCTCGTGTCGTGTGGATATTAAAAAAAAAAGTCTCCTGTCGTGTGCAGCTATCCGCTAAAAATAATTGATTGCGGTGTGAAATTATGGTGCACTATGCAGAATACGCTAATTTTTTTTATAGAATACTTCGTGCGGTGAAATTACTTGACGTATCGGCCTTGGCCATGAGCCCATGACACCAGAAATTTCTGTTAGAATACTACGTACATATACAATATAAATATATTTAGGCTGTGGAAAATGATTTTCAAGATAAATCTACCCACATGATCTTTCATGATTTAGGGTTCGTTGAAGAAAATGGGATTTCCGTAATTTGAAAAACAAAACATTTTGAAAGCCGCTCTACAATATACCCAGTCCATTCGATGCCTCTTTCTTCGTCGTAGCACTGTGAAATGGTTGGCTGTAGGTTCCGATCGAAGAGGATCGTACCGTGTGATCACGGGAGTAATGTGCCACAACTACGGGCAAAGATCGGAGCGACCACAGTTTGATTTAGTAGTCCATCCCGGTTCCAAGACACGAGGACCCAAGTCTCCTGGTGATTTCCACGCTCAAGTCGTCGAGCTCGTAATCTATCCTGTTGCTGAACCCTAGCAGGCTAGCAGAGACGACCGTGATGCAACCAAAAGAGGTTACGCTGCCTAGGCTAGGCCAAGACCGTCCAAAAGAGGTGGCGACCATCGGCTCGATCTGTACGTGATGTGTGCGAGGATACGCCGCAGAACAGTAGGCGACGATCGATGATGGCCCTATCAGATCCGACGCTCGTGCTCACCAGTCACCACCGAATCCTTTTCACACGTCCTTTTCTTGTACCCCGGGGCGCCGTGCAGTGGCTAGCAGTGCACAGTCACTGCCTACGTCACGACACCGTCATAACAGTGCTGCTCCTGGAATCCTGGTGGCTAGCCCTGCAACCAGTGTCACACGCTTTTGCCACCATCGTCAAACACAGCACGGCAATCAACTACAAGCAAGCAGATTATATCTTAATCCCACTTGTGCGTGGCAGTGTCGACATCGATGGTGGACGTATTAGATTCACTAAGCACCACCGCATTATCATATCGTGTTAAACTAACCAAAGCTGCCTGTATTATATATTTTTATATTGTAGGCATGCCTTGTCCTGTGACTGCATTGACGATTACGGCAGTGATCGACCGGCTTTGTCATCGATTTGGATGTCAGTAGATGGTTGTTATTATCTTAGCGGTCGGCTAGCGAAGACGTAAGCTTTCAACGCTCGGTTACAAAGCTCAACAGCAAAGGTAGGAAAAAGGAGAAGAAAAAGGGCAGGGTTTTATTCCCAGCTTCCCGGTGGTGCTCGCTGTCGTTCCAAGTTTAGTCACGCATGCTGCCCGGGGGGCACATCAATTCGGTATTTTTATGACTTCGGTGTATCGCGCTGTGAAAGTATAGTCCAAGTTAATCCTACCCTACTCATGTTGCGATCTGGAACACTCACCGCTGAAAAGCAAAAGGTAAAAGGTAGAAGAAGCGAAGCGTGCCTTGAGCATCGCTTACCTTAGTCGCTACTAGCAATGAATTTAATTACTACTAGTACGGAGTAGTGTAGTGTCCAATGTGGTTGTGGTAGTCTGTTCGACATGCTCCACTAGCGACCAGGTTGTGCTCGCGCTTGACTTCTCTCCCCTGGATCTGGATGCGTTCCCATCTGGCCATCTCTGCCGAGGGCCGACGCACCTGATCGACGGGCAGGTCGCCGGCCGTTCGCCGTCAGACGGCGCAAAAAGTTGCTGGAGGCGCCTGAATCCCCGGCGTGCATGCCCCTTGTGTGTCTATTAGCTGCCTGCGCTTCCAAGGCAGATCAGCGCCGACTGCTAGTAAGGTCTCGGCGTGAGAATATGATGAACCGATCGAGCGGAGATCACGAATCAACGTCGTCAGTCATGTAAACTTGCTGAGTCGGAGAGCAACAGGCAGGCAGGCAGGACCGTGCGGGTCGTCTCTAGCCGCGCGGCGCGCTGTGTCTGCTCGTAGCAATGTGGAGCATGACTGACGCCGAACCGCTGATGCCAACGCAGCAGCAGGCAAGCCTTGTGGAGGTGTAGCCTCAGCGAGTAGCATCAAGTCATCGGCAGGTACTGAAAATGGACGGCAGGACTAGTATTCAAAACATTCGGGGTCCCATGAGAAGCTTCTTTGATTCATCCAAAAGGGCTGCGTGCCACTGCATTCAGTAAACAAATACTATAGCCGAATAAATTTGGTGACTTGGAGTCATCATGTGGCGGCTACGAATGGAGGACGAACTGTATGGTTCTCCACAAAATTCATTATAATTTGGCTAAAGAGGTCCATTTTAGGAGTATAATGTTCTTTTTCCCCCCATCGATGTTCTCCTTAAACTATGACCGCGATCTGAAAGTAAAACGCTACTCTTTGCTATGCCAGTGTATTGACGCAATTCGATAATACTCCTATTTCGCACCAACTAGTAATCTATATCCAGTTCCCTAAATATGGAACTATATGCTGCAAAAGTTGAAGTGCCCTTTGATTCTCCAAGATCCAGTTCCATACGTGGAAATGGCGCGGAGATATTTCAGCTCTCGTGTTGTGGAAAGAGGAAAGAGTAAACACCCACTCTGCTTACTGCTTTACCCAAAAAAGTTTCCAACGAGGAAACCTCCCCCACCTCTCCCTCCCGCAATCTACCACCCTATAAAAACGCGCGTCGCGACGGCGGGGGTCTCCTCCACTCGCCACCACAGCCATCAAGCTTCAGCAAGACTCCAGCACTAGCAGCGGCGCCGGCCGCCCGGGTCACCCAAGACCGCAAGAAACTCGCTCCGCTTGCTTGGGCGGGCGCTGAAGTTAGCAAGCGGATAGGATCGATTATTGAGGGAGGCCGGAGGGGAGCAACGCCGCGTTCTCACTCTCGCTCGCGCCCTGCGACGACTCCTCCGCTTCGCCCTGAACCTCAGCCGCCTTCCCTGCCCACCGCCGCCATTTCCTTCTTGGCTTCCTGGAAAGAATCAGAGAAGAGCCCTTTCTGGCTTAACTTCAAGGTGAGTTCTTGCTGAAATCTCTGTTCGTTTGGTTACTGTCTGCTGGTATCGTTTACGGATGTTCTGCAAATCTTTTCTTCTTTCTCTCTCGACCAAGTACGTTCTGGGAATCTTGTTGGCTCAGCTGTATTCCTTCAAAATCCACTCGAAAAATGCTTTATCTCCCTAGCTCTCTTTTTTTTAGATCGACCCTTCGTCAGTACTTGTACACATTAATCGCAAGTATCTGTTGCATCTGCTTGTTTAGTTGGCGTGTCGTGATCACAAAAGTAGGAAGGTGTTGTCATCAATGTAGTTGGATTAATTTCCAGTGAAGCTGGGCAATATATACTAGAGAAGGATTCAAAAAGGGCCTGGTCTGATCTATCTAGCCATACTCGCTCTCCATTTTCTTTTTTTATTTTGAGCAGAGGACAGTTGGTCCAGGCAGGTTGTTAGAACTTGGTAGGTGCACTACTGCATGTGACTAATATTATAGTTGCCCTTCTGATCTTTATTTCTGCTTCCGTTAAAAATTGATGCAAGGGTACATAATGTTTTCCCCCTGATCATACAAGTCCACATCATGAAGAATGATGGTAGCGCTAATCATTATATTACTGTTACAATGGATTTAATAAGCAGTGGTCCTCTTATGGGATAGGAATTGAAGTTTTGGAAACTGTGATGTTTGGGGGATATGATATGACAAGTTGCTGCTGAATTTCTCGGAGGGATGGCCAAGTTTGGAGGTTTCCTCTCTGCAGTTTTCCTGGTTGTGCTGCTCCCCTGCTTGGATGTTGCATTGGGTCAGAGTACTGATCCTTCGGAGGGTAATTTCTGGCTGCATATGTTAACTTCTGCGAATTTTAGACTTGCTGCTAATGAATGATTTCTTCCCATAATGCAGTCGATGCGCTCAGGGCTATCAAGGGAAGATTAGTTGATCCTATGAAGAACCTTAAGGATTGGAATAGGGGAGATCCGTGTAGATCAAATTGGACAGGGGTCTTCTGCCATAGAGTGGACGATGATACATTTCTTCATGTAACAGAACTGTATGATCGGCACTTCAGTCTTATTTATTTATTGTATTTGAACGTTCATTTTCTTCCTTCTGTTGATCTTGCTTACCATATTCTGTAATGAGCTCTCTGTCCAAAAAAAAACTCGTACATTCTTGTTGTCCAAATGTATATTTTTACAGTTAAATGCTGACTTTATGTGGCTTCTTGATAAAAATAATATTTTGTGCACGTATGCACAAATGCAACTGAAACATGAACTTCCTTTGGTGTTCATAGTTTGTCCAATCATCTAACTGTAGTTCCACTGTCATGGTTGAAATGTTAACATGAAACCTCGGTTTGGTTACTCCTGTGGGCCTAAGTTTACAACTCCTAGCCATTTTTCCGCTTTCTTAAGTCTCTTTTTCGTTTGACTTGTCATGAAATTTTTAAAACTTTTATCTTTTAATAGTATCACAATATTCCTAAAGCATTGTTTTTACTCTATGCAGACAGTTGTTTAAGAGGAATCTATCAGGAACTTTGGGTCCAGAGGTCAGTGTTTTGTCTCGGCTGAAAACATTGTGAGTATTACTCTGAAAGTTCAAACTTTCTCATTTTCTCAACTTCTGCATTTCGTAAAATTTTAAGCTGCGTCCATTTGTTCATGGTGCTGTGCTAGTGAGTTTTCTGCCACAATTTCGATGCTTATTCTTGAAAACTCTTTTTTTAGATAATGTTTATTTTTTATTCTCAATTTCTCATGCTATTCAACTAACTGCTGTTTTCCTTGAAGGGATTTCATGTGGAACAACTTAACTGGTAGCATCCCAACGGAGATTGGCAATATTACTACACTTAAACTTTTGTAAGTTCTCTTACTATTACGTATTTTTGCTTTTCGTTGGATTTTTTCAGCATGTATTGACAATTTATATGCACATACAAGGAACATCAGTTGGACAGTACCATTTCTTTGGTTCAAAAAACAATACCGTTTCTTATATGTAAGATCATGTATTAAACAAAATATCTTTGCAGACTCCTGAATGGAAATCAGCTTTCCGGTATTTTGCCAGATGAGATCGGCAACCTTCAAAACTTAAACAGGTTACAGGTTGACCAAAACCAATTATTCGGCCCCATACCTAAATCATTTGCCAATCTAAGAAGTGTGAAACATCTGTAAGAATTGTTATTTTCATTGTGTCTCTACTTGTCCATTTCATTTGAGCTTATTTCTAACCTCAACCATCTGGTGCATTTTAGTCATATGAACAATAATTCGTTGAGTGGGAGCATCCCATCAGAGTTGTCCAGATTGCCTCTACTTCTGCACCTGTATGTGGAACTCTACTTCTTTTCCATTTTTTCTTATGTTAAATTACTTAATGAAATATTAAATTAATCTTCGTTCTTATCCTGTAACAAAAAAAATTGCAGGCTTGTTGACAATAACAATCTATCTGGACCTCTTCCTCCAGAATTTGCAGAGGCACCTGCTTTGAAAATATTGTGTGTACCTTAATTTGTTGCGGTGAATTTGTATTCTCCTAACTTTAATAGTCAGAAGAAAACTGCTTCTGGTCAAAGAAACATATGCCTGTTTTTGACATTCATATATTTCGGTTTCTAGTCAGGCTGATAACAATGACTTCAGTGGAAGTTCCATCCCTACGGCATATAGCAACATCTCCACACTACTAAAGCTGTAAGATCTTTTTTATTATTCTTGTGATTTTTCTGCATTATATATCAAGACGATACCTGTAAATGGATTTCATGCAGCATAGATTATATGATAATTTAGTTTTAGTCTTTATATGATAATTCAGTTTTAGTCTTTACCTAGAAGGTAATACAAGCATCGATTGTGCCAACATCCACATTCTATCAATTCCTAAGCTTATACAAAATTGAAAAAAGCTGAAGACAATATTTCTTGTTTTACCAGGAGTCTTAGGAACTGCAGCTTGCGAGGAGCTATTCCTGATCTGAGTACCATACCTCAACTTGGCTATTTGTGAGAACACTGGACTTGCTGAAGTGCATCTCAGTATTAGTTCTCCAATCAATGTATTTTAGCACTATGGCTATTGATTATTACTATGAACATGGCTCTTGGCACAGTTTAAAATAGAAATTAAGATTGGAGAAATTCTGTACTTTACTATAGGGATCTAATTTTCAGTTCATGGAATTCAGGATAACTGTATACATATCTTAATAACTGCCACACCCATTTTTCAGGGATATTAGCTGGAACCAGCTGACAGGATCTATACCAACTAATAAGCTTGCTTCAAACATCACTACAATGTATGTATTCATGATAATGCTTCTCTATTTTTGTTAATCATTTATCTCATTTCTAGTAATATGGCAGTGATTTGTCTCACAACATCCTCAATGGAAACATCCCACAAAACTTCGCAGGGCTTCCCAATCTTCAGATATTGTAAGTGCATATTACTAAGTAGTACTCCAAATATCTTTTCACACAATATGGATATGATTTTTTATATACACTGCAGTTTATTTTAAATTAAATTTCTTAATTTAGCGTGCATCTTATTTGATGTTAATGACGTGGTTACAACTACTGCTTGTTATCTTCTCATTCAATTTTTTTATAATGTTATCGACATCAATACAATCTCAGTTTGTATCTAGTTGCTTTCTAAAAAGATGCATTTGGGAATAAGAGGAAATATGTAAAGTTTTCAGGCTATCATGTAACTTTTTTTTGTTTTATTCTTATGGGATTACATGGGATTTTTATTTTGCAGATCACTCGAAGATAATAATCTAAATGGTTCTGTTCCCTCAACAATCTGGAATGACATAAATTTTACTGGAAATAGAAGCCTTGTTCTGTATGAACCTTCTCTCTCTATCTCTCTCTCGGTAGCAGAATGTGTTTCAGATCTAACTATATATGTTATAAACATTTTTTTTAATGATGCAGAGACTTCCAAAACAATTCTCTCAAGACAATTCCGGTTACATTTGATCCTCCCCCAAGTGTCATTGTCATGTATGTTCTCATACATATACACTATGCATTTTAAATATCATTTCCACATAGTCATAACTATATCCATAACCCGCCCACATACTTAATTGCTATTATACAAATTTGGTAGCATATTTCGATAATGTATGTGTTGGAGTATAAATGAATTTCCCACCTTTTCCTATCAGCTTAAGCTTTTGGGTTGAATTGGTTGGTGCATGCAGCTCAATAGTGATTAACGTTGTATCATCTGTCAAGGGATGTGCATATCTCTCTCTGCCCCCCCCCCCCCGATACCCAGTGTTTGTAGATGTGAAACAGTTTGAGACTTATGATATTAGTACTTGAGAACAGTTTTCTTCACATCCTACACTTGAATCATCATGGATATGAGAAACAGAACTGAAGATTGCACTTTCCTCAGGGGCAAAGGAAATGTTTCAATTCCCTTTTTTTAATAGTTTCTGGGTTGAGTTTTTTTCCCTGAACTTAAGTCTCATGCAATGGATAGTAATAACTACTATTGTCATTTTCGACAGGCTATATGGAAACCCTGTGTGTAGGGATACTAATGGAGCTCCGATAACCAACCTGTGCCAACCCATGTCCGTAAACCAGCAAACATCGAAAAAGGAGCAAGGCTCTACCTTTAGTTGTCAACCTTGCCCAACAGATAAAAATTACGAGTACAATCCATCGTCACCTATACCCTGCTTTTGTGCGGTGCCACTTGGTGTTGGACTTCGGCTGAAGAGTCCAGGAATCACCGACTTTCGTCCTTATGAAGATGCCTTCGATATCAATTTAACCTCTTTGCTGCAGCTGTTTCTGTATCAGCTAAATATTGAGAACTACATGTGGGAAGCTGGTCCAAGGCTAAATATGCATATGAAATTATTTCCAAGTAATGCGAGTTTATTCAATATATCTGAGATTGTGCGACTCAGACACATACTTGCTGGTTGGGAAATTACTCTTTCAGATGTGTTTGGTCCATATGAGCTTCTAAACTTCACACTAGGTTCCTATGCAGATGGTATGTGTTCACTTTGAAGATATTAGTTCTATTATTCAAAACTATGTGCAAGCTTATTTTTTAGTTTTCCTGCGATAAAAAATAAATAAATAACAGGACTCCAGTGCACCTTCTGTATTTTATTTTGTGAGCTATTAGTGATTATTATGATAACCTTTTATAGCATTTGTGTTAGCTTGGAGCAGCGTATAGATATACTGTAATGATTGCATGCAACAAAATAGCATACATTACTTCCTCAAAACAAAATTTGTCTGGTTGCTATTTGCAGATTGGTTTTTATGTATATCCCTGACATTTATTAAATAGAAAATTGAAGCAATAAGTTATGTTGGTTTCCTTTTAGAGGAATAGGTTGACTAGCAATTATTTTTTTCCCTGACTTGTAATTCGTTGAATTTATGTCCTCTTGCTGAGCCCAATTAACAAAAAGTAGTGTTTATAATTTTATTTATCGTGTTCTTGCAGAATTTCCAAATGTAGCTTCAGCAGGTTTAAGCAAGGCTGCACTGGGCAGTATCTTAGCAGGCGCAATAGTTGGCACAATTGCACTTTCCGTGGTAGCTACCACCCTCATAATGAGACGGCGTTCAAGACATAGAACAGTCTCCAAGCGTTCATGTAAGTAATTTATATTTGGTTGTATGAGTGAGTTTTTAGCCTTGTTAGCAGATAACTTCGTTCAACCGAGAGAACCTGAAGTATATAATACCATGCTGTTTGCAGTGTCAAGGTTTTCTGTCAAAATTGATGGTGTTAGATGCTTCACATTTGAAGAAATGGCTACAGCCACCAATAATTTTGATCTATCAGCACAAGTTGGCCAAGGAGGGTATGGAAAAGTCTATAAAGGTATTCTGGCTGATGGAGCAATTGTGGCAATCAAACGAGCGCATGAGGATTCTCTTCAAGGTTCAAAGGAGTTCTGCACAGAAATAGAGTTATTATCAAGATTGCATCATCGCAATTTGGTTTCATTGGTCGGCTATTGTGATGAAGAAGATGAGCAGGTGAAACTTTATTTAGTTTTTAACTATAATTGTAGAAAATATATGTTGTCAGCATCCCTGAACTTCTCATTCAAACCGTACTTTGCAGATGCTGGTTTATGAATTCATGTCAAATGGTACCTTGCGTGATCATCTTTCTGGTAAGTGATTGACGTGAATTTTTAACATTTTCTTAATCATATTCTAATCTGCACTAACCACCTCTTCTCGTTTTATATCATTTGCCAACCACAGCCAAGTCCAAAAGACCTCTGAGTTTTGGTTTGAGGCTGAAAATTGCATTGGGTGCTGCAAAAGGAATTTTGTATCTACATACTGAAGCAGATCCACCTATATTCCACCGTGATGTGAAGGCCAGCAACATTCTGTTGGACTCGAAATATGTTGCAAAGGTAGCCGATTTTGGTCTCTCAAGGCTTGCTCCAGTGCCGGATGTCGAAGGGACGTTACCAGCTCATGTATCCACTGTTGTCAAGGGCACCCCAGTAAGTGTTATATGTCCGTCACATTGACAAATGACAATGTCAAAATTGCCATGCTTTCTTTTGCGGCAGTACTATATCATTACCATTTTGGCAGGGCTATCTTGATCCAGAATATTTCCTAACTCACAAATTGACGGACAAGAGCGATGTCTATAGCCTTGGGGTTGTTTTTCTTGAAATGTTGACCGGGATGAAGCCAATTGAGCATGGTAAAAACATAGTGAGAGAGGTACAGTCTTCAACTCTGGATTCACTTGTGTTTTCCTTTCAGTAAAAAAAAAAAACCAATTCTTGCAACAGTAAAATGGCAGCCCTCCGTTGAAAATCTATAACCTAGACTGCATAGTATTATTAGGAAACTTTTGCTTTTCTTTCAGTAAAAAAACAAGCACACATATAACTCTGACAGGCACTTCCCAATTGTTGTAGGTGAACTCTGCTTGCCAATCAGGCAATACTTCCGAAATAATTGACGGCCGTATGGGTTTGTACCCTCCAGAATGTGTCAGGAGGTTCCTATCTCTAGCAACCAAGTGCTGCCAGGATGAAACTGATGACAGGCCTTCCATGTGGGAGATTGTGCGAGAACTTGAGATCATCTTGAGGATGATGCCTGAAGAGGACCTGATTATGCTGGAAACCTCCGAGACAGACTCGACCGACGTAAGTAAATCATTGTCGGCTTCAGCGAGCGGGACCCTCTTCATCTCGTCACAGGTCTCTGGGAGTCTTGATGCAAGCAGCGGCATGATTTCTGGAAGGCTGACTCCTCGGTAGTCATGGTGTTTTCTTGGAGTGCTTCATGTGAATATGCGACAAGTTTATTTAGTACTTCAAAACAGCGTGCCTAACATTATATAGGCTTACCACTCCTAGGTCCTTTCCTTTCTAAATTATCCAGCTGAATGTATAGTACAGAATTGTGTATGATACACAGGATGTCAGGAACGTTATTGACTTAGACTTTTTAGATCTCAGATATGGCTTTCTGTAAATGAATAGAGTTGAGAAAACTGACATGTTGAGGGGTGTTTAGAAGTAACAAGGTTTCTATGCACATACGATGTCATTAGCAAATTACTCTTTTTGCTAATGATCTCACTTCATATGCACCGAATCATTGTTCAAGCCAACATCACAGTACTTGACACGCATGATTAGTAGCACATAGGGGATTCTTAGAACACAAGTGCTCGGAGTGTCAAACTACTTATTTACATAATCAAGGGGCTACCTACGTTCATAGGTGTACTTGTTGCTGCGATATATGGGCTCTAATTGATCACCCATCATCTCTGAAAGAACAGGTCAACAAAAACGAGCAAAATAGATGACCTGACAGGAGGGGAATCGCTAGCACGGCAATATCATTCACCAAAAGTGCCTAATATTTCAAGTTTGATGTAAACTAATAGGCAGACTACCGCCGTCCACGGAGTTTTCTCCTTTTGGCACCTTTTGGAGGCTCAGCAGCAGGTGAATCTTCCTGGGCAGGCTCTTCCTTAGTGCCCCCACTGGCATTCTTGTCATCAGACTCGGCCTCTTCTACGTCATCCTCATCTATAGCTTTTATTATATAAATCTGCAATAGATAAAGAATTGCATGTGAAGTCATTGAACAACAAATGTCTGCAAAAAAAAAGAGGGGGGAGAGAACGGAGCTCAGCTCAGTTGCTGAGCTGAGCATGCGCTGAGGCTGCCCGCCCAGGTTCGAGTGCTGATACTCGCTCAGGTGCCTCACCTAGCAATAGAACAGACTCAGGTGCCTCTCACACGTAAAGCCACAATGGGAACGTGGCATGCCCATCGCCTACGGAGTTCGAAGATTCCGGTGATCTCAAGAAGGATGCGGTCTTCTAAGTGTAGTTCTAGGTTGTTATGTGTGGTGTGGGGGAGGGGGGCTGTCGATGACAGGATATTCATAGAGCCTCACATCTATTCATAAACATTGACGCAGTGCACAATACAAGAGAGAGATAAGCATCAACACCCTAGTTTATTAATACCAGCATAACAAACCCGACAGCGTAAGTGTTTACATTCTTATAGTAATGTGAAGTTAGGAGAAGGTTAGAAATGTTTGCAGGTTTAAACGGCCATGATAAGGCTATCAATCTGGTCCAGTTTTGTGTGCAATGTTGAACTGAACTTAAAGCATGATGTACCTTAAATCTGTCATGCTCAGCCAATTCAAAGACCAAGGAATCCCCATCCTCCAAATTGTGGTGCATCGCGAAGCCCCTCCATCCACCACTTAGACCTGTTCGGTTCCCAATATAGACAGCATCAAATTCAACGCCATCCTCATCCTCCAACACCATCCTAAACTCTCTGGGAGGCAGATACTGTTTGCAGAAGCTTGTAGGAAGACCCTTAGATACAGCAAATGTACCCTTGATTAGTAATTGATATTATATTTTTGTACCAAAATTAGTCAAAGAAATTCAAATGCACAGCATCTTAGAGCTTACAAGCCAAAAGCAGCTGGACACATGTGATCGAACCATAGTCTTAACAAACGCTGGATTATTGGAGTCTAGACCATCTTGAAGTTTCTCAGCTCTTCTGAAAGCACGCTGCTGCTGTTCATAAGAAGAAACTCTTCCAGTGTATTCTCTTCCATGGTCTGTGTTCTTACCCCCACCTCCACTGCGCCTGTTCAACGCAAGAAAGTATCCAGTTTGTTGGGCCCAGGCACAATACCATCTAATCTACATAGGCAAGGTAAACAAAGGAATTACCTATTGCGACGAAGAAAAGTATCTAGTTCACCAAACTGTGGAACAAGGAAAAAAACATGTCAGTATCAAAATTAACATTGCAAACCAGAAACCACAAGCATGCCCTCACATAGGAGGTGGGGGTGGGGGTAGGGGGTAGGGGGGGGGACAAACCTTCTCAGTCACACTACAAATTCCTGACAGAACCGATTCCATACAACATCACAGGCTTATGGGATCATATTGAATAGTCTATTACCAACAAGAACATAGATCATAACGTCATTCCACCAAAGTATAGAATAACACGTAGTGGACTAACTTGTTCTTTCTTGGATGATTTAGTTCCTCAAATCGGATAAACATAAGACATGGATCTGGCCTCTTTGGATGCCATAGTTTTGAGAATTCTTGGTGGTATCAAGAAAGTCCAGAGGCATGGAGAGCCACGGTTTAGGAAAAAATAGGCCTATGTGAAGTTTGTAATCCTCCAAAAAGAGGCGACCCTGTTTGGGTGATACAGTGTCAGAAAACCACGATTTTGAAATTGGAATGGATAAATATGCTGCGATGTATGGAGACTACAGTTTTTTACAACACATTCGATTCATGGGATGTCTGATCCACACAACCAAAATCAAGAATAAGCATACGCCATAGTAAAGGAATCGTAAGAAGAAGAAAAAAATCGACAGGTACCTTGAAACAGGGAACATCGACAGCTACAAATTTCACGAGAACTGCGTACTTGGATCAGTACGGCATAGAAGCCAATGAAGAACTCACATCATCATCCTTGTAGGAAACCGTGGCCTTCGCCCTCGAGGAACGCCGCACCACGGTAGCGTCGAACTTCTTCCTCGCCTTGGGGCTCGCGCGCACGCCGACCTGCAAAAACATAATCAAAACAACTCAGCCCAGCCCGTCGCCATACTTCCTCACAACACGCGCGCGCGAGCCGCAACCGTTGTACGTGCGGCCAGCACCTTGTTCTGTTTCTGCAGCTTCGCCGCCTGGAGCAGGCTCTTCGACATCTCCGATATGCCCAAATCCTGCGCAGAGGAACCAAGCGCGACAGTTAGGACTTAGAAACACAAACAGATCGACCGAACCTTCAGGAATCGGCAGCAAAGAAAGGAAGAAACTTTTTAAGATGGCGAGAAATGAAGGGTCGAAAGGAAGAAAAAAAATAAAGGGGATCTATGGACTGATCCGTAATCCGCCTCGAAGAGGAAGGGAGACGAGCGTGCTCACCTCGAGGTGCTTGAGGTTCTCGAGGACCCGCTTCCTGCGCTGCTCCTCGTAGGCCGCTCCGGAGGCCGCGCTGCTCGCCTTCGTCGCCATGTCCCCGCCGGCCGCCACTCTCCTTCCGCTGGTCTCTTCCTCTCTCTCGGGGAGACGGGGGAGCAAGAAAGGAAGAAAGCCAATGGGTTTTTTGAGTTCTTTTCGAGAGAGAGAAATGAAGGAAGGCAACTTGCCCTGTGGCCTGTGGGTATTGAAATTTCGAATTCGAAAGCGCCGAGAGAGAGATTCCTCGTCGGATGGGACGGAATCCTACCAGGTCGTAGGGGGCGACGGCGACGCCACCAACGGACACGTGGCCGTCCAACGGGCCGGGCCTGGTAGGCTGACGCGTGGGGCCCAGCGCGCAGATACGTGGACCGTTGTTGTCGCTGCCTCGTTCTGCAAAGTGCAAACACGTTTCCCCCGTGTGTAGACGGTAGGGAAGATAGTACGGGCCTACGCGGTCAGTAGTAGCGGTTTATAAAGAATGTTCTTGGGAAGAAAAGATAAGCATGTTGTAAAATCATACCCGTACGGGAGATGGTAGATTGAGAACTCGGCCGCATCTTACCAAAAATATGTTAATTTTATAATATATCTAAAAGATATTTCATACAATAAAACTGATTTTGTGGTGTAGATCTTAATATTTCTCTATAAATATGGTTAAAATAAAACAAGTTTGGTTTGAGATAGACAAAGTGACGAGTAATTTGGAACGTGCGGAGTCGATTGGATGTTCTTTAACGTTTACCCCCTCCGTCCCCTTTTAAAGGTTGTTCTAGTTTAGTGTCTAAGTTTATGACTCCTTGCATGCACCTAGACGATGTTGCTGTCCTCATCCAGAGAATCTTGCACGCACTTGTTAATGAGCCATAACCACATTCAAAGTGGGACAGAGGGAATAGCAAGCAAGTAGGTGGTTTAGTGTGCCCCGCTAAATTGATGCTCGAAACATAATCAATCAGCAGTACCCCAGTTCCACTTAGAGAAATGCGACCGCGCCTTTCTAAACAGACTATCAATGGTGGGCCACCGACCAAATAGAAAAATAAAAAAAGGACAAGACCGTCGATGTTCACTGTGGGGCACGAAACCAGTCCATACAAAATAAAAGTGTCTGCAACAAGTCTATAAACATTATGTAACTAGTATATAAAAATGGAATAGTTTTTTGTGCTACAACTACAAGTATTCTCTTCTCCACTCTTCTCTCTCTTTCTTGAATCCTTGCCATCCTCTTTTTTTTATTTCATAATGGGACCATATAGACCTTAAATATTGTACAAACTCTATAAAAGCCTAACTAATATGGGCCTTATTTAGACTAATTGATCTAAATATATTGCAGTTGTCCTAGAGTACAAGGGCATTGATGAAGATAAAACCTTTCTTTATAGTATCTGGAGTTGATGAACGTAGATAGCATGATGCAGAAAATTCTTATTCCCGCATCGGCCCTCATTGTGCAAAACGTTACTTGGATTTTTCTTTCTATCTTAACCGGGTATCATTTGGAGCAACTATGTGGCTGAGTTACACATTGCTATTGTGAATCAAATATGTTCGTGGCTATTGTGAATCAAATATGTTTGTGGGCTATCATAAAATAGTTGTTTTATTTCTCCATCAGTCCAGCTTGATGCCCATAATATGAATTCAAAAACTTTTCAAGTTTGCATGATTTGTAGTGATTATCTCAAATAGCTTATAATAGTACCACTAAAGTTGCATCATTACTCAATTTAGAAACATATAAAGCAGACTAAAGTATCCCAATTGCTCATTTAGTCAAAATTTGGCTAATTAATACTAAAATAGTTCTCCAATAGACTAGCTATCCAACTGGCAAGCCATCTAGCTTTCCAAATTGACCTCTGACTAGCCAAATTTGGCTAGCCACACTGGAGTCTGAGAAATGGAAAGTGAGGTGCCCAATGTGAAGTGGAATCTTTACAAAGAGCCAAATGAAAAATATAAAATATAGTCTTTTGGAGATACTCTAACAAACCCATGTACAGAATTACGCACAACATCGTGTGGTCTATATTGAACTATGGGAGGTTGGTTTCCACCAGATATGTTCCCTTTTTCTTTCATCCCAAAACTTATTTTTCTTTCACTTGTTTCCATGTGCCTCTTTTTTTTTAAGAAGCCATGTACTTCTTATGTTCTTATTAGGCAATATCTGGACACATGTTATTTTACTATTTTCAAAATAAACACTTTAATCTTTGCAAAAATGGAGGGGAAATAAAGAAACGTGTGCTTTTCCATGGTAAGGGGTAGTGAAAGATGGGTAAATCGTATAGGCAGCTTGGTGATGTTTTGAACCATTGGAAATGATCAATTAACCTGCCCGATGCAATTTCTAGCAAATATCATATTTTGCAAAATAGTCCATCTCAAAGAATTCATGTTGTTTGGAGTTTCGTAACGATTGATAACGCTCCTTGTGATGAGTGACTCTTCTTTTTTTTAACAAAAATAGAAATAAGACCTAGCTCGCACTTTATTGATCGAGACTCCAGCACGAAGTTCTGGAAAAGTGATACGTGAACTCTGAAGCTCCTACACTGCATAGGCACCAACTCACAAATAAACTAATGACGGACATGAACAAGGTTACCCCACCGACATCTAGGCATGATCGTATTGTAGAATATGTGTAGTGTGCCGTGTCGCCGTGTCCCTAGAGCCAACCGTATTTAGGTTCTAATAAAGTAATACTGCTAAGGCTCCAAATGCCTTGGCATTTCCTAATGGATCATCCAAGTTGCCTCAGATATATACCCAACTGTACTTCCCAAATTGTCATTGCACATGATCGTTGAAAGTTTGGAATTTTGGGGCCGTTCAGCCCAAACTACGGATGCCAAACTCTTGCCCAAACTTGGCCACTTTGACTGGAGAACTTGAAGTCATGTTGTAGTTTCGGTGGAGTCAAAACATGAGGGTCTATTGTCGAAGTGTGTCGGCCACCTCATTCAGTTTTTCTCAGCCGTGTTTAAGATAAAATGGCCGATGTTTGAGAAGTGTGGTAATTTGATAAAATTCGGAATGGCTAAGATTAGAGTGTACACGCTACATTAGTACCCTCTGTTGCTGTTGCCTGCATAACTAACGGGATGGAACGCTGCAATCCATGCGGATAGCCACCGCTGCTTCGAGACACGGCACATTTATGCCTGCCGGGAAGTATTTACGGAGAGCTCGCCAAATGTTGCACCGAAAAGCGAACAAAGTTGAGATCAATAGGAGAATTTTGCACAGTACTATATCTCAGCATTACCAGTAACAAATAAATCAAATGTTCTAATTATACAGCCACATGATACACTACGCATAGTCATCTGTCACTCATAAGGTTAATGTCACATGGGATGGGAGATCAAAATTCACCTGCTAGTACAGTAAAGGATGTCGCGCACTGCCAACACCGGCATGAAAGCTTGCTCATGAAAAATTAGGGTGTAGGCATGGACTGGTTGGTGTCGCTGGGGAGTCAAGAGGGAGGGGTGAGCCTCTGGTCATTGTTTCACCCGTTTCATGCCACCGTTACTGAAGGGGCTAGGAGGAGCACCACCTGGATGTGGACTCTCCTCTCGGAGGGGCGAATTTAACATGGCAAGTTCAAGGAGTTGCTGTCTCTTGTAGTAATCTTGTGATTCGTCCTGTGTACCAGTATGCAATAATCAAGATTTAGACATAGAAGTCAAAGTAGTTTTTGAAACGAACCAGGCAGGAGAGCTGCCGACTATATGAAAATGATGATGAAATCACAGATTGGGCGATGCAGCAAATGGGAAAAACTATTTTCCAACATCAATCTACTCAACAAGAAGACAAATCAAGGAGAAATTTGGGATTTTGCCATTATCAAAAGTGGCTTCGCCAGATTGCCATCACGGAATTGGGTTTCGCTACTCTGCTATTACCAAACCGACTTTCCCAAATTTCTCCAAATCAAGCAACTCAACAAACACATGCTGACCACTTAAACACCAAGCCATAGCCCATAGCATAATCTAGTGAGTTAGTACTCAGCAGTCTGCTAAAAACAAACGTGGGAGAAGAGCTATTGAGGTAAGCGTCAGTAAAACAAAGCTCTTTCTTTGGCATGTTTGGATGTTTCAGCATATGTTTGAGATAAGCTGCAGATTGAAAAGCGGAAAGGAAGGTAGGAAAGTTGAGGAAGCATATACATACCACTGGCTTCAATAACTCTTCAAGGATTTCTTGTGCCTTTGCAAGTCTTGCATCGATCACATTGGCAGGTAACTCAGCTTCGATCAGGATATGGAGGGGCTCACTCAAGTGTTCATAGCCAGGTCTTCCCTTAAGTTGCTCCTCCTTTACGAAATGAAAAGAGCAGCATGGTTAGTAGTGCAGGTTTGCAGGATGCAATCAGAAAATAAATGCTGACTGCAAAAACAAAACCCTGAAACAATCATCTAGACATTTTAAGACACGGTGCATAGCCATATCTGCTTAATTCCAGAGTAAATGCTTACCTTGCCAGAATCTTTAATTGAGCCCTTCCCTCTGATGAAAACACGACAACCTGTAGAGGCTTCAATCCTCTTCAAGGAGTTTCCCCTTGGGCCAAGAAGACGACCAATAAAATTGAACTGTATAAAAATGGCAGGTAGTATAAGTAATGGTGCCACTACTGTACCAGTAACCCTTGCACATATGACATAAAACATACATTAGGATATGTATCAGTTGGCACTTCCAACCGCAAAATCTTCTTGACAATGTAAGAAGATGGACTTCCTTGCCAACCCATAGCTCCTTGCGGAACACCTACTCTCTGACCAATGATAATGGAGTATCAAGAGTGATGAACTTCTTTGGGTACAATTTAGAGAATGTAAGAAATGAGCAGCATTGTTCCAAAAGAAAGAATAGTACAGAATTAAATAAGGACAAATATGCAACAAACTTCATTTTTAAATGATTCGTCCAGGCTTCCGAAGGTTTTCTTAATATGTCCAAGATTCAGTACAACTTATTACATTGGGGAACTGAACCTAGCTCAGTTGGTGGTAGGCATGGTTGTAAACCTCAACCACCATGTTCGATCAAATTAGGGGTGCCTATTTATTCTTTCAATGCAACGCCACCTAGTTCCTCCTAGGTTGGTCGAGTTTCTTTGCCAGTTACAATTACATGTGTTCTGCCACAAGTATAAAATCTATGTTTCTAAAAATTATAAATCCCCTACTTTAAACATTTCAATTCCAGATCAAAGTATATAATGGATTATTGATTATTAGCTCTCCGAAAAAGCAAATACAAAGGAAGATATCATCTATTTGTGGAGAAAAGATCAACTTGATTTTATATTTCCACCTTCAATAGCATATATTCAACATTAAGCATAGAACTTCTTTCAAGCATTTGTTTGGATGTACTTAATTTGACATAAATACTGCATTGGCAGATTGGAAGGTTTGGAGATAATAATGTAATATGGAAAGGAGAAAGGAGAGAAGAGAAGAGAATGGGAAATATAATTGTCAGTTTACATCAAATTGTTCATTTTTTTTATAAGTTTTATGTCTTAAAAATCAGAGGTTTATTGTTGTCTTAGATAATTTGAGTATCAGTTAAATTTGCACACTGCTTTTGGAAGGTTGTTTAACACCCATTTCATCTGGACTGATGAATAGAATGGATGTGAGCTGTGATAAAGCATACATATTTAGAAATAGCAGGACATTAATTGATATTGAGAGAACTGAGAAGCTGCCTACCCGAGCTTTAATCCCCCCCCCCTCTCCTAGGACAAAACCAAGTGGATTCCTAGTATTGATAATTTTGTTTCACTGGTAATATGACTACAAACATCCACTGGTAACTGTTAACTCAAATCATAAATGCTGTAAACAGAAAGGAGAAAGTGGATTAACAGCACACAAGACTGAAGATAAGTTGGTGCATTAACAGCACCAACTAAAAACAGCTGAACTTTTGGTAGGATGCCAACAAAGAAACGGCTTCATGGAGCTCATAGATCACCTATTGGCTTATATTTGTGTCTATAAATGCGTCTGCATGATTAGTACTCTCTGAACACCGACTTTATTTTTGCATGGCCTTAATGAATATCTTCACATGCGCAGAGCTATTAATAATATGCCATGCATCATAATCCTTGCTGTATTGCACTAAAGAAAATGCATAGCAACATAAATCGTTAGCTTACATCATTCCCTTTTTTGTAGGAAAGTATTAACAGCTCATGCCACCATGCGAAAAGCCATGCTAGGTGACTGAAGTGTATCGATAGATAATCAGTGATTTACCTCTGAATGCATCCCATTCCATGGACTAAAACCGTTCCCGCAAAAATTTGGTATGGGGGGTGACGGATGCATCTGGTTCGGGCTTGTGATTGGAAACCTCTCGAAGTCCCCAGAACCATGTTGGCGTCGCATACTCGAGACCCTCATTATTTCTGGTGTCATGCATCAATAAGCAAACGTTAGCACATAACAATGACACAAGAAGTTAATAACATTCAACAAACATTCTGCCACTGATGAAAGAAAAGGTACTGTGTGTGTTAAGAACAGGCGAGACTTTTCATCCTATCAAGACCAAGGGCTCAAAAACATTATAACTGGAATTGAAAGATGGTCATCGAGCACGTTTTCATCAAGTGATGAAGTCGCACAGCAATTTGCCCATAGATGAAAGCAAGAGAAATTCGAATCTACCGCAGCAATGCTATCTGAACAAGAAACATCGCAAAGAGAGCATCTCTTCATAATAGATGGATCGAACCACTCGCCTTGATTCAGTAGCCTGCTGCAGATTGGGAGCACCTGCATGAACGGGCCCAGCTTCTGATGCTCCTGCAGCAAGTCCGCCAGGTACTGACTGCGCCACCGTCAATCAATCCCACACAGTCACAGGAGGAAAAACAAGGCACGGATCAGACGGAGTCCCCGAAGCATCAAAGGGCCAATCTTTTCGTTCGCCGAAGAGAACCCACCCACCCCCCGCCCAACCCCCAGCGCCGAGGCTTACCTGCCTACGTCCGGCGGCCCGGCGGGCCTGACCTGCGGCGACATGGCCCTCGCGGGGGAGAAGCAGGCGTCCGTACCGTGCAGGCCGTCCATGGCGGCGCGCGGCGGCCGGGTCGGGATGGGGCCGCCCGTGTGCCAATCGGGAGGGGGAAGGGAGGAGCCGCTACGGGAGAAGAGGAGGAAGAAGAGGAGAGGATGGAGAGAGGGTGTGTGTTTTTATCGCGGTGTCTCGTTTTCTTTTCTCGGTGCGGTGGCAACACCCTTTTTGGGGAAAATCTCGGCAAAACCCTGCGGCCGGCACGACGGGTTGCGTCGCGGCATCCCTCCGTGGGCATCTCTCTCCCCTGCGTGCTTGCCCCGTAGGGTTTATAAACCCCACTGCCGCCCAGGGTAGCTGCAGGATACGCATCCACCTAGTTGCCAAATTCTGCATTACCGGTTTTACTGCTAGATACTCCTACACCACATCGGCAGGTGTCTGCATCTTTTCTTGAAGCTGCGCATAGCACTAGACAGGTAAGCCTGGCTGTATTTGGTTGGCGACACGGTGAAAGGCAGATCAAATGTTACGCTGTTGCATATTGCGAATGTAAAGCTTATTTATAAGCTACGATAATACTCATATAATTATCAGTTTATGTTTGATAAAAAAAATAAAGTATAATATCTGCAATATTTTGAAGGTAAAATGTAATTTCATTTTCCCTCGATTACTATTAGTCATTTGTTTCTTTTTTAATATTTATTTATCAATGACATATATATGATATGTCATAAACCCTCGATTAGAAAGAGAAAAGATATATGATTATTTTGTTGAGATAACTAGCGACCGTTGTATCCACGACATGGTTCAGAGTATAGCCTAGGTGTCTCGAGGTTCTTCAATGACAACATCAAAAGGATATGTTTGTTAGCATCTTGTCAATATTAATTTGGTGCTCTCTGTTGCTATGATTGACCATTGTCGTAGGCCTACGTCCATGTTTGTGTCATACTAGCTACCATGATGTTGTGTCAGACTGCCACAATTGTGACGACTACGTCCATGTTTGTGTCATACTAGCTACCATGATGTTGTGTCGGACTGCCACAATTGTGACGACAACTAACACATCTATTTCGCACTATCTATTTAGTATATTATGGTACCATAGTGCTATTAAAGCTAAAGGTAGCTACACGAATATCCGTACAGGTATATGCCTAGATATGCGACAACTAGTGAAATCTGATACAGACAGAGACATCCGATGTCATACTCAATGGTTTCATGTTATAATGACTAGAATGGCCCCATTTATTCTATTTTCATCTATCGTTTTACACATTTACTAATAGACATCACTACTCATTTTATTTTGTAATCGTATTATTCTAGTCCGAGCGCTAGCTAGACAAGTCTGAATAGCCATGCTACATAAAATATTTAAGAATCAAGAGATGGTCAACCCCAAGCGCCAAGGAAATCTTCATGCACACAGCTGAACGAACAGAGGCTTAACATATTGTTTTAACCAACGACACGGCGCATTGCTAGTTTTCACCGAGCGAGGTAGCACAACGAGGCAAAAACCAAAATGATTTTTTTGTAGCGCGTGCTGGTTGACCAACCCACTTGTATAGGATAACCATTCGCCGCGCATTCACGGCCGCGCCCCGTCGACACGTGCGGCGGCGACGCCCGCCGCCGACGCGCAAGGCGCCATGGGCGAGCCTCGGCCCCACCCTACTACTAGCTACTGTGCCTACTACTACTGTGCTCTCGGCGCGATTTCTAAAAACGGCGACCGTACATCGGAAACGGGGGACACGCACATGCTGCATGCGGTGCTCGCCTGCCTGACGCCGGGATCTCCTTTTCTTTTTTCTTTCCGTTTCCCTTTTTCTTCTCTCTCCCAGCTGCCGGCAAGGCGACGACGCCATCCTCCTACCCGCGCGCGCACGTTCGCGCGGTGATCGTGTCGTCTCCATCACGTGCTCGCCTTTCCGCAGGCGAGGCCGTGGCGGCGCCTGCGTGCGTGCTCCTTGCTTGCTCGGTGAGTGAGAGTGAGGTGTGGCTGTGGCCGTGTGGGCGAGCAGGGGACGCTGGGCCGGGGTGCGTGGGCTACGCATACGACGCATAGGATGCTCTGCTCCGGTGCCCGGGGGGTGGGGGGGGGGGGAGCGAGCACGTACGTGTACGTCCGGGAGAGCGGCAGGCAGGGCATGTTGGGGGGCAGGTTGCGGGGGGGGCACGTTGATGGTTGCTGAGTGGTGAACGGTTGGGGGGGGGGGAGTGTCTGATGCGGCTGGCTGGTGAGGGAGATATAGCGCTGGGTTTACTGTGCACCCACATGCCGGTAGTCGTGGCGGTAAAAAAAGATATATGTGTTAGAAAATGGAGTTCAGAAACGATGAACCTCATGGCGCCTGGAGAATGGCCTTTTTCGACTTTTTTTAAATGTCAAATTCCGAGCCTCTCTAGTCTGTAGACTCAGCGTACAGCTACAGACGCAGTAGTAGCAGAAAAGAACAGGTTAGGAAACGGAGTCCCCCGGCGCTATACGCCGCCAGCGACGCTCACGAGCGTTGTTGTCACGGCCCGGGGCGAAGTGAAAACCGAAAGGGAGCGCCTGGCCCCGAGACAAAAGCGCCATCCCCATTCCCCCACCGCGCTGTGCGGTGCTATTCCGTTGCGTTCTCCTCTCCCGCTCTTCTTCCATGCCACCCTGCCCCGTGTAAAGCACCAATATTTTGGAGGGCTTTTGGCACGAATCCATGCGCCCCTGTCACCCACCGGAACCAACCCCCCTCGCTTCAGAATACTCCGGCGCCGGACCCACCGGATTCCGCGGCCACGTTTCCTTGTCGCGTCTCGCGGCAGCACGACTGCACAAGCCATTTTCTTTCGTGTTTCTTTTTTTGCCCTTTCGCGTGAATTTTAGGGCGACGGTGATCGCGACACAGCGGCGCTAATCGTTATCCTGTTTTCATACGACCGTATGGCCTTCGGTGGTCGCTGTCGGAGCCCGTAGATCTTTCAGAACCCCCTTGGACCGGGATACAGAAGATTTTCAGCCGTGTACCAGGACAAGCGGATTGGGCAAGGCAAGACCGAAAGACTGGTGGTTTAAGTAAAGAGAAATTTGAGTCACTAAACGCATTATTAGTTCAGGTCATGTTCAGATTCCTAACTATTCATTATTCATTTCAACTTTTCACTATTCCTCACTCACAAAACACGTTCCCATGTTTTTTTCTACGATCTATGTAAACACACAGACACAGTAGAATTATCGATAAAAAAAGGTCCATAACATTTTTTTGAGCAAGCAAAGTTCATAATATATGGGTAGTCCGATCTCAAATTGGCCCTTGTTGCTGTGGTAGACTAGGCCCAAAAAGCGAATCGAGCCCATTGCGGTCAGTCCATTTAAAAAGGCCCAACCTCTTACGAAGGCTCTGAGAATCCGAAAAGCCCGGCCCACGAGTCTTCCTCCACACGGAAGGTCCAGCCTCCAGCCCTCCACTCGCAGTCGCGGACTCCACCATCTGCCATCTCCCTGTCCGTCCGTCCATTGGCTCACGCCGCGACCTCCACCCCTTGGCCGCTCGAGATCTCGCCGCCGTCGCCTCCTCGTTCCGGCTTCCTCCGATGGCACGGCTGCAGTGGCTGGAGGCCATGCTGCCGCTCGGCATCATCGGCGGCATGCTCTGCATCATGGGCAACGCCCAGTACTTCATCCACAAGGCCGCGCACGGCAGGGTACGCCCTAGTTCCTCCCCCATCTCCACCCTCTCCCGATCCGAGTCCAACACCGTGCTGACGCAAAGCATCTCGTTTCTCTCTCGTGTGCCTGGGTGTGTGTGCGTGTGGGTTGATGCAGCCGAAGCACATCGGGAACGACATGTGGGACGTCGCCATGGAGCGCCGCGACAAGAAGCTCATCGAGCAGTCCTCTGGCAACTAGGTGCGGATCTGGTCCCCCTCTGGTCTCCATGGCTGTTGCTGGGATTAATCCCCCTTGGGTTTAGTCCCCGCGGATGCTCGGCTGTGGTGGAATTCGTGTGGTGCGCTGCGGGATGACTCTAGGGTTTGGGCTCGATTTGGGACTGGTTTGGGTTTGGAATTTTGCTCTCTCGTGGCTCAAAGAGGAGGGGTTTGATCCTAATGAAAATTGTGCGTTTCCCACTAGCATTTTGGACTGCCGTAGTGCATTAGCATGTTCTGAATCGGTTGTTACTACTCTGTCAATCGAGGCAACTTGTTTGGTCATTTCATGGAAATGGGAGAGGCAAACTTATTTTCATTCGATTAGTCTACTCCTTTAAGCAAATCGAGCTACAAAACTAATGATATCACTCTGCCAGGAAGAGAGAACCCTCCTACCCAACAGATTCCAGAGAATGTTCAAAACTACAATTTCTTCACAACAATTAGCACAAAACTACAATTTCTTCTCAGCAGTCAGCAGACTCTTCACATGGTATCAACTCATTGTGTTTTAGTGTCAGTTCATTCCTATAATCAACTTTTGCCTGCTTTCAACTTTGTCAACTCTTATTCGACCTCAATACTGTTCAAGTGAGGACCAACCCTTCTAATCATGTATAGAACTCTTGCAGATAATTTGCAACTGTTGTTTTTTACTGCTTCTTGTCTTTGCCGTTGCTTGATATCATGTGTTTTCTGCTTCTGTCAGTTGTCACTTGGAAATTGGATTTCCATATTCAATGATAAAACTAAATGGCTGCTGCCGTTGTCCGCACACTGTTTCCTTAGTTGCTGGTGTTATTATTATCTACAATCCTACCACATCATAAACCACAAGATTGCTATTACGAAATTACCATGAAATATTTTAAAAAAAAGACATGGGGGGATTCACCTGCTGACTTCGTTTTTTTTTAAAAAAAAAAACAAATTACCATGAAGTTGACTGAATGCAAAATATCCTATCAACAGTTTTTATTCTACCTATGAAGTATGAATAACACTTGGTGAATTTATTTTCTTGCAATTTCCTACGGTGTGGTATGCATTTCTTAGAAACCAGAATGGACAATAAAAATATGCTGGACCAATAGTTGTCATACCAGATTATCTCCAGTTTCAGTCCTTTCTTCCTTTTTGTTTTACGAGCCAGTCTTTGTCGACTTTCATCTATATTCAGCTCATAGATCTCTATGTTGAACCAGGAAGAAAAACAAAAATAAAACACCAACTTCTAATTGATAGTAGTGCATCTTTTCCTGGCAGAGTTTATAGAACAAATTGGGATAATAGTAAGGAGGACCTTCGATTGAAAAAGGGATAGTAGCAAGGGAGACTATCCATTTGGCTTCTGATGGTAGTATCTTGTTATGTCCTGTGGCTTCCATTTTTTTTCCTTCAGCTTATTTAGTTTATCCTTTATAGCCTTTGTTGCGATGCCACTGACTGTAGTTGCTTGTTAGCCATGTCAATAATGTGATACAAGTCCACTGAAATGGTAATGCATGTTTCTGCAGGGTATTGATCGGCCTCGAAGTTTTCCAGATGTTGACGAACCTATTTCTGAAGCACAAAAGAACTCTTTAGTTTCCGTGTATAATGGGAACCGAGGCTTATGGTTTTGCTTGAAATCTCAAACAATTGGGAGAATAATGTGTATGTGGAATCTGTTTAATTGAACAAAGTTGGCTTCCTTTGTCAATTGTGTACCTCCCATTTTTCCTCCTCCTCTGGAGCAGATTCATGAACAAGATAGCACACAGTTCACAGCTGTTGTGACTTTTGGCAAGTATATGTTCTAATATGTCCGTTGTGGATTCGGGCAGTTAGAGCTGTCTAATTAGAACAATAGAAATCGCTCCAAAAAAAATTAGAACAATAAGAATATGTAGCGTGATTCTACAAGTTGCGCGCTTGATACTTGTAAAGGTGAGTAATATCGAAATGCTAGCAGTGGTTTCTGAAGGACCCAAGTATGAGAAAACTAATCACAGCAATTCACTCAGCTGACATAGAGTATTTGACCACTAGGTGTTGATATCATGCTCAAGAAGAGTTTCTTTATTTTCTCCATGATCAGATAAATTAGAAATCACATCCAACACAATTCCAATGGCAAATCTGAGACAACACGCGTCCTCTACAAGCACGAACTAGTAGCCGCCTCTTTCCTCAACCGTCGGTCGCCGTTTCTGGTGACGAGCCATCATCCTTGGAGCTCCGAAGCATCGGGGACTCGCATTGAGCGCTGCCGCCGCTGTTCGTGCTCAGCATCCGAGGGGATTCGTGGTCGACCATGGCGCCGCTGTTCGTGCTCAGCATCCGAGGGGATTCGTGATCGACCATGGCGCCGCTGTTCGTGCTCAGCACCCGCGGCGACTTGTCGTCCATGGCGCCGCCGCTGTCCGTGTTCACCATCCGCGGCGACACGATGTCCATTGCGCCGCCGCTGTTCGGGCTTGGCATCCGCGGCGACTCCGTGTGCCTAGTAGAGGGCGACCGCGGGCCGGCCGCCTGGTGCTCCTCTTCCTCGTGCACGAGTTCATCAAGCTGGGACGGCGAGGACGTGTCGCGGCCTCCGTACTGCTCGAGCTCCTCCGCGTCGTCGACGACGTCGTCCTCGTCTTCCTCCTCGATGTCGTCGTTGTCGTCGTCCTCGTCGAGGTTGACGACGTCCTGCATGTTGAGCTGGTGGTACTCGACGATCTCCCGTAGGAACCGGTTCTCGCGGGCGTACAGCGTGTTCTCGTTCGCCAGCCGGGCCTTCTCCGCGAGCAGCGTCTCCAGCTGCTGCCGTATCTGATGACGGAAGAAGCAACACACACGCACCAGTGTGCAGGAACATGGGTCACGCGCTCGACACGAGGATTTCACAGATCAGGGGCCGACGAACACTTACCATGTCCTCGTCGGCGTCCTGATTGCCGTCCCGGAGCTGCCGGTTCTCCTCCTCCAGCTGCGCGCACCGCTCCTTGGAGAAGGCCAGGTCGGCCTTCAACGTCTTGAGCTCCCGCTGCAGCAGCTTCACCTTGGCGGCCATGGCGTTCGCTACCTGAGGGGCACATGCCAATGTCGTCGGAGCTGCCCACATGCATCTCCTAACGCACAAAAAAGGAGGCACCTTACGTCTCGAGAGGCCTTGATCTGAGGCGACTCCACGTCGTCGGACAGCCTCGGCGACATGTCGGAGGTGACCAGGTTGGCGCTCCGGAAGTCCATGCTGCACGCTTTCCTCCTGATCTGGAGCTTCTGGGCAACGACGGCATTGCTGCCGGCGCCGGGCGTCGTGTTGTCGGCCGCCGCCAGGCCCTCCTGCTGCAAGCAAACAATGTATATTTGGCATCCTCAGTAGCTAGCTCATCAGGCTTTAGTAGATGCTTAAAAGGTCTAACAAATCTGAGTGCTGAAAGCCTGAAACTTTTTATCAGATGGACTCACTTCAAGGACGTTCTTGATCTTCCCTCCGATGTCGAGCTTCCCGTCCGACGATCCCTTCCGCGATGTGGGGCTCTCCGAGCTTCGGACCCGGTCGTAGGACCAGCGAGATTCGGATGGCTGCAAATAAAATACCACCGGAAGCACAGAGGTTAGAAAATGCGGCAAAAAGGATCAAATGGTCGAACAGGTCTGGTAAACGTTTCCCCTTTTGGCTTCAGATAGAGTTCTTACTTGAGTGCGCGGCGTGCCATTTTCGTCGAGCATGACCTTGGCTTTCTGGGCGACGAGCGACCACAACCCATGCCTCGCATCGTCTTTCTTGGATAGCTCGAGGTCATACTTGGGCCCGTCGTCGTTTAGCTTCGTCGTCGACGTGTAGAGCTGGGTGACAGGATCCTACAATGGTTGAATGGTTGATGCCGATCATTCAGATGTCAGCAGCATTCAGATTTCAGAGCGCGCCGGTGATTTTTAGGAGGGGATATATAAATTCAGATCAACGGGGGGCACCTGCATCGGGCTGCTGGGCTGGCTGTCGACCAGGGACGCCGCGGCGGCGGCGCCGGAGAGGGAGAAGCGCTCGCCGAAGACCGGCAGCGACAGGTCCCCGCCGCGCGCGGCGAGTGGGGAGGAGCGCTCGGGGCGGCGGCTGTCGTCGGCGAAGCGGGTGGCGCGCGGGGACGCGATGGCCGGCGACGAGGACGACGAGCCGCCCGACGACGTCGTCTGGCGGTGGTCCTCCACGAAGGTGGCCGACCGCTGGATGCCCTGCTTCCTGCGGTACGCCATCGCCGACGCCACGTCGCACGCAGACAGGGGAGGAGGAGGAGCAAACGGGGACAGGAGGAGCGAGGCGCCCTGCGCGGCTGCGCACCGTTTGTTGGGTGGAGCGAGCTCCTAGGCGACGAGCTCTCGTCTGGGGCTCGTCCCGTTCCGCGGGCGGGGGAGCGGTGGGCGTGCCATGGCCGTTATTTCGTAACGAACCCTGCCCGCATTTTCAGTCCGGGCCCGACCCCATCGCGTGGCATGGCGTCGTGCCGTCGCGCCCTGCATGGAGCAGAGCATGGTTGCATAAATAATAAACTGCCGTTTCTACGAGTAACCAATGGTTTATGTTACTTTGACACTATCTCGGGATGTTCATAGTGTGACTCGGCTGCCGGTGTGCTACTGCACCACCGTTTTACCAATGAGGAAATCCGGCCTTTCCCTTTGAAAGAGCATCTACGCCCCTAATTCGATTTTGGCGATTAATGATAACATAATCATTGCGACTAACGTGTGTTGCAGCGGTAATTCTTAAGTTAGTGCAGTGATGGGCTTTCACGGTATTCTTGGCCCCCATCATTCGAGAATGATTGTATTGGTGCAAAAGGATATGCTCGAAGATTAAGGATAAGCTAGTTCTAAGTGCCGTTTAGTTGATGAGAGACATTTAGATTGGTTTAGGTCTTTGTTTTTCTTTTGCCGTACTATAAAGGGGGTCGAAGATTGGTAGACCTAGGCATGACTAGAAGTTAGGTGTGGTGCACACTTGTAAAATCTAGTGCCAGGTAGCTACGTTGAAGCCCTGGTCAAGTTAGGAAACTCAAAGAAATTGAATTGGACGAGTTCCGACTTCGAAAGAGAAAAAGACCGCACAAAACTCAGAGGCGTCCACTATTTCGGCGGTGAGACCATCGAACTAGTCGATGACCACTGGTTTTCTCTCAAAAGTTGGCGCAATGCTCTGGGTAGCACCGATTGATTCGACGGTGAGATCGTCGAATGAATTGATGGCTCCTGGTTTCCACCCAGTAGCTGGTGCAGCGTTCTGAGTCGCATCGACTGATTCGACGGCAGTTGCATCAAATGAGTCGACGGTCTCTGATCTTTGTGAAGATTTTGTGGCACATGTCTCTGGGTAGCGTCGACTGTTTCGACGGTGTAAGCGTCGAAATAGTCGACGAGGAAACTATCCATTGCACTGTTCAAAGTTTGAATGGAAACCAGGCGTCGACTGATTCGACGGTGTGTCCATCGAATTAGTCGACGGCTCTGCGAATTGCATAACGGTTTGATTTCGAGTGGGAGCTAGTTATACCCTTCTCTCACTCTTTGAAGACTCTCTTGCCACACGGTTTTCACTGTTCATTCAGCTGTTGTTGGGGAGTGTTTGAGGGCAAAAGAGGCACTTGGTTTTATTGGTGTTCTTGATCTTGTGAAGATTAAGGATTCTTTTTAGTGCTTGAGAGTAGCAAGTGTGCATCCATCTGGCTCTTGGTCTAGTGTAGGTCAAGTGAAGATCTGAGGCTTGTTACTCTTGTGATTCGACATCACCTTGACGGCTTGGTGGTGTTGATCTTGGAGCTCACGTGGAGATTGTGTGAAGCCCCAAGAAGGTACACACGGTTTTGGGAATCCGCCGTCCCGGAGTGAGAAATGGATATCCCCTACGAGAGCACTTGATCCTTGCGCGGATCAAGGGGTAGCTATACCCTTGCGCGGATGCTCTAGCGAGGACTAGGGGGAATTGCCGACTCCTCGATACCTCGGGAAAAATCGGCTTCCTACTCTTCTCTTTATTTTGATCAAGTTTACTTTCCGTATTTCTATTCCTAGACTTGCCATATTAGAGTAGAATTAGAACTAGGTTGCAAAACTCTTTTCAACACTAGTTAGGCACAAACCACACTTGTAGGCACATGGGGTGAATTGACTTATTGCACAGGATTGTTTTATTGCTTAAAATCTTGTGGAAGCCCAATTCACCCCATCTTAGGCATCTTGATCGTTTCACCCTTGCTAACAACATAACTTTCTAGTACCGAATTCGAAAATTTATCCACCAATATCACTTTCAGCTGGTTTTCGGGCCCGATTTTTCTTATAAACTGGGTCAATTTTTTCGTCTGGTAAAAATTCGGGAAAGCATAAGCTTTCGTTGTCCGTTAAAAAAAAAGTATCACTTTCAGCTCTCGGGATTATATGGCGTAATACGGTGGCGTTGAGACTTGAGACTTTTTTTTCCAATCACTTTTTTTAGGTGATCTGAAGCTTCTCCTCACACAAAATTTTCTTCTCCAACTTCGACGAGATTCCGGCAAAGTTAGGACTTCAGGGTTAGTGTTTCGAAGTTGCCCTGCTTACCATTGCCCTTAGAAAGAGGGTTGACGACGGCAGACCAGCCCCACAGAGGAGGTGGGCGCAGGAGACAGCGGTCGGGCAAGGACGAGGGCTACAACGAGGGCACAAGGCAATGACGGTGGGAGGTGACGACAGGAGGGGAGCAGCACTGGCGCAGGGCTTCGTCAAGGGCCTAGCCCGCCTGCAACGGAGGGTGGAGGACGAGCTATGCGGGATGAAGGGAAGGAGGAGATAATGGAGAGATGATTTTAGATCCAATGGCTTAGAAATTCGAGTGAGGAGTCTTTAAATCATCTAGTAAAAGAACATACAGTTTTTAAAAAAAAAGGTTGATCCACCCGTTTATCTTTAACCTCTTGAGATTGGTGTAGAGACGTTTTTGGTTTTGAATACTAAGAAAATGAGTTTAGTCCTTGTTTGGTTTCGAAACTTTCAAAACTAATTATCTCTGTCACACCCTTTTCCTTCGACCAAACAACCCGGCACTCCCCCAGCCACCCTCACAAAGTCACAAGAGAAACCTCTGACCCTCAGGCCTCAGAGGCGTTTCCCCAAACACCAGCCGTGCACGCGCGCCCCAGACTCCCCTCCCCGCCCCGCCTAAACCCCGGGAGTCCCAGAGCCGCCCGCGGATGCGCCCGTCGGATGGCCTCGGCGGCGCGAGGTAGAGCCGGGCCCGAGCGACTCCTCTCGCATTCAGATGTGGCGGCTCCCCCCGGCCGCGGCGCTCCTCCTCACCCGACGCTTGCTCGGCGCCACCGCGCGCCTCTCCGCTCCGGTACTTCCCTTCCCCTGCTTCTCCTAATACATCTGTGATTTCCGCAGAAGAAATCCCGTCGCTATGCTCGGTTAGCGTGGGGGCACTGGGGCCTGTCACGAATTTGAGTACACAAGCACAGCTTTACTTGAATTCGGAAGCCTTTCCACTAGAATAGATTGCTTCCGGTGAGGGATTTGACTAGTTCCTCGTGACGTACTGTATTTATCTAGTAGATCGTTAATAGCAACCCATCCTCATTTTAGCAGTGGCTTTGTTAGTATTGGGGAGTTGAATATTCTGAACTCATCCCCCCACATTTTTTACCTGTGCTGTTTGATCGAAGTGGTGAAACGATATCATTGAGTTTCTTCCAATTTTTACCTCCAGGGGTGTTTGTTGCGTGCCTTGCTCCACGACGAACAGCCCACTGCACGCACTAATCCACACATGACTGTGCGTCATCTCCAATGGTGTGGTTCAGATAACGACGACGGCGAGGAGGCTGTTGAAGCATTTAAGCGTGATTGTTCGACCACCACAAGTAATAGTGCTTCAGATGCCTCAGCATCTGCTGCTTATATCGAGAAGCTCTGCAGATCTGGCAACCTTGTTGATGCTATCCGTGTTCTGCGGCATCTGCATGATGAGCAGACCCATGTCAACCTGGACACGTTTAATATGTTACTGCAGCAGGCAGCTGAAGCAAACAGCTTTGGTCTTTTTGCCAAGGTATTCAGGTACTTGCTGCTTTCAAAATTTGCTCCTGATTCAACTTCATATATGAATGTTGCCAAGGCCCTCCAGAAGTTAGATGGATGTGAATTGATACTCCAGTTTGTAAGAGAAATTTTGGAAATAACACAGGATAGAGACCCTACAGTAACAAATTGCATTATTTTTGCCACGGCTAAATATGGAGACATTGATAAAAGTTTGATCATCTTTGAGGAGTTGAAGAAAGATCAAACCAGATTGGATGTCGTCACGTTCAACACTATCTTGGACATGCTTGGGAAAGCTGGCCGAGTGGATCAAATGCTTCGTGAGGTGAAGCTAATGGAAGAACTTGGTCATTATCCTGACATTGTGACTTACAACACCATAATAAACTGCTCGCGAAGGCTTGGGAGATTAGATCTGTGCAAAAGATTTGCAGGGGAAATGCTTGAGAGAGGCATCAAACCAGATCTTAGAACATACACATCACTCATCGATAGTTTTGGACGGGCCGGCCATATTACTGAAGCCATGGAAATGCTTGATAAGATGAAGATGTCTCATAAACCTTCAGTTTATGTCTATCGTGCACTGATCAGTGATGTGAAAAAGGCTGGACAGTTTGAACTAGCACAAAAGCTTTCTGAAGAGATGAATTCAAGTGCATCAGATTTATTAGGCCCTGAAGATTTCAAGCAAAAGAACAAGGGAAGAAGGTTCAGAGATAAAAGATAAGAGTCCATGAGTGGATTTTGAGGCCTGAATATTCTGTTCCCATGTGCAATATGCATACATAGTTCCATATTGCCAGAAATGCTAGAATGAAATGAAATGTTCAAGAGAAAGTATAAGAGACAGAGAGCAACAAACTTTCAGTTGACAAAAACATATTGATTGGAAAGACTCCTGTGCAAATTCAAACATTAAATTATTTTCAGGACTTGCTATGGACCGAGGAGACATGGCAATGCAAGCTGGTATCTGTGGTCTCCTTGATGGATGTGCAATTGTGGCACTATGCAGCATTTCGGGATCTGCTGCACAAACTCGAGTCAAACACATAGCTGGTCAGATGACTTGGTTGATGGTTACTAGTGGCGTGCAGCTGTGGTATTATGTGCATCTAATCTGCTTTGGTGACATCACTGCTATTAGTCCTGCTTCTGGGCACCTCTAATGTACTGGATCACCTTCTGGCATTCCTTTTCATTGCTGACAAGATCAGAGATGCTTCTAGTATATCTTAAGTATAACCATGCATCTAAACCATCTCATGTATTTATGAGCTTCCTTTAGGTGATTTCAGCCTATAGATCCCTAGTTATACTCAAATGGCTGTACGGTGGCAATACTCGAGCAAACTAGTTAAATCATGAGGTACGAAATTCCTTTTTTCCGTTTCTCTTGCCTCCCAATCAGAAAGTGGTGTGTGCTGTATTAATTTAATTAAATTCATTTTTCTCCAAGTCATTCTACCACATCTTTGTGCTATGCATTGATCATATATTGCCTTAATCCTATTTCGGTATTTCCTATACTACCGCATGCCCGTTGCCTTGGGAAATTTGCCATGGCCTGGGGGTGGGGACTTAAAACTTCGTTGTGAGTTCCTCCGTTGGGCTTGGGGGCTCATCCGCTGCTTGTGTTGTCAAAGCTGCCATACGGTTATGATTCGGTTAGGATGGGCTGGAACTGGAGGCCTCCTAGGCTCCTAGAGCTAGCCAGATCAGGCACACGGGCCGGCCTGCCAGGAATACACACACTAGCGAGCCCGATTGGACCGGGCGGTATCAAGTCGGAATTCGGCGAATTCGGAGGAGTTATTATTTCCAGTTTCCCGCGGTTTCCCCGCGAGCGCGCCCAAAATTCCCGCCAAAACCGCCTGACCACCGCACTCGGTCTCCGAAGCCTCTGCAACCGGCTCGCCGCAAACACCGAAGGCCGATTAGGGTTGTGTCCGCCGCCGCCGACCGCGCCCCAACCTTCCCAGACCCGACGGCGCCCCTTCGCCACCGCCCACCCACCGCCCGTGCTTGTCCGCCCGACCTGACCTGGTAGCAAGGAGGAAGGAAGTGGGGAAGATGTCTTCTTGGGACGACGACGAGACTGCGGCCTCCGCGGCCGAGGCGGCGACCACGGACGTAGAGCTGCTCAAGCGGGCGTGGCGCAACGAGAAGGCCGCACCGGAGGTCCTCCGCTTCGACTCGCCCCTCGTCTCCCGCGTCCGCGAGCAGATCCAGCTCCTCGTACGTCCTTTCCTTCTTCTCGCCACTCACCACCACTCCTGTCTCGATTTCTTATTTTTCTTTGCCGCACTCGATTCATTCTCTGGGCCTGATGCGTATTCGCTCCGGTGATGCTGCCAGGAGGAGACGTTGAACGACTTTGCCGACAGCGGCGTAGACGACCTGGTGGTCTCGCTGTACCAGATGGACCTCGACCGAACGCTCTTCCTCCTGCGCTCCTACCTCCGACTCCGCCTGCAGAAGGTCCGTCACATAAAAAAAAAAAACTGAAATGGACCAATTCTGATTGCCAATCTAATTGCGTTGCTGCCTACAGATCGAGAAGTACACGATGCACATCTCCAGGTCTGATGACCTTCTCAGCCGACTGTCGCCGCAGGAGCGCCGGTTCGCCAAGAGGTATGTTGTGACTGTGCGGCTTATATATACCACAATTATCTGTGTTAGCTTTTGAAATTAGATGATCCTATGGGAACCAATCTCTTGTGTTTGATCTGTCACAAGTTGCGCGGAGATCATGGAGAAGCATCTGGAGCAGTCAGTGCTGTCGAAGCTGCCATATGGTTATGACTCGGTTACTAGGCAGTCGTTGTCGAGCACTGAGGATGACATGGGTATAATCCTCCACCTGACCTTCCAGATTATGGAGTTCCTTGTTGTGGTGCTTTACTTTGTTGTTTGAATCTTTACAGCTTCAGTCATTACATATTTGCATATACTGCTAGATATGAAAAGTTGGTACACAGTTTCATTTGAGGGGAATCTGATCATTAAGTATACGCAAAAGTTGATCTCGTAATTCCTAAATATGAAAATCAGCTCTGGTGTAAGAGTGCCTACTGCACTCTCACGATGGCTCTGATTACGTAATTATGAATGCTTTCGCACCCAGGTTGCCATGAAAAATGACAATTTTATTTTGGAATTTCAGAATGTCCCACCATAATGGTTGAAAATTGCTTTTCTCAGTTTACTTACTTCCATATTTCATTCATGCATATTGTCGCCGAGTCTGTATGTAGGCCACTGCATACAAACACGTTTTACATTTGGATGTGTCATAATCTTCAATTCGTAGCAGTGCAATGGAAATAAGTTAACTGAAAGTGCCACAAAATGGTAATCTGCATTAGGGTAGCATCATAATCTTCAATTCTTTGCAGTCTGATAGAAATTAGTTAACTGAAAGTGCCACAAACTGATAATCTGCATTAGGTAAGGTGCATTCCACAGTCTAACAAGGAAAGCGAATCAGCCGGGCACAAATTGCATAATGCATTTTTCTAGAATTATAAGTTTATAACTAGTTCTTGTGTGTCCTGAATGCATCCAAAGATGCATGCTCTAAAAATTTTAATGTGTAAATTCGTCAGCATGTTGCACTCTTAAAGGGTAAAATCACCTGTAGCTGTAATAGACGTGAATTTGTTAAAGAATATTTTTTAAGGTTAATTTCGTATTTTCACACAAACGGGAAATAAACTGAAATCACAAATAACAAATTCAGATTCTGGTGCTGATCAATACAGGCATAGCTACAGCAGGAACTTAGCTTAACTTTTTTCTAGAACAACTGAACAAACATTTTTCTTCACTTTTAGTAAAGGTTCAAGAGTAAAGAACGCAATCTCCTATTTCTGAAAAAGGCAAAGACTATGAGTAGAGTTTTTATTGCTTTAGATGTGGAATGAATGTCCTTTCAGAGATGCCTATTTGACAGACCATTAGGTGCAATCTGATTTGGTTTTCGATTGACTTGTCAGTGCCAGAGCCTCAACTAGACACATTTGTCTTCTGCAAGACTAAGAGCGATGTAGGAGCCTTCCAGCTGGATGATATGTAAGTTCCCAGGCACACTTCAACTCTTGCTCTGCACTTCTGCACACTTCATTTACCTGTTATGCTTATTTCCATGTAGTGGAGAGGAGGTTGTGGACTTGGTTGCGGATGACCTATATGTTCTTCGGTACAAGTCCATCAAGGGCCTCGTTGAGGGAGGCCGGATTGACCTTATCTGATGTGAATAAATGGAGATCTTAACAGCTAAAAGGCTTAGAGCATATATGAACACTTTGGTCCAAGATTCTTCTGAAATTCTGGAAAGGGAGGGATCCAAGGATGAAAGGAACGAGTATTGCTCAGCAATCAGCACCATATCAAAGATAAATATGTTAGCCTCGCTGGAAGCGTTTTGTATTTTGGACGTGACTGATGTACTGATGGTAATCGACTTAGTTTCTGTGTCTTGAAATCAAGATAATGTAATCGATGGTCAGATTTTTTTTTCTTGTGAGAATTCATAGAATTTATGTATTTTTATAATGTTGTGACTTAAAATAACTCTCTAATTAGTAATAGTAAGATTTGATTTGATTATCTCATATTAGTTTGGTGGATTAATATTAGTGGCGCTTGTGCAGTCACGTACTTGACACTAATGCCAAAACGCTATGAGGTACAACTGCAAAAGTCGCAAGGAACGTGCCCCCCCCCCCCCCCCCCAATTGAGCTCGCGGCACAGCTGGGCTCTTTTTGTGTGTGGACATCGGATAGGCCCAATTCACAGCTAAGAAACTTTCAGGATTTTGTGGGTTCATTTCATTTCCTACTACTGAAAAAAGGGGCACCGCATCGTGGAAGTGCTCCGGACCAAGAATTCCGACCATGAAATTAAACGCGGAGACGTATACGGCACCCATCGTCGCAGTTTTCATACCGTGACGTGAAAATTGATCGATCCAAGGGAGACAGTGAGACACGCACAGCCGCGCCGAGGTGGTCTGAACCGGACGTGAACCACCCCCAACATCAAATGGCCACTGGTGACGGCGAGCGGTGCCTGCAGCAGGAAGAGAAGGACTTGACGACGACGAGCTATGGTCGATGGAGAGATAGAGATGCGAGAGATCAGTCCAAGCCAGGCGGGCGATGACGCGCGCACGGAGACCAGGAAGGCCGTGGCTCGCCGGAACGGGAGGCCGACCGACGTCTCGTACCGGCCCTGAATTTCCTGCGTCGGTCGTCGAGGGAGGCGTCGCGTCGTGTGATGCGACGGTACGCTACGCACCGCACGGTGCAGTTGCATTGACGGACACATCAGGCGCCCCGTGTGAGCTGTGACGCCAAGTCAATGCAAAGTAATCCTGTGGAGAGCCGCCGGAGACAAAGATGGTGCGTGTGTGTTCCAGCAACTTGGAGCGAGCAAGCGAGTGACCGCACAGCCCGAAAGAGAAGCCAGTCGCCATCTATCCGGACGTCGTCACCTGGTCCAAAGAGACGGGTGGGTGCAGTGGGCGGCGAAGAGTCAGAGTTGGATTCCTCAATGTGTTGTGTTGTGCGGTCGGCGATGGTGGCGACCCAATCTGCTGCTGGGTGCTTTGCTTGCTGCCAGCCAGTGCGACGCGACCGGGCCGACACGTTGACGAGGCGGCACCACGGCGAGCATGGTCGAGGGGAGACAGCGGCAGAGACACGGAGGAGGGGGCTAAGCCTTTAGGCTGGTCCCGATCGGAGGAGCTCCCTCAGCTCTCCTCACCACCCCCAGATCGATGGATGATGGGCAGGCAGGCCAGCAGCGGTCGTTGTGGCACGTACCACACCAGATCGTCCAATAATCGGATGCACGCACGCGGCCGGGTTCCTGCATGCATTGGTCCTCCCTGCTCCATCGCATTGTTGTACTCGAAGCCGGCCGTGTTGCCGCTGTTGCATCGCGTGCATCTATGATCGATCCTCCTGCCACTGCATGCCCGCTAGATTAGCTCATCTCGACGCCACTACTCGCGCAGATCGATCGATCGGCGCCGGTACGATGAGTCATAGATGCTACAGTACCAGGCTAGATGTGATGTCACGTCATGCATTATGCTGCATGACCCGATCGGTGAAAAACCTCACCGCCCGGATTCTTGGGTGAAAAACACGGTCTCTCTTGCCCGACATGACGACGACACCACATCCATCACCCGTCGTCTATATGACTCATAGTACTAATAAGGATAATAGGTAAACCTGAGCACTTATTCCTTTCCAGAGAAAGAGAGAGATACACTTCTCACATTCACGTATTCCTCAACTTTGCAAACAGCCTAGCTTTAGTCCTGAAGGCGATGACACACCCTTTTTAGCTCTTTCAGATGTACTTCCTTCGCCTCTTTTGATAGTCTTATTTCATTTTGACATAGTGACAAAAAAAACAGCCTTATCATTTAATTAGCGAAACACAGACTTTGTTGGTCCTCCAATACTTTAACCAGGTGGTTGGCGTGGTGTTTGGAACTGTCTTTGAAGAGTAATCGGGCAAAAGAATCCCATAGCCTGCTAAATCCAACTAGTCCACTTCTATTCTTGTTATACTTTCCTTAGAGGCAGCAAAATGTAATGGTAGTACGTAGCACACGCATCTACGGTTTGGGATAGAAGAAGGCTTTGGTGGGTTTCTGGGCGTGGGCCTGCACTGTGTATGGCGTGGACGACCCATGCATCCATGTTCGTTCACGTTTTCACCGCCTGATGCCTCCCCTGATCTTTTTGAATCACGTGCCTGTCAATCGGAACATACGGATGAGCCATCCTGCAGCGTTGTGTGGCATGGTTAAAAAAAAAAATCTTACATGATGTTGGTTGTGCCAGTACGAACTAGGAAGCCGTAACCCGTCGGAACCGAGCGGGCAATACTAGCCACGAGCCGTTCGGTTCAGACTTCAGAGAGAAGAACATCAGCCGCACAGAGGATCATGCTCCCTCCGGGGCAGAGGGATTATGGTGGATTGGTGGCGATTGATGATTGTGCGCTCGGTTAGGATTAACCGTGGGAGTAAAACACAGCACACGCGCGCGTTGAATTTTTAATCCATCTGTATGTTTTGGATGGGGATTGAGGCGTGTCCATGCTGCACCGGTTAAAATTGATGACCAAGTTAAAATTAGTAGGAATAGGGTGCTTTATACGGGCTTGCCTGTTTGTAACTCTCTTCTTCTTTATCAATGAAATAAACGCAATCTCATGTCGATTTGTTAAAAAAAATGTTTTGCGCACGTTTTTTTTTGTACTTGATGTAACGATGTCTGACAAGGTTGATGATGCATGTGTGTGACTTCCCATCGTTTCGAATTAAAAAAAAAGAAGACATTTTCCATCTTTCCAACCAAAGCTGCACGTGGTAGTTGTTGCACCCTCGAATAGACTTCTCGCTTCTCAGACAGTAGTATGATAGTATCAAAATGTAGGGAAGAACACAACATGCTCAGTTGTTCCACCGCTGTCACAAAAGGTGATGTGTGCCACACAGTTTAAATAAAATGTTTATGTTGAATAATACTATGTATGTACTCACGCATAGAGCAAAAGGTGCTTCCTTTCAGCCCCAGTCATACATTTTCTGAATTATTAAGGACAACTATCCTTGTAACTTCACGCTGCAAATTTCCTCGATAACAAAGGCGAGATAACAATTACCAATATTTAAGAACTAAGATGCGTGTTACAACGTTTTGAAAATTGACCTAGCAGACAAGTAGTAGTCTTCCTTTCCCGCTGCATGATTTTACTTTTTAAGGACTAATAGAATCTGCTAGATGATGTTGACTCATATATAATATTAAAAAAAACGTTCCCATCTATCGTTGCAGCTTAAACACGCAAAACACTTGAATAATAGGATTTTCAAAAATCAAATACGTATTGTTCTCGATATATATCAAGCAACACAACAAACAAATGAGCTAATGTGTCTATACACTCACTGATTGCTAACTAGGTTGATTGATTCCATCGCCACCACTATAATTAACAAATTAATATTCCACCATCTCACTAATACTATTGTTTACCAGTGGCCCTTGCCCAATCATGCACATTTTGTGACGCCAAGACCAATAGAATACTGTACAGAAGGAATCAAATTTAATGCAGGAAGCTGCAAAACCTACTTGTTTGACACACCAACAAGAAAGCATTAACGTAAAAAAAAGCCGTTCCGATATGCTTCGCCGTCCCTGGTGGCCTCTGGGCCTGCCAAGGCTATACTTATTTCCTGAGAGGCTGGGACCAAACGGAAAAGCCATTTCTTGTGTCTATGTATATGGACATGTGGGGTCGAACTGTTTCCCATATCCCAAGCGAATAAGCGATTTTTGCATTCAAATGAAACGTATATTTTTACAATTATAATGAAATTATGATTTTACAGAAATTAGGTGTATGCATGATTTCATAGAGATTTTAAGGTGATTGGAAACAATGAGAGTCGCCCATTGGGAAAGAATCGAACGGTGGAGAGGTAGGACGTACCTCTTAAAATAGTGAGACCAGGTATACTCTTCCCAATAATAATTCGATTCTCTTTATTATCCAAATTAGATCAGTAGGCAGCAATTTTTTTTTAAAAAAAATGTTCCAGAAGTACTACCAGTACTTTATAAATTGATATCTTGACATATATGGATAGCCAAATTTTCAAAACTACTTCAACTAATACTCAAATCAAAGCATTGTTTCAAAAATATAGTTGTACCATGATGCGACCATAGAGTACTTAGTCCCTTTGTTTGTAAATATAAATATTCTATGACGCAGTTTACGATATACTGTATGAAATAAATACTTTAAATAGAAAAAAAGTTTCATATCATGATAATTGGTTATCTAATTCTATTATTTTCACATTGTAAACATTTGTACAACTGTTTATTAAAGTTTAAAAAAGATTTTGACTTAGTATAAATTCATACTCCCCTTGTCCCAAAAAACATGCAATTCTAGCCATGTTTCTGAGTATTTAGATTCATAGCAATCTGAACACTCTTTTGTATAGATTCATTAAAGATGCTATGAATCTAGTGAATGATCATAATTGTATTTTTTTGGGACGGAGGTGTATATGTTTATATTTGTATTTGTGGACAGAAGGAGCACTAGCCTACTGCCTTTTTGGGACGTACCACCGCAATACTAGGTGTGTAGTGATACCGAGTAAGAATGGCTGAATTAATAGCCAATGACTTCGGTATAAGTCTCGAGGCAATATTTTATTTAGGTTTTAACGCGGAATCTTTTGTTCATTTCTCTACTATAAAGATAAAGATGTCTCAAGACAATAGTAGAAACTCTCGCGAAACCGAGACCGTGTGAAGAAATTTCTGCGTCCCCACCGGCCAAGCAGGCCCTACCGCCCTAGTAGTACTCCCTAATATAAGCACCTTTAATTAATTACAACGCGTGCCTCACTAATATTTTACCACGTCTTCTACGCCTATATATAAGCTAGCTAGCTCACCCACGGAGCGAAGGGAGATAGAGAACACACACACACACACAACCAACAACCTTCAGCTTATATAGAGAGGGAGAGAAGCCAGGAGCTCTCGCGCATGTCAGCAGCCGCCATGGAGTACAAGAACAGCTTCTTGCCTCTGGCATGGCCGTACGCCCTCGTCGTGGCGGCGCTGCTCTTCGCCATTTTCTCGTGGCTGCAGCGGCCGCGCCGCGTGGCGGAGGCCTTCCGGCGGCAGGGCATCGACGGCCCGCCGCCGTCGTCGATCCTGTCCGGGAACCTCTCGGAGATGCATGCGAGGGCGGAGGAGGCGGCCGGCGGCCGGGACTTCGAGAAGGAAGGCTTCGACGACTACTGCAAGAGGATCTTCCCCTACTTCGACAAGTGGAGGAAAGCCTACGGTATGTACGTCTAGTCTCCCACAAATAAATCGCGCGCCTTTATGTTCATATATATATATATCAACTTGATCTGTGTGCCTGATATATACTCGATGTTCTTTAGCCCTTTAGATTTACCATAGGGACTTTCCTCATGCAAAAGCTGTTTCTCGATCGTTGCCACCCTCATATTGCCGATGAGAGTTGTCAATAACAGCAAGCCAGCATGGCTAATTGGCTAGGTCGATTTTTTAAAAGCTAATAAAAAACGAAGACGTTCACACGCGCGTTGTAAAATCGAGTTTGTAAAATAGAAACGACACCACTGCACATCCCCCTTTTCTCCCTTGCACCTCGATTTTAATTATGTCCGCGCCGTGGATCCACGGAAGTTGCACTGCACTTACTAGCAATTTGACCAACCACTAGCAGTAGTTTAAAAGATGTCGCTGCTACCAGAAATGTTGCAGAGTCACTGCTTAAAAAACAAGTGGGCGAAAACAACACTATATCCCAACCGAGAGAAGGGTTTGAGTTGTCTACGAGGTCAACATCAGAAAGCAAGCATGTTCAGAAAAGAAAACAAATGCTAGGTATAGAGCGGTAGAATGAAACCGGCGTCGTAGAGTCAACTACCCGGGGGCGGTGTCCAGTTCCCGGGTCACCAAGTAAACAATCACCTCACCTGTATAAATATATAAAAAGATAATTAAATAAATAATCACTGGCTTCGAAAAAATTAAAAAATAATGCAGGTCTGACTAGGGTAAGTAATTGCGAACAACACACAACCGCCTAGCTAGCTAGCTAGGCCATGGTAGCTGCGGGTGGCCATGTGGTCAAACTGTCCTGGGCATGCCCTCGGCTCGGCCGGCCGGGCCTGTGCATATGCATGCACGTATTAATTGCCGGGGGTGGATCGAATGAATTGGCATGCCTCGTTTTTCCGGGACCGTCCGGTTTGACCTATGGGGGCAGCGCGATGATAGACGGTGCATGGCTAGCATGGACTCGCTGGTCCATTGTTCATGGGCTGGCTAGGTACAAGCTCACCTCAGCTGGTTAGATCCTGTACTGTGCTGTGCTATGCACAAAGTAGTTTAATTATTGGGAGCAGAATTTGGTTGATTTTGGGTCCAGCAGTGTCATGCTGCCTCAGATAAAAAAAAAATCATACTTGTAACACATAGGGACTTTAAGTACGTAGTATCTCACAGCTACTTGATGCCTCTGTTCGCTTTCATTTGACGATAATTAGCTGCAATTTGAGCTTAGCCAGAGTCAAACAAAAGAGAACGGAAGGACTATACAGCGGCACGTACCTATCCTACAAAATTATAAATTATACTGGTATGATAGTACCGACCTAAACATGTAGCAGTAGGTATATTTTAAGCCAACAAAATTAGAATACACGATGAGGCCGACCCCAACCACCACCGTACCCTGTGCATGCATCTCGACTAGAAAGCCACTGACTGTCAAAAAGACTACTGATTAAGCAACTGCATCTCACCTAATTATAGTATTGTAGTCGCTGTGCAGTCAGGTAGGCTTTCCGTAAATGGCTATTATCTTGCTGCCATTAGCTGTCCTCCTGTCCAGGCACACCCGATCGATCAGAGAGCTCCTTCGTTCGTTGAGATCGTGCCTGACGTACGTCGCCGCCCAGGCCATGCTTATCCATTGCCTGCCAAAGTGAGATACCAGCCCCGCCGTGTCTGCTTCTTGCTCTCCCTCGGATAGAACCGTGATGCGGCCAGGTGCTATACCTGGATGTGAACTGAACATAGCCGCATGCCTGCATCATATGTAGCCATATGCATGTGCGTGTGTGAACATATATATGCATACCATTACCATACGCCATCTGATGTAATTACTTTATGGAAAAAAAATCTGATGTAATTATATGCACAATCAAATAAATATACTAGATATTAGCTAGGAATATATACATGCTAGCAAGGACTCCACTGCTTTCAGTGTGGATATACCATGTATGCATGTCCCTTGATTGAAGAAGAAATTAAAACTGGGTAGGTGTATAGTACTACAGAGCTCGCTGATGTTTTTTTAGCTTCTTTTTTCAAGCTATGATGTGCAGTTGGAAATTTGGTGGATGCATGCATGATAGCTAGCTGACTTATTGCGAAAAAATTAAGATAGCAATGGCCTCTCTCCTATATAGATATATAATCGAACGTAGAATAATTATATTATGGGCCAGGTAGTGAGTATATATAATTTTTCCTTTTGTCAACGATGATGCTTGCTAGCTTAACTATAATATAGTAGTGTCTCGGCCGTCAGCGTTTGATAAATGCATATGATATTTCTTCTCAATGTTAAGTTTGTTGAATGCGTAGTCCTGCTGATGATGGAAACTTGGGGCGAAGTTTATATATGCGTGCACCTGAAGACTTGCTTAAGTCTTTACATTCATGCATATGGTGCCAGCTTGTTAACTAGGACTCTTGATTTCTTCTTTTTCGAAACCATTTTAATTATGGAAGATAGCATTATTACCCATCATAACATGCTCGACGTGGACTAGAAACATTACTTTTATGGTGTTGCGTGCTGTGATAGCAATAGTTCTTTTTTTGCTAGATTTAGTTGAATATTACTCCCTTCAATCACAAATAAATGGTTTCTTTGGGTTGTCTAGAGTTGACCATTCAAAAAAAAAATTTACGTGGTTTGTGCTGGCTATTTGAAAAAATGATATACATATCTATAGTGAGGTTTCTTTGTGGTTATCCCTCTATTCAAGTGACCACATCATAAACACACTCACTGTTGCTAATAAACTATCCTTTATATAAGTCTTGAACTAATGAATTGCCACAAAATTAAACTGATCATCTGACTAGTGACAACGACGCACCGTTCTCATACAGATTCCTTCTTTTTCAAGACACCAAACAGTGAAGCTAGCTAGTTTAACATCGGCGCCGTATCAATCACCCAATTGACTTGTGGCTATACAAGACCAAGTCAAATACAAACAAATCATAAATTAGTACTACTCCAGCACTGCTCAACCAGCACACCAGATGGCATGATTTCCAACGGCGCTTCAAATAATTCAACCACTAATCCAGTAGCTAGAGGTACCCCGGCCGGTGTACCCGTACCGGCCCCAGCCTACTACTAAACCATCCATATGGATGGATCAGGCTATGTTCAGATTCCCAACTATTCACTGTTCATTCCAACTTTTCACTATTCATTCTAACTTTTTACTATTCCCCCCTCACAAAACACGTTTCCCAGCGAATGCTACAGTGTTTTTCTTATGCTACAGTGTTTTTTCCTACAATCTAAACACACCCTCAGTCGATCTGCATGCAGAGCCTCCCCTACAGTGCCATTGATCGACTAGGTTATCAGCCCTAACCCTCTCTAGCTACTAGGGCAGGGCTCTAGCGTTCGTCCTAGCAGCAGGCCAAAGGATCATGCTCACACTGCAGGCAGCGCAGCGCAGTGCTTGCATTGCACAGTACTGAGAGGCATACTGCACCAACCATGCATCTTTCTCTGGCGCACCGCCTTTAAGGACGTTGCGTGGGACGACTGGGCATTTCTCTGCGTCGTCCATGGAATGCAAGAGGATCTGATCCGATTGATGATCTGATCCGTGCGTCGTAGGCTGAAAGATCTCCGTATCGTGCAGCACGGTGCAGATATGAACGGACGCCTTTTACACGTATCTGGGCAAGTAGGCTGAATATGCGGCTGCCTATAGCTAGCTAGCTAGTTCGGCCAGGGTGTGGCGTGCATGCCCCGTCTTGTGTTTGTACGGTAATGTCTCGCCGTTTGCACGCACCAAGCATCGACAGACAGTGGGTCGCTTTTATAAGAACCGGCCGGGGTCGGAGATATTTGTACAAGAGACGAGTACAAGGTATAGTGCGTACAGTAGGTTGTAGCTTGAGAGGTCAGGAGAGTTGCGGCGTTCGTACGTAGCAGAGCGACTTGCCATCGACATGCAACTGCTGCTGCCGGTCCAGGACAGGAGGAAGGAGTCCCTATTGAATGACGTGGTCGATCCCCTCGTGGGCGCGTCCCTGTTCCATCATCATCGGTGGCATGCAAGTGGTGGCCTCCGACGTACGGTCGATGGTAGCCGGCCGGCCGCTGGTCCATTCCATGCCACGACGATCTGACGATGATCGGTTGATCACTTCTCTGCCAAGCAAAGCAGCGGCGGCCTCATCTATAAGGGGGTGTTTAGATTGGGAGAGATTCCCCAAAAAAGCACTGTAGACCCGAAAAAACACTGTAGATGAATAGTGTTCTGTGAGTAGGAGGGATGTGATGAATAGAGAAAAGTTGGATGAATAGTGTTTTTTGGGAGAAAGTTGGTGAATCTGAACTCACCCATAGTAGTACTTACAGTACAGATATGATGCTGATGCTGCCTGGGAACCTCGGCCGCCACTAGCTGGCTGCTCGTGCGTGCCTACACATGACATGATCATGCAAATCCATCGGTCGCAGTCGCACCCACGTAGTAGTACGTGTACTAAGCTCGCACGAACGACTGTGACCACACGACAGGGCCAGCTAACGGCATATGGCTTGCCATCGATGTTGCCTGTCGCCATCACGCCATGTCGGTGAGAAGCAAGCGGTGATGAGAGGAGCCGAGGCGAGGACCAACCATGGCTGCGCGCGGCAGCCGTTGGGTTGCGCCGTACGTGGTCAATCAATCGATCGATCAGGGCTACGAGGATCCCGGTCAGATTTCAGGGGCGTTCACTCACTGGCCAGTCAAAGATTCAGCTGCTCAGGAATCTCCGCCCTGGATCTCCCTTCCTTGAAGGGCGTGCGTGATCAGAGGAAGGAAAGGAAGGATATTCTTGGCCGCGATACCACGGAACAAACAATTCAGTGCGAGTCACTCAACCAGGTCCATGCTTTGGAGTGTGCTTCGGCTTTGACCGAGTCTTGAAATCGGGTGCCCAGGATCCTCCTTTTTTTTTTTGAGCGAAAGGATCCACAACGAGATCTGTGAGGTGGCGTGCATGTGCATGTTCCTGTGGCGAAGGCCCATTTGGGCCAATACTCTCTCAAAGCAACGTATGAGCCCAAAATTTAACCGGCCTAAACATCGAGCACCTTTTGATTTTGGGCCAACAGGAACAAGCCCAAACACACGATGCCTTGGGGCCAGAACCATTCATTCCAAATTTCATTTTCTTTTTGTTCCCCCGACCTGATTCCACCCAAAAAAACACTATTCATTTAACTTTTCCCTATTCACCCTATTCTTCCCACTCATAGAGCACGTTTTCCCAACACGACCTATTCTGGATCTACAGTGTTTTTTCTCCCAATCTAAACTCACCCTGACCCGCGCGCGCTTGTGCAAATTGTACAATCCTGACTGCAGGCGAGACGTACCTGTACTGGCTTCGCCGGCGTCCGGCGCTGTACGTGTCGGACCCTGAGCTGATCCGCGAGATCGGCCGCTGCGTGTCGCTGGACATGGGCAAGCCCACTTACCTGCAGAAGGGGCAGGAGCCCCTCTTCGGCCGCGGCGTCCTCAAGGCCAACGGCGCCGACTGGCATCGCCAGCGCAAGCTCATCGCCCCCGAGTTCTACATGTCCAAGGTCAAGGTAAAACAAAACAAAACTCCCTGCTGCAGCAGCTGCTGCTGCTGCTATCTTCACGATCGCCTCTTGCTACTACTAGTTAGCACGTGCTTCAATAATTATTCATCCGTTGATCGATACGCGTGCGTGCATGCAATGCAGGGCATGGTGGAGCTGATGGTGGACGCGGCGCAGCCGCTGCTACGGTCATGGGAGGACAAGGTCGCCGCCGCGCCGGGCGGCGTCGCGGAGATCCACGTCGACGACGACATCCGTAGCTTCTCCTTCGACGTCATCTCCATGGCCTGCTTCGGCGGCGACTACACGAGGGGCCAAGAGATCTTCCGGCGCCTCAGGGCTCTGTCGGGGCTCATGTCCGAGACCAGCGTCATCTTCACCATCCCGTCCCTCCGTCACCTCCCCACCGAGAAGAACCGCCGCATCTGGAGGCTCACCCACGAGATCCGCTCCCTCATCCTCCAGCTCGCCGCCGAGCGCCGTCGGACCACCGCGTCGCCGTCGTCGTCTTCTTCCCCGGCGCCGGCGAGCGACTTCCTCGGCTCCATCATTGAGAACAGCGAGGGGCAGCCTCGCGCCGACGACTTCGTGGTGGACAACTGCAAGAACATCTACTTCGCCGGGCACGAGACCAGCGCCGTCACCGCCACGTGGTGCCTCATGCTCCTCGCCGCCCACCCCGAGTGGCAGCGCCGCGCCCGCGCCGAGGTCCTCGACATCTGCTCCGCCATGACCGGCGGCGGCGGCGGCGCCGCCGCGCCGGACTTCGAGGCGGTGGCGAGGATGAGGACGGTGCACGCGGTGGTGCTGGAGGCGCTGCGTCTGTTCCCGCCGTCGTCGTTCGTGGTGCGCGAGGTGTTCCGCGACATGAAGCTGGGGAGCAGGCTGCGTGCGCCCAAGGGGACCTACCTGTTCGTGCCGGTGTCCACGATGCACCACGACGCGGCCATCTGGGGCCCCACGGCGAGGCGTTTCGACCCCGGGAGGTTCCGGGACGGGGTGGCCAAGGCCTGCAAGCACCCGCAGGCGTTCATGCCGTTCGGGCTCGGCGCGCGCACATGCCTGGGACAGAACCTCGCGCTCGTCGAGGTCAAGGCGCTCGTCGCGCTCGTCCTGTCGCGGTTCGAGGTCGCGCTGTCCCCGGGGTACAGCCACGCCCCGGCGTTCCGGTTCATCATCGAGCCGGAGTTTGGGCTGCGCCTCCTCGTCCGCCGCCTCGGACACGACGGCCACTGATGACGACGACGACGATGATGATGAAGTGTTTGGAGTTGCGTTTTGCAAAGACGTACACTAGCTAACACGTGGGAGAAGGGGGAAAAGGAGAAGGATTGACACCACGACGCTGATGAACACGCGAGCAATAACGAGGTTATACGTATATGAAGAAGGATATGCAGTAGTAGGCATACCGAAGAACTTGTCAGTGCTACTGATGGCACCTGACTACATCCTGAGACCTGAGTGTCAGTGTACATATATCTTCTTGCTTCAGCTGTTTACCTAATTAATTGGCATCGATATTGGTTTGCAACACAGAAATTTCACGAACAAACAATGTTGACTCTCAGATGGGAAATCGACTGACCCCCATCGCATGACCTCTGGGCTCCAACGTCACGACAGCACCAAACGCACAACAAGGTGAAAAATCATCACATCAGGGAAAGGGACGGTTTCTTGGAGGTGTTCTCTCCCTTGACACACGAGCAACGAGCATCACCGTGGCCAGACCATGTTTTGTCTCTGGATTGTTGCTCTTTCGCAATAGGCGCTTGGTTGAGTGATCGAACGTATGACAGTGACGCTGGTGACTGGTGTCCTCTGATTTCTACTCTGGATCAGTAATAAAACCCCGCTGGTTGCTCGGTTGAAATCACGAAAGCGGAACAACGATTGCGACGAGTCAATATTTAGCATGTCCATCTGAGATGTGACTGAAAATAAATGGGACTCTGCAATGCGGGTATGCAAAATAAATGGGACTCTGCAATGCGGGCATGCAAAATTTGTACTACTGCAAATCCATGTTGTAAATTATCCATTCAGAGTGTATAAATTTCACAAACAAAGCATTACTATTTGAATAGTACGATGTAAATTGAATCCGGGGAAACTCTCCTCTGTTGAAAGTTTTAGTTGCTCCGACTCCGAGTTGAGTACTTGAGTCATTGAGTGTACTGTGCTGCAACAGAACAGATATGTTGTGATACACACGTTGCGTGCATTGTCTTTGATTGGTTCGAAATGCTGGGAGCAGGTGGTCTTGATGACCACAATACATAAGCAACAACACACTTCCCGTGTCCTCCGCAGCTGAGCTCATCAACGCCGGGCACGCGAGCAGCTCAGCAAGCCGCCGAGCCGGCCAACCATGTCCGACTCCGGCACCGCGTCGCCGCCACCGCCTCACCACAATCCCCAGAAATCCACCATCCGCCGCCGCCGCGTCCTCCTCTGCGTCGCCTTCGCCGTCCTCGTCGCGCTCCTCCTCGCCGCCGCGGCCGCCATCGTCCTCCTCTCCGTGCTCCGCCCACGTGACCCCGTCACGGAGCTCCTCTCCGTGAACGCCACGGGCGTCCTCCCGGGCATCATCCCTCTCCCAACCGTCTCCATCCAGCTCAACGTCACGTTCCTCCTCGCGGTCCGCGTCCGGAACCCGAACCCGGCCGCGTTCCGCCACGGCGCGGCCACGACGTCGCTCTACTACCGCGGCGCCGCCGTGGGCTACGGCGAGGTCCCCGCCGGGACGGTGCCGAGCCGGGGCGCCGCCGTCGTGAGGATGAACATGACGGTGCTCGCCGACCGCGTCGTGGCGGCCGCCGGGATCGGGGGCATCATCGCCGACGTGCTCGCCGGAGAGATGGAGTTCGAGGCGAGGACCGAGGTGCCGGGAACGGTCGTGCTCCTCGGCTTCGTGAAGCGCGGCGTTGAGGCCAGGTCCGTGTGCCGCGTCGCCATCGGCGTCGCCGACGTCAAGGTCCGTCGCCAGGAGTGCCACAACGAGGCCAGGCTGTGAGGGAATCTTTTCGAGCCCCGGCGATCGTGCATGTGGTGTGGTGCTCACGTACTGTACGACTGTATCTGAACTTGCTTGTTGTACATGTAGTGTTGTGGAATTCCTAGAGGAATAATAGTAGGCTGTATATAGGGCGTTCCTTGTGCACATCCACAAACTCTTTTTTAATGTTCGTGAATTATGTAGTGCTAGAATCATATTTCATTATACTCTTGTTTAAATATGTGTGTTCCATTCCACACAGAATCAGAAAAAGAAACCAGACAGATAAAAAAAATAAAGAAGTAGCTAGCCCACACGCGTCGAAAGATCTACAAAAGCAAAAAGGTAATCCAGTGTGAAGATGACATTCAGGGCTAGAGGCAAAATGCACGTAGAAAAAATAATCCGATGTGAATATGACATTTGGGGGTTGGAGAAAAATAGAAGTATATGTATCATGTATGTCCCGACTTAGCCAAGAGCGATCATATTTTCCATTTCTTCGAATTGGTGTTGAAGGTGGGATTTCACCAGTCTCAGGGGCATGGTAGTACACCTTTTAGGGATTTCGTTGGAGGTGTATCACACACTAGAAATCATTGTTGTCCTTTCAGTGGGGATTGTATGCAACGACAAAAGATTATTAACGTTCAGGCCGTCTGAAGGTGTGATACTCTACGTATTGTGTGGATTCTTCATGGAGCTTTAGGAGCTGAAGTGTGTGGTGCGCCTCTGTCGTTGTTGTCTCCCTTTAGACCGACTCCAACAGCATACGCAAAATGGCAGTCCAAACGCAAAATCGGTTCGGCATAGTGCATTTGGTATTGAAATCGCCCTCCAACTGACGACGCAAACACGAGACGCATCTTGCATCGCCTGCGACACGCCGTCTCCCACCGCAACACATTCCTCTGGCGACCGTAGTGATGGGCCCACGACAAGCGCGGCTGGCAAGCGAGGCCGTGCGAGGCGGGTGTGCGGCGGAGCGAGCAAGCGGCTCCGCGGACGACGATGAGGCGGGCCCATAGTAGTGCTTCCGAAGGGCAGATCCCGCGGGAGTCCGCACCGTCGTTGCTCGATTCCCGTGAAGCCTGTGCTACCTCCACCCACATCGGCTAGCCGGAAGGCCAACCAAACTAGTGCCACCTCCAGCTCTGATTTCACAGCCCATGGCGCCACGCAGCGAGGCGAGACTCGTCGAGGACCTACGGGACTTCCTGGACGACGTCGCCTTCCAAGCAATGCGTCGGACCGACGGAGGCTTCAGTTCTCGATTTTTTTCTAGTCAAGCTGCCAGTCTGATCATAACTACTATGGGCTTTTTTGGATGACTGCCAATAGTTGCCAACCCGATTCTTTGGTAGTTAACTGTGTTGGTCGTGACTGATGCCAGCTCATTGGCTTGTCAGCAGTTCAGCACATGCCTGCCCTTGCACGTTCATTTTTCTGCCAACGTCGGCCAGAGCAGCAACGGCAAATGGCTCGCCAAATATTTGGCTTGCTCGTGAATTGGCTTGGTAGATTTGGGCTAAATACAAATACGCCCTACGCCCTGAGTGGTAGTTTGTGCAACAAGTTGGATTGTTTGTGGTTGTCTGTGCGTAGGTGGTTGACCGATGGTTGTTTTGGTTGTTAGTACGTACGATGGTCAGATGTCATGCTGTTTCTCCTTTTGTGCTAATACATGGACCATTAGTTTTCTTTTAGGAAGAATTTTAAAACAGTTTAGCTAAACCATATAAGAGTATCTTTCAAGTAAGGTTCTATTTGCCTGGTTGGTTTTCCAGCCCAACTGCTAGTGGATGGGAGGCTAGCTGGTCGGGCCAGCCAACCCAATAACTCCCACCTAGCACAAATCAGCCTGGCTAGCCCAACCATTACCGGCCAGCCAAACAAGCTGTAAATGTCTCAAGCTTGAGCTGAGCATGTCAAGTTTGAGCGAGTTAGAGCACAAAACCTAGCTTGATTCGTGCTTAACAAATAAAAATTGTATGAACCTACAACTAGGCTCAACCTTGGCTCGTTTGTATTCACGTCGATTTTAAATCAAACCAAACATAAGTAGTTCACGAGCTTAACGTTTTTATGCAGTTGTTTAGTTCGTGAAGTTGGTGCACTAAGAAACGTGTTCGGTGAGAGGGGGCATGGTTATTAGTATGCAAAGTTGGTGAGAAGTTGAGGAACTAAAACAAGATATTAATCATAATTCTGTATATCTGTTAGTTAGTGACTTGTATGTAGAATTTGAGGATTTGGGCAAAATAATTAGAATACATTCGTACACACCTCATAGAGTCACAACTCAAAAATCGATTCTGCTCTCCTTCTTAAATGACATGGCAGTGCTCTTGCCCTCTTATTCAAAAAAAAAAATCGATTTTGACAGTAACAAAACCATGTGATTCACTCAAAATTCGATTCCAATATTCCTCTCATTTAGCCTTCCAGATTTACTTGCCTTTTACTGACAAAACAACGAAACCATGTGCTTGTGCTTCGTTCAAATTTCGATTTCTCATTCCCACTGCCTATACTAATACCTTCCAAATTTCTTTCCTTCTAGAGCAACGAAAGCATGCGCTTCATTCAAATTTCGAACCGAAACCAATCCGGCAATCCCTTCCGAAAGCGGAAGCGCTCCACAGTCCACGCGGTGTACTCCAGCGCACCGTTGGGATGAAAATGCAATCACGTCCACATACGACCCATATCACTGACTTGTAGGCCCAAACAGTACGTGGACCCACAAGTCAGTGGAATCTAACAAGAGGAGGCCAGGTCCCCGTTCGCACGGATACGACCCCGAAAAATTCAAACAAGCGTAGCCAACGATTCGATCCCGCCCGCGCGCCCCTCGTCTCACCGACGCCCTGTCCCCACATGTCAGGTCACGAGGCGCCTCATCTTTAACACCCTGCTCAATTTCCCACCCATCTCCCTCCCCCTCTTTCTCTCTCTCTCCTGTCTCCTCCCCCCAATCTCCGAGCCGAGCTCGAGCTCCCAAACCCTAGGCCTCACCGGGGAGCCAGCTCCCGCCCGCGCCAGCGATGCCGCTCGCCATGGATGCTTGACGGGTCCGTCCCCAAGTCTATCTCTTCGGCGTTGTGTGGCGGGGTTGCTGTGGGAGGCCGAGCGGCGGCGGTGGAGATGGAGCCGAGGCGGATCTCCGCGAGCCCGCGACCGTGCAGCGGGCGGCGCGTGGTCGCTAGGAAGAGGCCGCGGCAGGAGTCGGTGGTGAGCAGTGTGCGGAAGCTGCAGCGACGGGAGATCAGCTCCCGCCGCGACCGCGCCTTCACCATGAGCGCAGCGCAGGAGCGCTTCCGCAACATACAGCTGCAGGTTAACCCCCCTTGCCCGATTGCCACTGTCTCCGGCCTCGTTTAGATCCCTTTCGTGCGCCCCTGTGGCGGGGTTAGTCGTTAGCCGCTCCTGCTGGGTGCAAGAATTGCGGGTTGGGAGAAGAACGAAAGACGGATGTGCTTACGGACGTCATGTTTGGCTTGGGCTGGCCGATTTGCGGTTGTCGGCACCTAGATTTAGTGGGAGCGGAGATCTGCTTTGTATACTTTTGAATTCTTGCTAGTCACGCTTATGTTTGTCGATTGCCTTTTCCTTCCCCTGACACCTTTCGCTTCCTCTTTAAACCTCAGGCAATGGCATGACTGTTTTACGAGGGAAACATACCTTTTGTATTTTCTTGATCGTTTTTATTGCTTGTAATATAGAATCGACAGACCTCCTGCTGTCGGTTCGAAAAAAAAGAGATCTTGTTAGTAACTGATAGTGGTGTTCAGTGCTGATTGGTATACTGGTTGACGAGGTAAATGTTGTCTGATACGTTTGGTGTGGTTTATATAGCGATGCCTGTTTGAGGAGCGGCTAAATTTAATGTTCAGCTGTGTAACTGTGTCTCAGCAACCTTTGTACCTTCACAGTTCACACTGGCCTGTTTAGGTATTTGCACGCTTCTAGTCTGTTCAGTCTGAGGCATTATTTGGGGGCCTATTGATATATTGCTTTTGAGAATCGGGGGCCTCTTGATATTAGTTTAGCCAGGAAAAAGAACAGAGGACTGCGTGCTGATGTTTAAGATTATTGAAGCCTGATTTTTTGTTATTGTTGCAACTTGCCAGTTCTAATTCTTTTGTATGTGTTTGGGATGCGAGTAGGCTTGTCCGGGAGTACGCAAATAGACTTTTTTTTGTGGGTTCTGTGATTTTTTTTAAAAAAATGCCTGTTATTCCGTAGTCTGCCCTCACATAAGAGCATAATACCTTCCTGGTTTCAATAAGTAGCCTTGTTATGGTTGGCACTCCAATGGTCAACCACAAGCATTTTGTGGCTGCAAAATATGTCACCACAGCCTTTGCAATATCTTACCTTTGCTTTGTGCAGCAATGAATTTAAGTCATGTTCTTGATAAAGCTTCTTTGCTATCACTTGTAGGAAGAGTTTGACACTCATGACCCAAAGGAGAACAGCTCACTACTCCCTTTCTTGAGGAAAAGGTCAAAAATCATTGAGATAGTTGCAGCGCGTGACATAGTCTTTGCTCTATCACAGGCAGGAATATGTGCTGCTTTTAGTAGAGGTATGGTATGGATGTCTTCTTGCAGTTCATTTCTGCTTCATCTGGCTGTCCTGATTTTCTCTTTTATATTTCCAGAGACAAATCAGAAAATATGCTTTCTGAATGGAAGCCCAGATGAAGTTATCCGCAGTTTATTTTACAACAAGAATAATGATTCACTCATTACTGTGTCAGTTTATGGTTCTGAAAATTATAGTGCTCTGCGATGCAGAACAACTCGGATAGAGTATGCCTTTTGCTCCATAAGCTTTGTCAATGCATTTGCTTTTTTTTTTTGTCATGTCATCATTCTTAAGAAAAATTTCAATATTCAAGGTACATTCGTCGTGGACAACCAGATGCTGGTTTCCCTCTTTTCGAGTCTGAGTCCTTGAAATGGCCTGGATTTGTGGAGTTTGATGATGTCAATGGAAAGGTTTTGACTTACTCTGCGCAAGACAGGTACGTGGATCATTGACTTCTGTATTTTCTGAAATAAATTGAATACTTTGTAAATCTGCTCTGACGCCATCTCATCCACACATAGCACTTACAAGGTGTTTGATCTGAAAAACTACACATTGCTGTATTCGGTATCTGATAAGAATGTTCAAGAAATAAAGATCAGGTAATCTGTTGTTTCCTTCTTCCTGTGCCCCTTTTCCGGCATGTTACCCTGTCAGATACTCTTGATCCTATTTTGATGTGGAGTAATTGGATTAGCCATAATTTTAACGTCTCTTTTCATGTCATAACAGCAACAGGTTTAACACTTTATATATCTAATGCCTGTACCATGGCAATTGGCAAGAGTAGTTGTTACAGCTCAGCTTTTCGTTCAGCTTTGAATATTCTATTTGATTCTTCATTTTGTTGTATATGATTGCAATTTGCATTTGTCCAACCTCTAATAATCTTTTTTTGACAGCCCTGGGATAATGCTATTGATTTATACGAGAACAAGCAGCTCTGTTCCTCTGAAGATTCTTTCCATTGAGGATGGTACTGTCTTGAAGTCCTTCAGCCACCTTCTCCATCGTAACAAGAAGGTGGATTTCATTGAGCAATTCAATGAGAAGCTTCTTGTCAAGCAGGAAGGAGAGAATCTTCAAATTCTTGATGTAAGCGTTGCTCCTAACGCAATCAAACGAAAGTATATGTTTTGTAAATAGGCTTTTAACTTTAAACTCACTTGTGTACCTTTAGGTAAGGAACTTCCAATTGACAGAAGTGAGCAGGACTGAGTTTATGACTCCATCTGCCTTTATTTTTCTGTACGAGCTGCAACTGTTCCTGACTTTCCGGAATCGATCAGTAGCAGTTTGGAACTTTCGAGGTGAGCTGGTCACATCATTTGAAGATCACCTGTTGTGGCACCCTGACTGCAACACTAACAACATATATATAACAAGTGATCAAGATCTTATTATTTCGTACTGCAAGGCTGATTCCACCGATTCATCTTCAGAAGAAAACGGTAAGCATATTTTATTTCCTTTTTTTTAATAAAAAATCTCTCTTGATATATTGTTCAATTGCTCATGCATTCTTACGACACACCTCTGTTGCATTCTAGTAGTTATGCGCTACTCAGATTGAACTATTTGAACTAAACCTGCTGTCCCACAATCTCATATTCTCATGCATTTTGATGATGGTTTTGTATTTCATTGTAACCTGCATTTCGTTCATTCTGATAAATTGATCACTTAGGTGGAATCCACTACACTTTTCACGTCAGTATGATTTAGATAAAATGACACATGCATGGTATTTAACATAGGATTTCTTTTCTCAAAACACTGCAATCTCTCCATCCTTCTTAAGATAATGAATGATGGGCATGCTGTTGCATTTGTGATGCACAAGGATTCCTCATAGGCTGATTGGAACACTAATAGTTCATTCTGACAATGCAGCTGGCTCTATAAACATAAGCAGCATACTGACGGGAAAATGCTTGGCGAAAATAAATGGTGGTAGTGGAAATTCATGCAAGCCAAAGAAAGCATGGAAGTTCCAGAATACAGTTTCTGAGGCCCTTGAGGACATCACAGCTCTGTACTATGATGAGGAGCGTGATGAGATCTACACTGGCAACCGGCATGGTCTTGTTCATGTGTGGTCAAACTGAAAGCTGAAACTGCCGGCTTTCACCTTCAGCATGGTGATCTTCACCTGTATGTATCAACAGCTGGTACCTCATGTGGCGGGGGGCTAAGAAGAGGACCCCCAGCCCCTAGGTCCAAGGTTACCTACTGAGATGCTTCATTTCTTGAGGCGATTCTTATTTATCCTGGCCTGCCAATAGTTCGCCATCCACTCAGAACCCCTAGATTTGTTGTAGGATTGACATTGTGTCTCCGCCGTACCCTGTAGCTTTTGGGAATGTTGATTATGTCTCTCATCTCAGTCTCAGAGCGAGTTCTTCAAGTGTATCGGATGCATGTTGCTAGTAATGAAATTATTCATTGAGTTCTTGTTCTGTCGAAATAATTTCACTGTTTATATAACATATATGTTCGGAACTGGAGAACCCAACCCAATTCTCGGAGTGTCCAGGTTCTGAAGCCTGGTGAGGATATGCTGCTCACTGCAGAGAATGCTACCCCTTTGAGAAGCCTTGTAGTTTGCTTTACCGAGTGCATAGCAAGTACAGCTCAGCCTTGGTTAAGGAGAGTTTGAGTTGTCTAACAGAGGATCAACGGCTGACTCTGAAGGCTGAGGTCCATTTGCATTGGAATGCCACAATCACACCAGTGACTGGGTGTCTCTGCTAGCGAAACTGGTGCTCTCCAAACGAGCTCTGAAACTCTGAATCCGGTGGTCGCCCACTACCACTAGGCCACCTCATCACTACGCACGGCGAGGCGCCGCAGTCTATGTGCTCCACCACCACCCTCCCGGCCGCCCCAGCATGGCACGGTGGCGTTTCTAGTGTCGAAGGCCAAGACCCAACCACCCCGACGAGTTGCCGAGCTCCGGCGGTGAAGGCGGCGCACCTTTCGGCGGTCGGAATCCAATACGCACTGGTAGTTTGGTTGCAAGCAAGACGACTAGTAGACGAGACTGCTGGACCGACCAGGAGGACGGGCGGCTCCGCGGCTGGAAAAAGGCGCGCGCACACTTCACCAACCGTTTGTCTCGCGTGCCGGCCTGCCGGTTAGGATTTTCGATCCCGGGCACGGGCAGGATCGGCGCCTGGCCCTGATCCATCGAGCAGTCCCAGTCTCACATTTTTTTCGAAAAAAAAAAATCCCAGTTTCGCCAGTTCATCATGGTAGCAAGCATGTACAGGGCTTTATGGCTCATGAAGACTGAAGTGGGGAACAAAGAAATGTGACGCACAAGCATGTCCCCTTCTTTTTTGGGGTGGGCTCAATTCGAACCGGCAGAAGAACACTGGCCAAGTGATTTTTTGTCCAACCTAAAAAAAGAGTTTTCTCGGATGCGGTCCGAATTTCGCATGTGAAATTGTAGTGGAAAATAAGTGGAGGCAAATACAAACAGTGACAGGAATTTGTCCTACCCTAACATTTTTTTTTTGTATTTTTGAAGTATTTACACTTTGCTCCCTCTTTTACAAGGTGCGTGGTTTACTACTTTACTGCCGGGTAAAAAAAAAACCAAAACCATACACGCCAGGAGGGATTTCAATCCACATTCGCATCGTATGACCCCAGTTAATCGGCATTCATATCAGAGACAGAGAGGAACAAAAAACGAAGAATGAAGGCATGAGCAATTCTTTTGCTCCCGGGCCCAAACAATTTGGGGCAAAAAGAGGGAAACGAAGCAAGCACCTACGTCGCCAATGGAACGGCGCTCGGTGATTACAGGCACCTCGCTAGGAGCTCCAGCTCCTGAGGAGGGACGGCTTGCCGAACATCTGGTCGAGCGCCAGCACGACGGCCATGGCCAGCGAAACCTCCGTCCCCGGCTGCACCACCAGGCGGAACACGTCGGAGCCCACCACCGCCTCCTTGGGCCGCACCTCCGCCACGGCCCGCCGCCTCTCGTCGTACACCGTGCAGCTCCGCCGCACGTACGACCCCTCCACCTCGTACCCCCCTCCACCACCGGCGACCTTCCCGCCGGAGCAGCACGGCGCGACGTACGCCATGGACTTGCCTCCTCCGCCTCGCATGTACTGCGCCGCCGCGCGCTTCACGGCGTAGAGCGGCGGAAGCTGGCGGGTCTCCTCGCCGGGGAAGACGAGCCACTGGTCGGAGCTCACCAGGCCGCCGATCACCTTCCGGCGGCGGAGGGTGAGCACGGCGCGCCCCGCGGCGTCCATTAGCACGACCTCGGCGCGGGAGTCGGAGGCGTAGGTGTCCACGCGGTACACCAGGTCGCCGCTGGCGTCGAACACCGTGAACCCCCTGCAGTTGAACAGCAGCGACTTGCGCCACACCGTCAGCGTCACCGGCTCCTCGTCGGCCGCCGCCGCCGCCGCCGGCTGATGGCCGAGCGACGGCACGGCCACGTTCGGGTGCACCTTGGCCGTCATGCTGGCTGGGACAACAAGAAGAGGGCCAGGGAGATCGAGGTGGTTCGAGAATGGTAGTAGACTAGTAGGGGAGGAGGGAGGGTCGAGGAAGAAGAAGAAGCTTGCTCGCTGGGCCGAGGGAGGGAGATGAGAGCGATTGGAGCTTATGATTGTGGTGGAACGGTTTGAGAAATGGTGGACGTGAGCAGGATATTATATACACGCCCAATGGACAGGAATGCCCCTGGATAATTAGGTTGGGTTGGAAGGGTTATGTGGCAGATGGCTCTCACGTGTATTGGGGCAAGGGGATGAGATTGATAACTATATATATATATATATATATCCCCACTAATATGCTCTGCCACTTTACATAAAAGTTAGACTAGTAATTTTGGACGATGGAGGCACATGTATGCTCACGTTAACATGAATCTTGGCTATGCTATTGGCTATTGGGGCCACTAATAAATATTGGGCAAAAAGCCACATATATAAATATCATTTGGTCAAAGATATATGCAATGGTCATTTGAAATATATGTGGTAATTGTTATTTACCTGAGGTCCATTCACCAAAAATGAGGGTATAACATTATTATAAATTTATACATATGTGGTAGCGAGATCGTAGGAGGACTTGTAAGAGTGTAGTAGTAAAAACACTACTACATTAATTTTGTAGTACGGCAAATTGGTCTTAATAGATTCATTGATGATAGGAAGATATGTAAGCTAAAAAAGATGGATATTGACTACATGTTCTTTCAGAAAACTATGCAACACAAAATTGATGATGCACATTGTTTAGTTTGTAATGTTTGGCCAGTTCAACTCCTCACCAATTTTCTTGGATAATTGGCTATTGGAACAACTGAAGCATCATTTATTTGCAACCAGGGAAAAAAAAACTACCATTGACAAACGGCACCCTTGCAGTTGTATCTCATACAGTAGTTAATTACCCCTTGCTTGTTAGGATAACAGGATGTGTTAATCTAATGTTCTTCCGTCGTTCTCCTCCGCCACTGTATATTTTTAGCCACCTCATCTTTGCTCAACATCATGTTCAAACTACAACCCCATGAAAAAAAAACCATATTAATTTCCCACCCCACATTCGGACATCACTATCAGCCTGGTCGTGTAATTCGGGGTTGGTTAGAACAAAGCATTTCTCTACGCAGTTTTGCCTTGTTCTACGCTGTTGCGGGTCAAAATCATTCCTAGATATCGACAGGTTCGACGCGTGGCACGAGGCAGAGGCTCGGGTGGCCAGGATGAGGCCAGCTCGCGTGGAGGGGAGGCCGAGATGCATCCCTTGCGTCTCGCCGCCCTCGTTCGTCAGCACCCGGCGTTGGTCGGCTGGAGATTACGATAAAAACGATTTATTAGTGGCAAAGAAGCGTCCATCCAGCGATCAAGATCTTTATCTCCATCCCTAAGCGCAGAGCGGCGAGCTTAGGGGTTTTAAAATAGCTATACTATACGATCGATGTGCTTATTAACTGGTAGCTTAAGACTATTTTACATAAAAACAAATCTAATGGCTACGAAGCGATTGTCGTTGGTGTTTCAGTAGCCAGGCGTTGATATGTTATACGTTTTTGTTTCTTGATGGGGCTTTGATATTTTCTCGTGCCGTATGATGGAAGAGATGATGTAATGTGTGCCTATGACATTTGCCAGAGTTCATGAGTTATTTTTTTATTTTTATTTTTGAGTTGATTGATCGTTTGAATTTTTTTTTTCTGCGAAGAAGAAAACGTGTGTACATCGTCCTGTGCAGAGCCGAGAGTTCAGATAATTCCAGGAAATGGAGATGGCTTGAGGGCGATCCAGTCTGCAGCAGAGGCTTTTCAAATTAAATTTTCCATTAAATACACTGATTCGTAATCACAACTAATCAATGTGTCTACAAGCAACAAATGAGATCCACAAGCACGAAAATGTACCACATCATCATCGCAATGTTCATCCCATATTAGAATGTGAGCTTTTTTTACAATGATTGGCAAGTACCAACTGGTACTACCAGGTACTTACAGGTACTTTAAGTATTTTTTCTGGTACTTACCTGTACTCAAAGAAAAGTATGGTGTTTTGTTGTCTAATAATACTGTTAAGCATGTAATGACGATAACGAGGCCATATTTTTACTCATTTTTTTTTGTAGTGCCTAGTTGATCCAGACCACATTTCGAGCACTGACACCACCAAAAAGATCAAGGCTCAAGTGAATCATCAGGGTACCAGAAGCCAAGCTATAGACACATGACTACAAAGGATAGCCATCACGTTAGTGCAGGCCATGTACTACTGTATCTAATTGCCATTAAACAAAGCTTTGATGATGTTATCGTCTAGCGAATAACTAATGATTGATGATCTGGTTGATGACTTGCATCAGGCAATTTTCGGTTGCATCCGACGTAGATCCTTCAGCTGGTAGCTGGTCGTAGCCTAGTTGGTGTACTGCATGTTCTCTATATATACTTCAACTTTCTGAAAGAAAAGGAAATGAGATCCAACTAAGTCCATAGTACTTTTTTTTTAGAAAAAATCTTTATGCAATCAAATTTCTTGCTTTGTTTCCTGCTAAATTAGCGTGGGTTTCTCTTCAATTATATGAACGGCGATTAATGAACGAATCATGCATATTGGCAATCCTTTAATTTGTTTGGTCTAAAATTAATGAATTAAATGTACTGTATCGGATCTTTTTCCTACGAAAAAAGTTTTCTTTTGTGCAATTAGCCCCCAAAGTATAATATTTAGAGAATCATTTCTGTTCATAAACCAATCATTAGATTTCCTTATCATTGGTCTGGACGCAGAAAAATGAACAGAACAGACATGCCTTGCTTGCTACTAGGTGTTTTGCAAACAATTCAGTACAGCAGATGGAGTCGAGGAATTCGTCAGGAACTCGTAGCTAGGCCAGTAGTGTCTTTATTTTTTAACGTGGATAGGAAAACGATGTTCTCAGTCAATAGATCCTGTCGAAATCAGGATTAAACTAACAAGCTGATCATCTTCCACCGCTAGCACTTCCAGAGCGTTCTATTCTCCTCACACCTGGCCTCGCCCCACAGGTTGTTAAGATATTTGCTAAGTCCAGTCTCTGTTGCAATGTTATGTTCATTGGACGAAGAACGTCAGAAGTTGACCCTGCCTTTTGTGTTCTTTGTTCTTCCACGTTTGCCAACTGATTTGCATGGACAGATACAATATTTGTGTGTTTCTCAAACAAGCAAATAAATAAATTCGTACTTGAACCGCATCATTAAGTCCTTAAGCTAGATAATCTACATTGCCTGCGTCTCTCAGATAATTTTCTTTCTTCAGAAATCCCTCTCTCTATAATTTATATCTGTTGGATTTATAACCTAACAAGCAACAACAGCTAACCTTAAAACAATATATGTCAGCTGAAGTACGTCTCTCAGATAATTTTCATCTGCGCTCGATCAGTCTTGTTCCTTTCTGACGAGCCATGCATCAAGTAGCCCTCACGTCATGCCATGCTGTTCGCCGGGCCCTCCACGATTCGACCGGGCCACCGGGGGCACGTTGCTGCCCACGGGAATGGAGAGGAGGAATCGCATATGATTCTGCCCATTATATTCGATCGATCGATCGATCGGGGCTGCCTGCCACTGTATATCCACCGGTGGCAGGAGATGGATGATCGGAAGAGTCCAAGCGAGACTGTGATGCGATTGACGTCTGGGTCTGATTGGAGCTCGGAATGGAGCTCTGGCGGCAACATTATCTGCCTGCAGGGGTTGCTGTGCCAACTTCAGGCAGCACATGGTGCTGACACGGCGCCGAAACAAACTGTCAATCGGCCCAGCTTGCCCCAGTCCAGCTTCAACTTTCAACTGCCGGCTTGTAAGGTTTCTGCATGTCTCGCTCTGTCTTGGAATTTCTTCAGTGGCTCAAACTGTTCCGCTCACTTATTAGCGTGACGGCAGCCTATGGAAGTTATCCTGTTGCGTCGAGGTAGTTGGGTTCAGACCAGGTATCTGCATCCTCTGGCTGCTTTACTTCGTACACATGAAAATGTTTTCTTTCGAAAGTACAGCAAAAATGCTATCGGGGTTCACTTTTCCCTTTTCTCTGGTGTGGCAAATGCTGCAGATGTTAAGCAACTTTCCATCAGGAAAGCTCGGGATAGTACGCGATCTGGTTCATAATATTTTGCCAAGATCGCGCCGGGCGAGCTTTGCCTTCTGAATTTTCGGAGTGGGCACTCGACCTTTCTGACATCATTAGCAGATAAACAAAAGCGTGGAAAGGGAAACCGTGCATGTGCTTGCTCGTCGTCGATCCTACGCTATTTAAGGGATCGACTAAGCAACCGCACGCACGATGGAAAGATTATATCAGTTAGGGCACAGCAACTCCCCTGCTCGCCATTGTCCATACGTGTAGACCATCACCTGGAAAAAAAGATGAGAGCGAGTGGAAGCAGCTCCATCTTTATCTACTACTCTAGTACTCTTCACAGTTTTCTAAGCAGATCACCTTCCCGGATGAGTCATCCCACGCGCCCTACACTAGGCCGCCTGCCCCTTTCAGTTGGGACCGGATCGACCAATACAAAAATATACTCATGGACACTGCTACTCCAAGCCAAACAGATAAGAGTACTGACGAACACAGTCGAACAGTGAGTGATTCGGGCCTGCTAGTGCTACCAGAAAAGTAAACAAACCGCCGCCATGTTCTGAACCTGGAAAGGGTTTCCGATGCAGTCAGTGTCTGAAAAAAGCCTTTGTAATTGTGCTAGAGATCAAAGGCATTTCAGGTGGCCCTGGCCGCCCATAGGAAATGGAGCACTAGTAGTGTAGTGATTATCGTCTAAAAAAAACAGAAGAGTGTTCTCCGATCAGTGTTGATCGTGAATGTTCTGGCAACAATGTCGTTCCTTGTTCGAGGAGAGATCAAGAAAAGGGAAAATAAACGCAAAAGGAGGATACTAATCGTAGGAGCACTAATTAGCAACCGCCATCATGGTGTCTGTTTGCCACATACGAGCCCGGGCCTTTTCAACAACCCAGCTGAAGACACGGCGGCATGCCGGGCACCCAGAACCCCGGCCTTGTCCCCTTCCCACAGCGTCGGCCACCGTCTCCGGCGCGCCCCCATCCATGCCATGGACCCCGACTACCTGACGCCGGAATTTTTGAACGAACACCTGACGCCGGAATTAAACGCACCTACGAACAGAGAACGAACACAACAGCCCATGCACACTGGCTGCCCATCTTCACTGCCTCGCCAGTGTCATGGTCTCCCTCTGGCCAGCCTCACCGCCGCTGAATTGATGAAAATGCATATGCATATGCATGGAGATGGTGACGGACTGACGGTGGCCGTATCCCGTGGCGCCACGGCCACAAGCCACTACACGTGTTCCCTCGCGAGCGTGTGGTCAGACACTAATTCCGTCTCTAGTCACCCCGGCCGGGCGCCGGCACCTGTCCCGGTTGCTCTGTTCACTCCTCAAGCCATCAAGGCGGCCGTTTGGTTTGGTGAGCTAGCCTGGCCTGCCCCAACACTCCCCCAACGACCTCGACCGACCAGCTCTTGATGACCAGCAGGCGCATTACGTTCGAACAGGAAAAAGGAAAACGATCGGTGATCAACTGATCACTGAGACACTGACACGAAGTGATGCGATGCGAGGAGACAGCGGGCGAGCCCCTGGCTCCATCTCCATGCAATGCGAGGCATGCAGCCCGGGCAGGCCATGTGGAGGGTTCGGAAAAGAAAAGGAAAGGGTTGTGTTGTGTGTGCACCGTGCCGTGGCACACAGACACTGAGGTGGTCAGGTAGCTAGCTATGCTACGCTAGGGGTTCTCGAGGGTTTAGTGATCCAAGAAAAGCTTTTCTGCCGCGCCGGCCGGCCGCCGGATAAGCGGATAGAAAGTGATGGAGCGCGCGCGCTGGGTGATCCAAGTGTGTGCGTGCAGTGGCGCCGCCGCGCCGCGAAGTCGCGTCCCTGTTCTTCCTCCATCCGCTTGGCGTTTGCGGCGTGCGAATACTACAGCTCCTCTCCCGGCCTTGCCCATGCATTGCGTGATTGCGTCGCTCGCTCTGATCCTCTAGACGTACACGGTGCCTTTTTCACCGTGTGATCCACTGACTGACTAAACTAGTGACTAGTAACATTATTGTTGTGCACAAAGACCAAACTACCCTACTTGTAATAGGGGACTAAGGGCATGGGTGGGAAAAAGATGATTTTAGTTAGTTTTAGCTCCTCCTTGGGAGCTAAGGAGGTTAAAAGATTTTAGTCACTTTTAGCTCTTTGTGTTTGCAACTTTAGTCAGTTTAGTTAGTTTGCTTTAGCTAGGTGCATCCAAACACCCCTTAAATCAAGTTTGTATGATTGTTAGCAACTAACATGATTTTTTTTCTGAAAAAAAGAATTGAATAATGCTACGAAGGCTGGAACCTACCTTTTTGTATATTAGGCGAAATCGCCAGAGTACACGAGTTCAAATTCTGCTTGCTCTAACCTGTATGTATACTTAATTGTACCAATGTGCAATGTATACGTCTACAGTCGCGTGTTACTAGAGCACACAAAAAAAGAGATAAAATGGTGATCTTTGGGGGCAGGTATGGTTTTATTTAACATATTATGTATATATATTTTTAATATGATACACATTTAGGCCCCATCTCGCTTCTGAAATGGCGATCAATATTTGTCACCCCCTCAACCTCAATGGCAATATTTGAAATTGAAGGGTGGCAATGCGGCCCACCATTACCCACACTTTAGGCAATCAATCTTCTTTTCAACGGGTGTTCTTTAAGAAAATCTTGCCCAATCGACAATCGATGTTTCCTCTCTGTTGTGCATAGTATGTTTGAATATATCACATATTTTTCTTTGGAGAATCTTGCCCAACCACAATGACATTTGCGCTCTCCTGTGCATCATATGTTTGAATATATCACATCCTTCTGCAAATGAGGTCGATCTGATGACGATAATAAATCGTGATAATGTGCCACCGCATCTTCTATCCACTCAGCTTCCCCTGTACTATATAGTCTGGCAAATCTCCCAGTTTATCCCTTAAACTCGATGCCACAGGTTCCCCCAAATCTATAATGGCTAGTTAAAATAGGTTGATGCTTGTCAAACAAAAAGGGTGAGATGGATTTTGATAACCTCAGGGACATAACGGATATTTTTTGAGTTGAAGATGAAAACGTGGACGCTAACAGCTAACAGCTCCGTTTTCCTTTGATGGCTTGTGTCGATGTCCCAATCCGACCAGGCAAACATAGTTGTTTAAGTTGAGTTGAGCGGTGCGTGTTGATGTCCTAATCCAGTCCACTATTATCCTAGTTGTGGCCTACAAACCAAAGTTGTATTGGCCCTCCAGTAGTTGTACGGTCGATGGACCGAAGTTGTGTGAGACGGTATTCTTACCTCCCTAGTTGTACGGTTGGTGGACCGATGTTGTTCAGTTTTCGGGGTCGGTTTCCCTTATAAACTAGGTCATTTCCATTTTCTTCTAATAAAAATTTGGGAAAGTATAAGCTTTCGTCGTCCGTTCTAAAAAAACCTAGTGAAACGGGGTGGAAAGTGGGGTGTGTGTGTGTGGGGGGGGGGGGAATTGGAGTGGAATTTGGTTGGTTGTATCACTTGATTCATGTATAGAATGGTACAAAATAATGAATTGTACCAACTCATCCAAGATGAAGCTATCTCACTTAATACATTGTTGTACTAGCTAGAGTGAACTAAATGATTTAAGCAAATTGGTTGAATCACTCCATCTAGAATCATTCATTCATGCATTATAGGGTATATGCAACCAAAGTTCTTTTTAGATTCAATCCACTTCTTGCCAAAGCTCTAAGGGAGCAAATAGCCCACCTGAACATCTCAGCATACACCCTGATGATGGCGAATGGCATCCAGTCCAGCCCATCATTCTTTTATCTTTCCTTCCTTTTCATGTTAAGCCCAGGTGCTAACTTGCCTGGTGGCCCATGCACCGACGATCTGCATACTGTTCACGTAAAAGACAGCAGGCCCGTTCCTGCCAGCAGCGGCAAGCTGGCCCAGCTGCCGAGCTGCAGGTAGTAGACGGACGAAGATAAAGTCCATTTTTTCCTATCAAACTACCAAGGCGGGTTTAGTTACGACCATCGAACTCTACAACTAGAAATCTTTGACCATTGAGTTCTGCAAACTGTTTACAAATGGCCATCGTGACAGTTTAATCCCTGTTTTGACCGCCACACTAGGAGCTACCTTGGGGGCAAAATTCAGCGGATCCAATCCCTCCGCCGCGAAGAAACGCGCGTGGCGTGCCCCACCACCGAGATGCTCCGCGTCGCCTGCCTCGGCCCGACAAGGCAACTCTACTACCGCGCCCTCAACCACCACGCTCACCTCACCTTGGAGGCGCTTCTTGTTGCCTACTAGCGCCAGGAGCCCTCCGCCGGCGTCCACACCGCGCCGCCCTGCTCCGCGCCTCCAGCCGGAAGCTCGCCGCCGGCCATCGCCGAGAAGAGCACCCCGAGGGTGAGCTCCGATACGGGAGGGATGCCACGTGCGGGCTTCTTCTCCAGCAGGAAGACGACCATGGCGTAGGCGCGCTTGAGGCCGAGTTGGTGGTGCGCGGCCGGGCGCAGCGCCGGTGAGGTGGGAGACGAGTGTGCCAGCGGCGTGGGGCGAAGGAAGAGCTCGAAACAAGGGAGAGATGAAGGGGGAGCCGGCGGCCACGCGGCGGGGGGCCGCCGGCGTGCATGTCCGGGTGGAAGCTCGCCGGGTGGAAGCGGTGGCGTGCATGTCCGGGTGGAAGCTGAGGGAGGGGGACACCGTGGTGCAGAAGGAGGTGGTGGAGCTCGCCGAGGAGCCTGACGACGCAAAAGAGGTGCTTTGGTCTTTACTCCTGCTAAGTTTAATCTGATTTCATGCGATGAAGACCATGGCTTTGTAATGATTGATCTTGTATTCTTTAGTTATTTGCTAGTTTAATTTTGGTCATGACTTGGTTTGGGTTTTATTTTTCAGGAGAAGTACGAGAATGCGACACAGATGAATGGTGACCTGAAACAGCTGTTGCTGTTACTGAAGGTACATAATTACATTCAAACAATCTTCACATTTTCGCAATATGTGCCTGATCATGAAATCAGGTATTAACTTTACGCAATGTCAAGCCTGCTGAGTTTCATGTTTGAGCGTCAATGCTGTATATCTTAGCAAATATTAGGATTTTCTGTAAAGTTTTGTTGCCCTTAATTTCCTCTTCTGTTAGTATGTTATTTAGTATGGGTTTTTCCTACTTCTTTCTTATTAGGTGCACCCTATACTAAAGCTGCACCCTATATCCAATGCTTATTCCAGCGTGGTTCGTTCAAAAAAAAAAAAGATTGTTCGTTCAAAATTCCAGAGTGTGTGTGTTCTTTGTGTTCTTGAGTGAATTAAGAGTTCTTACATTATACTCACCGTGCCAGGAATTCAGTTTATGACATTATCTTAGCATTGGGAGATATTTCAGACAACATTTTTTTTAAAAAAAACTACAATTTAACTAAAAAACTAGTTTTCGCTATAGAATTGCATTAGCCAATCTCTGTTCAGATATACAATACACCGTTTTATGCAAGTTAGAAGTTACACTATTCAATTTACCAAATCTATTCGATTCATGTTTGACTATCAAGCTATCTAGTCAACACTTGGCATCACATGTGAGTAACAACCATATCCCTACATGGCATTCTTTCATCCAGCTCTATCATTGTATATATAACTGTATCTCTGCAGCAACACATTCCTTTTGTTGGTGACATGTATCATGGACCTATGGAAGCATGCATATCATGATTTATTATGTACTCACGAAAGTTAAGATTTAACCTTCTCTGATCTGATCTACTAATTAATGAATACGCAGGTGAGGAGGCTGTCTAGGCATGTTTATAGAGCTGGAGCTTCCGGGATAAGAAGCTGCTTGATTAAGTAACATCAAATAGGTGCTTCACTGATGCCCAGCAGGTGACATCCAAAAGTCGATTCAGTAACATCCTGTAGTTTATAGAGCAGCAAAGTCTAGTGAAAAATAAATTAAATATTGTGATGTTATTTACATGTTAATCTCCTCATTGTCGTTGTAGTGATGGTTCCTGACGATGTGTAATGAGTTAAACGTATTTATGTGTCAATAACATCCAGTGTGATATGTCTGAAAGTGCTTTGTATTATTGTGTAACGTTGGGCTGGCCCATGCTACGCATTAGGTCTTCGAGACCGTAGGCAAATACAGTATTAGAGCAAGTAGAGGACTGTAAGAAGATTATTGTTGACGTAGGATGAGAGAGAAAAGAGAGGAGAAGCTGATTGTAAGCTTACATCCGGTTTAGGCACTGCTAAAAAAAACTTAACCATGACTTTTGGAAAGGGCCTAAGAGGTGGGCAGAAATTTCAACCGCCTTGGTTTATGACTAGGATTAACGAAAGTATGCTTTTTTTTATTTAAGCCAGTTGTCACTTTTACCCAACTCAGTTAATCAATTTATTGAGATGGCCATTTTAATACAACCGCCTCCATAACATTTTTGGAAGCGGTCGTCGTAAGGAGCCCCGCCTCCATAAATTAATTTTTAAAGACCACGGTTTATAAGTCTGCCTCCAAAATAATCAAGGGCCAGAAGACCCAGTACCAGTGTTAGCCTTGCTCTTTAGGGACATCCAACACTGCCAGCACCAAAGGTGTTACTCTCGGATGAGTCATCTTTTGTCCACCTCCCGAGGGAGATCGTAGGCCACACCGCGCACACCCAACTGATGGAACCCTGGTGCTACCCTAGTTGCTTGGTGTTGAACTATAAACCTGAGGCCTGAATAAAACCTTAAAAAAAACTAGGTCCAATAGGGGTAAAGAGACCCACTAATTTACCAACTCTACGTGAAAATTTATAGCCCTCGGAAGTTTGCGGCTCAGAAGAAGTTGGCCGGCTAACAACACCATGTTCAAAAGTTGATCACCAACGGAGAAGTGATCCATGGCATCCGTCAAACTGACATTGATCAACGATTGCGTAGCCTCCAGTGTGCAGCAGTTGGCCCCACTCCCGTAGCACGTGGAAAGATGAACTAATTAGGGTTGATCTAGAGCGTCCCTGTGCTATGGTTTTGTTTAATTGGCTTAAAAACAAGTTTTGGTCTCCATATTTTCTCTCGTCGCAGACCGCCCCCACTTCCCTGATCCACTCTCACTAGATGAGTAGACGATTTAATTGGGTCTATGATCTCTTTGCCAATGCATCGGGTAGTAGAGTGGGAAGAACTGTGAGTTGGGAACTTGAGATTACCATCCGCATGTGCCCTATCTCTATCAGCTTGTCTGGAGAGAAGTCGCGACACGACACACACGAAATGGGGGTGGGAACAGAAGATAGCAACCCAAATGAGGCCCCTGCCTGTGGCCATATGGTTCGTGGATCGTGACCGCGAACCAGCCAGGCCCCGTCCGCCTCCTTTCGGCGAGAGGCAAGACAAGCATGTGGCCCCCTGCATTTGTCGGATCGTCGATTTCAAGAATGTGGATGCAGCTGCCACTTTGACTTGGTAACCATTTCCGGGCTTGACACGTTTGCATGCACGCGCACCCTACAGGGTAGGGGGCTAGGGGATCACGAGGAAGCAAGCAGGGATTGTTCCAGACCGGCAGCAGGGGAATTTTTTTTGTTTAATTCTTTTTAATATAATATTTTGAAAAAATCCGTCCTCAACTAATTTTTCAAGATCTGGCCCTTTTAGTCGCGCCACAATACTCGGCGCGACAGTCTCTGCGTCGCGCCGTAGCATGTGGCGCGACTCACGTCACATGCTGGCAAAACCGTCGGACGTGCCAGTTGACGTGGAGGGGAGGAGTCGCGCCGTTGCATGAGGCGCGACTCAGTCGCGTCAGACCGCTTGGTGCGACTCAGCTGAATACAGCGCCCGTGGGGCTCCCCCTTCCTTTTTCCGCCCTTTCCTTCGTCCAGACCGAGCTCGACCTCAAGCTACCCATGGCGGCTGCACTCCTCCCCCTCTAGATCCACCTCATTCTCCACCGATTCGAAGGAGTCCATGTTGGAAAGTACTCCTTGAAGGTAGCTCCTTCATTTTGACCTTGTATTTTATCCCGATTCGGTTTGTTGCTTAGTGTTTGGGCAACCTAGGGTTTGTGTTGGTATGAGGATTTTCCCACGAAATGTATATGATTAGTTGTGCTATGTCGAAAATTTTGTCAATGGCACTACTATTTTATCGTCTAGAATGTCTTGCATGTCAAAATTTTATGGTGGCATTAGGGGGTAGATTTCCATGTATAAATAAATAGCAAAATGAATTTATATTTGAAAATGAAACAACGGATGTATGGTGTACTTATTTTCTCCCAGCAAATTATCGTTCTATGTATGTAGATGGATCGTTTAGTTCGTATATTCTCGGGAGGAATTGTGAGTGAGAAAGGAGAATTTGTGAGGATGAGGCAACAAATTGCAAGATTTGATAGGCCACCTTCATTTACTGATTTGGTATCCCGAGTGAATGAGTTGTTCAGAGTGGAAAGGGGGCAATGTGATATATGTCTTCGTGGTAGGTTTGATGCCGGCGGAAAAAGGGCACACTATGTGATATTGCCCATTGCTACGAAGGATGATTGGGCTTTTTACAAAGATGTGGTTAAGGGTTCTCAAGTTAGTGTTGCCGAGATAGTTGTGGATTTATGTAACCATGGTATTTCTAAGCATGGGCAAGATCAAGAAGATGATGATGAGCCTATGGAGCACTTAACTCAAGATCAAGTGCGTATGCAAGGGGACATGAACGAGGTGGAGGAGGGTGACGAGGATGATGAGGATGATGACTTGAGTGGTCAAGGCGGGGACTCTAGTGGCGATGATGATGACTTTGATAGATGTAGAGATAACAATAACTTTGGTAATGTAATGTTTGAAAATGAGGATGGAGATAGTGGTGACATATCTGCCAGCTCTGAGGAAGAAGAGTGTGCTGATGAAGGGCGTCATTTCGAAGCAGACAACAGTGTGCAAAGAGGTCATGTCCAAGAAAGGTCATTTGTACCTCCCACCCGTTCACACATAGCAAGCCTATCAGATCCAGGTCGTACTGTGAATGAGAATGAGTCAAGTGGAGTAGCTAGATTATCTCTTTCGGGTGTCCGTTTGGCTCCATTGACACCCCTAGAGTTGAGACAGTTGGAAGCTGTTGATGTTGAAGTCCCAGAGGTCCCAATATTCCATTCAATCCCGAGCAAGGCTTACTGTGATTCTGGTCTACGACTGAACCCTATGGAGCCTGATAGTGGCGAGCAAGTCATAGAGAAAGGCATGAGGTTTGATAGTTTAGAAGATTTGAAATTCTTTATGAGAGATTACTCAGTGCGACACCATAGGCCGTATAATGTTGTCCATTCAAAGAAAGATGTACGGTACACAGTGACATGCCAACAATTGTGTTCGTGGAAGGTATGGGCTCGACCTGTTCCTGATGATCGTGGGAAATGGAGGATCACAAAGGTTAGGCAACCGCACACTTGTGGGTCTTCAGTTGTATCACAGGAGCACTCTCAGTGCACGGCACGGTACATAGCAACAAGGATTGCATCTATGGTTTATGCAGATGCAGATGTATCTGTAGCTTCTATCATTGAGGCCATCTATGGATTCATGAATTATAGAGTTAAGTATGGCAAGGCTTGGAGGGCTAAGCAACATGCAATCACCATGCTATGGGGTGATTGGAAAGCTGCCTACGGTAGGGTACCATGTATTTTACAAGCCATCACACATTATAACCCTGGAACTAAGTGGTGCATACATAGCACTAAGGAGGAGGAACACCTAGGTCTAAGGAAGCCAGTAATGGAGCATGTTTATTGGTGCTTCCCACAATGTGTAGAGGCATTCAAGCATTGCAAGCCAGTGATAAGTGTGGATGGTACATTCCCGACAGGGAAGTATAGGGGTACTTTACTTGTTGCCACTGGCATTGATGGTGAGGATCGTTTGATCCCCCTTGCTTTTTCCTTGACCGAGGGGGAGAACAACGATAGTTGGTCATGGTTCTTGCATTTGGTTCGTAGAGATATTGTCGGACGAGAGCGAAAAGTATGCATAATATCAGACCGCCACCAAGGAATTCTTAATGCAGTAGAAGATTATATGGAAGGCTACCAACCAATTGTCCATAGGTGGTGCCAAAGACACTTTGCGGCAAACATATGGGAGAGGCATAGAAGTGATAAAGTTAAGGGTCGACTAAAGTTATTGTGCGCAGCCAAAGCAGAAAGAACTTTTGACCTTAGGCTTCGAAAACTGAAAGAGTTAATGAATGAAGATGCAACTGAGTGGCTGGAACAACACATGGATAATAAGAGTAAGTGGGCGCTGGCTTTTGACGATGGCTCTAGATATGGTACATGCAATACCAATGTGTCTGAAGTGTTAAACAAGGTACTTAAAGGGATTCGTTCCTTACCCGTGTCTGCTATTGTGGAGTACACATTTTACAAGGTCAATTCCTATTTTGTGAAACGTTGGGCAAAAGCAAGATCACAAATAGATGCTATGCCAAACCAAATGTTGTGGGGAAAGGGCGCCAAAACACACCTGGAGAAAGAGGGGAAGATAGCTGCTGGCATGACGGCTGATTTGTTTGATCCAACCTCTCATGTATATTCCGTTAGGACCCCAACCGCTATGACAGTTGGAGGTGAGATGACTGGTGGTCGCCTCTATAAAGTTGACTTAACAGGTGTGACCTGCACATGTTGTGTCCCTCAATTGTTGCATATCCCATGCTCACATATGATTGCGGCATGCCGAGTGCGTGGGGGTGTCCCACTTGTCACCCACGTACATGACACCACTTTATTCGAAGGATACTGTTTTAAAGACATGGGAGTCTCGTTTCGAGCCGATATTAGATCCATCACATTGGCCGGAGTACAATGGCCCAGACTACACCCCAGATGGTTCTTGTTTGAAAGTAAAGGTTGGAAGGAGGAAGAAGAAAAGGCTTCGTAATGAGATGGATGCATCAGATGGCTATGGCATTGATAAGTATCGTGGTGGTGACTTCAATCAAAGTAGTTCGAAGAACCGTTGTAGTGTATGCCATAAAGTTGGCCACAGGATAGAACGACACAAGGAGGGACCAAAAAATCTATCAAAAAAGCAACGGGCAAAGCTTTATAGGAATAGCACTAGAGGGGTAAAGCACAGTCATTACTTTCTATGTCATTTGTTCATATTATTATATATAGTGTATATGCTTCTACATTTGTACAACATATTAACCCATTTGGTTTTTTCAGGATGATGGCGTTCTGGAAGCGTAAGACAGAAGATGGACTAAATGAGTCAAGTGTTGATGCCGTAGTCCCCCCGGCTCTCCCCGTGCCAAATTGTAAATGCGGCAAGCCGGCCGAGGTGAAGCAATCAAGATGGCGAACCACAGCTGGTAGAGCCTTCTACAAGTGCCCCGTAAAGAGGACACCGATTATTGCTGGATCCCATTTCAACTCCCCCTACTACGCCGTGACGTGTGACTTCTTCCAATGGATTGATGGCCCAGAAAAGTTTGACCCCCGGATCCGGCTTTTTGCCTATCATCAAGATGAGACAAAACCTTTCAATGAGTTCAAGAGGTGGGTGCCTCCACCACCTAATCCACCTCCAATGACATGGGAGGAAAAGCAAGAGGCCGCAAGCATACGTGTGAGGAACCCTCCCTTATGTCATTGTAGCCTTTCATGCAAGCTGGTGCATCCAAACACAGAGCTCCCTCAAAAGTTTACTCCTTTCTTCCGTTGCAAGCTAAAGAGAGCTGTAAGTGTGCCAAATGATTGTTTCTTTTCATTGACTAAGTTTTATGTTTGCATGAAATAAAACAACCTGATTATTGTATTTGGTGTATAGGATGGATTTCCCCTTTGTGACTTTCAGGAGTACATCTATGGCCCAAAGAGCCATTGGCCAACCCAAGAACAAATCGATGCCTTTGAGAGTAGTAAGGAGAGGTGGCCATGCCAAAGGACTCCTAGACCCCGTTGCAAATGTGGGATTCTGGCAAGGAGGGGTGTTGTGCCATCGGAGATGGGCTATGGTTGGTATTGCGGGAACTCCTACGGAGATTATTGGGTAAGTTTATCTTCATTGTACTTGTGTTCAGACTATTTTTAGCAAGTATAAGCATAAAATTAAACTTTTCGCAGGAAGGGAGGACATGCAATTGGGAAACATTTGAGGATAGGGAACAAATGATGCAGGGACTGGCGCGACAAGCGGAGCCTTTGAGGACAAGGACAACTCTTGAGATAAAGGAGGAGATAAGGTCAAAACATGGTGTTCCTTTACCCTTGGACTCAAATTTATATGGCCCTGTTTGCAATGATTTTTATGCCAAGTATGGACAACCGAAGGATGTTATCAAGTTTGGCAACGTTTCCATCGATTTGAGAGTGGGCCTTAGGGAGGATCTTATCAAGTATTGGAGGGATAATAGGGAAAAGTATGATTTTCCTGTGACCACCCATGGAAAAATCCTGGAGGAAGAGGCAAGGAGGGAGAGGATGAGGGAGGAAATGTTACGCCGAGACTGGTTTAAGTTTGATCCACTTAAGGTGTATCCACCTGGCTCATGGGAAGAGGAGCGTCAGGAGTATGTGGCTTACTGGGAGGGCATTGATTTGAGAACAGTAAGGATAAAAGCGAAGCTGGCACAAATGGAGGCGATGTGGGCTCTTGTTCGTGACCTACCTGGCAACATGGACTCTGCAGAAAGAGACAAGGACATGGTTAGGGATGATCATCTGGAGATGGTGAGGGATCTCATCTCTGATTGGGAAAACATGTGACGAAAGGAAAGAATAAGGAGCCAAAACGAGTACGATTTGCTGAGACATGTGACATCATAGAGCCTAAACAGGGAGTCGAGAAGGACCAAGGAGTTGACAGGGGCAAAGGCAAGGGAATCGTGATCATCAGCTCTGATGATGACTTAGATGATGGTTGGGGTGACGATGAGATGTTGTCTGGTTGTGACTCAGACTAGACTTCATTGTCTTTGTATGAAATTTAATCTATGCTATGTGTGGACTTCGTGCTATGTATGGACTTTAAAATATGTATGGACTTGGTGCTATGTGATGTATCGACTTTAAACTTTGGTATGTATGGACTTGGTGCTATGGTATGTATGGACTTCTTGAGTATCTTTGTAACTTAAAGCTAGGGGTGTCTCAGTCGTGCCACCCTACACTTAAACAACCGCCAGTTCCCTCCAAACTGAAATCCATGATTAGACGCGCCACGCAACGCGGCGCGACTAATTGTTGAGTCGCGCCGAGCTACCGTCTGGACCAGATTGTATATAGGTCAATTTTGGAAGAAAAAAAGCCTGGTGCGTCTCATTGTTGAGTCGCGCCGGACTTTTTGGCGCGACTGAGCGCTTACCTGGCTCTTGCCATTTGTGCTGAACGAGTCGCGCCGTGTATTATGGCGCGACTCAGTGTCGAGTCGCGCCGAGCAATCTTCTAGGACAGATTGTATATAGGTCAATTTTGGAAGAAAGGAAGCCTGGCGCGGCTAGGTACCTTAGTCGCGCCGGACATTTTGGCGCGAATGAGCGCTTACCTGGCTCTTACCATTTGTGCTGAACGAGTCGCGCCATGTATTATGGCACGACTCTGTGTAGAGTCGCGCCGAGCAACCTTCTAGGACAGATTGTATATAGGTCAATTTTGGAAGAAAGGAAGCCTGGCGCGGCTAGGTACCTTAGTCGCGCAGGACATTTTGGCGCGACTGAGCCCTTACCAATTTGCACTAGTTCTTTGCGCTGAACCAAGACAGAGTAACATTTTACACCAGAAAATACCAAAAAATGACAAAGTCAACAGTACAGAGAGCAAAGTGCGAGATAGTCCATATAAGTTAGTTCAAACAACGATAATAGTGACACAGTTAATAGTCCATACAAAGTTCTACATGAAAAGTCCACAAAATATGACTCAATAGTGCATCCTATCTCACGCTCCAACTCCTAAACTTCCTCCTGTCTCGCGACCTTACTTGCCCGGATTAGGTGTGAAAGGCTTCTTTTTCCTACGCTGTCGGCCCGGGACGGTGTCAAGGACATTGCCACTGCCAAGACGGTCTCGTGGCACAGCACGCCTCTTCGGGGGTGGAGTTGGTTGAGACGACTGGGTTGGAAGGGGGGCATCATGAAGTTGTGATGTTCCAATGTCCTCCTGACCGTAGGATGGGTCGTATCTCTCTGAGTCACTTGAGTCTTCGGGCGACTCTTCCTCAGAAGCCGGCGCCTTCTCCTTTGCCCGACGACTTCGAGACGCGGCAGACCTTCCTTGATGGGACCCAATGGTAATCCCTCTCTGGCCAGCACGAGAACCACCTGCACAACCATAGTGTTCAAAATATAACATATATATTGTACATTTCCTACAAAAGAATAAGACCGTGTACGAACCACTTGTGTTCCTTGACATAGTCATCGACCTTGTGGCGCGAGAGTGTTGCCCTGGCTCTGAGGCAGCACCACCAGCCGTATATGTGGCATCCGTAGCAGCTTTGCAGTTCAACTTCCTCGCCATCTTTTGACAACCTACTCAAAATCTCTGCAAAATGTAACTATCACTATAAAAAAGCCATTGCATCCGACATAGGGTTTATCCTTCAGTATTTACAAGGAGTTACCAACCTCTATGAATGCCCTTAGTGTCGGGCCCTCATCCGGCGATCCGTGTGGCACAAATAAGGCTTGCCCGGCCTCATTCGAATAACGGCTAAGTTGTTTGCCCTACGTTTATTGAATGAAACAATGTAGTCCAAGAAGTTGAACTTAAATTTTCTATACAAGGCTGAGAGGTTGACTTACAATGTAGTCTTGAATTGGTCCCCGCTCGGGTTGGCGACCAAGGCGGGTGAACTCGTCATACTCATCATCTCTATCTTCTGGATCCGAAGGCAAGTCCTCAACATCCGCCCACTCGAAAGCGACCTTCAGCTTCAGCCTCGTGGAACTCTTTAGCCATTCAAGGTACTCATCCCTATACGTCCGATCCCTATGAACCGCACCACCATGTACAATGAAATTTTGCCTGTTGTTCCATGCGTTGAGGTGGGTGATATGTTTTTCCTCCCAATTCTTTGCACCCCTTTGGGAACGACGGTTCGTCCTACCACCATCAAAACAAATGGCATGTTAGGGATATAAATTTTTCAACTTCATAAAAATCTCAGCGACAATTAACATACTTATGTAACTCTTGACTTGTTGCCAAGTACTCCAGAGGGGTAGTTTGACGAATACCAAATTGACGCATAACACGGTTTGGTAAGTGGTACTCGACGACATAGAAGCAAATGAGTGGTAGAACCGACCGCCAATACTCGCTACCTTTAGTGCAAAATGGACTAAGGTCCATGCTCTCAACCTCTGAGCGGTTGTATGGCATCCAATTGACCTGCATGATCATTTCATTTGCACAATTTCAGGAAGAGAATATTCTACCCAACCTACATAACTTTACTAACAAAAGAGACTCACGTGGCTATCTAAGAGGCAATCAAGCCCATTGGTGTAGTCAAGATACCGCCTTTCTGGATTCCCATGTACGTTGTGAACATTCTTCCATAAAAACGCAACGGTCGGCAACGAACCCTCATCATCAAAGGCCCAGTTCTACCACAAAAAATTAAGAGAACATATTATATACCACTACAATGCATAAACGTAAAAAATAATCAAACTTCCCATGCTAAGACACTTACCCCAGGAGATCTACGACTCGGGCGCCCAACAGGGATACGCTCCCACATCCAAACTTGCAATAGATAAGCACAACCCCCCAGGTTGGTAGTGTCACCACTTCTTCGGCAAGCTTCACACAACTGCCTATACAACCAAGCAAGAACGGCAGATCCCCAACTATATGTTGCAATTGCCTCCCAATCCTGACCCAGGATATCCAACCACATCCAAGAAACAGTGTTCCCGCTCCCGTCTGGGAAAAGAAACCCATTCATCATATGCCACAACCAGGCTCGGGCGTACCTCTCTACAACAACATCTGCAGCATCCGGAGGTGGTGGGTGTCCAAAATGCATACTCATCCACCCCGAACTCACCCCAGTTGTCCTCCTGTCCTTAACCCCCTCAGGTGGCTCCTCTGGACGAACCCCAACTAAAAACTCAACTCTATCTCGCCATCCGGCAGGGGTGATGGTCCCCGAAACAACTCGCCCATTCATAGGTAATCCAAGAATCATAGAGGAGTCTTGAAGAGTTATTGTCATCTCACTAGCTGGTAGGTGGAAGGTGTGAGTCTCCGGCCTCCATCGGTCAACCAAAGCAGTAAGAGCGGCGTTGTCAATCATAGATGGCAGACCACCTTGGATTAGCCTTGCCAGTGGGAGCAATCCAGCACGGCGAATGTAAGGAGCATAACGCTCGTCCCATTGTAGTGGGTGATGAGTGCGTGGACGTAGGGGCTTCAAAACCTACAAAACACACACCAAAAAAGGCACAAATATCAAATAATAGAAGTTTGCACATTCAAGTTTGCTCAAATACAACTTCTGAAACAGTTAATACCTCAGTACGCTCCTCGAGCATCTTGGCATGGTGTTGATCATCATAAAAGTTCTCAAGGAGTGGGTACCTACCATGTGCCGCCATTTTCCTATTTCATATATGAAACTATAAGTACAACCACACATGCAAATATTAAATCTATATTGCTACCATGCCATTATCCTATTGCTGCCATTATCATATATGAAACTATAAGTACATATCTTTACTCAACTTTAATTATTAAATCTATATTGCTACCATTCAAATTTTCTCTAAATAGCACAATGCAAATACACTAATTATACAAAAATTAAATTCCTCCCATCCATATATACATTCATATCTTCTAACTTCCCGACAACAAAATCCTAGCATGCAACACATTCCACACGATACAAAAGCGAAAACATCGGAAATACACGATCCATAGCAAGTAATGATGCCACATTCGTACCTATTATCAAGGAATCAACCAAAAGCTTAACTAACCCTAACTAGTCAAAATCACCACAAATCATAGTTTTCAATCAAATCTAAGTCCATAGCTTGGAAGAGGTACCTTCAATTAGCTATTTCCGCTAGTTTTCCCCTCCAATCCGAAGAGGAATGAGGTGGATCTAGAGGGGGAGGAATGCAGCCGCCATAGGGGAGCTTGAGGGCGAGCTCGGTCTGTAGGAGGAAGGGAAGGGAGGAAGAAGGAACGGGGAGCCCGTGGGCGCTCCCTGTATTTAGAGGAGTCGCGCCATGCGGTCTGGCACGACTCAGTCGCGCCTCATGCGACGACGCGACTCCTCCCCTCCACGTCAGCTGGCACGTCCGACGGGTTTGCCAGCTTGTGACGTGAGTCGCGCCACATGCTACGGCATGACGCAGAGGACTGTCGCGCCGAGTGTTGTGGCGCGACAAAAAGGGCCAGATCTTGAAAAATTAGTTGGGGACGGATTTTTTTAAATATTATATTAAAAAGGATTAAAATAAAAAAAAATCGCAGCAGGGCGAGTAGCTCGCGTGAGTACTATTGTTTCTGTCGCACAAGCTTTAAACGGTCGACGGTCGTTTCAAGGCCCAGTTTTGGCCGCGAGCAGTTTGTTTCGATCATATTTACTTGCAAACTCACGTTTTGATACCAAGCATTAGTTAATTATTTGTCAAGGGGGTATGCGAAACTGGTTGGGTACGTCCACTCATTTTTATTTCTAGCTTCATTCCACACCATTATTAGAACAAATTAGAAAACAAGCATCTACAAATTATTCTGAGTTTGAAAATGTTGTATGTTTATGATTATTCAAGTTTTCTTGTGAAATTATTCTAGCTTTACCATGGAATTTTTCTAACTTGAGAAGAATGCTTTGATATTTAGAAAAATAAGAAAATAGCTATATTGAATCTTATTTTGTTTCATTAATCTGATCGCAATATAAAGATTCTTTTTTTTTTGCGAAAGGCAATACAAAGATTCTAACATGTTGAAAAAAATGAATGTTCAGTTTAATAGGAAAGACGAATCAGAAGATTCCAAGATTCAGTAAATGGAAGTCACTTAAACCAACTGAAACTTGATATGTGCGCTGCTTCATACACGGTCTACACTATCATGTAACCAGAAATGCATGCAAACCAGAAGAACTCAACTAACAAATCATGGGTCATCCAATGTATATATGCACTCGATAAAGTTCAGACTAGCAGTATATAAATCTACACAGAAAATTTTCCCTATATGAATGAACATCTACTACAATAATGTTCTGTAAACCATTTGTGTATTTACTAAATGTAAGTACAAATTCTACAGAAACAAAACAACTCGTTCCTGAGTACACATGAAAATATTAGAAATAAAACATAATTAGAATGTTAGGGTATACTATGATGTACTAGAAACAAAAGAGAATTGTGCCCTTATTGTTGGAACCATGCGCTAAAAAGTACAAAAATTTGGCTGAGTGATCAGGAGTTCAGGACTAGCAAATAACAATTTATCACATAATGGATAAACCAAATGACTAAATAGAATAAATGGCGCCAGTGGCATAGAGAAAAATCGCTACGAGGCCATTCTCATTGGGGATTTTATAAGAGTGATGTGGCAATGGATTAATATGAGGGGAGATAAAATATGTTTCGTCTAGATAAAACCCACAGTGCATGATTACTAACTTTTGATGAGCCTATGAAATAGTAAAGGTGAAACAATGCATTGTGGAGTGAGTTTCATCGATCCAAGGTTTCATTTGTGTTGGGTTTATGTGACACTCTTAGAAACAACATAACGAAACTATCAATTGGCATTGGCCTGAGAAAAGTGTTATCGTCTTTTGCTAGACCTGCTATTATTGCAGTGACTACCAAATTCATGTGTAGTTTACAATGGTGAATCGAGTAAAACATGGGTCAAACAAAAAGACGAACGGTAGAATCTACGGTGTAACAGAGTTAGAGGCTCAATGCCATATTAAGTGATACATTTTCAAACTTTTTAACTCTAGCGTGCTCAGCGGCAATCAAAGCATATTTATCAGAAAAATGAAAGCAAAATTAATATGGCCGAAAGGTTAATGGGAAAAACTGCAGAAATGCGTTCAGAACTTTAGATTACCACCACGAGCATGAACCAATATTTGTACAAAAATATGCTAACCAACATAGGCTAATTGTTTCTAAAAAACTCCCTGTTCCACTTCCAGCATGCATGGTGTGTATGGAAATGACTTCATTATGGACGGCACATGTAATATGCCCAACTCTTGAACCTTTGAGCTATTCAAATGATAAGATACTACTCTTGTGTGTGATACCCAAAAGAATGCAATCTCCTTGTAAGGATGAAATCCAAGAAAAAAGGTTTCTTGGTGGTCCGTTTCAACCTTAGCTTTGGTTTCAAGGACAATACCGTTGTCAAAGTCCCACTCGGACTCCTCTTCTACTTGTGCTTCCTTGACATCCTTGACATAGTTAACGATCCAAGGCCTGCTGTATTTGTTATCAATGTTAAAAGGAAAATTTTGCACCACCTCTTGAAGACTGGTGTCACTCTTCAACAGCCACTCCATCTGACCACATGATTCATTAAGCAACCAAACTCGAAACTGGGGCCACCGGTCGCCCCAAAGTAATGCAAAGTACACCCCTTTCTCAGATTTTCCCAAGTAAAAGACACCATTGTCAACAATTTTGCTCTCAACTGGGGATTTAATCATTTGATACTCGTCATCTGACAAGGTTATTCTACAAAGATGAGATCATGGAAAAGCATATATATGCAATGTTAGTAAATCATACATGGAGTAAATTTGCTCAGGGTGGAAGAAAAATACAGAAGTGAATGGATACCTCATAACAGAATCATTTTGGCAGTGAACATAAAGCACTCCCCGCATATAGATGGCATGGCGTTGGAATTGTCGCCTGTCCGGCAGCATGTCGGCAATTGTCCCAGCAGCGTCTCCTTCTCGGATAAACGACTTCTCCTCCCACCTCCCATTCTTCGACGAGAAGAGGTGTGTCGTGTATGGCGAGGATGGCCATTCCGAGTCCTCCTTGAATTTGCTGTTGGAACTAAGCGTTACAGGAACTAAGGGGATCATAAATACCTTATAGTGCGGCGACACAATGGGATCATATATGAGGCAATAGTCCGCATAGAAATCTTCCATCCCTCTGCATGGATGCAGGGAGGGAGGGATGTGCGCCCATTGCCGTGTCGCAGGGTTGACCACCCGCTCACAGTTGTAAAGCAGGAGCAGACCATTGCAGTGATCCATGATCTGCAGATCCATGTCGTCGTGGGTGTCCAAGAGGTCGAGGCCGCCTCCGATTCTGCGCCCTATGGAGGGGCGTGAGAAGAAATGTGGGCGGGGCAGGAGGATCTGCCCGCAGCAGAAGAAGCCATCAAGGCGGAGAGGGAGGAGGTCCGTGCGCAGCAAGCGTCGGGCGTCGACGATGGCGCGCCAGGCCTTGCGGACGCAGCGCGACGCGGCAAGGCTGCACGGTGCGAGGCGGCCGAGGACGTTGGCGACTAGGTCGTTAGGGAGCACGTCCATCTTTGCGTGCTCCGGCGTTCGGCTTGGCGATTGCTCGGCAATGGCTGCGGCGGCGGCGGCTGTGGACGACAGATGGATGTGCTGTGATCTGTGGGTTTCTCTACCGCCTTTATCTAGGCGGGTGTGGGGTTTTGGGTGGAAATCGGACGGCTCTAGTACATTGCACGAATCTCAAACACTGTGTATAGAAATTCGTTTATTTAGAGCATCTCCAGTGGGAGTTTCTACCCGAGTTTCTAAATGGGTTCTTACTCTAAATTTTAGGAGCCAAAGAAAAAACCCTTCTCCAGTAGGGCTCCTAAACTCCCTCCTATTTTATATACCTCCCAAATTTCTCCTCTAAGCCCCTAGATTTGGGAGCCTCTCATCCTCCCTCTCAAACCATCATTCTCCTTCTCAAATCATAGATCCCACTATTTTTCATGCCTCACTAGTGTATGGATGTATACCTCACTGGAGTTGGATGCAAATTTAGACCCCTAAATTTTATACGTGGGCTTGTAAAATAGAATTTGAGAAGCAAATTTACATGGCCCACTGTAGATGCTGTTACAGCCAAGCTAAACATGGCAGGACTTCATCTCTGTGTGGGAGCGTAAGATTAGCATGGGCGCATGACTTGATATCTGTGGGTATGTGCCAAACTGCTAAGATTAGGAAAGGGTTGAAACCTGGCAAGCAAGACTTGATATCCGTGGGCCAATGCGCGCGATCGCGCCGGCACCTCTTCGTTGCGATTTTAGAGTTATACTATATGTTAATATGATTGAAAAGGTATGATCTATTAACATTTTGGGTAAAAAAAGATTTAAGTTATTCATCATTAAGAAAAAGACAGCAGGATCCGTAAGATAGGAAAGAAGTTACATCATTAAAAAAAGTTAGAGCAGGATCTATAAGATAGGAAAGAAACTATGTATAAAGACAGAATATGGTTGGAAATTAAAGTATAAAAAAAACGATTGGAAACTAAAGATGCTATCCCAATACTACCTTCTCTCTGCACTGTGAATACAATTAAACCACGCGTTCCGTGTATTCTGTTCTGTATGCACTATAAATACAAACTAGTACAAGGTTTTGTTTGCTGTAACCATGCACATCGCTGGCATCATGGATTTGTGCTTCCGTTTCCTTATTCCTCTCGCCTTTGCGTCGCTTGCCCAAGCAGCTGTTCCGTCTGTCCGAGTTGATTTCAACCTTGCTACCGAGACACACAGCAACCTATACGGCAGGCTAAAAGGACTGCTCCAGAGGCCGAGTTCTCCACCATTTGACCCGACCAATGTACTGGGGAGGTACGTGCTCGGGCCACGGCGCTCCGACTTTCACGGCGTGCCATTGGGATGGATCATGGTCCATATCGTAGGGGAATCGCCAGATGAGAAGACGACATTAGCAATAGCCAATGACGATCTATATCTTCTTGGCTTTGCAAACGGCACTGACCATTGGCACATCCTTAGTGGCTTCGGAGGTTTACCAGACGCTACTACACTGCCGTTTGACGAGTCATATGGCAAGCTAATCGGTGGTCACGCTAATCTGTGTCTGGTTCCCATTGGAAAACAAATCTGCCATACAAGCCGTGAAGACACTTTCGAGCTACGACCCAGCCATAGGCACCGAACAAGAACTCAAACAGGCGCTGGTCAGGTTTGCGCTGATGATTTCTGAAGCCATGCGGTTTCTGAATATTCGGCAAAGTTTCAGTGGACGGTGGGAGGAGACGACCTTGATCACCAGGGACCAGGCAGATTATGTTGTTCACTGGGGACAACTCTCGACGCTCCTAGTGAGGTGGAAGAAATCTCCTGGTAAATGGAGTGGCCCAATCGCTGATGCCGTGAAGTCCATTAAAGTCAATGGTGCCACCGATGCTTGGAATCTAATTGATTTTTTGCTTCGCCCATTAGAAACGTAAAGAGTGTGTTCAGTTGGTTGGGGAGAAAAGAACTTTTTCTGGGAAGCGTGTTATGTGAGAGGGATGAATAGGAAAGTTGAAGAGAATTGGAGGGAAACTTTTCTGGAAAACGTGTTTTCTGAGAGGGGTGAATAATACAGTCTAAAAGAACTTCTGGAACTAAACACAGCAAAAAGTTTCATTTCAAAGTTGTATTGCTAATACCCATGACGGCTTGAAGGATAATGGAATGGCTACGCTAGAATAAATAATATTTTTCTACCCCATAAAACATGAACTACTGTTGTTATATATCGCGGGAAGCGGAGCTTTCTGAAGAGTCATGCAGGACGACTACGCTAAGTCCCGCAGAGCGAGGTGTTGCGACGGCTATGGGATAAGGCCCGATGCTCACAACGTTGCACGACACGCTTGTTCCTTCCGGAAGTGGTGCTTTCTGAAGAGTCGCGTAGGGAGACTACGGGCTAAGGCCCAACGAGCGAGGTGTTGCGATGGCACACCCGTTTCACCAGAAGCGGCAGTGCTTTCCGAAGAGTCATGCGGCGCGACTAAGGGATAAGGCCCTATGAATGGCATTTTATGGCAGGTCAGATCCTTCCAGAAGTGGTGTTTTCTGAAGAACCGCGGGGGAGGGGAGGGGGGAGGGATAAGGGCTAAGGCCTTATGAGTGCACGATGTAACTTGGATTAATAGGTTTGTCTCGCAATTTATGCAATTAGTTTACAATTAACTCGAATTTAGTATATTTAATTGTCCTCTAAACATTGGGTTAAAAATTAGCTCCCAAAAATCCTTTTAGGCAACTCTTCACGTCGCCCCTCATATCCCGATGGAACGACAGATAAATCAGAAGAGATCTACAAATTAGACAGAAGCGATCGGCTAGAATTGTACACAGCAACAACCATCAATCCAAGTCCCTATAAAAGGTGTCGCCAACAAAAAAAAAAGCCCCTAAAAAACGTAACCCTCTATCGACGAATAAGCGAGCAACGTGCGCGTGTGTCACGGTCAGAAGTCCGCGGCGGCGCCGCCCCAGCCGCCGCGTCCCACCGCCGTCCTCTGGTTGGCGTTGGTCAGGTACTGCCGGACGGGGTCGTCCGTCACCGGCAAGGCGGGCCCCACACCCGGCTGCGGCGTGGTGATGACGTACTGCTGCATCACCAGCACGGACACCATCTTGGAGAAGTCGGATGACACGAGCAGGTCCCCGATGGGCCCCAGCTCCGGCGAGTCCATCCACTCCGCCAGCGCCGACGTCAGCGGCGACCCCGGCTCCCCCGGGTGCCTCCCGACGATGTACAGCTCGTGCGCACTGTCCAGGTCCCGTATCGCCGCCAGCGTCTCCTCGCTGTTGGCCACCACCTGCTCCATGTACAGCACCGCCTCGTTCCCGGCGTTCCTCGTCCTGAACTCGCCCAGGTACTCCTCGTCCATCTGCCTCTCGCTCTTGTTCCCGCCGGCGTCGGGGACGATGGTGATCGCCCTCGCGTCCCGCGGCGGCGCCATGGCCGCCGGCGACTGCAGCTGCGGCAGCGGCGGCGCCTTGTAGCCCGGCGGGACGTAGCGGACGATGGTGAGGCACACGCCGGGGTGCTCCACCATCCGCCACGCGTACGCGAGCCCCTCACGGTCGTCGGGCCCACCGAAGAAGAGCAGCGCCACGTGGTGCACGTTCGCCATGCGCGCCGCGGCGGCGCTGAGCCCGCGGTCCACGAGGATGCCCACGGAGCACGGCGCCGACGAGAGGATGCTCTCGTTGAACCCACGCAGGGAGGCGTTGATGGGCTCCATCCCGCCGTCCACCGTCTGCTGCTTGTGGAACGGGAGCACGATGAGGGACACGTGCTTGTCCTCGGCCAGCACCGACACGTCCTCGTGCATCGTCTGGTACGGGGACACGGCCGTGAGCGCCTGCACCGACACGCCACCCACGCTCTCCTCGTAGCTCTCGAACGCGTTGAAGATGTGGTCGCTGCTGGTGGCGCCCCCGGCGTTGCGGCTCTGGTTGGACGCCGAGTGGTGGGCGGCCAGCATGTTGGAGGCACGGCCGGTGAGCTCGACGAGGTGCAGCGCGTAGATGAAGATCGGGGAGCGCTTGGTTGGGTTGGAGAGCTCCAGCAGCGAGATGATGGACGGCACGTTCCGGGTGGTGTGCACGCACGCCAGCATCCGCAGCTCCGCGTCGTGCTTGGAACGCTGCAGGTTGCGCCTCTTGTACCCGACCAGGCGACGCGCCGGCCGGTACACCGTCGTCACCACCGGCGTCACCAGCGCCGTCATCGCCACCGACACCAGCACCATCACGGCGAAAGATTCATCGTCCAGCACCTGGTTTGGTTTGGTTTGGTTTGTTTGTTGGATTCAACCAGAACAACCGTTACTGATCTGTTTCTGATCATGCGTCGACTGACAGAGCAGGGCAGTGACTGACTGACCTCCTTGTCCCTGCCGATGTTGAGCACGATCATCTCGACGAGTCCCCTGGTGTTCATGAGGAAGCCGAGGGCGACGCCGTCGCGGAAGGTCATGGTGTAGGAGACAGCGATGAGGATGGTGCCCATGATCTTGGCGAAGCTGGCCATGGTGAACACGAGCACTAGGAGCCCCACGGTGACGGGGTCGCGCACACGTGTGACGTTGGTGCGGAGGCCACTGATGGCGAAGAAGAGCGGGAGCAGGAGGCCCGTGACGAAGTCCTCGAGCTTCTCGATGAGCACGACGCCGAGCTGCCCGCTGGGTATCACCAGCCCGTAGACGAAGGCGCCGAACACGGAGTGGATGCCGATGGCGTCGGTGCACACGCCGGCGATCATGACGCCGGCGAGTATGAGCGTGACCTGCGCGTCGCTGACGGTCTCGCCCTCGGGGACGCGGCGCACGATCCACCACATGAGCGGGCGGACCACGTAGAAGCAGGCGACCACGAAGAGCACCCCGGCCAGGAGCACCCACAGGGAGGAGAAGGCGGAGCTGTTCACCTCGGAGATGGCGATGGCGAGTGCCAGCAGGATCCACGCGCACATGTCGTTCACGATGGCGGCCGACATGGCGATCCGGCCGAGGTCCGAGTTGAGCAGCTTGATCTCGGCGAGGATGCGAGCCAGCACCGGGAACGCCGTGACGGAGAGCGCGACGCCGAGGAAGAGCAGGAAGGAGGCCTGGTGCACGTTCTTGGACACCTGGTGGCGGAAGATGAAGGACGTGGCCGTGCCGATGCAGAAGGGCAGCGCCATCCCGGCCACGGCGATGATGAGCGCCTTCTTCCCCGAGCGCTTGATGACGTTCACGTCCATCTCGAGGCCGACCAGGAAGAGGAAGTAGAGCAGGCCCAGGTGCGCCACCGTCTCCAGCGTCAGGAGGCTCCGGAGAGGGAACACCGTGGTCGCCCACACCTCCACCTGACCCATCACCGACGGCCCAAGGACCACGCCGGCCTGCACGTATGGTATGTATGTACCATCACAGCATCAGCAACCAACAATGCACGCGTGGCCATGAACAAGAAGAAAGATGATATCGATGCAAGGTGCCGAGAGGAACTTGATTCGGCTTACGCACGAGGATCTCAGCGATGACGCGGGGCTGGCGGATGGGCTTGAGGAGGACGACGAGGATGCGGGTGGTGGCGACGATGATGGCCGTCTGGATGATGAAGAGAGGGAGGGAGAACTCGAGAGGGTTGACGCCTTGCCAGATGCCGTAGGCCGTGACCATCATGGGCGAGTAGCACACCACGGAGGCGGCGCTCGAGATGTTGCCGCGCGCCGCGGCCTGCGCCGTGGCGTTCCTCGGCGGCAGCACCGTGGCCATCTCGGCGCATGGGCGAGCGGCGTCGTCGTGGCGTGGCGAGCGGCGAGCCTAAGCCTAGGACGGAACAGTGGAGAGGGGAGGAAAGGTTCGGGAGGGAGTGCATGCAGTGAGCAGAAAATGGGCCAGGGAGCGTGGAAACGGTCAAAGCCGAGAGGGCGGACACGCGTGGCAGTGGCTCTCAACTGCTAAATTTTGGCCGGTTCTCCGGGGAGTTTGCGCTGCCCATTGCCTAATTTTGACCTGTGTCAGTGCCCGTGCAGGGGTACTTATAGACATCAGAGGAAGGCAACGATAACCTGAGAAATGTAAAATCGCTTGTTGTACAAGTGACTGGCTCTGTGCACTCATAGATTCCCGGTTCCTTCAAAAAAAGGGATAGAGAAGAGCTTTGGATGGGTTTATCCATTTTTGTACTTTACCCCGAGTATTTTGAGCTCACCGTGTACTTAGCTTTTATGTAGCTGATCCGATGGTTCATCTGAAAACTGATACAAGGACTCTCCTTCTTCTCCGCAACCTTCATAGTGATCCTCATGTGCGACATATCATTTACTCAATTCACCTTTCGTCAGAAGAAAATCTTTCATTGTCTTCCTCTAGAAAATTCGGACATTTGGTGGGACCTGAGTTTGCATGGCTTTTTTCCACCAACACATTTCCTCCAACGCCCCAGTTCACTCTCGTTGTAGCCTCTCAATGATCTGGTCACAACAACCCAAATAATATATTATAGCATATTATCTCACCAAAAAAATTTATGCTCCTATAATTTCTAGAAAACATTTTATGCAATATTTTAAACCATATAGTGTTTGATAGATATTTTCATCCTAGTTATACAAAAACTAAAGCTATTGTTGACACCAAAACTTGGTTCACAACAAGCTACAACTATAAATAGAAGATGATCGTAATCAAACCTTTTGGGACTTACTACTAAACCACGAAAATCTACATAGTCCATACTATACACACCATATATTTCAATTTAAGATTTATATTTAAGTGGTCCACTTTCAAATTTGAATGATAATATCTGAATAATATGCAATAACATAGTTTATATTTAGTAATATCTTAATATTATTCTAGTTCCATTTAAATAAAAGAATGTTTATGTAGCGAACCACACTATGAGAAAAATAAAAGAACAGGTTCTTTTGAAAAATACTTGTTACCAGAAAAATTGGTCCCTCTCAAATACCAATTAAAATTGGCCCCACCTGTCAATTGGTGTATACAAAAAGGTCCCAGTTATGGTGTATATAAAAATCATATGGTTAAAAAATCACCCAAAAGTAAAAGGGTGGACGTCAATTAAAAGGATGAATGCCAATTGTTTTTTTTTCAATTGACTGAATAATTTTCCATTAGCTTAATAAACCAAGAAAAGTCTTCTCAATTGGTTTTTATAATTCCAACAACGTTAATTTCCACACGTTGGTTTTTTATTGAGTCCTTCATGTTCACGCTAACTAAAATCCTCTACATTCATATCATACTCCTATCCAACGAGGCTAAGAAACAATTAACGAGTCCTTTCATAAATAATTTAGGGCCTCTGTCTCACGCTGCCCGATTGCTTCTCCATAGCTATGTATATACAAATGTAAAATTTCTAAAAAACACATGTGACCAGAAAAATCAGCCCCTAGCTCTCAAATACTAACTATATTTGACCTTACATATTACCAAATTGGGTACAAGTTCTACGATGAAAAGAAAATACAAGCATGAACTGTGGGTCAAGCATGCGTTGCGCAATGTGGCATGGGCGCACGGCCCACCAGCTTCTCAAAGATGAGGCAACATGCCCATAGGAGTAGGAGCGGCTCGGTGAGCTCCGCTATGGGGTCCTCTGGAGAATTGCATTTGCACTACTCATCCTATATGAAATGGGACATGTGTCCTAACCTTGCCTCGTAGTATGAGCTTTCACTCATCCACTGTATCTTACAATTGATGATGCTTGGGTATGGTGACAAGCTATCTTGCTAGCTCAACGCCATGTCGGCTCCAGTACAACAAAAGACTCAATTGCATAATCCAGGGCACTTCATACCAGAAAAAAAGAGGGAAAACAACCAATAGGTGATGAGAGAAGAATTAGATTTCATTGTTACAAAAAGTAGTGCTACTCAATACTCCATTAACAATGAGATGATGAGTTATTATGTTATAGTAATGATTGCTGAATTTTCACGTGTGTCTTTGCTAGTTATGAGAAAATAATAGACTAGTCAAGAAAACATTTATATTTCAAATTTATTATATAAATTTCAAAGACTAGGTCCATCAATGGTTCTAGATGGTCCATTCCAAAATTAGTATCTGTAAACTTACCAACCAAAGTAGTAACTCATATCATGCAAAATACAGGACCATGTTACTGTAGCAGTTGCAGTATGCCTTACTCCTCTAAACGCCTCAAGCACAATCTACTATCACAAGAGACATGGAGCTGAAGTACAACATGTGCCCCTGGATGTGATTGGGCATATTGTATCAATTTTTCCCTAATCCACGACGCATTGGTAAGGAATATTTTTGTAACTGCCACATAAATATACAACAGTTGCTATATTCAATAAATATAAAATAGTGTCCAATGTTGCCCAATATATACCCTAGCCTATACAGCATGTACATGTTTTTATATCTGAAAACATGTTATGTACACATGAAATGAAATCGCTATGTGATGTTCTTAAAAAAGAACTTTTGTGTCTATCCATTTTGTGCCTGAGTAATTTGAGTTCACGTATACCCAAAATATCTTCTAACTTATTTTAGAACACACTACAATCAAATTTGCTTGCACACACGCATGCACACTTACTCTTAGAAGTACACACACAACCTTATTTTATGAGCATCTCCAATAAACTGAATCGACTAATCTCAATATTAATGGAGTCACCACCACCGATACATTGTCTACTATGAAAGAATAACACTAGTTAATTAAGATACTATACTAAAGGGCCAAGAATCGGTGAGCTGCCGTGTGTTGCGGCCCTACGTGGGACCAGGGTACTGTTTAAGTGTGCCCGGGGGTACTGTTCACGTGTGGGGCCCATGTACTGTTCACGTGTGGGGCCCATGTACTGTTCACGTGTGGGGCCCACGTACACTATTAAGTGGGGCCACGACCCCACGTACTCTTCATTATGTGGGACCCACAATATTGTTCATCTTTTTTTTTTCCTTCCATCGTTACCTTCTCTCTTTTCTTTTTTTTCCTTGCAAAAATTAATTTGTACAAAACCATCTAACTTTTTACTACAATACTGTTGACCTCTTTTTTTTTCTTCCATCATTACCTTCACCCCTTTCTTTTTTCCCTCCTAAAAATTAATTCCAACAAAACCATCGAACTTTTTTTCACTCCTTCAAAGAATCACAATTTCAAACATACATTAAAAAAAATATCAAAATCATGATCCAATTTAATGTAACATCAATAAATCTGTTTTCTCTATCAAACAAAATACATAAACTAAACTTCATAACATTATTATGCATAATACAACTTGAGTGGCGCAGCGTAGCGCGCCTACCTGTTAAATCTATCCTAAAATAAAATCCAAATAATATAAGCACACGTGTAGAGATCTAGCTAATCCAATGGTTAACCTTCTCCATCCCAGATAATGTGAGTATGCCGAGACATGAACAATATGAAGATGAACACCAGGAGCCCAAGACACGACGTACTCTGAGCATCTCCAGCAAAGCCCCTACTTGAAAAATAGGGATCGAGGGAAAAAAACCCCACCCCAGGAGAACCCCTACTCGAGTCCCTAGAGTAGGGAGGACCCCACTTGTTTTTATCTCCAGCTCCATCTCTCATGGGTGAGTAGGGAGGCCCCTACTCCGTCGTTGCTTCTGTTTCTTCCCCCTCCGTCCTCGCGCGCACAGATGGAAGCTAGTAGCAGCTCGCATTGCCGCTTCTATTGTACGCCGCCCAGTCATTCGTAGCTCCAATGCCCAAGTCCACGCCGTCGCTTCCATTGTTCACTGCCTATGCTCGTGCTGCTGCTTCCGTCTTCGCAGGCCCGGCGCCTAGGCTTGCGCCATCGCCTCGCTCTATCATTCCCAAACTTGAGAATGTCACCCACTTCTTCCTCAAGAAGATGTAGACTAGACCAAAGCGAGCTCCACCCACTATGAATTCAAGCTATCTGCTCATGAATCATCATCCCCTCGCCGACTCAAGCGTTCCATCGGCAAATCGTTGTCCTCCGCACCTGATTCTAGTCATTAACCGACGATTATTCTTCCTCCTCCATGTGCGATTCGAGCCATCAATCGTTGTAGGAATGGCGCTAAGGCGGTGCAGGGGCCTGCTTGTTGTTGCCCACCCCGCAGACCATGGCGTGCGCCTCCCAGTCGTAGTCGGCGGCGTAGCGCTTGCCGCAGAGGTCGCACTTCCACTTGCTCTCGCCGTGCCTCCGGCGGCGGTTGTGCCTCCCGATCCCGGCCGCCACCTCCTCCGGCTCGTGGCGCGCGCGCGACGCCTCCGGGCAGCACACGTGCGCGCGCCTGCCGCTGCCGTGCGGCAGGCGATCGTCGCCGTGCGCGTGCTCGCGCCCGTGCAGCTGCGGGCTCCGCTTGTGTAGCAACTCCTTTCCACAGGCCTCGGACGCGAACCGACTCGTCGCCGCCGGAAGCGTCCTTGGCGAGGGTGCGATCACCTCCGCGGCCACGATCGGCTCCGCGTCGGAGTCCTCCTCGTCGCGGTTCGTGGTTGTCTCCACCACCCGAGGCACGGGCCGCGTCGCCTCTTCTCCGCTGCCGCGCATCCTCTCCGGGAGTGGGTTAATTGGTGGCGACACGACCGGAAGTGAGCGCCAGTGTGGGTCGGTCGAGGATGCCGCTGGTGGTTTGCTTGCTTCCGCACGTGATTGGCACCCGGCACCGTAGCAGCTGATCTTAGTTGTATATATACTCCAGGAAGCTGGATTTGTCTAGAGTAGCTAGTCAACCTGGTCAACTCGCCAGGTGGCTCATCTGTTCGTTAACAATCCAATTCAAGTTGCTTCTTTGCTCAGATTACCACACATGTTGCACGTACGCATATGTGGTGTGGTTCATTGATGGATACATACAGGATACGTACACACCAGCTTTGGCATCCACGATGGAGCAAAAGTTCGTAAAATATGACCAGCTTTCGCGACCGATTCAGTCATCAGTGTAACGAAGCGGCGAAGTAAAGCGAAAGACACCACGCGGCAAGAGTGGGCAAGGGCGTGCCTAGTGCCTACAAAGTGTGAACGTTTGTGCGCCTTGCCCTCGCGCATAAACATGGGAAGCGCTTGATTATGTCAGCTTGGCTACAACAAAAAGGATTCCTAGGGGCAGTTAAAATATATTGTGCTAACGGTTGGATGCATGCTGGAAAGTGCATGACCACCAGCAGAATACGTTTGCACCGGCGACTTTTTTTTTTTCAGATTTTAATGAGAGTTTGTGACCTTTCGCACCTATAACAACACATCTTATTTATATAAGAGATGATATTCTTTTCTTCTTACTTTGAATATTGTATTTTATATTTGACACGTACTCTATAAATGATCTCTAAAAGTCGTCAACGCTAGAGTTCATCTTCATCAAGGGCCATTTGTTGTGAGAAGCTGTCTTTATTTGTCGTGTTTAATTTTTTTAAGTCACTTGTTCTCTTACTCAACATTTCTATGCTGGTTGTTTTTTAAAAAACCTGTTTTTTTTTTAAAAAAAAATCCCTTACCCACGAAGGTAGACAAGGAGAGCGTGGCTTAAAACGAGAATGAGAAAAATCAAGTGCCAAAAGAGCTCGAGGTACCTGACTACCTGAGTATGCAGTAGCAATTCGCAGCTTAAAAATTTGTTTCAATAAAAACACAAGTGAGACAATAGGGTACATGTCGCAAGCGACTTGATGACGGACATGGATATCATAAAAGGCAAACACAGCGGGAACTGATGAGCTGGCGCCATCAGAGGCAAACACTACTGTATCCTCATTTCACCACAAACACCATCTGGCCGTCATGTCGCCGCCGCTGGCACTGCGGACGCGCATGACTAACGGAGACGCATAGTAAACAACACGAACATTTACCACCCCTTGTTGATTTCCTTTAGAAACTCCCTGCAACTTTCACACTTGTGCTGGTAGGCCACGGCGTGCGCGCGAGCCGCGCGCAGGATTATCCCTCTGCTCAACGCATCCGGCGGCGGGAGCTCCGGACGCGTGCAGGCGCCGGAGGCGCAGCCACGTTCACCGCCATCTGCTCTCGGCCCGACCTGCCAGATCTGTTTCATTTCCTCGATGCTCATGCAGAAACCAGACGGGACGCCGTAGGCGCCGCCGCGGCCGCGGTCACCACCAGCCTGCAGGGATGGCAGCATCGCGAGGCGGCGCAGGGCCCATATCGCCGCGGTGTCCACGTCCACGAAGCTGTGTTGCTCTTTCCTGTGAACAGAAGAAATGACATCATGAAGGATGAGCCGGCCGACCCCATGGCGCCGTGGGCCGTGGTGGACAGCGGGCGCTCGCCGTGCGCGCGCTGGTGCAGCTTGTGGCTCGGCTCGTGCAGGAACCCCTTCCCGCAGAACTCGCACACGAACCACCAGGTGGGAATTTTGGGTTTGGACGACAGCTCGACCACCGCCGCCTCCGCGCTCGGCTCTCCGGTGATCTCCTCCTCGCGGCGGCTGCCGGACCGGGGGGCACAGGCCGCTTCCCCTGTTCTCCGCTGCCGCTCATCCTCTCTCCTTGGGGTCGAAGATACGTATCAATTAATTACTGCTACGCGGCAAGACGGGCGATCGGCACTCCGCGGCAACAGCTAATCTTGCTATGTGGATGACGTACTGCTTGTGCACAATTGTAATAAGCTGGATTTGTCTAGAGTAGCCAGTCAACCTGGTCAATTGTTTTAAAACAGTTCGATCAGCATGTATCCCACTTGGCAGATACCTATACTAAATTTGGAATCAAAATATAAAGAATCCACATGCCACTTTATTTTGATTTTATAATGTAATTGTAGGGGAAATGGATCCGAGCCCCTCGGTCCTGGGGCCTCACCGTCGTGGCCCAGGCTAGGGCCTGGACTTTTGCAGTCTTGCTTTGTCCTAACTAGTTCCATGTTTGACTCCTGGAAGACTTAAGAGTGTGTTTGGTTCGTCGCAACTACGGCTATTTGGCTAGTGCCACAGCTCCACCACAAACATTCATATCATTTTTCTACCAAATCTTGTCTCGGGGCGTCTCCAATGCAAATAGCTAACTTCTAGTTATTTACATGCCACCTCATATGCGGGACCCAAGTGTAAGTGTGTTTTTAACCACAAATCCTTCTCTCCTTACGCACGTAACCAGATAATTATTGCTGTAGCAACCAAAGGTCAATCATGAGCGAGAGAAAAAGGCTAATGCGCTACTAGCTAGAGACGAGCAAATCAGCGAGCGATTTACTTTTGCGCTCTTTCTCTACCATGTCGATCTCGAAACCCAGTCAGCAGTCAAATCGATAGCTTAAGGCCCCGTTTAGATTCAAAAGGATTCCCCAAAAATCCACTATTCATCTCACCTCTTCTACTCACATATCACTATTCATCTACAGTGTTTTTTTGGTGAACAGTGTATTTTCGGGGAATCTTTCCCCACTCTAAACACACCGCCCTCTCTTGACGCGCAAGTGTGGCGCTGGTTTTCAGCGCCGCAGTCCTGGCGCAACCACCGGTGCAGCGCGCGGCGGGAGGGGGAGGGGGCAGTTTGACGTGTACCAAACAGACCTTGATCTCGATTTGGACCCGAGGCAACACATCATGACTCATGGCGCCAAAGGGTTGCAACCCTAACTAATGTTGCCGAGGGGACTGCCCTAGCAGATGATACGTGATGCAACTAACTCCGCTTCAAATTAAATTTCATTTGATTTTTTTTTATCTTAAGTTTGACTACTTGTCTTATTTAAAAATTATATAAAATATCAAATTTTTATTATGAATTATTTAATCAATAAAAGTTATTCAAGAACGACTTAAAATTGATTATATCTGCATAATTATTTTGAATAAGAGGAGGGGTCAAACTTGGGATAAGTTGAACAATTTATAATTTAGAATGGAAAAAGTATTTTATATCTAACAAAAATTATAGATGGGATCACAAAGATAAATGACACCGAATAGATATATAAAAATATATCTAACAAAAAAACAACTAAGTAAAAAATAATAATATTTATTTGGTGTTATAATTGGTAGTATTTTATTGTATAATTTTGGTCAAACTCGAGGTATTTTGACTCTTTAAGCAAATTGAAATGACTTATAATTTGAAACGGAGAAAGTACCGCGAAACAAATAAATCATATAAATCTTGCTTCCATCAATATGCTACCTTTTCATATGTCAACGAATAATTCTAACATTCACGTTCCATGGATATCCAGTCTATGGTACGTCCATGCCGGACTATTCCTTCACAAAAAAGGTAATCTCGCTTGCGTACCGACCAATGTGAAGAGAAACGAAAAACTAAAATGGAATGGTAATGAATAAAAGGTGATGATGGAAGAAATCAAGACGTAAACATAAGTGGCAATTTAAACTTGCGAAGACACACAAAGATGTCTCAAAAAATCTGAATTTCTCCAAACACTTTGCAGGTTCGTAGGTCGTGAGTTGGCTGGTCCAGTTGGAAGTGACAATCGACAATAGCTCGATAATTCGAAAACAATTTTGACCTTTTCGAAAATTAGTAACAACTCGAATTTCGTTGCTGGGGCAGCGAAGGCGGCGCAGCGCGGGAAGCGCGGGAGAAAAGCGCGCCCAGGCTCTCCGTTCCCGCGCAACCAGAGCCACGTCCGTCCGTTGGATCGTAGTTGGACGTCAGATATGCGGCTGCCAGTCACCGTGTGTTACCCAAATATGAGTCCCCGGCGAACAGCTCTGCCCCCTTGGTAAATTTGCATCCCGCCATCCCCCGGCCCGACCAAACCTTTGCTCCGCCGCCCGCCGCCCAAGCGATGGGTCCGCCGCCACCCGCACCGCTGCCGGACGAGATCGTGGAGGAGATCCTCCTCCGCCTGCCGGCGTCCGACCCCGCGAGCCTCGCGCGCGCCGCCGTCGCCCGCAAGCGGTGGTGCCGCCTGGTCACCGACCCCGCCTTCCGCCGCAGGTTCGTCGCCCTCCACCGCACGCCCCCCATGCTCGGCTTCCTCTGCGACCCCAGGGGCGGCGACGGCTTCTCCGCCCGCTTCGTCCCCACGTCCTCGTTCCGCCCGCGCCGCGCCGTCCAGCGCAGCCTGCGCCCGGAGGACGCGCGCCACGGCCGCGTCCTCCTCCGCTACTCCCCGATCATGTTTGGTGTTGTCCTCAACGTACCTGGGCTCGTCGTCTGGGATCCCATGACGGAGAAAAATTTGGTGCTGCCCAAGCCGCCGGGGTTCTGCGACAAATGGAATTGGAAAGCCACGGTGCTCTGCGCCGCACCCGCAGGGACGTGCAACCACCACGATTGCCACCGTGGACCCTTCGTCGTGGTTGTCGTCGCCAACTATCCGAACGGTATACTCTCCACCGTCTACTCGTCGCAGGCTGGTGCGTGGAACAAAAGGATCTTTGCTCAGAACCTCCGTGGCCGTATTCTTCGTCAGGAGTGCAGACCCGCTCTTGTGGGGAATGCACTGCACTACACGTTTGAGAGGGAACACAAAATCCTCAAGTATGATTTGGGCACACGAGAATTTTCTGTGATGGAACCGCCACTTCTGCTCTCCAGCCAGAACTTTTCTCCCTATCAACGAATTGAACTCACCACTACGGAGGATGATCAGCTGGGATTAGCAGTAGTGAGCGACTCTACACTTCACATACTGTCAAGGGATGAAGAGTTTGGATGGGGGAGAAGCAAAATAATTTATCTCAAAAAATGGGGTCTTCATGTTTCTACGAGCACCAGACCTGGTTTGGTTGCCTTTGCGGGAGACATTGGTCTTGCTTTCCTGCGAGTTGGAAATGGGATCTTCAGTGTCAACATAAAGTCTCCTGGGGTGAAGAAGGTATATGAGAGCTCATGCATCTCCTGCTTCATTCCCTACGTGAACTTCTGCACTCCAGGTACTTATCTCAGGCGTCCTGAATATCTTTATTCCAGTACCAACTTATCTTAACTTTGTTTTGAAAATGCAATATTATCTGTGCGATTCCTGCCTAAAAATGTTTTGCACTAGAACATCCTTGGAAATCACTATAGTATACATGGCTATTCATAATCATTAATCATGCCTGCCAATCAAATAGCACTCAGTTCATGTAACAATTCAGGATTTGCCTCTCAGATAAATCCTGAGTCCCACCAGGTTGCGTGGCAAATGATAAATTGTGAAATTCAGGATTCGCCTCTTAGTGAGTTAAAATCCTTAGTGCCACCAAGCTGGGTGGCAAATTATAAATTACGTTTCCAAATTTAGGCTGGGATAGGAGGGTTTCCAAAAAGTGGGAAGCCACTACTTACATGAGCTCCTACAATTCAACCATGTGCCTTCCTGAACCCTTGTACCTTCTGCTATGAATGGTTATCACTTAACATTTAACAACTTAGAAAATATGGATGATTGATACCTATGCTTTACCCAGAGTGTTCTTATGTAGTTATGAGTTCATCTTCTCTTTCTGATAAAGTGTGGTTAATACCTTCAAGAGATGAGGATTAATAAGTTAGTGTTGTTTATTGTGTTTTGGTTAGCCATTAGCCCATTAGTGACAACCAGTCGAAACTTGTGCTTGGTCAAGAAGTCAAAACAAATGTTCAGTTCAGGGCTTCAGGCAAGTCGTTTCCTCTATCCGCTGATATGTTAGTTTCAACATTTTTTCTTTCCTTCAGTAATGGGAGTGACGAAAAGAAATATTGGGCCAAGAGTAGATCCCTCAAGTGGTGGGCGGTCATGTGTGGCCAGCAGGCTTCCCAGTCAAGGTGAAGTTATGTAATAATAATTATGAATATCTTGTGGTATATGCTGGACAACCTTTTAAGCATTGGTGGGATTCCTGTTTTCCTTCTGTTTTTTGTGTTTTTCAAATTTCTTCTCTTAACTTGTTTAGCTCGATCACTGGTGTCATGGGCTTTCTGATAAGTTTTGCAACATCTAATCCACACGAACTCTCACTGCCTTGCTTACATGTGGTGATATAGGATTCGTCGTTCACCTCTCAGTGAGATACATCCTGTGTGCCACCAAATTTTGTGGCAAATTGTAAATTATGCGTCCAAATTTAGGCTGGGTCAGGAAGGTGTCCAAACGGAGGGAATCTATTACCTACATGGACTTCTACAGTTCAGATTTCAGTCCTGTGCCTTCATGAAACCCTGTACATTTCCTTAGCTATGAATTGTTGTCACTTAACAACGAACATAGAAATGTGGATGATGATATTGATAACTATGCTATGCAAGAGTGCTCTTCTGGAATTATTAATCATGTTTGGTAATTGGGTTAATAACTTCTAGAGCTGTGGATAATAAGTCAGTGTTCTTTACCCTTTGGTTTAGCCAATAGTAGCAACCTATTGAAGCTTGTGGTTGATCAAAATCTGAACACAAAGCTTCAGTTTGGGCAACTTGATTCCTCAGCCAGCTGATGTTACTTTCAAAACTTTTGCATTCCTGCAGCAATGGGAGTGCCATCTAAAGATGATAGATCAAGTGCGGGTGCCTCGACTGACAGGCAGTCATGTGTGACCAGCAAGCTTCTTAGTCAAGGTGAAATCGTGTAGTAATAATTTCGAATTTCACGTGATATATTCTGAAAAACTCTTTCACATTGGTGGATCGCTGCTTGTTTCTGCATTTTTATTATTTCTTCGCTCTTAAAACTTATTAGCTCGATCATAGTGTCATATTATATTGGGGCTTGTCAATAAGCTTTGCAATTTGCTAGTCCACATGTATTCTGTACATGTGCTAGCAATGAAATCCTAGAATCAGTATGGTTCCTTCTTTTCTTCCAAAAATACATAATGCTGGAGAAAACGAGCATAGAGAATTAAAACAGTACTTTTGATCCCAACTATAATGAAAGGCAGTGCACCTGCCATTATGCTAAAAAAAAGAATTAAAACTGTGCAATTGTATTAACGTTCAATGTTATCCTACTTGATTTTAGATATTTGAGTAGAAAGAGCGGGTGTGTGGGTGGCTCTATGCTACTTTCTTCTTTTGAATGAACTGATGCGTAGTTCTCCTTCGTTTTCGAGGAAAAAAATTTAGATATTTGAGGCAGCCAATCAGTTCCAAGTAGTGCAGGTCTATCGACTCTATTGCTCAATCCAGTGTACTACAACAGTTCTACTCCCCTTTCCCCCAAAGAAAGTGAGAACTCTTCTCCCCTTTCCTGTCTTCCCCTCTTAAACCTCTCTCGCGCACCTGGCCTGGCTGCCGGAGTAGTGGAGCAGGCAGGTCTTCACTTGACGTGTATCGCAGCCTCATCATCTTTCAAGCTACCTCAAGGTAGCGTCTTTGTTAGGGTGTGTTTAGATTGGGAAAGATTCTCCGAAAAAACACTGTAGACCCAAAAAATACACTGTAGATGAATAGTGTTATGTGAGTGGGAGGGATGAGATGAATAACGAAAAGTTGGATGAATATTGTTTTTTTGTTGGAAATGTTTTGAATCTAAACACACCCTTAGTAGAAAGGTTTTTGAGGTTACTGAATTGCAAGTGATGAATGGAGAGGTGGAGTTCGAATATTTGTATTAACCCTTCCCCCCTCCTCAGGTTATTGTTTTGGACTGATGGGACTGAGAATTGATGTTGGAAATCTGGGGCCTAACTGCCTAAATGTGTCGCAAGTTGTCGCTTGTCAGAGTCCATGATTTTGCATGTCATATCAGCATGTGTGTTCATTTCTTTGCAGCTTATGATACCGCTGGTGGACGGAGCCGGCAGCCAGTGGCCAGTCGTCGAGCACGCGCTGCGGAACGGCTGCAACCTCGCCGGCCTCTTTTTGCTAGTCGTCCTTATTTTCGTCGGCTTGGGCATTCTCCTCTCCCTCAAGGTCCATGCTTTTTGTCTCTTGTTGTTACTTGTTAGTGTACGTGCCCATGTGTTCTTGTTTGTGAATGTAATTTTTGCTATTGTCAAATTCGATGCCTCAGTAGTCCATTGTGCCATGTTTAGTAGTGGATCTGATCATGTTTATTAGTGGAAGTAGGAGCGAATGGAATGATGCTTTATGTTTGGTGCATTTGACCGTATGTATTCTCATGTTTACGTGGTTAGCTGGTGGGACCTATGTTTTTGTTTTACTTTTGAATTCCAAATTATGGAATTGAAATGTTCTCGAGCTGTGTGTGGTAGAATCATACTTTTTTGAATTATTATGGTGTTGAAATGGATGTTAAACGGTGTATGTGCAAAAGGGAAGAGAAATGTTAAAAAAAGGTATGGCGATTGATTGTAGCCACCAGTCCATCTATGTATTCCCTTATAACCAGTTTTAGGGGATCGGGGATCTGTTGGAGATGAGCACCAGTTGCACATGCCATGAGAACTGTGTTTGCAACTAGTTACATCCAATTAATTACTAGTAGTACAGAAATCGTGTTTCTATGTGACAAGATCAGTGTGCATGAAAACGAGCTGGCTCAAAACCCACCTTTTACAAGGGTGTTGTGGGGTTGTACTTCGCCGAAGACATGAAACGAAGTTTGCATATTTGATTTGTTACTTGCCATGCATTTCACTTTTGTGGCAGCCCATTGTTCCATTTTATTTGAAGAGAATTATCTGTGTGGTATTTGGCGGTTTAGTAGTTTATTGTTGCGATCATGTGAACATACATCTGAATCTGTGAAACATGGCCATGGTTTTCATAGCTCCATTTGCACTTCATAACTTATCGTCTCCGTTCTTTATTTTCCTCGCTTGAATACTTGATAACTTACTGTAGTTGATTGTATTGATTACAGGCAAATAGCTGCTCCTGTTGGATGAGGCTATCATCATTGCTGCACCTAAAATCACCAGACTTTATGGCAAATCATGCTGTATGGACTCGGCTTAAGTAGCAGTGCAAAGCACCTTCTCAGAACTACCTCTGATAAACAAGTTAGACTCTGGGCCAGTTTATGACTTTTGGGTTCAAGTTACTCTGTGAGTCCATACTTAAACATGGAACCGGCTGAAACGTCTCCAAATGGAACAGGGTTGCCAAGCAGCATGTCGTGATCGCCGCTCATGGTTACTTTTGTTGAATGTGGTTGTGATCATGAAATGTTAAGTGTTGAACTGTAGACGTGCATTTTCGTTGCTAAAAATGACCGCGGTTCGGTTCCAGTATGCCAGTATGGTATGCATGCGTATTTGAGGACTAAGACTTGTTTGAGATGCAGCTTTTGAGTTTTTGAAAACTGGTGCTGGTTTTTTTAATTTTGAAAAAGTCAACTACTTTTAGTACGTCCGGTCCGGAGTCCGGACTGCGTAACCTTAGCATGTGCTGGTTAGTGGTTACGCCTCACCAACCGGCAACCGTTACTATAGATGTACAAATGGCCCGCAGCCCGGTGGCCCGTCCAAAAGCCCGGTTTTTTAGCCCGGCCCAAGCCTGGCCCGGCCCGGTCTTCTGCGGGCCCGGGCTAGCCCGGCCCGCTACCAAGGAGCAGGCTTGGGCCGCCACCTCGGCCTGCAGGCCAGCCCGGCCCGGCCCGCTGGAAAGAAGCCAGCCCGGTTAAGGCCCGGTGCCTCCCCCTTCGGTCGGCCCACCAACACAATGGCCGGCTCGGCGGCCCAAGAGAGGGGAGGGCGCGTATATAACCTCCTCCCACCAGCAAACCGCCAAACCCTAATCCCTCATTCCCCCGATTCCGCCGGTCTCTCTCTCGGTCTCTCCGTCTCTCGTCTCATCTCCAGTCCAGATCTCCTCGACTCCGCCGCCGCCGGGTTCGGCCGCCTCCCCTCATCTCCGGTCACGGTGAGTAGTTGTAGATCATGTAGGCCTCGCCGCCATGCCGCCACCGCTCCTCCTCGAGTCCTCGTCTGTGGTATGTGGCCGGCCCCGTGCTCTCCTCTCTGTCCTCTTCCTCTTCTCCTCCAATCCGCCCTCCACCGCATGCCACCACTACCATCTCACTGCTGCTGGTTGTCGTCATTGACGTCTCGCCGTTGCTCGCATCGTCCCTCCCTAGCTGGCTCTGGGCTCCGGCTGCGCAGGCATGTAACCCTAACCCTAGCAGTAGATCTACCATTTTTCCTAGGGTTCTTGTCTTCTTGAGTATTGACTGGCGTTGATCTGTGGTCCTCATGCAGGTCTCGTGCTGGTGTGGCTCGGGGCCGCGCGTCGTTGAGGAACGGAGCCGCGAGTCGTGATGGATGACATGGAGGAGTACACCATCAATGACGACCTGAGGGCATGTGGGCTTCCAGGCGACGACGAGGATGACCTGGCGGCTGGCTGCGAGGCATTGTTCGGCAGCTCTGCTGCTCCGATCAATGTTGATTGCGGCGGTGATGATGCTGGAGCTGGTGGAGGTGCAGGTCCTTCGACTCCGACTACGCCTGCCACGATGCCTTCCTCCTCTACTGGCACGAGCTTGAAGCGTGCCAGGTCTGGTGCCTGGGAGGACTTCGAGCAGATCTTTGAGGATTCGCCCGTCCCTGGTGGTAAGCCGGTAAGAATTGCTGCCAAGTGCCTTCATTGTTCTCATGTCCTTGTTGCGCGTCATAAATCTGGTACTGGGCACCTTCTCCGGCACCAGAAGCTATGTGTTGCTAAAGCCAAACATGCTGCTATGGTTCAGTCTCGTTTACAATTCAATGCTGATGGTTCTGTTCATACATGGGAGTATATGCCTGATGTTGCTCGTAGAGAGTTGTGCCGTCTCATTGCTAGACTTGATTTGCCTCTAGGTTTTGGTAACGAAGATGCATTTGTGGAATACATTAAGCGTGCTCATAATCCTCGCTTTGAAAAGGTTTGTAGGCAAACCACAACTAGAGATCTTGAGAAGTATTTCACTGAGCGTCGTGCTTCTGTAATTGAATCCTTGAAATATGTTTCCTCTGTTTGCATTACATCTGATATTTGGTCTGGCAACGCGAAGGAAGACTATCTTAGTGTTGTTCTTCATTATACCTCTGTTAATTGGGAGATAGAGAAGAGGGTGATTGGTCTTCGGCTCATTGATGTTTCACATTCTGGTGTTAATATTGCTGAACGTATTGAATCTGTTGTTACTGAGTTTGGTTTGATAGATAAGGTATTTTCTGTCACGCTTGATAATGCTTCTTCAAATACTTCTGCCATGGCTAGCCTAATTCCCAAATTTCGTGGTTACCTTGGTCCTGATCCTGAACCTCTTGACAATCGTGATAAAGATAAAGACAAAGCATTGCGTGGTCTCTTGCACCAACGATGTGCTTGTCACATTATAAATCTTATTGTCAAGTCTGGTTTGAAGAGGATCAAGCCTTATCTTGAGGCTTTTAGGACTGCAATTTCTTATTTGAACTCTTCTGACCAACGCATTGCTGAATTTCAAAACTTTTGCATTCTTAAGGGGGTAACACCTCGTAAATTTGGTTTGGATATGGATGTGAGATGGAATTCTACTTATCTCATGCTCATGCACCTTATACCATACAGACAAACATTCTCTAGCTTTATTGGTGCAAATTATGGTTTGGTTAATGGTGAGCCACTTCTCAGTGAGGGTCATTGGGTTGTTGCTGAAAAGATTATGGGTTTTCTTGGAGCTTTTTATGAATCAACGGTTGTTTTATCTGGTGTTTACTATCCTACCAGTCCTTTGATGATGCATCATATACTTGACAGTGCTGGTCATTTGTATTCCAATGAGACTGATCCTTTGCTTTTGAGCTTTGTTACTCCTATGAAATTGAAGTTCCTCAAGTACTGGCAGAACATACCTCTTCTGTATTCATTTGCATTTATTCTGGATCCTAGAGCCAAGATGAGAGGTTTTAAGAATGCTCTCCAGATTCTTTCTCAAACTATTTGTACTGATTATTCTGCTTACTTTAATGAGGTAAGAACAGAATTATATAAATTGTTTAACAAGTATGAGAATAAGTTTGCTGGAGTTAGGGCACAGAAACACCCTCCTGCAGGAGGATCTACTGGTAAGAAAAAAACAGCATGGGGTAAGATTTTTGGAGCAGATGGTCCAGGTTGTGTTCCTATTCTTCCAACTGCATCTGCTCCTGTTCTAGCAGTTGTTTCTGAGTTGTCTTCTTGTTTGGATAGCGACACTGTCACCTTATTTGATGATGACTTTAACATTTTAAATTGGTGGCATGAGCACAAACTTACATATCCCATTTTGTCCATACTTGCAAAAGATATCATGTATGTTCCAGTTTCAACGGTTTCTTCAGAGTCTTTGTTTAGTCTAACTGGCAGGATAATAGAGGAGCGGCGACGACGGTTGCTGCCTAAAACGGTCGAGATGTTGTCATGCGTCAAAGATTGGGAACTGGCAGATATAAGGCAACAACATGAGGTTGAGAAGGGGATGAAAGAGCTTGAGTATGCATTTGGTAAGCTGCTGGAGGAAGAGGAAAGACGGGGGGAATCTTCTGAGTAAGTTTTGCTGCCTCAAGTCTTGTTCATTAACCTTTGGTTCCTCTTTTTCATAACATAACCTTTCTATGGGCATGGCTTTGCTAGGCCTGCCTCTGTGACAGGTTCTGCGCCATCAGTTTAGTTAACAAGTGATGGCATTTTGTGCTTTTGGCAAGCAAGAATCTGTTGTGTCCTTGTGCATTTCAGTTATATTCTTGTAAAGGGTTGTAATAGACTAAGACTAAGTGTATTGCTGAGAACAATTGAAGTAGAAATATGGATTTGGGCTGTACTCTTTTTTCCTTCCTAGGGTTTCTCACAAGGGTGAGTTTTACCTAGCAAGGTTTTTAATGAGGCAGCTACACTTGATCACACAAATCAAGTGTTAAAACAAATCCGTAATTCATATTTTCATCACTTTTCAGTTATCAAGTGGTGAGCTTTTGACCATTCTGGATTTCTAGTTATCTAGAATGTAATATGTGCTTGTTGTGCTTGTGTTTGTGTACTGTAGACTGCTGAGTGACTGCCGGTGGAACTGAAGTGGTGGTTTTTGAGTTGATGTTCATACTTTCTGTTTTTCACACATGTATTTTGAATGTGAAAGTTGAAAATTGTGTTGGGATAACTTAGAAATTGAGAAAGATGTTTTTATGTTTGCGGGCTGTGGGCCAGCCCGGCCCTTAATTTGTGATAGGGCTTTCCGGGCTGGCCCGGCCCAAAAACGGCCTGTAGGCCCGGGCTTGGGCCGTCGCCCTGGCCTGCAGGCCAGCCCGGTCCGGCCCGGTGGAAGATAGGGCCGGACTTGGCCCGGCCCGGAGTTTACCGGGCCACCCCGGGCCCGGGCCAGGGCCGGGCCGGGCCGCCCGTTTGTACATCTATAACCGTTACGCACTCCGGCTCCGCCTCATCGAAACAAACCCAGCACGTGGCTGCTCTCGTGGGTGACTGGCCAGGAGAGCTCGTTGGGAGACCCGAGTTTAAGCCTTGCACCATGTTAATTAAAAGCGGAGGGCAGTTTGCTCCTTCGTGGTATTTGACATTTTGATCTGACTGACAGCATGGTACAACTCTCTCTGCTCTATATTTTGGGCAAGGGCAATGTGTTGCTGCACAATTAGTAGTCGGTGCCACCCTTAGCGTGCGCGGAGGACGGATAATAGAATAGAAGACAAGAAATTAGAAAAAGATGCCAAGAAACATGTATGTGACTATTAGTAGTTCTCAGCTGTGGGATCATGCGTAAATGGTCTATAGCCATAGAAAACTTCACCATGGTCAGGTAAGGAGAGAGATGTGTGGAAGTGGAATGATGTAAATAAATTGTTATTGTATTTCTTATGGGAAACCCATAAACATATGGGTACCTTTAGCTATATACACCACTATATGGACCACTTGCGCGATGATGAAATGGGTTGAATAGAATATTTTATTCCTTGTAGATTGGTTTTGGAGCACATTATGGATGCCCCAAAGAACGAGAATGAGTAGAATTGATTTTTTTTTCACCCAAAGTGGACCCACCGTACATCTCATATTGGACCCGTCTTTAAGGGCCAAGGGCGGTGGTAGGGGGTGCAGACAGTCAGATAAATCAAAAATACGTCTTGAATGTTTCTGCCAAATACCAAATATCTCACTGCTCTAGTTCCTTAACCCCAGCTGTATTCTTTGTATCACGTGTATGTTGCACGTGCGTCTCTGCTAGTAGATATAAAGTGACATCATCTTGGAAGCCTTTTGGGTTTCAGGTAACAATTTTGTTAAGCTTCTACCATAATCCTCGTGGGATTCTCAATTGCTTACCTTTCCTGTACCTGCTGTTGTAAAATCTTTGTAAACTTTACAGATTGCTTTAGTTGTGATCTTTATGCTAGTTTTTCTAATTTGCGCACCAAATCGATGACTTGAACTGTGATTTGCGTCGATTTGATGCTCGGTTGATTAGAAATGGGTAAACCGAAACCCTATTTTAGATCTAAAACTCACTGGCTAACCATGTGTACTCATGATTCAAAAATAGATGCAAAAGGCGACTGATACCAAATGAGGGAACTTAAAAGCATGAGTTAGGCACGAACATGATAGGATCTTTGCAACTATAACATGAACATTACACAGTAGGTTAGAACATCAACCAGCAGCGATGCACGGGGACGATCCGGCCATTGTAGTTGCCGGTGATGCGCTTGGTGTAGTCATTCCCGGCGTTGGTGTAGGACGTCGGAGATCCCGTCGTCCTTCTGGTCTCCACCGGCACTGTCCTGGGACGGCGGTGAGGTGGCGATGGCCTTCAGATGGCTCCAGCGCCGTCGAATCGGAGTGGCGGATGTGGGGACGGTCTTAGGGTCAAAATCTTGCCTGGCGTCCCTTTTTATCTTGCGCTGGGCGATCTGGGGCCGCAACCATGAGTTGGTTACGCCTCCGATCAAGGCGCTAGTGGCCCATGGGTTTTCTCGTTAATCCCGTCAAACCCTCCACTAATGGGCTTTTGACCACTTCTTAACTTTATTTCCAATAGGACGGAGCCAGAGATCACGATTCAAACCCATATGAAACTGGACAAACAAACTAGAGGTTACCAGCCTGCACCTGAGCTGAGTGTCTCCAAAGAAAAAAACCATCCGGAAGCCCTGCTCACGGTCACGGGGGGAGCCACGCGCGGGAGCACCTCACAGCGTACAGGTGGTCCGGCAATGCAAGAGCGGCGGCGACGTTGGCTCACAGGAGTGCAAGTACCTGGTCTGCATCATGTTTCTTTCTCCTGCGACCCCAGCAACGAGATGGGATGGGCAAGCTCTCCTGCGAGGCCTTTCCGGACACGACGCCGGCCGGGCTTCCCGCTGGTGAGTTACATTTTTCAGCATTAGCACCGTCAAGAGCTACGGGAACATGCGGACGAACAAGGTTCTCGTACGTTCATCTCCACCACGACGCCACCGAACATGCATCTCAGTGCCAAGGTACTAAAATAAATAATGTTTAGTGGTAGTATGGTAGCGGATTAGTATTCGTCTAGCGGATCGTGGATAGCGGACGCTAAGTCCAAATAGCAGAATTTAAAAATTAGATAACTTTTTATGGCATATTTGAACAATTACCATCATATTTGATCAAAAGTTTAAATGTTTTATTTACCCAATGTATTCTATGGTTCGAGATTCATGAAAAAAGTTTAAACAAATACATAAATAGAAGATACATAGATGTATATTAGCATTAAATTGTCACATTAATAAAAAAAAGACAACATAATTTGTTAGCTCACCATTCTTTATTATTGTTTAAACATCGTATTCAACATTTTTATCGTCACTTGATTCATCTTTATTATCACTTTAACTATTAACAAAGCAAATAGCGGTCTGAATCAGCAATAGCGGGCCAAAATAGCGGATGCTAAGTGCAATAGCGGACGTTAAGTCCAAACATACTATTTTTGGTTCTGCTACCTAGTAGCGGTAGCGGTAGCGGCCGCTATTACGGGCGCTACCAACGCTATTTAGTACCTTGCTCATTGCCTGCCTTCACAACGAAAAGAACAGCATGCGGCAGTGTCTCTTGTCTTGAAATATAAATACTACTCGATACACCTACCTTCAATCCGGGACGCACCGTCTGATCTGAGTTATAACGCATCATGTTTCGTCACAGCCATTGTTTGGCATGGTTGAATCCAGCTTCCAGCATGCTAAAAACAACTGTCTTCACCAGCCAACAAATGTCTCTCTGCTCATGAACTGATGCTGGCCATGACAAGAAACCAGCAGAACAGACATGTTAGAACCAGTGCTTTTCGATCCAGCTATAATTTTCCAAGCCATGCAAAAATTATTGTAAGCTAGGATGTTAAAACAAGAATCTTCATCACTGATCCCATCATGGTTTCGCTCTTGCTATTATAAATTATCAGACTTGTCCGGTCGTGGGCGTGGTACACGTGAAGATTATTCTAGCCCGCTGGGACGCAGCGACACATACTACATACGAGATGCTGCACGCTTGCTCGCGCGCTGACCAGGTTGCTCTTTGGCGTGCCCGTCGTCGCTACCTCGGAGCCGGCCGGGGCGCACTGCGCATCACGTTTTCTGACCCTGAACGCGTACGGCTCCGGCTAGTAGCGCGATTGACTTGACTCCGCAACAACGCACTTGTGTCGTGTGCGGGGGGCGGTCAAGTCGTCCCTGCTGCTCGCCTCCGGAATTCATCGCGTTCTTTCTCACGTACGGCTGGTAAAAAGCGCACACCGAGATCGACTCCGCCTGGCTGGTCCAGTCAGTCAGTCCGTCCCGGTGCGGTGCGGTCTCCATTCTCCAACCCAGCCCAGGCGTCGCACTCGGACCTGATCCATTCCATCCACGGATTTACGTGGTCGAGCGAGCCATCTTCGATTCACGCCGCGTGCAGAAGCCGAGAAGCCAAACACATTCTGCCGCGCCCCCCGCCCCGTTATTATAAAGACGGCTCGATCAAAACTACTAGTTTCCAGCGCAGTCACGATTGAAGTCGGCGGAATCTTTTCACGCAAGAACACAAAATCCTATCGACTGGAAAACTAAACGGCAGCCCATTCATCAGGACAAAAACGAGATTCTCAGCGGCTATAAATATTTGGTCCGTCATCTGAGAGAGAGAGAGAGAGTTGCTTGCTTGTCTTCTCCGGTCGACCCGCCGAGTTCTACGTGCGTGCCTCGTGTGAGAGGAGCGAAGGAGGCCGGCAACCGGCAAGATGGACGTGAGTTTCGGGCCGGACGAGCAGATCCTTTGGCCGACCTCGGTTCTCGCCGGGGTCGCCATGTGCGCTGCCGTGAGTTGTCTCCACTGCCATCTGCTAATTTCAATGCCAGGCAGAGTACAGAATCTGTACTACTAGAGATTTTGCCCGAGTTTGCTTCAGTTCCTTTTTTTTGTGGACTAGGGGTAGAGTGCTATTTTCCACCCGTTGAGTTTTCCAATTACAATAGCAGCTGCTGCTGTATTCTTTCAGGTATACGACTTAACTCGCCAGGTTAGCTCTCGGTGCTACAAGGGCTACGACGGGCTAAACGAAATGCACAAGGTCGAGTGGAACAATAGGTGAGAGATTCGACCTTCAATTATTTCTGCATGGAAATAGTATTTTATCAGCAACTATTGTATAGTTTTTTGTGTCCCTTGCATGGCACGTAATTATATATGCAACTTCTATTACCGAATTCCAGGGGATTCTCTACGTTCCACGCATTGGCTGCTGCAGCGGTCTCCTTTTATCTGCTGGTGCTATCTGACCTCTTCACTGAGAGCGCTCGTAGTGCCATCGTAGACAGAAAGTCATGGCTTTCTGATGCTATGTTCGGGGTAAGTTTGCGCCTAAACTACTCACAATAACTACATGTTCTGAGATGTTCCACAATTCATGAGAAATGTGTATTTCATGTTAAATTCATTGTGTTTTTTTTTTCTTTTCTTTTGATTTGATTCCATATTAGGTATCCCTTGGCTACTTCTTGACAGACTTGGCGATGATCCTGTGGTATTTCCCTCACCTAGGTGGAAAGGAATACGTAAGCAAGTTTATCACCATATATATAGTAACTAAAGACATATATTCTTGTTTTTTTCCCCTTCTGATTGTCACCCTTCTTGCTATTAATTCGTTCCGGTGGCACAAATTTTCAGCTCTTGCACCATGGGCTCTCCATGTACTCGATCTCTCTTTCCCTGCTGAGTGGCAAGGGACACATCTATATACTCATGGTCCTCTTCACCGAAGCGACCACTCCCTTCGTAAATCTCAGATGGTAATCTTCAGTTCAAGCATTGTTGATCTCCAGTTACAAATGTTACTTCATATTTAACAATTCGATCCGAATGTGCCTTATTTTTTCCTGCAGGTATCTGGATCTTGCTGGCCGGAAGGGTTCTAAGCTCTACCTGTACAATGGAGTTGCTCTGCTTGTCGGATGGCTGGTACTTCTTGCTACCTGTCACTTCTGAGCTTCTCCTTTCTTTTCCTGGGCAAAATTTCTGCAAACAAAGCAGCAAGAACATTAATTCATTTTCATCGTTCACCTGTGTGATTTCTCCTCCCATTTCTGATGCTGCAGGTCGCTCGGGTCATATTGTTTGTCTACTTCTTCGCTCACGTGTACATTCACTTCGATCAGGTATAACCATCCCTTCAAGTTGACAGTCCAAACACATGTTCTTCAGTCTTCTGAAAAAGGAAACAAGCCAATGTTATGGTGTCTTGTTTATGCCCCCAGGTGAGGTCGGCCTTCCCTCTGGGGTTCTACAGCATGCTGACGGTGCCGCCGGTGCTCTCGCTGATGAACCTGCTCTGGTTCTGTAAGATTTGCAAGGGGGCGGTGAAAACTCTCTGCAAAGCGAAGCAGAGTGCAAGTGTAAAAATGGATTAGGCTGTACGTACTAGCAACAGAAACACGTTGCTGGTCATTTTTTACGCTAAATTTGCCTTCAATTTTTTGGGGGTTTCCTGGCTCATCCCCATCAAGAGCATTGTGATTATTATTTGCTGGATTTCAGAAATGTTCAGTGCAAGGCAAACTTCTGGGCCGTTGGGCCGAGCTGGGTTTCCTCTGTTTCGGGCCCGCGCCGCCGGTGGTGGCAAACTCCATCTTGGCGTGAACGATTTCGTCGTGATCACAAAACTCAATTGCCCTTGTCTAAAAAAACCAAAGCTCAATTGCCCTTCGTAAAGAAACAAAACTTCCTAAAAAAGCTCAATTGCCACGCAGTTGCAGAGACCCTGCTCCCTTGAGCCTAGTGACAAAACCAGTCACATCATCTGGGGCTTTGGGCGATATATTAAGATACAAGTGTATGCATGCGGCGGGCATATGCTAAACACATCGATCATCTCTTCTTAGTCCATGCATAAATCCCCCAACCTCGGCCGATGCATGAGCATGACAGGGAAGAGCAACGCAATTATATGCTAGTAAGAGAGATATATAATGCGCGCGTCAACAAAGAAGCCATCATCTCTGACGCGGCGCCCGCGGAGGAGCTATAGGTGAAGGGAGCAGCGCTTTGTCGCTTAGCAGGTTAACCCTTGTGCCGACGTGCTAAGCTCGGTATTGCTCTGTACTACGTCGAGGCAACATGTGTCCAACCCTGGATCGGAAGGGCCCTTCCACCATCGGTCATGCGTCCATGTATAGGCACTCGCTGGATTGCGATTGCGATGTTGATATATTATTGCATTGATTGTGATTGCTGGATGCTGCCACAATCCAAGCACGCATTTGTTTAGCGTAGATATTCAGCAGGCGGCCGATGTACAGATTCATTCACGCGGCGAACGCTTGCTGGCATATATTGGCATGGCCGGCGAGCTTGCGGCATCAACAGCCACAACGCTTGGTTTAGCCAGCTAGCTTGGGTTTGGTTCTTCTCACCGGCTGTTTCCCAGGCTTGTCTCCGTAAGTATTATATATATACTACTGTTCTCTCCTGCATATGTAGCATCGATATAATTATTGATGGACAGACACGGCCAGTTTGGCCACCGGCCGTGTCCATCCCTCTCGTTTAGAGACAGTCAAGCTATACATAGCTTGGATTTGTTTTCAATTCTACACTCACTGGCTGCTTAATTGATTGCCAGCAGGGTTATCGACGTGATATAGACTACTGATATCCCCAGCATACGACCATGGATGTGCAGACAAAGGCAAGCGGTAGCCATCAGCCTGATCGATCGGCCGGTTATTGTCATGGGTGACTGTGTATCGATCGAAGAATCGATCGAGCCCGGCCGTGTCAATCTGATCCGCCACCACCTTAATGGCCAAACAAATTATATAAATGTCATATGGTACACGCATGGCCTTGTCACAGCTGCAGCAGGGTCCTTCTTTTACTGGGTCAAGGCGGTGTTAGCAAATCTGTAGCTTGCTTACTTAGCAGGTAGCACATAGAAAAACAACGGTGAGTTTGACATTTGGAGGCAGGAATGAGCGCGACGTACGGCTTCAATTCTTCATGTCAATCGCGGCCAAAGTGAACCGTCCATCTTCAAGCTACAACTAGGCGGCTAGGCGTACCAGAGAATATACTACATCACTGATCTGCTGCTAGATGCAGTAGTACTAATCATAATGCATCATTGCTCACCTTTTTAATGATCTTTCATTATCTCCCCTTGAGTTCGCCTCCCATATGTTGAGACACGCCGCGCGCTTTTAACTCGTTGTGAAGAACTAATAATATTATGTTCATCTTTGGAGGAAGTAAAATCTCCTTAGCAACAAGCAGTACAGAAAATTAAGAATCTCTCCTCGGACCATCCAAAGAAATGATGGTATTTCGCCGATGGTAATAGCCAAAGGTTAAGAAAAAAGGTATATTATTGCAGCTATGGCCAGCTAGTACGTACAGCTTTGTGTACTGCTTCCTACATGGGTTCTGACGTGGTTATAATTAGTTTTCATCCTTCACCATCACAAGTACATTTTACTGTATTTGTTCTTTATGACTTATGCGGAAATTGGGCATGGCAATATCTAGTCCAGGTGGTTTTTGGAGGAGCCCGGAATCATAACAGCAATGGAACACCACACATTAGATAATAATAATAGTAGTAAAGCATGATTTTGTTTCGTGAACAAAAACAACTTACTTTGGTATGATCATATGTCACTAATTCGTGCTTTTTCGTTAACCACGAGACCGGCACTTTGCCAAATTATATGCATTACTAACTTATGGTTACCTTTTTTTTTTGTAAGACCGTACCTTACCATAGCACCCTAGGAGCAGTACACAATCATTTTTACTCATGTGTAATGCCTGTCTCCTTGTCGGAACCTAGTGCTTTCTAATAGCTCGGTTCTGATTTTCTCTTTGTGCTGATCAACATTGAAATGTCCAACACAAGCGTGAAAATGTAGCAGTTTCATCTCTCTCCAGGAATTAGCAAACAAAGAGAAAACCTAAAATTATCCATTAAAAAATTTGGATACCATGCACAACAATGACATGATTGTGGTAACTTCCTATAGCTTCAAAGTGTCGTTGTCAATATTTTAAATACAATACCGGCCGGTAACTATATTGTACAGATCTTATATATCCTTAATTAAAAAAGAACTAAGAAAAGGATGAATTTATTTCTTCTCTCTGAATTTCTGGAATACTCCAGAACTCGGAGACTCCACATATATACCTAGTGGAGCTAGCTATTTAAATCTGCAGTGAGATTCGGAGCTAACAACCCTGCAATAAGTTTAACTACGTACTAACCCCCAGATAAACACTGATCAAGCAAGCCGCTGAAAGTGCCGGCCAAGTTACAGACCAATGAGTAATCTGAGCGCAGCTCCAAGAATCGCAGGCCGATGATTTGCAGATTCCTGCCGTATCTTGTTCTGAAACTGCCACTAGATTTCCAGGTTTGACCTAGTAATACACCAGGGATCGGACATTCTATACAGTCCATATATATACATAGCCATGGCTCTCTTCGCAGTCCCCTTCTCTTCCTCTCCAACTATGCAAACGCAAAACCCTAGCTGATTGATCATCAATAATCATCTTATATATGAGTACGGGAAGAGGCTCATCAGAGATGCAGGACTCTCTAAGCTTGATGCAGTTCCATGCTGATCCCTACCTCTACAGCGGCACCGCCGGTGGCGCCAACCTTCCACTGATGCCACACTCTTTCCTGCACCATCATCAAACCTTTGTTCATACCGGCGAACGTTTCCCTAGCAATAAGGAGTTCGTCGACCATGCCGCGGCCGAGGTAATAATAAGCGCCGGCGAGCAGGAGCTAGCACTAGTAAGCCACAAGGAGGTCTCTGACGGAGGGGGTGATGGCAACGCCGTCGAGGAGCAGAACAAAGGATCGGCGACGACGGACAGGGGCGAGAAGGACGACGAGGAGGCTCACGGCGTGCGGATGATCGCGCTGCTCATGGAGTCGGCGGTGGCCGTGTCGGTGGGCAACCTCGGGGATGCCAACGGGATGCTCCTGGAGCTCTCCCAGATGGCCTCCCCCTACGCCTCCTCCTGCGGCGAGCGCCTCGTGGCCTACTTCACCAAGGCCATGGCGGCGCGGCTGATGGGCTCGTGGGTCGGCGTGTGCGCGCCGCTGGCCCCGCCGTGGCACGCCGTGCACGCCGCGTTCAGGGCCTTCTACAACGTGTCCCCGCTCGCCAGGTCCGCCCACCTCGCCTGCAACCAGGCCATCCTCGACGCGTTCCACGGCAAGCGCCTCGCGCACGTCGTCGACCTCGACGTCGTCCCGGGAGGCGCGCTCCAGTGGCTCTCCCTCCTCCCGGCGCTGGCCGCGAGGCCCGGTGGCCCGCCCGTGCTACGCGTGACGGGGTTCGGCTTGTCGGCGTCGGCGCTCCACGACACGGGCAACCAGCTCGCCGCGCTCGCCAGCAAGCTCGGCGTGCCGTTCGAGTTCTACGCCGTCGAGAAGCGGCCCGGTGACGTGGCCGATGGTAACACTATTGCCAGGAGGCCAGGGGAGGCCATGGCCGTGCACTGGCTGCGGCACGCCATGTACGACGCGGCCGGGGACGACGGCGCCACGATGCGGCTGGTGCGGTGGCTGGAGCCCAAGGTGGTGACGCTGGTGGAGCAGGAGCGAGGAGGAGGGGTGCACGACGGCGACCACGGGCAGTTCCTGGACAGGTTCGTGTCGGCGCTGCACCACTACTCGGCGATGTTCGACGCGCTGGGGGCGTCGAGGCCGGGGGAGGAGGACGCGAGCAGGCACCTGGTGGAGCGCGGCGTGCTGGGGAGGGAGATCGGGAACGTGCTGGCGGTGGGCGGGCCGTCGCGGAGCGGCGCCCGGCGGGGGGGCAGGTTCGCGTGCTGGCAGGCGGAGCTCGCGCGGCACGGGTTCCTGCGCTTGGGCGGCGCCGGGCGCGCGCAGATGGTGGCCGGGGCGTGCCCGGCGGGGCTCGGATACACGGTGGCCGACGACCACGACGGCACGGTGCGCCTCGGGTGGAAGGGCACGCCGCTCTACGCGGTCTCCACGTGGACGTGGTGCCCTTCGCCCCACGCACAGCGTTAGTTAACCGGATCCGGCCGCCAGCCGCTTTGTTTAGTGTCAGCACTCAGCAGTGTGTGTGATAGTACGGTGCTAAGCAGTAAGCACCAATGCTATGCTAGAGTGGTCTCTTACAGGTGGGCCCGCATATAAGGCAGTCGCATATGTGAAGGCGATGTGCACTGTCTGTCTACTGGGCAGATTTGTCAGTGACCAGTTCTGGTTTAGTTGTTTCTTTTGTACGGAGTAGTATGTTTGTTTGGCTCTAATTTGGTTGTCTCAATCAAAATTTTGGATTTAGAATTAGAACAATGGAGAAATGATCGCACCTGAAATTTGCGTGTTGCACAAATGACTGAATGATGCTCAGTTTCTTAAGCCTGCGTTGAGGACTTCCACATTTTGGTACAAACCGGCTGAGGTGAAAGTTACACTAACATGATTACAAGAGATTTCACATGTAAATTGCACTAATGGACAAGCTATATTCTGGAAAATTGTGATTAATGATCCAAGAACCTTAACTACTGAATATACATCCTACCACCCAAAAAGACTCGTCTAAACTACAACACATCACAACCAAATTGTGATGTTGCTCTGCAATTCAACAATCTTGTCCAACCAAACTGTACATCAATCAGCGAATGATAGGTAACCTGTCTGCAACAAATACGCGGAAATGTTTCATCACATCTCAGCAACATCTCCAACAATCAGGATTTCTGCAGTGGAGCTCCCCTCAGATAAAATAATGAAATCTTCCAATGCGTACCAATGCAACTTCTTGCCACTTTTTTGCAGAACATGTTGTCCCTTGCATACTAGTAGAGTTTATATGAATCTCAAAACGCAAAGGTTGCCATATCATGGGTTTACATTGCAGTCCATCATAAATACCTCATCCCTTGGCAGGTATCTTTTCCAGTATTTTCTGTACCGGCGTATCCCGAGCTCTAACCAGGGTTTCATGTTACCGTTATAGTGCAATATCGTAGCTTTTTTTATAGCACCATGAGCAAGTCCATAGTCATGGCCAAGACCAAATTGGACCCATTGGCTTTCAATAGGATGGATCAGATCTTGAAAAGCAAGCAGGCCTGCAGGTAGTGCTGCATCTCTCCAGGAATCTTCTGTGTCACGTCGCAGCTATTAAAGGCAACACAAGCAGAGCTCTATCAGATCAGAGTTTACAAAATCCTAGTTTAACAAGCTAAGAAGTGAGTGTTGAGCGAACTGGGTAAGTTGTAACAACCATTCTATGCTACTGCCACCATCCAAAGAAGAAACAAAAGAAACAGATTACCAACATATCACAGCATTGCTTGAAAAAAAGAATAGACCTGAAACCTACAGGAAAAAAGCAGCAATGGAATGTCACTATCAAACTAACCTTCTGTAGTATTTGGTGATGAATTCCAGTGACATCTTGTTCCCTCCATTCATCAAGATCGATAATGCTCACTCCAGACATCCAGATGCATGAACTAGAATCATAGGGGAAGTCAGGCAAGTATGCTCTGAGTTGATGGAATTTAACTTGACAAAACTGGACAGCACCAATCACTTTTCCTTTTAAGTCAAAGTTCCACAGTAGCGACAAGTCTCTCTGGACTATAGTATCGTCTTCCAAGACAATGACCCTTTTAAGATTGCTAAACAATTCAGGAAGCAAGAAAAGGGAGTGCCCAAACATTGAAATATATCCAGTCCTCTTTAGAGCATTGTTATTGTAAGTGATGCGGAACTCTTCAGATGGTGATAATTGTTCAACTATCCCATTATCCAAATTCTTCACTTGGAAATCTTCAAAATTAATGACTCTGACGGTAGCTCCCTTGTAAGAATTTCTGATGAACCAGTTCTTAAATGCATAAAAGTTTTGTGCATCGGTCAAGAGATGGAAAACCATATTTGCTGATTCCTGAAACACTATGAAAAGAACTGATAAGTGAACTGCAGAAGTGCAAAATTACTACTCCAGCACCATATACAATGCCATACCTCAGAATTTATCACACTTGAGTTGATAGTCATGGATGATGCAAGAAGGTTGGTGGAGAAAATGACATAGTGCTGGCATGCCGGATTTTCAAACTTTTCTGCATCTAAATGCTCCATGTCAGCTGAGGCATTGAAGTAGTCAACAGTTAATCTCATTGAAAGGCAGTGGAGGCTCCTGGGTACTGTCTGAACTCCAAGCCTGTAAAGATATGCACTCTGTTTTGCATGAAAAAGAGCTTCATCTTCAGTCATATCAAGCAACTGCGTCAGCTTTTTCTCAACATTAGTGCATTCAACAGCACATGATTTCGCTGCAGCGATTATCTGATCCATCTTGGCCATATGGACTCTATGACTTCAAAGATAGCAACAAAGATTCATTATAATGACCTATTCAGAAAACACAATAAGGTTTGTTCTTTGAAAGTAAGGTTGGAAAAGATCATGACAACCAAGGCTGTTGGAAACACATGATTTTTGCTCCAAACCATTAAGTGATTAGCCAACTCATTACTTTGCAAACCACTATCATTCCCAAGCATCAAGTGTTTAATGCCATTTTTTAGTCACAAACTACCATTCCCAAGCACTTCTAGCGTGCACATGTTGCTACTGAGGTCAATAAAGAACAAAGCATAGAAAATATCACAAAAATAGTGTCAACTGAAAACCCAATCTCAGGTGTGCAGATAGACAATACCAATGTCAATACGATCCCTCTTTTCTCTAGTTATCACTATCAGACCGACATAGTAAATGTATACTCCTTCCTAGATACCACAAAGTCTGATACACAAAATTCGATTAAATATTGACTTTAATATCAAACTGCTTAGGTATGAAGATCCGACCAACATTGTGAAGCAGAAGTAGGAAGTTACAAAAGAGTTCTAACTCAGGTAATCAACAGTGAACAAAGGATATGCTGCCAACAAGAGACTGCTTCAGTCTGCATATATATCACACTACTATACTGCACTACATGTCCATAAAATTTAACTACGCTAAAACAGGAAGCCACAGGTGTGAAGGAACTAAAATTCAGAGTTTCAGACACTTCTATGTGTAAAAACATCTGATCTCCGAAGTTAGTTATTTGTTTAGACAACGAAGGTAGTTATAATGAAAAGTGAAACCTGGAGAAAGTAATGTTGTAATGTCGAACTTACAGGTCAGGAAGATCAGCATCAGATATGGCTTCACTAAGCATATGCCCATGTTCTTGGATGCTTTGTTTCATTTCAAGTGAAAGCTTTTCCATTCCATCAAGTTTCACAATACTTGGATAGTAAGCTCTCGCAACAAAAAGCTGATCTTTAAGTTTCTTCACTGTATAATCTTTCATGGCTTCCTTATGTTCTACAGACCACAGACAATAGCTTCCAAACTGAAGCTGGCAGGATTTTCCATTCTCGTCACCAGGTAAACCTTGTTCAAAACTATCCTTCATATCAATGTCGGTAATCTGCAAAAGTTGGGTTAGAAAGATCAGTTGACATGATTCTATCATTCACAACAAGTAATCTATGAAACCCTTACATTTAAATTACACATAACAGCTGCAAATGATGTTATCGTAAGAAATCATTTTCGTTCTGCACTGGAAAGCTTTTGTGAAAATCCAATTATATCCAAAAATGGACGACAATGTGATATGAGGGAAAAAAAACTAAGTATTGTGACTCTTACATTGGGCAACAAAGAATTCTCCAACAATGTATCCTGTTGGATAGGAGGAGCTGCATATTAAATAAGAATTAGACAAAAATGCATTCAAGCTCATGAAAGTGGCTGACAACATAAACCCTAATTTACCTAGACGGACTGACATATTGACAATAATCATGCCGGGTTGACTTTCATTTGTATTGGTCCACTCCTGTTAGATGAATAGGAAACTTAGCAACATAATTAAAAATGAGTGCTGGTATATAAACAAGATTCATGAGACCCCACGGTGAACTAATTCAGAAAAAAACTTCACTCTGAGTATGTACTTTATATGCTAAGAGAAGTTTCCTTTTTTGAAAAATAAATCAAACAGATTCCCATATGCCATGTTTGTCAATAGCACACCAAGCACACAGATAAAGGAAGTAATAGTCCCGTGTTTGATCATCCAAACAACTATTAAATACCACTTCTCTTCTGTCAAAGCATTTCATTAGGCTAGTAACTGAAAATGTACCAATAACTACACTCTTGATATCTTTTCTTTGATAGATAAACATTGTTAAATGTTTTCTCCTAAAGCCATAGATAAATATAGTGGAATGGAGGGAGTACATAGATATATCTGTGCCACTAGTGACTAGCCACAGGAAGTTTTCAGCCAACATAGAAGTTTAAGACCGTTGGCCCAGCCAGAACAGCCTATTGGTGCTGCATTACAAGTCAAATGCGACCAACCAGTGACATTTTGCCTCTCCCCATCCTGGCATGTGCATATGGACAGACACACAAAAAAGCCCAGAGTAAAGTTAATCATTGATGTTAAATACCAAGCCGGATTGGAATCATAATTCCTACTTAATCCCCACAGAAGTCGAAGCTTGTCTTTTTCTTTCAGCAAGTTCATTGATTCATTAATCACATTGGTAGCTCAAAATCAATCTGGCGCTATAAAGCCGCGAGAAATGACAGCACAAGCACTGATTCAGGAAACATAATGCAGTTCAGTCAATATACAGGCAAAAGTTTCTTTTTTCAAATAGTGCTATAGCAATGCCTGTAACATGACTAGCTCTCTAGCAGCCATAATTGGATATAATAGATCATCACTAGACTAGTTTACCACCCAAGATGAAGGGTTCAAAAGCTCCTACAATCATCATGCCTAGTTTGTCATAAAGAAAAGGAACTTAATCTTCGCAGCATCTCATAACATCCAGGAATTCACTAAAGCATGTATTCAAAAAATGAGAGCCAAAACACCACATAGAAGATTACTAACAGTCTAGTGTATTTTGAGCTCTGGAATAGATAAAAGGAAGATAATTGTAGGATGCATTGAACTGCAGCATCAATGCTGAAAATTCCATTGGTTGAAAGCACTTCCATTTCATTCATATGAGACTAGAGTTGAAACATTTTGCACGGCATGATAGCAACTCACAACGAGCACGTTGCTCTGAACTCTCAAGAAAGTCTATCACTATTAACTAATTAACCAAGAACCAAATGCTAGTGAAACTGCAAACCTTGGAAGTCGGCGGCACAAACTCCTTCACAGTATTGTTGACCAGCAAAGTGTCATTTTCCTGAAGAAAGCAGCCATCAGTGCCACTAAATATTATATTCTTCCCACAAAGATACATCATTGACCAAATCTAACAAAGGTACGGACACAGCTAACAACAAACCAAACGTGATTGCGACACTTGAAGAAATGGGACAAAAGATAACCCAGAAATGGCAGTCATTAGGAGCTGAGGACCCCTACCTCCAGCGGAATTGGCTCCCAACTACCATCCTCGCTGCCGTCATAAACCTATATACATCAGCAATGTAGGGCAACGCTTAACAACCATCGAATCAGACTGTAGAAAACAACGAAAATACGAGTTCAATCAGATTCAATTGAGACTCACCGACAACGTGCTGTCATCAACCAAGTACACTGCACGGACCAAAGAAATCAACAGAATTCGAGTTAAAAAAAATGAAGCTAGAATGCTAGCGGAGGGATGCCCTGAGATCGTGCTCGAGCCGGCGAACTGGACGAGATGCCCGGATCTGGGAAGTGAGCGCACTGCGAGGGAACAAGATGAAGGTAGGGTTTTGGAGAGGGGTGAGACACGTACTTGAGGGGAAGCGCGCGTGGAGGCCGAGGAGCACGGCGAGCGGCACGACGACGGAGAAGAAGGCCAGCGCCACCGCGGCACCCGCCGCCGCCACGCACCTCCAACGCCTCTTCCCCGCCGGGGTCGCGGTGGCGGCCGCCGGTCCGGGGCCCTTCATCCCGCGCGCCGCGCCGCCGGAAGCCGCGGTGTCGACTGGCCGGCCGGCGGCCGGAGCTTCCTAGAGGTCGGGCTACAAGACCGGGGCGGCCGCGTCAACGGTGGCTCCTAGATGGCAGCCCCGGTGGCGGGCTGGAGTCAGTGGCGGCGGCGGTGAGGCCGTCCGTACATTTGCTTCTGCGCGTCCCCTGGTCCCTGGCCTCGGTACTCGTGCGGCGAATCGCCCCCGCCGCTGGCTATTCGAGAAAAAAAAAACACTTCCTTATTTTTGGCCCTTTCTTTCCTCTTTGGTGGCTATTTGAAGGATTTCTGATGGGAGCATGCCGGGTGTGGCTAGACCCACACGACTCTGCTGACTGCTGACCGTGAGCCGATGAAGTGATGCAGCTATGGTCAGAGAAGTCGTTTCTATGGTTGGTGCTCCAGATAGCCTGGATTTGTCTCGAGATCTGTGATATCATTTTGTCTCATATGGATGTATTGCTATATATATTGATTTATTTTAATTTTATATGTGTCAGAAACATGGAATATGTACCGTGCTTGATTAGAGCTAAAGTCTGATCCGATGAGACAGAAAGTCACTTTATCTCCACACGAGGTGCATGCCGCGCCGCCTGTCGCGCCTCTGTACTGCACCACGTTCTCCCTGTGTGTGCTAGGCCTGTGCATGGGTGGGTTAAAGTGGATTTGGGTGGATAACGTGGGCTGAATTGCGGTGGCCTATTAATTGGGTCCAGGTGTGGTTTGGGTCGATTAGATGGATCAGAAATTGTTTGCTTCTTGGGTGGATTGGATCGGATCACGTGGATTGATGGGTAACGACGATGGCTTTTCCAGCACCTGCAATACGGCCGGCATCGCCAAGGAGGCAACGAGTGTCTCCGTGAGCACAGTAACGGATTAACGTTTACATATTTTAATGCATGTTCAAATATTTCCCAATATCTCTACTGTCAAATCAAGATCGATATAAATTACATGTATCAAGCTTGGACCTAATATGATTTTTGATATGAAAACATTAAAAATTCACAGCAATGTATTGTCTTTGAAACAATAAAAATCCACAACAATGTATCAATATATGTAAGAACTTTCAGAAATCCACACTGATCGTGCAAAAGGGCTCCATGTTTCTATTAGGACTCCATGTTGTTTGCCAAAAGTTCTGCAGTAAGTAGAAGACAAGTGTTAGTGGCTACTTTTACACAAAATTATATTATCCCATAATTACATTAAACAAATATACCTTCTTGAATTTCCTAATAGGCTTCAATTTCCTCCAAAGACTTCATAATGTCCAAAGGGCCTGAAGGAGAGCGCAACTAACTTTGCGTACAGATTAAAGCTTCAACCGTGCTAGCTGACAATGAAGTCCGAAATGAATCCAAAATTCTTCCGCCCGTGCTGAATGAAGATTCTGATGCTACGGTGGAAACAGGAACCGCCAAAATATCTTTTGCCATCTTAGATAATATGGGATACTTGTTTGTGTTGCACCTCCACCACAATAGTAAATCAAAATCATCTGTAATCTTCTCACAATTTTCAGCGAGATATCTGGACAACTCAGAGTTACTTTCTCTACTCTCAATTTCTTTCAAATGCATAGTAAACTGAGATGCTAGCAGCAAAGAGGGATTCTCCTCATGCTCATCCACATTCATCAGTAACGGAGGCTGATTGTAATTACTATTGCAGCTAGCATATGCAGCAAACTCAACATAGCAGTCAACCAAGCGGTGAAGGTCATTTTCTATTTTTCCAACAAGTTCATTTTTCTTCTCTAGACCATACATCCCCAAGAAGAAAAAGCTCAGAAACTTCACCTTGTAACGGGGATCCATGATAACAGCAATAAATAGTAAGTTGTTCAGGTCATCTTTGTCCTCCCAATATTTACTAAACTTCTTCTTCATACGTTCTGACATTGCAGCTATAAAGGGATCTGTGTGTAAAGCAAGTTCTTTCAGCTTTGACTGCATTAGAACAAACTCATGAAAGAAGCCGCTCGAGGTTACTTGCAGAGAACCTGAGAGGCGAATTTTCACTTTGTAGAATATCTTCAAGAAATGAATGACACGCCTAGCATTACGCCAATCAGTCTCATCAGGAGGAATCTGATCCTTAAAATATGTTTTAAATTGTCTGTTCTCCCTATGTAACCTTGCAAAAGCTTTTTCAAATATAACAGCATTATCCAACATGAGATATGTAGCATTCCACCTTGTATCCACATCTAACGATAATAGCCTTTTCCTTGAAATTTTTTCTTTCTCTGCACATTTCTTAAATTGCTCCAGCCTAGCAGGAGAAGATCTCACAAATCTGACTGCAATTCTTATTTTCTCAATTGAATCATTCGTTACTTCCAATCCACTTTTCACAATCAGATTTACTAAATGTGCACAACATCTCATGTGTATAAATTCATGCTGTAGTACAGTTCCCTCCCACCCTTTACTCATATCCTTAATGTAGTCAATTGCACCATTATTGGAGCTGGCATTGTCGACTGTGATAGTGAAAATACGATCCACACCCCATTCAAGCAAACATTCTTCAATTTTCTTGCCAATGGTTTCTCCTTTGTGATCCTCAACCAAGCAAAAGTTAATAACTCTTCTCTGTAGTTGCCATCTATCGTCAATCCAATGAGCTGTGAGAACCATATAGTTCAGATTTTGATTTGAGGTCCAAGTATCTGTTGTGAGGCTGATTCGTTGCTTCTTCAAAATCTGTTTCATCTTTTCCTTTTCCTCTACAAAAATTCGCAAAGCATCTCTTGCTACAGTGGTTCGAGATGGAATCTCAAATTTTGGCTGGAGTGTATTGGAATATTTGATGAAACCTTGGCCTTCAACAACTCTGAATGCCATCTCATCAATAATGATCATCTCAACAAGGGCCCTACGACAGTCATCAAAATTGTAGCACTGCTTTGGTGTCCCATTATCTTTCTTTCGCATACTTTGATCTTTTAGGGGAGCCATGGGGCACTGAAACCTTAGATGCTTCCATAGGTTGCTTGTGCCATGCCCTGTTCTGAATGTGTATACCTTGCCATAGTGAATGCACATAGTAGCAGGATCTTCGTCATTTTCATTTGGCTCATCAAAATGATCCCACACTTCTGATGTCGCTGAACGACTTCTTCTTATCTTCTTAGCAATTAGGGACACCTCCACAGGAGGACTACTTGATAGGGTGTCCACCTGGTAGAAAAAAAGAGAAGTAACTTAATTAGAGGAAAGCATCATGATCAGTGGCAAGAAGAAAAACAAACAAAATTGAACGATCTGAAATAAGATTATATCCAAGCATTCATTACATTTTCTGGATTAATAGTGGCATCTTCACTATTCATAGTTTGCTCATAATTCTTCCTTGCCACTGCTCGAGAAATAGAAACTGCTCTATCAACTACTTTCTTGGACATGGCTCTTCTTGGCGTCGTAGTGACAGGCATCTTTCTGGATAGAGATTGCACATGCCTATTAGTTGTTGGACTAATTACTTCATCTTCAACAGTTGCAACAGTCGTCTTTCTCTTTCTTGACTTGAAAACCTTTTTAGTTGCCTGGGTTGTTGTCCTTGCCCTTTGCACTTGTTCTTTCTGGGTCCTGAGATCCTTTGATGTTGATAAAGTTTTCCATCCTCAAACTTTCCTCCCGAACGCTCGGCAAATTTTCTTCATCTGTAAAGTGATGATAACAACATAATTAAATCATATATATGGTAGTACTTTTTAGACATCTAGTGACTAATAATGAATCAATCAAGAGATAACTGAATGGATAAGAAAATATCAAAGCATGCTTGCAAATTGTAGCTCCCCGGACACACTAACGCCCCAACCCTAGGTCGCATGAACATCAAAATAAAAAGGGAAAATAGAAGGATCTGGGATTACAGGCAGGAGAGCCTTAACCTCAAGGATGTTTTATGGAACCTATGTCACTAAAATCTCTCACATGAACCCTCGACTAGAAGCAAGCAAGCACATCTGATCTTTTCATCCACATCCACGCAGAGAAATTGAGGGGGAGTCTGGGGTCAGAAACGAAATCTCACCTTCGTAGTTGCGCATAGGATGTCGGGCCACCATCGGCAGTGGTACACAAGCGGAGTGCGGCGGTGGGGACTCCGGCGCTGGCGCCGACGCCTCCATCATCGATGTCGCCGCCTCGCCGTTGAGTCCGTATTCTCCCTTGCACGAGTGTGATGGATTGGCTGGATTGGATCGTGTATCCACCCAAAAGGACTACATATTAGATGGGTGGGCCTGCAAAACCAGCCCAACCCATGGGTGCTGTTCGTTTAGTGGATTAGATGAGATCAACATGGGTGGATTGGGTGGGCCGTCTGACCCATGCACAGGCCTAGTGTGTGCTCGTATGCATCACATGTTCGCTTCATGTTTAATTAAATAAATATTCTTCATCGCACCACATGCCTCTATTCGCCCTCGTCTCCACCACACATTTGGCATCATGTTTAATTTGTAATATTCGGTACCTCACTGCGAGATGGTGCACATGATCGACTTGGACCTGTACTTTGTAATATTTTATAACGACGATCGTGGAGGACACAGAGCTGGGAATGTACATGTACCAGGTGCTTGTAGATACCAGCTAGTGTGGCTGAGTTTATCTTAGAAGTCACCTCTGTAGTTTATTAGACCATACCAGGACCAGCGCCATCTCTACCGGACCCCGGACCCCAACTTCTTCACCCCCGTGATGCATGTGTCACCAATGATGGTCGTGCGCTTAGATGACTGGATGACGAGTTTCTCTCCACCTCGGCGCCCTGTTGGCTGATGACCTGGAGTTGCATCTGAAGTCCCAGCTACGGTCCGTTGTACCTGTACTCCCTTCGTCAGTCGTCGTTGGTGTGCGTGCATGAGCTCGTTGCAATTGTTGTAGTTGTTAGATTCTCTGGACTAGTTCTTCTAATCACAGCTAAAAATGTGTCTTGTTTGTGACTTGGACTTGTGAAGCTGCAGATACAAGTGTGGAGTCTCATATTAGACTCCTTTGGCGAGATTACATTTTTGTTTGCTCTCTTTCAATCGAACCAGGATTTCATATATCTGTCCTTGTTTCCTCTCCTTTAATCGAACCAGGATCTTATACCCCCGTTCATCCGGATAGAAGTTATCTTATCCATCCCCGTACCAGGCCTTGTACATCAAGTATGGAGCAAAAGTACGGTTCAGCGGCATGCCATTTCAAATACGTATTGAATATGTATAAAATACAACGATTATTCAAACAGTTAAACTCGAGCAGAGTTGTAGGCTGGTTGGTACAAGTATGGCACCGCTCTCTCTATCACTGATTTCTCCTGTTCCTCTACTTCTTATCCATCGCCGATTTCGTCCTCCCTATCGGCAGTGGACTCGAGGCAGCACGAGGACCAAATCGACAACGTCAAGCCTAGCCGCCTGGCGGAGCGGCCCCGTGGCGTGCGCTTGAACTTGGCCGGTAGGCAACGTGGCCTCGTGAAGCTATGAGATGAGCATGATATTTCTCGGTACATATGCATGTACTTTTGTTTCCTTGTTTATTTTTCCTTTGTTTACCTTTTCCCATCGAAAGATTTTTCTTTTCTTTTCTTTTTTCCCATCAGATGAGCTCAATCTTTTTCTTTGTCTTTATTTCTTTGTGTCTTTCCTTTTAGATTTGGGGAGGGTGTTGTTAGTTCATGCAACAGGGACATCAGAGAAGATTATGTTATTTTTTTCATATTATGGTTTGATTTTAGGTTCTTTGATCTTTCCTTTGGCCAATGATTACAACTCTGGTATGTTTGGGTGGCCAGAGGCATTTTTTTAAGTAGCTATTTGTTGTTAGATTCATTGGTTGTACTCTTACGTACATGATATGTCGATAAATAATAATCGAAATTGTTTAGGAATTGCTATTTGTGGTTTGATTTTAGGTTATTTTATCCTTCCTTTAGTGAAAGATTGCAGCTCTGGTATGTTTGGGCAACTATAACGCTTTTTTAAGTAGTTGTTTATTGGTACATTCATTGGCTATACCGTGACTTACATGATATGACGATGAACAAGAACCGGATTTGTCAACAATTGATATTTGTGGAGATGAGCAAGAACTGTGTACGTTTTGTTTATCATAAGTGATAGTGATATATATTTATATGTGTAGATCTGTGTACAATATCCCAAGTGACTTAAATAAGACAAGACAAGAAAGAAAAAGACTAATTGCACATGACATAAAGCTAGATACATTCATAGGGTGCATTCGTGTACACCATTTACAATATAACCATAAAAATTGTGGTACTTGCTTTGGATATAGCATTTAACTTGCATATGTAACGATTACTTTTTAAATTTTGAAACAATCTTGTTTAGATTCAAGCGAGTAGTAGTACTAGTCCGCTCCACAGTGTGGTCACCAAAGTCAAAATGGTGCTGAGTGTTTTGTATAGATTGCATGCTTTCTCTTCGGACGAGGTGACTTTATGTCAAATCTATCGGGATTCGGGTGTCCTCTTTTGTCCAAGATCAGAGCGTGCGGTGCAGGTACAATAGCAAAAAAATAAAAATACATACAAATATAATGGTGAATATACATACGAGATGAGGTAGCACGGATCACGAAACATAATGGGTGGCCTAGATGCCTTCCATCCGGGTGGATGCGGGCAAAGATGTTTTTCACCTTCAATCGTCATGTATTATAAGCCAGTATGTTGGGTGATCCTAATGTAATGTGTAACTTTTAAGTTTCGATAATATATAGTAGGTGGGGAGGTTCCCCTGTATTGTTTTAAAAAAATCATAGCCAAAATGCTAAGCACGATTATAAGTCGATGAATTATTGTACACTCAAATGAAATTAGGGTATGTGTATTTATAAAGACAAAGCAAGATAGTCACATACACCACTATGGTAGAAAACACATTCACATGTTCGCACGAACACAAGAAGGACGTAAACTTTTTTCCCACATTAACCGAAACTTAGATGATGCTACTAATATATCCAATGGATGCTACTATTGTGTTAAAATCTCATAATCTCTTCTGTAGAAAATGAAAACTTGGAACATACAAACAATTGTACATTTGTCAGTTGAGTCACCGCTAGCCAAATTTGCAGGTGTTGATTCAGTGGAGATACGGTTCCAAGTAAACATAAATAATCGTACCACCAATCCAATGGTTCCATGGTCGACTATTTTTATCGTTAAATGCTAGTTTTCTTGTGTTTAATCGTAGGTCATTTTTTTCCCTTTTCATAACCTCTTCTCCTTTGTCCTCGGTTGTCATATAAACTCTTTCCTAATGAAATCTTTGCTCAGACAAGTTTTTGTAGAAGAAAAAAAATCCCAAAACTCTACAACAGGCCCTTAAATTTAATTACTTTGGTGGTAAGTGATTTTAAGTAAGAAGATGACCTCACTGCTCGAAAAAAAGGGTCTCTCCGCTACCTTTATTGCAGCATAAAGGGCTGCGACCCGTCTGCTTGAGTGGCGGCGAGGGAGAAAGAGGCGGAGGGAGGGGCGGCGTCATCCCAAGGAGTTGCAACACGGGGTGTCAACCTGTATTGTCCCATGGATACTCTATATGTATTTCATTATAATTTTTTTGTTGCCCATATGTAACACCCCCAGCCCAGGGCTTAATAGGATTGATAAGGATACTCGTACCAACAGTTGCAACTTCTTTTCTGGGAGCTCATCCAGAAAGAACTCGGAGGTTAAGCGTGTTTGGCCCGGAGCAATTTCAGGATGGGTGACCGACCGACCAGGAAGTCTTTTCTGGTTGCGTATGAGTGAGGACAAAGTACGCAGAAAAGTAATACACCGTGGCGTTTTTTGGATTAGTTACCCACAGAGGAAAGTCAACGAATTTTCAGGAACCAACACATGAAAAAAAAAGATTTACTCGTCCTGAAACGTTTGATTTTTAGCTATCTCTCTCATCCTAGCTATCTCTCAATCATCCCATCCAAGCTTTGCACGAGGAGGTTAACGGGAAAACGGATTTTCAATCCATCGAGGAGGCCCACAAAAATTCTAGTACGCGGTCGGGAACCGTTCTGAGTTGGCCCACGCTCATGCGGCCGCGGGAACTGCGGCGAGCACCGAGCACGCAGGGGAAGGCCGGAACCGGAAGGGTCTCAGGGACAGATCACCAGGACGTACGCGGCCGCGAACGGGAGGCCGCGCGGCCAATCCGCCCGCCCCGCGCGCGCGACCTGCCACTTCGGGCCCGTCGTCCTCAACCGCCCGCTTGCGCTATAAAGCCCCGCCCGCGTCGTCCCCTCGTCAATCCGAAGCCTCCCGGTTACCCCACCACCGGCACCCCTCCACCCCACACCCCCGGGACGTCTTCCATGGCCTCCTCATAGAAACTACCTAACCCCCACTATCCTCGCCGCAACTCCTCATTACATCCTTCAAGAGCGCACCACACCACACTACACACCAGCGGAGATCGTGCGGCCAAGCATAGCCTTTGCCTGCGGCGTGTGAGCTGCTGTCGTCGTCGGTTCGTGCGCGCGGCGTGCACGGGGGATCGGATCGGAGCCAAGTAGTGGGATGATGGCGGCGACGGTGCGCGCGGCCGCCGGCGTGCTGCTGGTGCTGTCAGCGCTGCTGGCCTCGGCGCACGCCGAGGACCCCTACCTGTTCTTCGAGTGGAAGGTGACGTACGGCACCAAGTCGCTGCTGGGGGTGCCCCAGAAGGTGATCCTCATCAACGGCGAGTTCCCTGGCCCCAGGATCAACTGCTCCTCAAACAACAACATCGTCGTCAATGTCTTCAACCAGCTCGACCAGCCGCTCCTCTTCCACTGGTTCGTGCATCATTTCGATACCATAGGCTGACATGGCATTTGCAAATTACTATATGCGTTGGGTCGTGCAGGAACGGGATGCAGCACAGGAAGAACTCGTGGATGGACGGGTTGATGGGCACCAACTGCCCGATCTTGCCCAACACCAACTTCACCTACAAGTGGCAGCCCAAGGACCAGATCGGCACCTTCTTCTACTTCCCGTCCGTCGGCATGCAGCGCGCGGCCGGCGGCTACGGCGCCATCACCGTCGTCAGCCGCCTCCTCATCCCCGTCCCCTTCGACCAGCCTCCGCCGGAGAGCGACCACGCGGTGCTCGTCGGCGACTGGTTCACCAAGGACCACGAGGTCATGGCCCGCCTCCTCGACTCCGGCCGCAGCATCGGCCGCCCCGAGGGCGTCCTCATCAACGGCAAGGCCGGCCAGGACGCCGCGGCGGCGCCCATGTTCACCTTCGAGGCCGGCAAGTCCTACCGCTTCCGCGTGTGCAACACGGGCATCAAGGCGTCCCTCAACTTCCGCATCCAGGGGCACGACATGAAGCTGGTGGAGATGGACGGGTCCCACACCGTGCAGGACATGTACGACTCCCTCGACGTCCACGTCGGCCACTGCTTCTCCGTGCTCGTCGACGCCGACCAACCCCCCGGCGACTACTACCTCGTGGCCTCCACGAGGTTCATCCACGACGCCAGGTCCACGTCAGCCATCGTCCGCTACGCCGGCTCGAGCACCCCGCCGTCGCCGAACGTGACGGAGCCGCCGGCCGGGTGGGCATGGTCGATCAACCAGTGGAGGTCGTTCAGGTGGAACCTGACGGCCAGCGCGGCGAGGCCCAACCCGCAGGGGTCCTACCACTACGGCCAGATCAACATCACACGCACCATCAAGCTCATGGTCTCCCGTGGCCACATCGAGGGCAAGCTCCGGTACGGGTTCAATGGCGTCTCCCACAAGGACCCCGACACGCCCCTGAAGCTCGCCGAGTACTTCAACGTCACCGACGGGGTGTTCAGCTACAACCAGATGGGCGACGTGCCCCCCGCCGTGAACGGACCCCTCCAGGTCGTGCCCAACGTCATCGCCGCCGAGTTCCGCACCTTCATCGAGATCGTCTTCGAGAACCCCGAGAAGAGCATGGACTCCTTCAACCTCGACGGCTACGCCTTCTTCGCCGTCGGGTATTCATCAATTATTTCCTCTTTTAATATAATTATTTCAAGAGCACACAATCAAAGATCGAGTTGTATTGTCTTGCAAGAGCTAGCCGTTCCCGTATATAATAACTGCATGTGATGTACGTGTGCACGCAGGATGGGGCCGGGTAAGTGGTCGCCGGAGCTGAGGAAGACGTACAACCTGCTGGACGCGGTGAGCCGGCACACGATCCAGGTGTACCCGAGGTCGTGGTCAGCCATCATGCTGACCTTCGACAACGCCGGCATGTGGAACATCAGGTCCAACATATGGGAGCGGCACTACCTCGGGGAGCAGCTCTACATGAGCATCGTCTCGCCGGCGAGGTCGCTGCGCGACGAGTACAACATGCCAGACAACGCGCTCCGCTGCGGCAAGGTCGTCGGGCTGCCGCTGCCGCCGTCCTACGCCCCCGCGCGCTGAGACGACAAGGGGCCCTCCCCGTGGTGTCCGGATCGACCAATCTCTTTGGCCATGGCTCAACGAATAAGCAAACGGGGGGGTACGTGCGTGCGTGCGTGCGTGCGCCCCCTTAAACCCAAAGAACAAATTAAAGATGAAAGAAGAAGAAGCTTCGCAGGGAAGGGAACATATATTATGTTTATGGCAAGCTAAGGAACGTCGGCTGGGGGGTCGGCCGGCTGGTAACCGCATGGATATATGTTGTAATCTTGAGATGCCCTCTCAAATCATTGTAATGGGAGTTATATATGACTTTATCTCACCGTTTATACCTACACCAAACAAGATCGTCTTGCATACTATGCATGTTTCGTGTGCTGTGTGATTACTACGTACGTACAATACATCTTGTAATTTTCAATGTCGTGATCATCCATTTATCCTTGATCTTGAGAATGGGGATTTACTATCCATTTATCCTTGATCTTGAGAATGGGAGGACTTATTATCCATTTATCCTTGATCTTGATCTTGATATTGGGGATTTATTATTCATTTATCCTTGGAGGAGTCGTCATTCAACTCCTTTAAGGAACCTTGGTGATCTTGGGTGAAAACTTTGTTCTGGGTTTATCCGAACCGTGGCGGTGGCGTCTCCGATGCTATGCCCTACTTGGAGGTATCACTTTCGAAGGTCTCCACCGACGGTGTGTTGCAGCAGTGTCCGTTCTCCTATGTTGAAGGACTTTGGCAGGCTTTGGTCATCGACTCTGTCATGTCTCGATGATGTTGTTGGATGGCGAACGTAGAGCTCCGATGTGCTTGAACAACATTGCCATCAATTCCGTGGAGCTAGTTGTCTTCGGTGAGCTTTGGATTGTGTGCCTCCCACACCTCAAGCCCCTAGGCTGTGTTTAGATTCAGAAAAAAGTACCTCTCCAACAAGTTTTTCCTATTCATCCCACTCACAGAACACACTTTCTAGTGCACTATTCATCTAGAAAAAGTACTTTTGACTTCCAATCTGAACACAGCCAGTCTCCATTTCGTTTGGTGGTCCCTTAGATGGAGGACGACAGTGGAGTGATGTAGCTACGAGAGGTGGGCCGGAAGTGCGTTGGCCATGGCAAATCTGGTGAGTAAGTTGCTCAATGGTGGCGTAAGTGGCTGCTAGTTGACCTTTGCTTAGCTTGAGTTTACCCAATTTGTGTATATATATCTCCTATCGCCGTTGTTAAAGACTGCGGGGATTCACCCCCTCAGGAGCGCTCCACGCGATTTCGGGACGACGTCGCAAAAAACGGTGAGGCCACGTCCCTCTTTTATGTCATTTTGCAGAAAAACCCTTCCACTTTATTGAAATCAACCCGCAATCCGCTTTGAACAGAGCCTTCCCAATCGAAACCCTAGCTCTCTCCCCTTCGTCGCCTCCCTCCAATCTCTCATCCCCTTGCCGCTGCCGCCGCCGCCGCCGCCGCCGTGTCGCGGCTGCTGCAGCCCGTCGCTGCTCATCCGCGTTCCCATTCCAAACCCTAGCTCTCTCCCTCGCATCACATCCCTCCATTCTGTTTTCTCCCCATCGCCGTCACTGCCGCAGTCCCTCGCTGCTCGCCGGCAGATCGATGCCTCCAACCTCCCCTCGCTCTCTTCGCGCCACCGTCGTCCCTCTCCTGGTTGCCATGTGCTCACCTCTGGTATGGCGGCGCGGCCTTGAGCTCCCGTGTGGCGTCATGCTCACGCACGGGGCGACCAGGGGAGACTGCCAGATCCGCTCTTCACCAGGCAAGATCGACGCATTCGTGTGGACGCCGAGGTTGGTGGGTCACTCGTGGCCTCTCTTTTTACCCCTTTATCCCTCCCGTCCCATTCTCATCTCTTCTCCAGTATTCTCTCTCTTCTGTGACTCAGATTCGAGCCGGGGGATGAGCAAGACAGCGACATAAGTGAAGATGGTGTGCGCCTGTGCGGCATGACGGGTGCGGTGAGGCAGAATGGTGAGCAGGCAACCGAGGTGCCCAACCAGCTCACCGGCTGCTCCAGATCGTCTACCACAAAACCCTCACCATGGGCACTTGGCCGCACATGGAAGATAAGGTACATCAAAACACAATTATGCTATTTGATTTCAATGGAAATCTCAGACATGTTTGTTCATTCTATTGTAGTGGTATACATAACTTTTGAATATTCAAGTTTTGTGCGAATCATTGAATTTAGAGAGCATTGCTGCAAGTTGGTCCATTTTAGCTGTGAACTCCTACCTTATAACTGAAAATAAAATGAAATTATAAAATTTTTAAGTTAGTTTTACTACTGTGCTCACTATAAAAAAAACCGTGTGACAGTTTGCTCTGCATTTTTTACATTAGATCATTTCCATTAGAGATGAGCTTTTTGAGACATTCAAGCAAACAGATAAAGGCGTAATGGAAAATCAGGAGGTCCAACTAACTGAAGATCCATTGCGCAGGTTACCCTTCATATGATATCACTCTAATTTCTACTGAAATGTTGATTCTTGAAGCCAATGTCTGCTTGTACTTAGTCATTAAATAAATAGAGAAGTACTGGTGAATTGCATCCATTTGGCTTAACTTAGCTTCAACTATTTTTTTTTGAATAAATTTAGGACTATTTTACATGATTTTGCAAATGGGTATATTTATTTGTCAGTATATGCCGTTTCAATGCTTTACAAACATACATTTCTTAAAGCAAATACGGCGATACAGCAACCATTTTTTCCTTCACCCCCTCCAATTGAGTTTTTCTCAATCTGATATAGCTTACTGAGTACTGATTCTGTTTTTATGTCCTCTCAATTTATGCAGTGACTTGTGCTTCCATGGGCAACAATTTGTTGAACCAAAAGGTTCATGTACATGCCAATATCTTTAAAAAGGTAAATTTTGTACCCTTTATCCTTTCTGCATTACTTTCTAAACCTTGTGCACCTGTAGTGATTTTGAAGCTCGCAGTACACCATCACTTGACTATTTGCATGAATGCATATGCTCTGGCTGAACTGCACTTATTGATATCCTACTGTCCAAATGTCAGTTTTTTAGGAACTTTTCATAGTTAGTTTAGTGTGAAAAAAACTTTTTCTCCTATATTTCTGAATGAGTAGTACCTTAGTTGAGCAGGCAATAAGCTGATTGTCCTATGGAGATGGTATTGTAGGGCAATGTCAGTTGAGATTATGACTTAGTTACCTGTTTGTGATTGAATTTGAAAACCAACTCATGGAGCCTTTGAGAATGCCTATGTGTATAAAATTTCTGATCAGATATGTCAAAAGGGATTTTTTTTTCATATGTCGGAGGCATAAAATCATCAAAAAATATCTGTATGGTTGCATATTCTTGCAACTCCAGCAGACCTATGAAATAAAGTACGCGTATCAAGTCAGGATAGAAATAATAGGTATGATTAAATATCAGATGAAGTCAACCTTGTGGAGTGGGAAATTAAATGTTGGTTGTTTTTTAATAAGAGATTAAGAAAGAGGCTTCCTGATTGCCACTCTTGATCCTGTGCAACCAACTGCTCACCTAGCCTGAAGGCCCATAAATATTCAGATTGACAGGGTTTCAAATTTGCCTATTATACAATAAAATAATATAGGCTACAAAAATCTTATATGTGACTGAACATTAGGACTTAAGTAGGAATATGCTTTAGCTTGTGTCTTCAGATTGTTTATCCAGCGGAGGGTACTTGCGCTGCATGCAAATCAGTTTGTGTGTTCTTAATATCATTCGATGCCTTAGATGTTATTATCAGTTCATCCTAGAGGTTGAATGGTCTAAGATCATGCATAGATTAATTCATAAAGCCTTCTTATATTGCAAGCAAATCTGTCTTTGCATTATTCAGTGTTTTCTGGGCCGTGAACAACCAACACTTATGCAATCGGTCAATCACTATCTCTTATGCTTACAAGAAAGACACGAAGGGAGAGCATCATGGTACACTAGCAGGGAAGCAGGTAATATAGTCTGGAATCACATCCAACTTGTGTTGCTACGAATATTCTCAGATTTCCATTCTGGATCTGGAATTGATTTATTCCACAGTAACTTGAAATTTTTGGATTTTTCAATATATATTCTTGTTTCGCAATATTGTTTATCATCATATTATTGCTGAAACTGAATTCGTAGTTGTATGTTAGGTTCCCATTGAGTATGTTACAGTTTAGCAGAAAGCAGATACTATGAATGTTGCAAATTATAGGAGATTATATGTTTGTATTCATATCCACATCTATGTTGCACATACTATGCTCGGCTTTATTTGTTTTGGTCTATTTTACTCTGGTCGACTATATTATAATTTTAGGAGACTATTTGTTCGAATCCTTGAGCTAACTTGATAAAATCTTTCAAATATTTTTATACAATCATAACGATCGAATATGTTGTTTCACTGTTGGCAGAGAGGCTGCTAGCAGCGAACCAAGGATCTTAGGGGAATAGGCTACACAATGTTTTCAAGTGGTCCGCCAACCCAAGGGCTTCTCAATAGTTGTATTTGCTGACTTGATATTTGTTATACATTTTATTTTTATTTTTTTTTATTTCCTTACAACTCTTTTACTTACCACTAATAGTCTAATCTGGTGCTACTGCTGATGTAGTGGGTGTCTGTGTGATTATACATAAAATCATTGCTCCCATTGCATACAAGTGAGAGTGATGTAGTTGAGTAATTGGTGAGTAATATTGTCATTCCCAATTAGTCTATCTCTGTCTGTCTGAAATCCCTTGATCAAACGTATCAACACCCACTGCTCCATTAAGTTTCTCCATGTTACTTTGGTCGTCGTAGCAATACTGCTAACACCTTCCGCAGTATTGTCATGTCCATTTTTTTTTTGAAATGATAGGGCATGCTTCGCGCGCCCCTTGTCTAGTGCTTTTTGTGTCATATTGCTTCTGTGGCTATGTAATCCATCTTGCTGTACAGTTAGTGGTTTGCCACGTTTCAATGAAAAGTTGAGGCCGATGATTCGCTAGTACTCTTAAAAAAAATTGAATGGGGCAATAAATGCTGCAAAGCTAGAGTATGTCCATGTTCCAGTGTTCCACCAGTCGCTGCCATTTGAAGTTTTTGACAACCACGAGTGAATCTAATGGTGAGGCAAAAGCATATTTCTAGACATGTACAATTCGTCGTTCTCATCCATGGTAGGTTGCAAGCAACATGGTAAAATGAAGCTGGACAAATCAATGGATATACACATTCACATACACATGTACAATTCATTCATTCACACGCTGCAACCAAAAAAGGCCCGGTTGGGGCTAGGCGAACATCCCCCAGAAATCAGAATCCTGATCCTCAAAATTCTACTTGGGCTTGACCTCGAAGTAGGGCATGTACTCGGACCCGTTGTCCCCGTACGACCCTCTCGTGATCTCGGTATCACTATACGGGTGCGCCCGCGCTCCGCCGCCGGCGCCGTCGAACTCGTTGGCCGACGAGCCCGCGGAGCTGACCCCTCCGCCGCCTTCGGCCCCGGCCACCTCGATCTGCAGCATAGCCTCGATCTCCTTCACGACCTCCCCCATGGCCGGCCGCGCCGCCGCGGACTCGTCCACGCACCGCATTGCCAGCTGCACGAACCGCCTGAACCCGGCCGTCCTCGCCGAGTCCCGGATCGCCGGGTCGAGGAGGCCACGCAGCCCGTAGTAGTCGCGGTCGTCGGGTTTGATGGCCAGCCGGACCTCGCGCACGATGTACTTGCCGCTCTCGATTGGCTGCCGCCCGCTCACCAGCTCCAGCATCACCACACCGAAGCTGTACACGTCGCTCTTCTCCGACAGCTGCTGCGTCATGTAGTACTCCGGATCCAGGTAACCCTACATATCATCGTCAAGCACCGAATGATTACTGTACATTCTTTCAGTTAAGGTTTCATGATCAGTAGTATGTTTCCATTATTGTGCACAGAGTTTATGCACGGATTGAATGGTTGCTCACCAGTGTTCCTTTCACTTGAGTGGAGACGTGGCCCTTCTCGGTGTCTGAGACGAGCTTGGAGAGGCCGAAATCGGCGACCTTGGCCTTGAGGTGGTCGTCGAGGAGGATGTTGGTGGACTTGACGTCCCGGTGGATGATCGGCGGGTCGGCGAGCTCGTGAAGGTACGCAAGCCCTCTCGCCGACCCGAGCGCGATCCTGAGCCTCTTCTTCCAGTCCAGGTAAGTCCCTCTCACTGCATCGCCGTGAATACACACAGGTTGAATTGGCTGATTGCTTTGATTACATATGAAGAGATGGCAAATTCCTGAAGATGTTATATGTGGGGGTAGTTCATTATGTCGACTCACCTAGCAGGTTCTCTCTCAGCGTTCCGTTGGAGATGTACTCGTACACCAGCATTTGCTCCCCTTGTTCGTAGCAGAAGCCGATCAGGCTCACCAGGTTCCTGTGGTGAACCCTGGAAAGCAGCTCGATCTCGTTCTTGAACTCCACCACACCTTGCATTGATCCGCGCTCTGCTCGCTTTATCGCTACCCGTGTTCCATCCACAAGTGTTCCTTTGTAAACCTTTTAAATTCACAAATTTTGATATTTTGTAAGTCGCCTCTTTTTTTGGAAGTATAGGCAAATTTACCTAACTACTACGTTTCAACTTAGATCAAATGGTATAACTGTGTTTGTGCAGATCCTCTTTGGGAACGCTAAAAAGCATTTTTTTGGGTACCTTGCCATAGCCTCCTGAGCCTATCTCATGGGTGTCTGAAAAATTGTCGGTGCAGTTCCTCAGTTCAATAAAAGAGAAGCTCCTTGCTCCTTTCAGCTGTGGAGCCCCTCCACTGTCTTTCTGAGAAACTCCCCATGAAGCTGTAAGTATACGAAATTCAGTTCAGACTTCAGGGAAATTAATCACGGCAATCTTCTATGTTCATTTCTCCACAGGATTATTGAAACATTTGTCATTACATGACACTAATTGAAATGCAGATAAGTTTTCAAAATCCTTACCGAAAGGGTCAGTCCGTCCTGTCAGTGCTTCATTAGCCCTCCTTTTCTGCCTCAAAGCAAATAATACCATGGCAATGAGGGCAATCACAAGAAGACCACCGGCTACAGCAATTCCAGCAATTGCACCTGTGCTGATCTGTGATTTCTTACCACCAGGGGAAGAAGTACCTGACACAGAACGTCACGTTGAGTTCCATACCATATAGGCATATACCACTATTAATTTTCAGAAAAATGCAGATGGGAGTTTTGGATGGTGAAACTAAAGTACCTGCCAAAGGGATGTATACGTCTGCAATGAAGTAATAAGGTCCAAAATTCGGGGGCGGTTTGTAAATCTGGTTGCTCAAATAAGAGCCTATCCGTATCAGATCCGACACGTTGAAGGACACCCCTGATGACGGGAACAGCTTCACCTGAATCTGTAGGTAGTTGTCACTGTTGAATTTGATATCGGAGAGGAACACTGAGCCATTACGCAGAGACAGATTCGTCGCGAGGGTGTTCTCCAGCTGCTGAAAAGTGTCACTGTTCGTATTCGTGAGGTCTGTGAAGAACGGCGCTCTGAAAATCATCTTCCCGGTGTAGGGAAAGGCACATCCACAGTTTGCAGGGTTCAAACTCTGATCACTGGAACATACAGCCATCGAGGAACATTTGCTCAGGCTGGTGGTGTACGCCATCGTGTTCTCCTCCTGGACGTTGCAGTAGGGTTTTCCAGAGACAGTGGGGTCCACGGTGCACACAGGGTTTCCCACTAGCCTGTATGAAGTTTTGGCATACAAAAATGAGGTGTTTCTGAATTGGTTGGGTGGAGAGAGAAAAAAAAACAAATTTTGTGGCTCTTGGGGTTGAGTTTGCATGCTCTTACACCAGAGTATTGTTGTAGCCTGCGGTGACGTTGATAGCACTGATATGGTTATCCATGAGATTGATAGCCTGCAGTTGTTTATTGATGCTGCCTGAGATCTCGAGGGTTCCGTCAAATGCGTTGTTGCTCAGGACACTGTCCGATCAGAAACAATAAAAATGTCAACTCCAGAAAGTTCTCTCTCTCTCTCTCTTTTTCTCATGCCTAATTAACTCATTTTTCAGTATAAGTTGCCAGAAAGCATTACACTTGCTGCAGTTGGGGCAATGTGAAGAGACCCTTGGGGACCGCGCCACTAAGATTTCCAGAACCTATAGACCTGAGAGATCAGAAGAGAAAAGGATGAGTACAAAATTGTCACAGCAAGGATTGTTTGAAGAGTGAATATTCTGAGATAACTCACACAGAGGTGAGGGCTGTTAAAGTTGTGAACCAATCTGGGGCCACAGAAGTACTAAATGGGTTGTTGCTTAAATCCCTGGTCATGAATGAACAGATTCATCAGCAATTAGCCAGGAGATTTATATGAAACGACAAGTAGCAGGGCATCATTGTACTTAGTTTCTTACACGACATTTAAATTGGTCATGCTGCTGAGATCTGGTAGTGATCCAGTGAGCTGGTTGCTTGCCAAGCTCCTGCAGAAGATAATTTTATTAAAAAAAGTGTTAATGGAAACCACCTAATTGCTTAAGGTTTTGGGCCACTTACAGCTCATTTAGATTGACCAAGTTGCTGATGTTGGGGGGAACTGCTCCCGTAAAACCATTCCTATCTAGTCGGCTATCAAAGATACAAATCGAATCAAAGATATGACAAAACTTTGTTAAGGAAAGGAAAATATTAATAAGGATGATTGCAGAAAAAAAATCCACAGAGATACTTACAGAACCTGGAGTGTTGTAATGGTCCCTAGCTCAGCGGGTATTGGGCCAGTAAATTGATTGCTATCAAACAATCTGACATATATCAAGGCGCGTTAGCAAGATACTTAATCAGTATGATATAAGCGACGAACTGAAAGTCCTGTGACCCCTTACATGTGAACCAGGGTCATTTTGGAGTTGAAGAGGCCCGTAAGCGTTCCAGATAACTGGTTCTTGTTGAAATGGCTGTTCATAGATTATAATTCATAAGTATGAAACAGATGGAAAGGATGAGCAGACATTTTGATCTTGCTTAATCGATCAAGGGAAGAAAACAAGACTGACATCACTTACAAGTGCTGTGTTTTGGTAAGAAAGTCAAGCCCTGGTGTGCTTCCTGATGAGATTGGGATTGATCCAGTGAGCTGGTTATCAGCCAAATCGAACCAGTTGAGGTTCGTGAGTAAACCGAGCGAAGGCGGTATGTTGCCCGAAAACTTGTTTGAGTTCAGCGCTCTAAAGTGAATGTGTCACAAGACCAGTTAATTTCGTCTGTAGAGTGCAATAACCGAAAAAAAAAAACGGATGTTTCATCAGAATAAACAAGCTAGCAGTACTCACAGGAACGTGAGTTGTTGTAGGTTGCCTAGTTCTTGTGGAATGCTTCCTGTGAAGCTGCAGCCAGCTAGGATCCTGGAAGTACGGTCGAATTGTGCACGTCAGTCAGCCTGCTTGGTGAATGTCTGACAAGGAAAAATAGGATGGACAATAAGAGTAATGCAGTTCGTACAGTACGCTAAGCTGCGAAAGGCTCCCAATCGAAGCGGGCAGAGGACCACCAAGACCGATGTTGAAGGAAAGATCCCTGCAAATGTTTATGCTGTGAGTCAGAACGCAGTTTCTCTAATGCAGATAAATCAGCGTTACTCAAGAATTTAACAGTTTATTATCGCTGCAGTATAGTCCGTATGTATTTTGCTACATTTTCGGTAACCTTCCCCTGATAACAAAAGTATCCATAATCCATGTTACAATTGATTTAGAAGATTAGTCAGAACCTAAAAGCTGGTAAACTTGAATTGGTCAAGCTTGATAGGAAAAAAAAAAGAGTTTATAAGCTTAGCCAGAAGCCTAGAAGCAAAAGTCACCTAGGACTTGGAGGTTGGGAAAGCTAAGCTGACCAATTCAAAACTATCTTACCATGAATACTCTGAAACGCTATAGCATAATAGAACCTCGAATGTTGTAAACCATGGTGTTTCGCGGCTAGTGATCTCGAGTTCATGAATCAGATGAGAGGCGACTTACAGGTACGTGAGCCGGCTGAGCTGGCCGATGCTGTTGCTGAGCGTGCCCTGAATGTTGTTACTCAACAACCTCCTGCGAACAAAACAAAGCACGCGCATACGGGTCATGAGGATCCATTCAGACAGAGATGCTCGCATGGTTGCGAGGCAGCAACGCGTGATCGCTCGATACAGGGAGCGCGGCCCGGCCGTGGCCCCTGGCACTCACAGATTCGTGACCCTGCCGTTGCTGCACGTGACGCCGTCCCAACCCCCGTCGCAGGGGTCGCTCGCCGAGGACCAGCTCGCCGGCGCGTTCGTCCATTGGCTCAAGAGCGCGTTCAGAGCAGCACCTATGAAGAAGAAAAGTTTTGCGAAAGCAGAGATAAGACGGTAAGTAACGCGAGCAATTTTGCCTGGTTTGTGCTAAGACGCGGTACACATCTGCTGCGATGGCATGGTATCTTCCCTCGTAAACCCAACGAGGAAGGGAATCGAAGGAAGGATGAACAAAGCCGCGGTGCAAGAAGCAGAGTTGACCATATATAATACTAACCATCTTGTGGATTGATGGCGCAGAAGACTGCCGGAACGCTCGCCGCCAGCAGCGCCAGCGCCAGCATCAGAAGCGGCGGCGAGGCTCGCCGCCGCGTGGCCGCCTCCATCCGGAGCGCCGGCGATCGGAGCACGACGGAATCACGCTCGCCTGCCGCACGACGCCTCTTCTGCGCGGTTCTGCCTCTCTGGCCGTCGTCGCGAGGCCAGCTAGCTAGCTAGATTAATCGAATGAGAAGAAGAAGACGAAGATTTGGCTGCGAGTCGTGGATGCCAACTTGTAAGGCGAGACAAGGAGGAGAGAGAGAGCCCCTGTCAAGTCCACGCGACCGAGCCGCGCTGTGAACTGCGTATATGTGCAATTGAATGTGAAGCCGGCGCGGCACCAACCGCCATCTTCTTCTTGTACCTTCCCTCCCCCGGCGGCCCGGCCCCCTGCAGCTGCGTCCCGCTCGCGGAGGGAAGAGGTCAACCCAAGCAAACCGCAAGCGAGGCGAGCCCATGCTTCAGAACTCATTCTTTTTTAAAAAAAAATCCCAAAAGAAAAAGACATGCACAGCCAAACCCAAGAAGTTGCTGCGCGCCGCCGGTCAAAGGGGACGCAGCAAAAACTGTGCCGACTGCGAATCGGGACGTGCTGATTAGAGTAGAGCTGATGGTGATGCCAGCGACGCTTCTCCTCTTTTTTTGTTAATACTCGGCGACTACTGGTGCCATGTAGCTTTCCCAGCCGAGCCCCGCGCGAGCGCTTAATTGCACATCGCTCGCGTCGGCATCGCCTTGTATAATCCTCGCGTCGTTGGGCTAGCTCGCTCTCGTGTCATATATGTTGTAAAACACGTCGTAAACTGTTGGATCTTCTCCCTCTCACGTCTCTCATGATAAACACAAGAACGAAGAAGACAAGACACAATGTAAGGTGGAGCTTCTCTTTATTCCTCATATTTGATGATTTACAATGACAATCTCTCTCATATATATACTCCGACATATGACTAGTCTTGGTAAGAGCCCACAAGCAACCGAACATGGACTAGGACTTCTAATCCTTCTTTCCTTCTATACAAGTCCGGGCAACCGGACATGGACTAGAACTTCTAGTCCTTTCCTTCTATTCAAGTCCGGTTGTATTACAACACTCCCCCTTGGGCGATTACCACGAATGTATATGCCTCATTAAAAACTCCATCCGAAAACCCAGTGGGAAAAACGGTTATTGGAGAAAAGAGTACATATCAACCGTAATTGTATTGCCTCGTCAAAAACCTTATGTGAGAAACCTTCGAATAAAAACTCAAAAAGAGAAAAAGAGTACAACATCAAACCTTCTTGGTTTTTATATATTATACATTCATCATTCTTCATGAACAATGATCAATCTTCAAGATTATACATAAACTTCAGGTTCTTGCAATAATAATATATGTGATCTCGATTATAATAATCAAGTGGTATACCTTCATGGTAAATAATCATTAAGTTGATTCATTCTAGATAATACTTAATGAAAATATGTGCTCCCCCTCATAACGACATTCTTTGAACTTCACGTTCATGATGATTTTAAGCACATTCTTCGTAAATGTGCATGAATATTGATACTCAATTACCAAAATATTTAGTCATTCAAAGACTTAATATAGTTCTTCTAGACTATGATAGGAGCAATACTTCGAGCACTAATAACCACTTATTTAATTACGCAATACAAATAAATTTTATCCATACATAGGAACATGGGGACAATAATACTTCGAGCACTAATAACCACTTATTTAATTACGCAATACAAATAAATTTTATCCATACATAGGAACATGGGGACAATGAGTTACAAATTAGTATACCTTCGAGGTATTATATTTTCAAACCTTAGTGTTTGAAGTTAGTCAGTCTTCATTTGGCATTTGAATGGGATAATTCAATTTGCCAATCACCAATACACCTTCTATGGTATTCGAGGATACTTGCTATTCAATGACAGCTAGCGATGTATGTACATACGAGTGCTTGTATGGTACATTCAAAACCATTTAAATCCATACTGCACTTCTAGTTTAATCATTCGGGTCTGTGCGAGCCTTCACTTGTATATTCAGGATTGTTGGTGGTCATGCAGGAGTTGACTGATGATAAGTCATTCAATGACTATTTTCTTCGGGAATCTTTAATTCTTCAATAATAATATTTCTCTTCTATGAGAAATTTTCTCATGATGGAGAGAAATAATTTTCACAATAATTTAAGTTCTTCTATGAACTCTTTACTTTTACTCCTTCTAGGATATGCTCTTCGTGAGACATTTTAATATTCATTCAAGAATATTATCTACCTTAGACATTCAATGTTTAGTATGAGCTTTGATTCTATTTCTTACTATTTTATTCCTTCGAGGAAAATGAGTCCTTCAAGGATCATTTCTCAGGGATTTTCCGAATCCACTAATTAACTGCATAATATGTCATTTGCTAGATATGTTACAGAATATTTATTCATACGTAATGGGAGTTTAATAGTCTTTTTAAAGACTTATGAACCATAGTATTTCACCATATCATTATTTCATAATAACATATAGTTTGAACTTCTAGGTTCAAATGCTTTCTTCATGGTCCAACCTCAATTGCATTCTTTCATTGACCCGATATGAGTGCTTCGTACAACTCTGCCATGGACTTTAGTCTTGGATCCATGCTCTCGCTTAGAGAAGCATTTGCAATTATAGAGGTAATGTTGTCGACATTCATTCAATTCTCCCATATCTTAAGGATAAGACTATTATATAGTCAATATTTTTCTGCTTATGCCAACACAAAATATTGCGCGCGCTTTGAAGTGTTAGGCATTCATCTTCATGATGAACATTTCTCAATTTGTGAGGTAATTAACCTTAAAGGTCTTTTGCTTCGGAATTTGCAGATATTCTATTTAAATTGTTTGACAAGTTCATATTATCTAAAACCAACAGGCGTCCCTGTAGATTTTAAATTAATGACCAAGTCCTTTGCCAGTGTGAGTATATTATTAGATACCCGGGATATACCACACATAGCATTTTGTTTACTACAAGTAAACTTAAATTTCAGGTTGTTTCTCCTAATTTCCGATGTCCCATTCGTGAGTATTCATCATGTGCATATTCTCACTGGGATCAAGTCCTTCAGGGAGTTTCACTTCAAGTGTTGGCCACATCAAGTGGCGCCCCCGTGGGCTTCCTCACAATGGCAATATACTTTGCTTCATGCAGGTATAATATAGTGTGTGTTTATATTCCTGCTTCAAGCTTCCAGGAATATTATATGAAGATATTTCTTGCTTCAAATATAAGGCATTCATATGGACTCTCTCCCCCTAATACCAATATTATATCTTCATTACTAGCATACTTCTAAAATGTCCCCATGGGATTAGTATAATGGAAATTTAGATCCATTTTCCAACTTCAAGTTAATGCCCATTTATGTATGCTATTATGGTGAAATAAAATAATAGTTACACACACTTCTTTTAAATATAGAAGTTATTTATTTATATGCAGTGAGCTAAACTTTATTAATGTAGTAACATGAATGCTACATTTATTTTAACATAGTGTGCAATGCGGTATATTCGGTATACCTATAATTTGCACTATTCGAAGTCTACGAGATTATTTTTATTGTCTAGCTTCTTTATTTATTTTGCCTATTTATAACCATAATACTCATACCATATACTTCAAGTATTTAACATAAACTTTCAGTTTATATAAATATACAAAATATAATCTACATAGAATTTTCTTCTAGAAAAATAATTGCTCATTCATTCAAGAATTCCCCATATACTTTTGATTCCATAATATAAAATGTTTTTCCACATAACAGACTACCAGGTCTATATTCTTTTTATGTACCCGCAAAACCCATTCTGATTTGGGTTAACCAATTTCTAATTGGATATACTGAGCCAACTCTATGCCATTTTTCTCCCCCTGGTCTTAGTCTTCTTGACTAAAATTTTACTTACTGATTTCTAATCATTTAGTATATGTGAATACGACGCACAAGTGATCTAGCTTGCTAGCTAGTTGATAGATTTTTATGACGAACTACTAGCCATCCAAGTGTAATGGTGTCTGCTACTCAACAGGAGAAGCTTGAGTTACACATAGCATCCAAGCTAGTGTGAATACAAAATAACACAATGGCTGCATGCCAGTGTAGAGCGAATTTTTAATGTGATACCCCTGCAAAGGGTACTAATTAATGTATTAATGTAGTGACATGATGATCCTTACATTAATGTGGAATAACTGTTAATTGGTCATTCTAATTGACACAATGGTATATGGATTACAAAAGTATGTGCAGAGCTGCATGCTTAGTCATTGCATTGACTATGGCTACGAGCCAACTTGCACATTGATTGTCCCACATCTAATAGGATGAGCCTCTGAACCAACAATCTTACAGGATTAGGGATATGCCTATTAAATTTTTTCTATAATTGTATCCACATTTTCGTATACCTTTTGGCCCAAATTTCTCTCCCCTCGTAATACCACAATTGCACTTCAGGTGATGTAATGCTTCAAGCATGATCTATGAAAAAGTTTCATAGAATTAAATTATACTGCTAGTATATCTAATATGATATGAATCCATATATTATTGTACTATTCGGTGTATAATAATGTGGTGGGTAGAATAAATTTCAAGTTACAGGCCTATGTATTCAGTACATAGTTGAGTAATATATCAGTTCATCGCCAGAATGAATCCTTCAATATCAATGAAGTGGCATGTATATTACTAATTTTATGTGCTTATTGAAAATTCAATTTTTATTCTACCTATATGGTAGTAGTGCACAAATAAACTTTATGTTTACTTGAGGCGTTGTGGTAATATATCATTGCAAATGATTATCTAATAGGCAATATAAAACAATTATTTACATAGTCAATATGTAATTCTTTATTTATTCCATGAGATTAAACTGATTACTACAGGTAAAAATTGCTACAAGCATTTGGACAAAAGGTAAGGTGAGAAAAACCTATGCAGAGGTAAGAAACACCAATTTGTTGAATTTGCCCTTGTAATCTGGGAAAGATTCTTAAATTAATGCTAAACTTCATGTTTAAAGCAAAAAGATAAATACTTACTCTTCATGAGTACAACCAAATTCTTCATGAATAACTAATAATGCAACTTATGTAGAATATTCTATTCATTCATGGTTATAGGTTGAGCATGAAACTTCTTTTGTCTCATTGCATCTCCCCCTGAGCCTAGCATCACTTCTGGAATGTACTTTATTTTTCTTCCACTACTATGGCTTATGCAACTTCTAGTAGCATAAATATTTTTTTATCGAGCTTATGCACAATTCCTTTTAAATTGCAAAATTGTCTACAAGACAAACAATATGTACAATTCTTCATGAATTGCAAAACTGTCTACAAGACAAATAATATATTTCTTCTAGAAGACATATTGATTTTGTATAACTTCATGTCATATCAAACTCAATTAAGTAATATATATTTGAAGCGTTTACCGCTAGTAAATCATAATACCATATTGAAAGATAAAAATGTTTGGTTTCTATAAGCTAAAATAACTTTCAGAGTCATATAGCATCTCTTCTAGAGATTATTTAGTATCAGGCTTAAACCAATAGTATATTTCTTCAAGAAATAATAGACTTCATGCCATATTCTACATTATTCATGCAATTGCTACAAGCACACTTCATGTGCATGAAACAAGTGCAAAATTAGTTAAGATTGGTTAATCTATTCAATAGATTTATTTTATATAATTTCCCAGAATTTTCCAAGCAAAAACAAAAAATTACCCCATTCACCCAATTGCCCGTAAAACATTCAAATATGACACTCTCGATGGTATTATGTCTAAGGTTCTTCAAGATCGAGAGAGGTCATAAACCATAATCATTTTTATGGTTCAAGATAATTTTCTAGTCACTTCAGATATTAATGGTTTAATATTCAGAATTATGTATCCATTAAACATGCTAGAAAAAGTTTTTATATGAGCCTCCTGGGGGGGTGCGTTCAAAATTTAGGGAGCTCATATACCTAAAATCATGTTTCTATGATTAAAGGATTTATTTTACTGTATTTATGTGTAATTATAACATAAAACAACAAATAAATTCATTTTAACTTTCAGAAATTGTAAAATGTACAACACCTGTGATTCTTAATCTGCTGCAATAACCAACAACCACGATGTGTTTTCTGCTAGAAAAATGTTGTATCGTGGTAAAAACCATTGTGCCATGGTTTTTTTTTTCTGTAAGTTTCCAGAACTATGTTCTGAATTGTGTGCCTTCAGGATGAATTTTCATAGCTGATTTTGATCCACCAGTCCAACCCCAATTGGTAAGCTATTTATTGGACCAATCCACCAGGTCTACCGGAGCCGGTTAGGATTTCCATGACCTCTTCTCTCCCTCGGTATCGGGGGCGGTGACAATGGCTGGGAGTCCGTTCTCATACTGGCGGCGAGGGTCGTAACAGTTGGATCTTCTCCCTCTCACGTCTCTCGTGATAAACACAAGAACGAAATAGACAAGACACAATGTAAGGTGAAGCTTCTCTTTATTCCCCATATTTGATGATTTACAATGACAATCTCTCTCATATATATACTCCGACCTATAACTAGAGTTTTGGTAAGAGCCCACAAGCAACCGGACATGGACTAAGATTTCTAGTCCTTCTTTCCTTCTATACAAGTCCGGGCAACCGGACATGGACTAGAACTTCTAGTCCTTTCCTTCTATTCAAGTCAGGTTGTATTAGCCCCGTTCGGTTGCGTCTGGTTTAAACGACGGCTAATCTAGCTAACCGAAGGATCGGGGTAATGCGCGGCAGCCCGGCGCTTATTGTATTATATATATCTGTAGTATAATATGTGGCCCGCGGTCTCTTATTGTATTATATGTATATAATATCTTTATATTATATGGCATGTTGTTGACATGGGGGGCTTCATGGCGGACGGCAGGAGGCTTTCCATTTCTCGTTCAAAAAAGCGCGACGCGATTGGAGAGGGGAGGTCAGGTCGACGACTAGTCCTGTTGCGGGACCTGCATGATCTGATTGAGAGGGGACGACTTTTCTCAACGGATGGGGACTGTTCCTCTTAGCTTGCAAGTACAGGATTTTCTGCAAGGATAAATACTACTAAAACGGCACGTTGTTGATTGTATCATTGTGTGCATATGGCCATATGGAACCGGAGACGAGATACACACGGCAGGACAGCGTGGAGTCCTCTCCTCCGTGGTCAATACTCTCAATCGAGAGGGCGATGCTGGTGGTCACCATCGATCCTAGGCTTCTGCTGCCCTCTCGATCAGCCAGCTCTGACCAAAATATCCTATCCAAAAATTCCTAATCAGCGGCTGAGCGCCCTCCCCGGTTTTCGCTTGCCGACTCGCGGCGCTTCGTGCGTGCCTGCTTGGAGCCCGGCTCCTGCCTGACACTCTGGTTGAAACGGCAGCAAGGGCGGGGCTGCAAGGCCAGCGACTCCGCGCAAGGACAACACCAGAGAACGCCAGCCCGCACGTCACCCAGCCACGCAGGCGTTTTACGAGGGACCCGACCCGATGAAAACTTCCTGGGTTAGGTATTGACAGTGTCTCACCGGGCTTGGTCACCACATGGAAAGAAAGGAATTCCTCGGCGTGCAGACAAGCAGCTGAACGACAAAGCTCCGGCAACCGAAAGCGCACAGCATTACTGACTAGGCGCGACTAAGCAAAAGGTGAGCGATGGCAACCGGGAAAAAGTTGACAGTACATTTTTACCTAGTCATCGGATCAGACAAACATCAGAATGTGACCCCCAATATGCCTAGCAAAACAGCTGGACGGGTTCAACTCCTAAGGAGGGCGCGGGGATTTCGGTTGCATCTACAAACGAGTCATCGTACATGAATATCAATGTCTTCTCTTCTGTGCTCAGTGCCGCCTCACTTTAGGCTCGCTCCTCGCGAGGATCATGCCGGAGAGCTTGTCGACCTCGTAAAGGAGCCCGGCGGAAAATAGGAAGCTGCAGCAGAGAGGGAAAAAGGGTGGTTAGCATGTTTGTAGGTTTTGCAGCATGACCTTGAAGAAGAAACAGCAGAATTATGGTCAAGGGGGAGGATGAGCAGGAAATGTACGCCAACAATGGAGTCTATCTATCCGCTGCCTGATCTTTCTGAGCAAATAACATAAATATTACAATATAGGTTCTACCAACACGCTTTACCAGGCATTGTGATGCGTGCTACATTAATACAATTAGAAAATGATGATTCCTTAAGTACCGGAGGAACGCAAGTTCTAATGAACTGCCAGTATCACAATGCTATGTCAAAACCATGGTGGACAGAGTAAATCTTACCACGATATAGCCCTAAAATATGATTTATCAATGTCAAATAGGTACCATCCATGGTGGACGGAGTAAATCTTACCACGATATAGCCCTAAAATATGATTTATCAATGTCAAACAGGTACCATCCATGGTGGACAGAGTAAATCTTACCACGTCATAGCCCTAAAATATGATTTATCAATGACAAATAAGCACCATCCATGGTGGACAGAGTAAATCTTACCACTACGTAGCCATAAAATATGATTTATGAATGTCAAACAGCTAGCATTCTCATAGAAGTCATGGTTGTTAGGTAGCTGAGTTTGGCTAAGTATTTGGTGTACTTTAGTTTGCAAGCAATAGTAACTCACTGAAGCTCTGATAGACTACAGAACTATCACTAATATAACATTGTTTTAAAATGGATTTTACTCGGCTACTAGCCTATTAGCCATCCATCTTAGAAATGTAAACATGTCCTGGCCACATAGAGGCATCTATTAGACTATTATTCCCTCCGTCCAAAATTGTAGGTCATTTCAGCTTTTCTAAGTGCATAGATTTTGTTATGTACTTACTATGTCTAGATACATACTAAAAATATGCCAATGACCTATAATTTGAAACGGAGGGAGTGGTATCCAAGAACATGAAATTTCATGAAAAGCAGCGCAATGAGACAATGACATTTTTCTGTAGTTTTTGCAACATGAAAAAATAATAGTGGCTTTCATAACAACAACACAGTTAATGTTGTAACAACCAATTCTGCTGTGCAAATGATTTAACTTAAACATAAATTCTTTTGTCCTTTATACTCATATAAACAAGTTAATTGTTTTCTTTTATCTAAACTTTTTATGTCTATTTTTTTAGAAGAAAGAAACCCATATGCAAACATTCGATTAGAATGTTGGGACTTGAGACTGGCCCTCTTGACAAACTCAACATAATAAATGCTAAATCGTTGGTTTGGAAAAAAAAAAATAATGAAGTGTGTTCACATACCATGTTGTGATACAGACGCGGTGGACAGTGCCAGCTACAATAAGGGCGACAAGTTGTGCTACAACAACTGCACGAGAAGATTGCATAGATGAAATGAAGTCAAAAAAAGACTATGGGAAGCTATGAGAACGAGATCATACACCACACGTACCTGCACCCCATCCAGTTCTGTCTCCACTAGCTTCTTGGTAGTTCCCAATAAACTGCAACAGTTGGTCCAATAATTAACTCATCACAAGTAAAATTTTCAGGCAGCAAAACACACTTGTTGATGAGGAGGTGATGGGTGCAGAATTAGCTAATCTTACAAGATCAAGCAATAAAATGGTGGCAACCAAATGTATACCACTTCAATTTAGCAAATGAGTGTTTTATAATAGCTGCGCTATATTGTACAAGTTTATTTATACCAATTCAACTTAACAAATCTGCAAGAGGACTAGGATCGGGAACGGACGGTGAGGAGTAGCAGGAAGAGGAGGGAGCAGACGAATCCGCCGGCGATGGTCATGAGCTCCGACGAGGCGAACTTGGCCCTGTACATCTCGAGCAGCGACAGCGTCACCGCGAAGAGCAGCAGAGAAAGCAGCATCGACCGCCCTGTGCTCGCCATCTGCCAACAGGACGGTAAAATCAGAGCTAGATCTCTCATTTTCTAGAAACCGGCAACAGATCTCCGACAACTAAAACAATCACTCCAAAAGAAATCTCGCGCCAAAAGCGTAAAATCAGAGTCGCGGAGGACCACGAGAGGACTGCAGCTCACCTCGCCTGGACCGGATCGCGGATCTGGGGCGACAGCCACGGGCAGGACGGCAGCAGTAGGGTTTTGCGCTGCCTCGTCTTCTTCCTCCCCTCTTCCTCGCCGCTCTCGCGAGATGGGTGAGATCTATGCCGCCTTGTCGAGTCGCTCGATGGAAGATAGTCAATGGCCGTGGGCCAGTTGCAGTCTACGGTTTGGGCCTAAAAATTGATCTGAGATTATGGCCCATGTAAGGTGATTTCTTCCATGCGTGATCTGGGCCCGCGGAGCCGAGGTGTCTAGGCCGCGTTGACACGGTGGACGCCACATACCCCCAATTTCCATAGCCCGGCCGCTGCTGCATCCACACCACTCCACCCCCACCCCCACCACAGCTTCCCATCTCCTTTTCGCCGTCGCCGTCGTCGTCTCCCTCTCGCCGCCGGTCCTCCGCATCAACGCCGAGAGATCCGTCCGACCCCGTGGGCTCCACCACCGCGCTCCACATCGGTCAGTTCATCAGCTCCCAACCGACTCTTCATCGCGCTCGCTCGACTCTGCCGCGCGTCGTAGGGGCTGTCTTGTAGGGCAGTGGGCAGCCACCCTGCCCATGCGTGGGCCCGTCGGCTGATCTGTGCCGTTCGGACGCGCGCCTTGGGCGGGGTCGTTTTCTGGTTGGAGTGAGTGGCTTCCAACCGCGCGCCCGTCGGGTTGGGCTGGATTGGGTTTAGCTTAGATTCGATTTGGCGGTAGCTTTACACATTCTGAGTGGCGAATAGTGTGAAATCCTGGGTGAGCTGGGGTCTGAACTTGTCTTCCTATGATTTGCCTAGCGCAGCCTCAGATCGAGGTTCAGGTGGGATGGGGATTATCAGAGCAGCTGTAGCGGCCGAATTCTGCAATTCAGTGTTGGTGCCTGTATACGTTTTTACTGATGCCTGGTCTCAGAACCCCCAGTTTGTGGTGGAGTAGAAGCTTCGGAAGTCTCTGAACTGGAAGTAGTAGCATACCAGTTCTGGAAGTTTATTTTTCTGCATACTCATGCTTATCCTAAGTGCTATTAGTTTAGTACCTCATCGGTAGTTTGTGTTTAGACTTTGTATGGAGATCCAACATGAGGGGTCATCAGAGCTAGTTGGGTGGTCCAAAAATAAGGTTTGCACAGTACAATCATTGGTTGATAGTCCTAGACCTCACTGCCTCAGAGAGTCAAGAATTCTAGTTCCTTTCTCCTTTTCACGTGTTCGTTTGTCATAGGCAATTTTGTTCTTTCGCCAGTATTTTTCTTTGACTGAATTATATTATTTTAGTAAGTTTTTTAGAACCTTTGGTTTGCCTTCTAGAAATCAGCTAGTCTTCAGGTTGTAGTAAACCAGTAGATAATCTGATCTAAGGTTTGTATTATTATTTGTTTGACAATTTCAAGCTTCAAGTTCTAGTTGCATTTTTCAAAATGGCAGTTTGAACCTAAAGGTCGCACAGGCCTTCGTGACCTAGATCGGGCCTATTGCGATAATGTCAAACTTCTATAGGAGCCTGGCACTTTGCTTCACACCAGCAACCTAAAATAAAACTGAACTGAAGTTCCAAAAAGTGTTTTCATCTCTTATCGTTCAATGACAATTTAGAAATCAACTTTGGGTTCTACATTGCATTTTTTAAGTAATCTGACCATGTTTGCTGATAAAAACATGCTAAGATTGTGTGATTCTTTACCGCCATTTTTCTTTATTTGAACTGAAATGCATCTTGTTGGAAGAATATTGTTGTTAAATAACTTGGCACTTGTGTTATCTCTTCTTGGACCTCAGACTGGATAATGCCATAAGGTGGATAATATTTGAGGTGCTCCAAGCTTGTTCAATATTGGTATCATCAAAATGTCAGGACCACTGAACGTAAGTCGTCACCCTTTACTAAATTATTATAGCTATATGTTTCTTCTTTTTTCTAATGAGTAACCCATTAGTCTAGTTTCTTAGATCACTTGAATGTTATCCTCTATCAGTGGCTTCAATAGCTTGTCCTTTTCTAGATATGATAATTTTTTGTTTGATCTCTGTTTAATTACTCTTCATAAAAAATATATAAAATATTGCTGAGTAGGAACTAGCTATCAACGTGCCTGAACCTTGTCTTTTTTTTTTTTCTTGGGGTTCATCTCTAGCCTACCCCAACTTGCTTGGGACTAAAGGCTATGTTGCTGCTGCTGCTGCTGAGTAGGAACTAGGAAGCAAGCATTTCATGTTTTCTCTTGTTTTTACTTGCTGCTCGATTGGTTTGTGTAACAGAATGTGGCTCAAGCTATTCTACTTCTTTGTATCCTCGCAACTACAAATGCATCTTAAAATCTCCAAGTTATATTCAGGCAAACTTATTTTCATCACTGTGCAGTCAAACATTAGTGGGGGTGCCTCGAACCTTCGAGATTCAACAGGGAGGTCATTTGCATCAACTTTTTCTGGTCAGTCTGGATCACTTCCCGGTTTCCATCACTCAGGTTGGCGAATATCACAGTATTTTGTTAGTCCATTGATGCATGTCATGTTATCATTTTTTTTTGGTTAACCCATTTGAATTTGCTTGCAAGGCTCACACAACATTCATGGAAATCTTAATCTCACAAATATCTCTGGATCATTAGCACCAAGAAATAATTCCATGGCGGGTATCCCGTCACCAGGGGTTCAACAACCTGGTGGTAGTATTTCCAGTGGTCGGTTTCCCTCGAATAATCTTCAAGCTTCCATGACTCAGGTTTTCCCCCCAGAGTACTCACCATGTTCCTGTTCAAACTGGGATCTTTGTTGCTTCTGTTCTCATTTTTTTGGGGGGCCTTTTGTAGATTCCTCATGGGCATTCTGGGATCAGCAACAGAGGAGGTATGAACGTTGGGGGAAATCCTGGATTTAGTAGTAGCATGAATGCTATTGGTGGTTCAATACAAGGTTTATCCTCAAATTTGGCTAATGTGGGTAACCGCAATTCTGCTCCTGGGTTGGCAGCTTCTCCAGTTTTGGGGAATTTAGGCCCACGAATAACAAGTTCTGGGAATATTGTGGGTGGGAGCAATATTGGGAGAAATATAAGCTCTGCAGGGCTTTCTATGCCCAGTATTGCTTCTCGCATGAATTTAAGTGGCAACTCTGGAAGTGGGGCTATCAATATTCAAGGATCCAACCGGTTGAGTAGTATGCTTCAACAAGGTATGCGGTTGATAATGTGGAAACTTTGTATGCATATTCTTTTTGTATCCTTCATGATGCCTGAAACTCTGAATAGTGAAATGATCTGGTGATAATGGCAGTTGCCTGGTTATAATTTGAAAGGTTCACGTCAGTCATATATAAATGTTAAGCTTAGTAATAAAGCAGAGGAAGGGGAACACTATGCTCTTAGTGTTTCAAAGGACAACCCATTAACTTGGCCACTTTGACTAAAAAATGACAAGGGAGACTGAAGTTACTTGGGTCGTTATATATTACTCCCTCCGTTCCAAATTATAAGTCATTCCAACTTTCTTGGAGAGTCAAACCATTTTATGTTTGGCCAAAATTATAGAGGGGGTCACAAAGGTTTATGGCCTCGAATAGATATATGATGAAAATATATTTAATTTAGAAACTAATGGTACTTATTTGGTATTATGAATGTTATTATTTTGTTGTATAAATTCTGTCAAACTTGATATGCTTTGACTCCAAGAAAGTTGGAATGACTTATAATTTGGAACGGAGGAAGTAGAAAACAGTACCCTGTGTGTTTAATCCATGGGTCTGATGTTGCATACAAGTATACAACTTGTTGTAAAAATTATGAATGCACGGGCTTTAATATAACAACTTATGTTTCACTTGGTATATTTGTTCCTTTACCAGCATCCCCACAATTCATGAACTTGCTTGGAAGTTCTTACCCAACACCTGGAGGGTCATTGTCTCAGAACCAAGTACAGGCAGGAAACAGTTCTTTAGGATCTTCTGGAATGCTACATGATGGAAGCTCGGGTGACAATGCTCCATTTGATATCAATGACTTTCCTCAGCTAACTGGACGGCCTAATTCTGCTGGAGGTGGTCAAGGACAATATGGTAACACTGCGATGCTAACAAATCATCAGATGATATTAGATTATATAGCTTCTGACTCTTGTAATTTGAAGGATCACTGCGAAAGCATGGAGTTAGTGTTAATGCTATCGTGCAACAAAATCAGGAATTCAGCATTCAGAACGAAGATTTTCCAGCTTTACCAGGATATAAAGGTGTGTTTTCACCAAACACTCTTGTTAGTCTCATTATGCGCATAGTAGACAACTCCTGCCCTGGTTTAGTATGATATGAATGGCTACCTGTTCCCTGTTACTGGTCCAGTTATTTTGGCTGTGCACTTGGATTTCATCTGTTATTCTTTATATTGTTTTTTTTTGTTTTACAATTACGTTTACAGTTTATGCTATAATGCGCACTACATGAGAATCCATCATATGTTATTAATTCATTTATTATTTCCTTCTTGTTTGAAACATGTTGTGATGTCTTGATCTTCTACTCAACTTTCGACCAATCATATGCTAACGTCATCGATATGGTTTTTTTGGGTTTATGCTGATTATATTTTTCGTTATTCTTTTCTTTTCCTCTTTCGGGGCATTATCTAATTATATGTTTCTTCGGAATATAAGGTAGTTCCTCCGATTATGCTATGGATATGCATCACAAGGACCACCTTCATGAGAACGTAAATATTATGCAAGCACAACATTACCCTGTGAGTTGATTTCCTGAACACTCATGTCTAGGGATGCAAGTGGGTTACCCAGTGGTGTTTGGGTAAACTGAATAATTATGATGGCATGCCGCTGTTAACTTATTTCTCCTAAATTAATTGCGTGCAATGCCATCCTAGTTCATTTCATCAAGTTTTTGGGTCGACCCATTGACTTACGGTGTTTATAACTTCCATGCCTACTCATATCTGCTTATTCTAATATTTTGGCACACATGGTTCTACAGATGTCTAGATCATCTGGCTTTAACTTGGGAAGCAGCTACCCACCCCGTCAACATCAGCAGAGTTCCAATTCAGTAAGCGATACTACTTTTTTTTACATCATCTCAAGATTGAACATACCACTTCTATGAAACAACTCGATTTGTTAGTTTCCACTCCCACCGGAACAGCCGGGGAGATCCCTGCTGAAATGATGTTTGGTGCCTGCTAAGCTTTCCGAATGTGGATTATTAACCATAATGATCTTTTTTTACTAGGTTCAAAATTCTGGGCTAGAAAATATTGGATTGAGGCCAGCAAATTCTCCGAGTCCGTCATCTAATTCAGGAGTTTATGAACAATTTATGCAGCAGTACCATCAACCGCAAACACAAAATGCACTTAGGTTGCAGGCAACTTCAGGCCCACAACCATTCAAGGATCAGAGCCAAAAATCTGCTCAGGGAACCCAATCTACCCCAGATCCATATAGTTTACTTGGTTTGTTGAATTTAATAAGATTGAAAGAGCCTGGACCAACAGCTCTTGCTTTAGGGATTGATTTGACATCATTAGGGTTGAATTTGAACTCCCAGGATAATCTTTACAAGACTTTTGGCTCTCCATGGTCAAATGAGCCAGCTAAAGGAGAACCTGATTATCAAATCCCAGCTTGTTTCTCTGCTGAGCCACCACCAGCACTGCAAGTAAGCTTCCCAAGCCTTTCGTTATGGTTAGCCTCCTACTTCCCCACACTGCATATTTACACATTTTTTCCATCCTGCGCAGCCATTACATTTTCAGAAGTTTCACCCCTTGACACTGTTCTACATCTTCTACAGGTATTTTTTTAGATAATTTGACTGGTCACTGATGTTGTAACTAGGCTGTGCATTATTTGACTTGTTTCTTTGTGCAGCATGCCTAAAGATGTCGCTCAGTTGTATGCTGCTAATGAACTGTGAGCACTGGAACTGCATTGTTTACAATACCACTCTTTCTACTCTTGATATAGCTTGCACCTGTCATGTTGTATGAGCAAACCACTTATCCATTTTTTTCCAGATACAATAAAGGTTGGTTTTTCCACAAAGAGTACCGTGTCTGGCTCACAAGAGCTCCTAATGCTGCGCCTCTTGTGAAAACTCCACTTCATGAACGAGGGTCCTACATTTGTTTTGATCCAAACATTTGGGATACAGTGCATAAGGTTTTTTATCAACCCTGCCAGACCTTCTAGTTTTATCTATTAAGCTGGGAAAGTGTATCTGAGCATTCTTTTGCCTGCAGGACAACTTTGTTCTCCATTACGAAGCAGTGGAGAAGAGACCTGCCCTTCCTTCTGCCGCACAAAATCTTAGACGAGAATTATAAGGTAGCATGCTTCTATTATGTCTCAAAAAAGGTTAATATTAGGAGTATATATGTTTTGACTTGCATCTCTGACACGCTGGTTTCCACTTGCAGCTGTCACCTTAGGTTCTCCTTCATTTGAAGTTAGTTTTGTTTGGTCAGTATGAAGTAGCTGTTGTCATAGTCTCATAGATGAGATGAGTTCATACAAAATATGAATGATTCTGTAAGTACTTCTGGCCACAGGAAACTGGTAATTTTATCCAGATTAAATCTGCCGCTCTAAATTAAATTTCGTTTCCTCTCTGAACAGGACATGCATGCTGTTCTGGAAAATGGAGCTCCTTTCTTCGCCGGCAGCCCTGCCAGGTGGCAGCTGTAAACATGTAGCTGAGATTTAGTGTGCTTCATAATTCCTTGGGTTTAATCGGTAGGGCTATTGTAACTATTTTTTTTTTAGTTTCCCTCCTTTTGTTTCTGATTCAGTTTCCGTGGTGACCGTTAATGTTTTGGTCATTTGAGTCGCATAAAAAAATATTCCTAGACTTTGGATTCGAGATGTGGCCTTGGTGTTCGTTTGACGGTTGGAGTGTCGCTGCATGAGAAAGTTAGAGCGTCGACGTATGTGTTTCGAGCGTGTCGTAAAACGGGCGCACGATCGGAAGTTCAGGATGTTGCAAATCAGGGAAGGGGTCGAGGAGGATCCATTCTTTCTTCCCAAAATCCATCCTGAAGCCTCTAAATAATCTTAAATATTTGCACGTGAACGTTTATATTGCACACTTGAGGCGGTGGCGGCGTTTTGGCCAGCCAAAAACCCCTGCAAGTTGTGCAACACTAGAATGGTAGGCACGCTAACACAATGCCCAAAAAAGATATTTCTTTAAAAATAATATTTTGATCATGCATGTATTTTACCTTCAATACTTTACTGTTTATGAGAATAGATAATTATCTATTACATTAGCAATATTATAAATAGTCTTATAGCTTTTCTAAAATAATATATTGCAAACACGAAAGCAAATGGGAATAATAAAAACTGCAGCAGCAACAACACGATCAGACTATGTGCAAGCGAACTTTAGAACATTATCATGGCCTTTACGCTAAGCATCTTATTTTGAGGTGTAGTGACACTAACTATATCTCAAAAGAGTGCAAAAGGCTAGTTATACAAAATATAGACATTTATTCACCATCTCCTTATAGCCGCTCCTGCCATGTATCTTTTTTTCGGCGGTGAGAGGTGAGATAAAACTATAAAAGAAAGAGGTGAGGTAAGAGACTGTTAGTTTCCCCGGGACTTAAAAAGAAATCCAATATCTTATGTTGGGATATTAATTGGGAGTATTAAATATAGAATAATGACGTAATGAATTCCATGAGGCCTAAAACTTTTTAGAGGAGACGATTCAATAAAGCCTAATTGTGCCATAATTACCTTCTCTAATGTTATAGTGACCATATGCAAATCATGGGTTAATTAACCTTAATAGATTCAGCTTGCGGAAAATGTCTAATGACTATGCAATTAGTTTTGTAATTAAATTATATTTAATCTTTTTTAATAGCATCGAAACATTCGATATGGAATGGTCTATTTTAAGCCCCTGGGAACCAACAATCCAATAGAAAGGCAACCTAGACTGCTACCCTATCCGCATGGAGACTGCAGGAACAAAGTGCATTTATCTAACAGGAAGAAGAGAAAAAGGTTGTATCCTATTTTTTTTGCTATGGTTAACAAGAAGAGACTTTTGTAGGCTAGTCAAAAAAATAACATGCAATTGGTGTAGATAAAATTAAAAAGAAAAAAGAGAAAAACAAAAAAGTAAAACAAATAAAATGTGAAAAATAAAAAAATAAAAAAAAAGAAAATAACTCACAGAAGGAACCACTGAGAGTTCCGCAATTGCTTCCATGGTACAGATAGGACTATTTCGTATTCAGCGTGGGCGTAGAGGCTAATGGCCATCAGCCCCCGAGTCCCGCCGACCATGACACGTCGGAGCAGCTGATCTACTGGGAAGACGACTGCGATATACGGCGATGGTACGAGAGCCGATCAAACTTTCTAATGTTCGACACTCTGCACCGAGTCAAGTTAAGAACGTGGTTTCTGGGTTCTTATGATGCTACACTAATTATAAACTAATCATAGGCTAATTAGCATCAATATATTTAGCAGCAACTTATGTAATTTTTTTTACAATTAGACCTTATTTAGTCCATCTAATCAGTGTCAAAAGAGAGGACTAAAGTTCAGTCTGATCCAAAACAAACAGAGCCTAACTAATGGTAATGGTAATAACACAAACGAAGCTCTGGGAGGGCGTCTTGGGGCGTCGAGACCCACCGGATCATCTCGCCGAGCCGCCGAGATCACCGAATGAGGTCTCTGGATCGACACGCGAGCATGATCAGCCTTCGTCGGTTCGTCGCCTCTTGCTTGCAGAACAAAAGGGTACAACTGCAACTTTGCACCATTACCATTTGCCAACAACTTTCCCCGACTCACGCTTCACACTTACGGCGTGGAGTGACCCTTCTTCGCGTTCAGAATCTCCGCGTCATACGCCGCGACGGCGTCCAGCACCCTCAGGTAGCAGATCACCTGCGCCCCAGCAGCCGCGTGCTTTCTCACCTCTGCTAACTCTTCCCGCAGCGTGCTCAGGGCAACAGCTTCTTTGGGCGCATCCACATCGTAGACGAAGTATGGCTTCACTAGAGAGCCGTCAGAATCTTTCAGGAGCAACTCCAGATCGCCTCCCTCTAGAACACGCCCTTCGGCGGCTGCTATGAGGTCTCGCACGCGGTTTCTGTTGTCAGGGTTCATGTAGGCGCTGAGGCAGAAACGCAGTCCCGAAAATAGATTCGATACCTGCAAGCATGAAGCCGATAATTGAATGCAGCGATCATCTTTTGTCCAGGAATATGCAACTCTTTTGTTGGGGATGCCCCCAAAGAACATACCCCTTTAGTTGCCCGGATTCTTCCCTTCTTCGGCCCATCGATTGTTCTGAGTGAATCCATGCTGCATGCTACCTCATAAGAAGCTTCTGGAAGTGGGTTCGTCTCCAAGGTGCAGTCCGCAATCCCTAAAGGAGAAAGGTCAAAGGCTTGCACAGGGCAAACATAGCTCTACTGATGTATGATGGCTCCAATTAACTTGATTCAGCAGAATGTTCAACCAAGTAAAACTTAGAGTCGAACCATACAAAAGAAAAGATCATTATGGAACTGCAGCAGAAAGATCGAATACTAACATTCAAAATGGACAACCCATTTCCCAAGCAGTATTCCCATGAGGACTTCAAATGATCTGCTCCATGAGCTACCGGCACCTTTGCCCACAATGACATGAGTCACATTTTTGGCCCACTGTTTCGTCAGTATCGCATTGGTCCAATATGCAAACTCTTGCAAGAAATCCTGTCCAAAATCCGTGAAACAAATTTGTCACAAGCTGGAGTGGAACAGAAATCATTAGTAATGTATGCAGCAAATAGTTTATTGTGCCAAATCTATCCATAAAGATGGATTCAAATGGAACACAGGTAACATGATATCCATACACAATGAACATAACAGAAGTGGCTAATTTTGGTACTTCATTCTGTGCTACCTTCTCCGATGCATTTAAAGATAAACCAAGCAAAACCAACTGATCAGAAGGACAGGTTGATATATGAGGCTGATATGCCCTTTCTTTCCTTTGGTGTGCATTAGAAATTCCTTCTTCATCTGGATGACAGCTGTGATGATGGGATACAGGAGAAGAGAATTATAATTAATAACTAATGACATTTCAACGACCAAGAATCCATACATTATCTCCCAATAAGGGCCAACGCCTAAGAAAGATCATGTACCTATGAGGCAAGGAGGACAAATTTGAGGTTTTACGCTTATGCTTCCATTGATCATCTCTTTCATGATTCTTATAAATTTCTTCATCGTCATGTTCGCTGGAGTCACGAAATACAATGTGGAATTACATAAATCAAATATTATCGAATAGTTAGGTAACCATGAATCTTCATAATATCTTAAGACAGTGACAAAAACATGACATACTCCAGTGGCAAGGAAGAACTTCTGTTGTCGAGCGGATCAATTTGCTGGTCATCCCTTGAACCACTGGTGGATGTTCCTTTCCTTCCTTTTTGAGAACATTGGCTACAAAAATAAAATAAAATAAAATAAATAATCAGAGACTACATGTTCATCAGATGAACTCTAATATCTACATATCACACGACAAAGATGAAGAATACCATACCTCTGAGGCAAGTAGGAAGGATTCAGAATGTGAAGATGATCTGTTTGTTGATTTTTCCTTTGACGATTGTCAACAATTACATCCTTGTCTATATATGGGCTGAAACCACCATTTACAGAAATGAAAAAAATGGGTGACTAATAAAATTACTATGAACGTGTCATGGGCTTTGCACGAAATCACATACCTCTGAGGCAACGATGAAGCATTTGAAGTGCTAAGCTGATTTGTTTGTTGAATTTCCCTATCATGGTCATCAAAGTTTTCTTCCTTGTCAGAACATTGGCTGAAACCGCAAAATTATAGTAATGAAATATGAGTGAGTACTTAGATTACCATGAACCTCTACATTGTATCTAAAGTAAAGAAATATCATGTACCCCATATCAGAAAGAACATATGGGTTTAACTTTTAAGCCGGTCAAATGATAGAAGATCTTTGGTGAACATTGGTTAGAAAGAAAAAACAAAACACATGTTATGGGCAGTCAGCTGTGCCAACTGGGCCTATTGGGCTAGTTAGGCAATATGATCCATTAGGATTAGGGTTATTAGTGATATTGTTATTGCGTCAAGGAAGCATCTCTATATAAGGAGGGGAGATGTATCAATCAAAAGCAAAAGAAGAAAACAATCTAGTCCCTTTCTGAAGATACGCAGCTTTCCTGCGTGTTTGAGGGGGGGGGGGGGGGAAGCAGTTGCCGCTGCCTGGCTATCCTCTTGGTGGACATTTACCCCTTACTGAACTAAGATTCATAACACATATTGCATGAACTGCAACATTTACATATCTTCCAAGAAGGACAAAGAAAGATCACAAACCTTTGACACAAGGAAGAAGAATCGCCATTCTCCTCTGTATGTGTACTCAGCTTATCACATAGTAATCTCTTTGGAACATGTTCAGGGCACAGCACATTACCTTCATTCTGCCACGTAAAAAATAAGAATGTCAGAACATCATATAAGTTGTAAAAAAAATACAGACCAGTGGTTCATCAGCAAAAGAGCTTACATCCCAGTGGCATTCAGTTATCTGAAGTGCACATGGAACGTGGAAAGTCTTTCTACAATCTTTATCAAAACAACCAAGGGCTGCTCCTCGGAGTCCACATCTTTTGCATCTCAGTCTTGAAGCACGTCTGATTTCTGACTCCAAGTTTATATATATGTCACCATTAAACCATACCCTCGGAGCCCTTAACAAAGAAAAAAAAATTAGTAGGAACAGAAAATGAATGGTCATATGATTGTACAAATGCAGCCCTTTAGATTTACATTGAATTGAACAGGACTAAGAGAGAGAGAGAGAGAGAGAGAGAGAGAGTGTTGCATCTTAAGTCTGCACTGAAATGGGCATGACAATAAACCTAAATTATTTAAAATAGTATGAAGAGTTGAACACTGTCCACGCAAAATACAGAAACCTACCATTCCAGGCAGTTCTCATGGACATAGATGGCATTTGATGAATTGCCCTCGGCAATGGACAGAACTCTTCCCTTTAGATAACACACCATCGGACCATAGTACTGAAATTCGAGGAGAACAATGCCAGTTTGATGAATTCAGGTCTTGTTTAGATTAGAAAGTTGGTGGAAAGTTGGCGCGCTGGAAAACGTGTTCCGTGAGAGGAGGCGCGCTTTCTAGTGTACCAAGTTGGTGCCAACTTGAACAACTAAACAAGCCCAGCACATCAGCTCTGACACTATAGATGTTATTAAATACTTAAATTGTATTACCTGGCCCGTTCTAAATGAATGACAGAAAACACATTCATCTTCGAATAAGTCCACTGGAGTTACAGGTCTCTTCAGCGACGCCTTTATAATATACAGGATACAGAAGAAAATGTATTAGCAAAAAGATGAACACATATATGCTGACATCTAATTAGAAGCCAAAGTTTTAAAAACAAAAAAAAAGGAGGGGGGGGGGGATGTAGGAACCTTTGTTGGCCTAGTAAGGTTGGGTTTAGTTGGAGAGTTGAAATATCTGGTCGATTGTGTACTCTGCATTTGACATCGCTCAAAGACATTACTCTGCTTTTCACCTTGCTTAGGTAAATCAACGTTACCACCGTCCATTTGTCCGAGTGTCTTGACCATTATGCTCACAGGAGTAGCAGACTTAGTGTGACTGGCGTCAAGCCCACTGGCATGCTTGATGAGATCAGATGTGAAGGACGTCAGAAAAAGAAAATAATACATATTGAGCAACAGCAATCGTCACGCATAGGCTTATTCTTATTCTGTAGTGGAGCTAAAAGGTGGATGTGCATGTGGTTCCGAGTTGATTATGGAACATAAATATTCCTAGTCACTGATGGTAATATATTTGATGGAGAAATTGACGAGCTTTGCTCTATATAGCCCAAGGGCGAGATACGTTTCAGCACATCATTTGGGCTCTATTTGGACAACATTAGACCGGTACTGCTTTTGACAAAATCTGGACATCAGGTACGTGCCCAGTATACCCCCGAAACAGGTAAAAGCCCCCAGGCAAAAATGGCACTTCTATTATTCCAAAAAACAATGGCACTTCTGTGCCCGAGTTTTCAGATGATGAACCAGAACAGGTAAAAGCCCCCAATACGAGCAAGAACAGGGCGAGCCTGTTGACAAGAAAATTCTGCAGCTATCTATGGCCTAGACGCCTCCCGCAGTCCCGCCCCCCTCCCGCCCGGCGACCCGGCATCCCCACATCGATTCCGCGGCTGCCGCGTTGGACTGATCCAATCCAAGGAGGACTGGAGGCCGAGGAGACGAGGCGCAAGGAACTGCCGCCGACCCGCGGGGGCACGGGAGACGCGGACGAGAGCGTGGTGAGGATCTCACCTGGGCGGGTCGATCGTGCTCACGCCGCCGCGCATCCGCGCTTGGTGTCGCCAACCGCCCCGGCTGGCTCAACGTTTCAAGCCTTTGCCCGTTGGGCTCTCGTTGCCTGCCGGCTTTCGTTTTGTCCCGCGGCAGTCAGTCCACTAGCGCAAGAGCAGAGGAAGCGGGCAATGAATGGCGAGGGCTGCCGGCGCCGCGCGCGCGATTTGACGGCACAACCCTTTGCGTGCTGCTCCCACCGAAGACCAGCGAATGCCCAGCGGCCGCGTGGGACGACTGTACGAGTGCAACACACTACGCTAGCCGGTTCTTCGAGCCAAAGGCAGTCGACCTTACTTCACTCAGCTTCCGGGTAATTAATTGGATTGTCCGCGCTTGGATCAGAGTTAGATGGTGGATCAGAGTCAGAGCTATCTATGGCCTAGTCTAGTTTAATTCCCCAACTTTCCACCGACACACTAACAACCGTGTTCTTACCACCAAATTCCACCAACTTGACACACTAACAACGGTGTTCTTACCACCAAATTCCACCAACTTGACGCCAACTATTTAAACTAAACTACTTTTCCCTCGCAACAATCACCCCCAGCCCCTTGTTCGGATGGCTGGTGCGGACTTAAGAGCACTTCTCTTACCTCCTCTTCTCACTCCTCCATGCAAGCAAAACGTTGAGCTGGATGTCTATGAGCCAGCGGAAGTGGGCATAGGCTAGCCAAGATAAAAAAAAAAAAAAACTGCGAGAAAAAGGTTGTTCCTCCGCATAAGCTCGCATTCAAAGGAAAACTGTCATCCGATACGGCTAATCTATGCTACAGATGATGCATGATTAGTATGATTACTAGCACAAGCTATGCCACCAGAAATCATCAGGGCACGCCAGCAACTCGGGAAACAAAGCCAAGTCTCATCCAATCCAATAACAGAGGACAACAGAATAGAACCACATAGGAGTAATAAGCATACGGACGGCAAACATTTTCCAAGAGATAACAGAATCCGTTCCTGCCGTCGTCATATGGTATTTAGCACCAAAGGCAACAAAGCTGAAACAAACCGAGTCTTGCTAGTTTAACCGAGGTTTCACAAAAAGTGGACTTAGTGCAACAGGGGGAAGGTTTAAAGGAGGAGCGAGCGGACTACTAGTAGTACGATTACACCCCTTGAACTCTTCAGCGCTTGCCACCGCCGCCACCCAGCTTGGGGCCCTTGGAACCCTTCTGGACAGCGCCCTTGTTCTGCGACTTCTGGGACTTGGCCACCTCTGCCTTCTTCGCCTTCTTCTCATCCTTGGTCTTCTTGATGCGCTCCTTGATCTCACTGCAGAGCCATGGCAGTTCAGAAATGAGTGGGGACTTAGTATAAGCAAGCTACCGATTCAGAAAACCATGCAGCCCAAACCAAATCAATGGTACCAAGTATAAATATGACTGGCTTCAGAAAACTTACCGAAGTGCTGCCTCCCTAGCAGCATCGCGGACCTCAGGCTTCTCAGCTCTCTTCTTCTGGATCACTTCCAAGGAAGCACCAACAATAGACCTGGAGTACGGCTTCTTGGTGGTGCGGCGCCTCTTCTTGACAGCTTCAGCATGGATATCCTACATACAAAAAATGACAAAGTATATGGGATTCTTGGATCACCTACATACAAAAAATGACAAAGTATATGGGATTCTTGGATCAGCCAGACATGAACTTAAACTGTAGTGAACATTCCGATGGAAGAAACAAGCTGATAGACAGATAAAAGAAATTAAGGTTAAATCCAGAGATAGTGCCTAGATGAATATTGTATATCTATGTACATTAAACTCCATTTTGAGCAACCAGCAATGCTCCAAAATAGTACCATACCAATTTGGCCCTGAATGGCAAAAAATGATTTTAAGCATAAAGAACAATAAGCACATTGGAATCCACCTATTGGTTAAGGTACTGCATAACATAGAAAAAAAACTAGATCAAACCAGAACTTATTAGGCAGCACACTTGAGGTGAGGTCTGTACAGAACAATACCTTCTTGTGTTGCTTCCTGTACATTGCTGTCCAGGTAAGCTTGGCTGGCTTCAGGCGGTTGTGGAAGTAGCGCTTGCATTTTGAGTTTGCGAACAGGAACACCTGTAAAACATATACAGATAATACCATCAATAACCACCTTCTTAGCTTATAAATATTCCAGCTACTGCCAGTAAATGTATCAACAAGCAACCTGAGAGTCAGCACGAATGAACCGGATGCCCTTCCCTGGATAAATCTTCTGACCACTGAAACGGCAAAGCTCCGTCCTGCAAGGATATTATACTTAGAAAAATTTCTAGATAGGCGACTCTTACTGCTAATGATTGGCTTAACAATCTAAGAGAACGATCCAAATCACGGATAATGCGAAAAAGCAAAGGCATTGACTAACAACATCTATGAACATGTTGTAATTGCAACCAAAGAAGTAGAAACTTACTTCAGCACCATCTTCTCAGCTTCAAGAAACCTTCACAAACTCCTGCGTAATTCCATGAATCGAAGGCAGAAAATCAGCACCAATGATGTGACAGGCAGAAGAGAAGAACCATCCATATCATGATATGACAGGCAGCGAAAACACAACCCTAGTGATTGCAAAGCAATTATGCCAGTACAAGGCAACTATGCATTAACCAACAAGTCATTTTGCTGCGATATAAATATTGGAATTTGACAGGCAGCAGAAGCACAACCAAAGTAAGCTCCCGCCGCAAGGGTGCTACCCAGATCCATCTCGCACATGAATGAAATAGGCAACTATGCAATGCCAAAGGCCATAGCACCTGAGTGCGTGTGCTTTCAGTTCAAAGGGTTTCACAAACACCTAATATTTAAGGAACCAAAAACATACAGAACTCAGAAAGGATTTGAACTATCGGGGGACTACTGGCAGCAGAAACACGGAACAAATCTCTGCTGCAAAGCGGGTTCCCTAGTCCATATAGCACTCAAGAAAATTTAGGCAACTACGCCATAAAACAGCTATAGCGCCTCAGTACCGGTGCCCTGATCCGCCTTGTCCACGGGAAGGTAAACCTAAAATCATAGCACACGCAGACCCAACCCAAAACTCAACATGACAGATATCCTCCCCAATTCTATGTACTTGCACGAGAATGGCTACACCTAAACAGTAGTGCAAAGAAACCATCCTAACGACCAGAACCAGATCACGGAATGGAAACGAGAATCGATTTAGGGACAGTTCCAGCGACAACAGCACGAGATGAGGTGAGCACAGGAGCTAGCAGCTCCAGGACAGGGCAGGATGCTTCGAGGATTCGCCGTACCTTGGAGGTGGAGACACAGGCGGCCGCGAAGCGATGGGCAGCGCAGCGGCGGCGGCGGCGGGGAGGAGGGAGCGAGCAGCGGGGTTTCGTGGCTCCGCGAGGGTTTCTTATTAGCTTGCGTGAGTGGGCTAAGCTGGGCTCGCTAGGGTTTCCTTAGTCATGGACCGCTTTGTGGGCTTTAGGCTCAATACGTATTTTCGGCTTTAGGCCCAATAATCGGTTTGTAGGCTTTAGGCCCTAGATAGCGTGACTATGGGCCGTGGCCCTCTCTTGTTATTATCGGCCCGTTTGCTTCTGATTTTTGCAGAGGCACCTTGTTTAGTTTCTACGGAATATCGTCGTCCTGTTTATAGTGTTTTTGTTGTTTCTTAGATTTCTTTTGTTTATGCTCGCAGGGCCCAAAAGAAAAGTCCGCAAGCTGAAAAAGACATCTATGCCGAAGTCGAAGAGAAATGGCATTCGTGATTTATCCAATTCTCTTTCTGATTGAACTCGTTCACTTGTATATATACCTGACGATTTGCCGTGTCGTCCACAAAATCCTGCCTCTGACCCATGCTGATGGTGATGGCCTGATGCGTACTACTAGCACGTTGATTGCCATGCCGCCCCACGCTCGTCATGGTCAGAGATAGGAGGCCCCGTCACTTCCCGATAGACCGCCCCGTCGTCGACATTCTTCCCGTGTGACACGAGTACACGACACGATGCGAGGTTGACTCGCGCGCGCGCGCTCTTCGCTACGTTCCTTGCGGGGGGCTGCCCCTGCCTCGACCGATCGTGCCGAGAGCGCAGCTGGATTCAATTTCGCGGCTCACCAATCACCGTGGCAGCGCCGAGTCTGAAGTCTGAACCTGCTGCTTCAGTGCTACTGTGCCGTACCGTACCGTCGCTGTCGCCACCGGCCAACCACACCGGCGCGTCTGGCGCCGGCGCTTTCGCCGCCGGAGCCGGACGGATCCCGTGGAAATTCCGCGGATCCCAGCGCCAGCGGGAGGCTGGAGTGGAGCGCATTCTCGCGCCCCCCACGTTGCCACTGCCAGAATCGAAAGCTCATTCCACTTCGCTGGGTGTCCATACTCTTGCTTGTTAAAATATTTGGGTATGGCCCATTATTCTATTTATTCTAAAGGATTATAGCCTACTTTTTATGTTATAGTTATTATGGTCAACACCATACTGGTAATGGAAAAGAACTCTGCTCGGACTGGAAAAGAACCCTGGCAACGCTTCGTACGAGTCACAGGGTTGATTCTGCAGAGAACCCTGTGGGTCTCAGACAACCCTGGAGGTTCTCAAAGAACTCTGGCGGTTCTCAAAGAACCCTGGCGTGAGCCTGAGCCTGAGTCTGAGCCTGACTTGTGTGCGGGAGGGATCTCTCTTTTGCTGGTTATGGAAACTGAAGACGCGGTAATTGGAAGGGCTGATTATGGCAATCACTGATACCATGATTCAGCCTTCCATAATTCAGCTTTCCATAACTCAGCCTTCCCGATTCTCTCCCGTCCAGGTTCATCCTCTCGTCTCACCCGAGGGCTATGAATAGAAAGCCATCTTCTCCTTTGAGACTGAGCTTTTGAGTCCATTACTTCTCCTCCTACCTCTGCTGCAAATCAGCCTCCCCATCGCCGGCGCTGCGCGCACACCACCGGCGAGAGCAGGTGCCTCCGACACCATTGCCTCCTTGAGATCCTGCTCGGGATACCGGGGCAATCAGGTTTCTGGGGAGCGTCTCTACGCGACTGCTCGCCCAGAACTGCTACGTCTTCACCGGCGTACGGTTCACCGTTCTGGAGACTCCGCCGCCGTCTAACGACTACACTGCGCCGCGTCTTCTTCCTGCACGACTCCGGCGCACGGACTGCACTGCGTCAACAGATCTTCCTGCATCGAATTTGTACAACTACTTCGGGCAAGGCCAGTCGAGGAATATCATGAGTACGGATGATATTCCTCCAGCTGGTAACGGCGCAACTGATGCCTGTGGCAGAGGTCCCGCCCCAGGGTACTTTTCGATATCCGAACTGCTATCCTTCATCTTATTCGTGTTCTTCTTTAAATCTGTGTTAAACTTGAACACGTGCACGTGGATCGTTTCACTCATTATAGTCATGCAAATATTCGTGAACTTAATTATAACTTTTGGAATTAAAATATGGCCTATTGCAGATAATTATCCAACAATCCAGAAACCTGATTTTAGTGATAATTATGTTGGTAGGTTTTCGGTTGCTCAATTTGCGTCATCCATTAAACCGAACACTTTTGACGGTACAAATTTTGTGAGTTGGCGTGAACGGATGGTACTATGGTTGACCACCATGGGCATCATGGATGTGGCGGAAGGGAAGCCCGAACAATGCACCTCCGAGCAGGGAAGTGCGTTCGAGGTTAAAGATAATCTCTTTCGCGGATGCATCCTTGGTGTGATTGCCCCACATCTGATTAATCCCCTTCTTAAGAAGAAGACTGGGAAAGAGATGTGGGACGCCCTTGATGCTCAGTACGGAGTGTCTGATGCTGGCAGTGAGCTGTATCTCATGGAGCAGTTCCTAGACTACAGAATGGTGGAAGACCGTCCTGTGGTGGAACAAGCTAATGAGTTGCATGTGCTGGCTAAAGACCTTGGCTGTTGCAACAAAGAGAACCCTTGCGTGCTGCCCGACAAGTTTGTGGCCGGAGGTATCATCTCCAAGCTGCCACCTTCTTGGAGGGACTTTGCTACTTCTCTGAAACACAGGAGGCAGGAGTTCACGATTGATGGACTCATTGGCACTCTTGATGTGGAGGAAAAGGCGAGAGCAAAGGACGTACGTAACAAGGGGACACTTGTCGGTGCAAGCGCGAACTTTGTTCAAAAGAACATTAATGCTCGCACCAACAACAAGGGCAAAGGCAAGAAACCGCCTCAGCCACAGAACCCTGGGAAGGCTAAACAAACCACCGGGTTCAAGAAGAAGAAGGGAGCCTGCTACGTGTGCGGGAGTGAGGACCACTTTGCTGAAAAGTGTCCTCAACGCAAAGAAGGCAAGTCTGCCAACATGGTTATTAGCGAGCCTGCAGGAACATCAGGGTACGGTAATTATTTACCTACAGTTCTTTCAGTTATGTGTACACCCGAGTGGTGGGTAGACACTGGCGCTAATATTCATGTGTGTGCTGACATTTCCTTATTTTCTTCATACCAGGTCGGGGGGACTACCTCCTTGCTGATGGGGAACGGAGATCATGCGCGTGTACTTGGTGTTGGTACGGTCAATCTGAAGTTTACTTCGGGAAAGATCGTGCAGCTGAAGAACGTGCAGCATGTCCCCACCATCAAGAAGAATCTAGTCAGCGGCTCTCTACTCTGTAGAGATGGTTTTAAATTAGTCTTCGAGTCAAATAAATGTATCCTGTCAAAGTTTGGAACCTTTGTTGGTAAAGGTTATGATAGCGGAGGTTTGTTCCGTTTTTCACTTGATGATGGATGTAATAAAGTAGTGAAGAATATTGTTAACGTTGATGAATCTAATGTTTGGCATTCGAGGCGCTGTCACGTTAATTTTGGTTGTATGTCACGACTTGCAAATCTGAGTTTAATTCCAAAGTTTACCTTTGCCAAGAATTCTAAGTGCCTTGTATGTGTTGGTTCAAAACAAACTCGCAAGCCACACGTGGCTGCTGAGGCGAGAGACTTGGCACCTCTAGAATTAATTCATTCTGATCTCTGTGAGATGAATGGAGTGTTGACAAAAGGTGGAAAGAAATATTTCATGACTCTTATAGATGATAGCACTAGATATTGTTATATTTACCTGTTGGAAACTAAAGATGAAGCTCTTCACTACTTTAAAATCTATAAAGCTGTAGTAGAAAACCAACTTGAGAAGAAAATCAAAAGAATTAGGTCAGATCGCGGTGGCGAGTACTTTTCAAAGTCGTTTGACTTATTCTGCGAAGAACACGGTATTATTCATGAGAGGACGCCTCCCTACTCTCCCCAATCAAACGGGGTTGCCGAAAGAAAGAACCGAACCTTGACTGACTTGGTTACCGCCATGTTGGATAACTCGGGACTTTCTAGGGAATGGTGGGGTGAGGCTATATTGACAGCATGTCATGTCCTAAACCGTGTACCTTCAAAGAATAAAGAGAAGACACCATTCGAGGAATGGGAAAAGAAAAGGCTAACGCTTTCCTACTTGCGTACTTGGGGTTGTTTGGCCAAAGCATGTGTGCCCATCAATAAGAAGCGCAAACTTGGACCTAAAACTGTAGATTGTATTTTTCTTGGTTATGCTATTCACAGCGTTGGATATAGATTCTTGGTAGTGAACTCTGGAGTACCTGACATGGTGGTCGGTACAATTTTTGAGACCAGAGATGCTACGTTCTTTGAGAACATGTTTCCAATGAAAAATGGAACAAGTTTATCTAGGCAAGAGACTATCGAGGATGATATCTCTGCCGAACCGATTGTACACGATGAATTCTCTCATGTGAGACATCCTGAGGAGGATATCAATGAAGCTCCTAGAAGGAGTAAGAGACAGAAGACTACAAAGTCTTTTAGTGATGACTTCATTGTATACCTCGTGGATGACACACCTAGGACCATTAAAGAGGCATATTCAACCCCTGACGCTGACTATTGGAAGGAAGCTGTCAGAAATGAAATTGACTTTATCATGACAAATGATACCTGGGAGGTTGTTGATCGCCCTTATGGATGCAAGCCTGTGGGATGCAAATGGGTGTTCAAGAAAAAGCTTAGGCCTGATGGTACTATCGAAAAGTACAAGGCTAGACTTGTGGCCAAGGGTTATACCCAGAAAGAAGGAGAGGACTATTTTGACACTTACTCACCTGTTGCTCGTCTGACCACTATTCGAGTGCTACTCTCACTGGCAGCCTCCTATGGGCTTCTCGTTCATCAAATGGACGTGAAGACAGCTTTCCTAAATGGGGAGTTGGAAGAGGAGATCTATATGGATCAGCCTGATGGGTTTGTAGCAAATGGTCAAGAGAAAAAGGTGTGCAAACTGTTGAAGTCTCTGTATGGCCTCAAGCAAGCACCTAAGCAGTGGCATTAGAAGTTTGAGAGAACTCTAACCTCTGTTGGTTTTGTTTCAAACGAATCCGACAAATGTGTGTATTATCGCTTTGGTAGAGGTGATGGAGTGATTCTGTGTCTGTATGTGGATGACATACTGATCTTCGGGACTAACCTTAGTGTGATTAAGGAAGTCAAGGATTTTCTCTCTCAGAGCTTTGAGATGAAAGATCTGGGAGAGGCCGATGTTATCCTCAATATCAAGCTGGTAAAGGACGGAAATGGTGGGGTGACCCTGTCACAGGCCCACTATGTGGAGAAGATGTTGAGTCGCTTTGGTTACAGTGACTACAAGTCTGTCTCAACTCCTTATGATGCCAGTCTGATATTGAAAAAGAATAAAAGGATAACGAGAGATCAACTGAGATACTCTCAAATAATTGGTTCATTGATGTATCTAGCCAGCGCTACAAGGCCTGACATCGCATATGCTGTAAGCAAGTTGAGTCGGTTTGTTTCAAACCCGGACGATGATCACTGGAGAGCTCTTGAAAGAGTAATGCGCTATCTAGTAGGAACAATGGACTATGGAATTCATTATACCGGGGACCCTAAGGTTCTAGAAGGGTATAGTGATTCGAACTGGATATCAGATGCTGATGAGCTCAAGGCCACGAGTGGTTATGTGTTCACACTCGGAGGTGGCGCTGTTTCCTGGAAGTCTTGCAAGCAGACCATCTTAACGAGGTCAACAATGGAAGCAGAACTCACAGCACTGGATACCGCCACAGTTGAGGCCGAATGGCTTCGTGAACTCCTTACTGACCTGCCGATAGTTGAAAAACCGATACCGGTAATTCTGATGAACTGTGATAATCAAACTGTGATTATCAAGGTGAACAGTTCTAAGGACAACATGAAGTCATCCAGACATGTGAAAAGGCGGTTAAAGTCTGTCAGGAAACTGAGAAACTCCGGAGTTATAGCCTTGGATTATATTCAGACGGCTAAAAACCTGGCAGATCAATTCACAAAGGGTCTTTCACGCAATGTGATAGACTATGCATCTTTGGAATTGGGCTTGAGACCCACGTGAGTTGCTCTATGGTTGAAACCCATTCTGTGTGATCGGAGATCCCGTGAAGCAGGATGGAGCAACAAGCTATAGTGTAACTGAGAGAAGAGAACCTTTAATGAAAGGCTCATTCCATGAGAAGATGCATTTCTCTTCAGCCCTGTAAGGTAGGATGGTTTATACCTTAATGTGCTCCAAGTGGTTTCATGGAACAAGGCAGTTGTTTCATTGAAACAGAGATGTTGTCCTACAGAACATCTTTAAGGAACACACCTATATGAGCCTGACCACTGGTCATGGTCTATGAGGTTTGGGTGATCTCTAGAAACTCATGAAAGGTATGGAGTATGACCCATAAGCTCCAAAACAGCGGGGATGCTACTGCAGCCTAGTATCAGTGTAGAGCTCTGGTGAAATTTGTTCGCACAAAACTGGCAATTCAAGGCATAGTCCATTGTTCAGTTGTGAACGAATGTAGCCCTAGCTCTAGATGGAAGTTCAACTTAACAGTCTCCATCAAATACTGGTATATCAAAGAGGATCTGAGAACATTTCAAGTACGGCTTAGAATCCTTGGTGGGGATTGTTAGAATATTTGGGTATGGCCCATTATTCTATTTATTCTAAAGGATTATAGCCTACTTTTTATGTTATAGTTATTATGGTCAACACCATACTGGTAATGGAAAAGAACTCTGCTCGGACTGGAAAAGAACCCTGGCAACGCTTCGTACGAGTTACAGGGTTGATTCTGCAGAGAACCCTGTGGGTCTCAGACAACCCTGGAGGTTCTCAAAGAACTCTGGCGGTTCTCAAAGAACCCTGGCGTGAGCCTGAGCCTGAGTCTGAGCCTGACTTGTGTGCGGGAGGGATCTCTCTTTTGCTGGTTATGGAAACTGAAGACGCGGTAATTGGAAGGGCTGATTATGGCAATCACTGATACCATGATTCAGCCTTCCATAATTCAGCTTTCCATAACTCAGCCTTCCCGATTCTCTCCCGTCCAGGTTCATCCTCTCGTCTCACCCGAGGGCTATGAATAGAAAGCCATCTTCTCCTTTGAGACTGAGCTTTTGAGTCCATTACTTCTCCTCCTACCTCTGCTGCAAATCAGCCTCCCCATCGCCGGCGCTGCGCGCACACCACCGGCGAGAGCAGGTGCCTCCGACACCATTGCCTCCTTGAGATCCTGCTCGGGATACCGGGGCAATCAGGTTTCTGGGGAGCGTCTCTACGCGACTGCTCGCCCAGAACTGCTACGTCTTCACCGGCGTACGGTTCACCGTTCTGGAGACTCCGCCGCCGTCTAACGACTACACTGCGCCGCGTCTTCTTCCTGCACGACTCCGGCGCACGGACTGCACTGCGTCAACAGATCTTCCTGCATCGAATTTGTACAACTACTTCGGGCAAGGCCAGTCGAGGAATATCATGAGTACGGATGATATTCCTCCAGCTGGTAACGGCGCAACTGATGCCTGTGGCAGAGGTCCCGCCCCAGGGTACTTTTCGATATCCGAACTGCTATCCTTCATCTTATTCGTGTTCTTCTTTAAATCTGTGTTAAACTTGAACACGTGCACGTGGATCGTTTCACTCATTATAGTCATGCAAATATTCGTGAACTTAATTATAACTTTTGGAATTAAAATATAGCCTATTGCAGATAATTATCCAACATTGCTCCTACCATTTCACCCATGGGGATCTCCGGGATGAGCTGAGCCATCCATCAGCCTGAACGCGCACATCTCTTTCCAGTGGGGATCGGCGAGGCGTCGAGGTCGAGACCTTCGAGTCCGATCGATCCGGCACAAAAACATTGCGTTGGCTGATCAAGCCAGCATTCCGCATGCTCGACAGAGTGGTCGATCGGCAGTACGTAGTTGCCTAGTCAGCACGCCATTTCTTTTCCTCTTTTTTTCCTTCCTCATCGCGCACGCCGAATGCGCCGCCGTCTTCGTCTCAATGGCGCCGCTCCACCCAGCCAAATGCGATCCCAACAAGTCGCATGGATTCACACGTGCGCGCGTGTATTGCAACTCATCATCACAGCCATGCATGTCGATCGTCAACGTCAAGTGATCGAAGAGAAGCTTCAAGTGGCATACATTAGTCAGATCAGGCCACCACCACTTGGATGAATGGATGGCGTGGTGCGCGTTCATTCCTCGGCTGGTCCCGGCGCAGCCATCGTCATCTCACGCGCAGGCACCGGGCCACCGTGCAGGTAAAGTTTACCAACAAGCTGCAATAACATGAGTGGCATTGCATTTGTACGTTCATGCATCTGTTATTAGTTTGCGCGGTACAAAATAAAACGGCGGCGCAAGTGCACGAGTCACTATTGCAAAGAAAATGAAGCTGTTTAGATTTGACTTGGAAGGCCGTAGTTGTTTACTTGTTTGAAGTCACTAGTGCAGAGCGAAAGTCAAATGTTGTTAATGGACAACAAGAGACGTTCGGAGACGCTTCCCGTCTCGAAATGTGGAGTTTGGTGCGAGTGCCGCCCAGGTCACGCTTGCACTGCCGGAGTACATGGCAGAATTGGACGTCGCTGGAGAGCTTTCAGAGACGAACGAACCTAGTACATGAGGCATGAACTTGGGTGGGCTACCGGGCAAAATATCTGTCTAGGCGCCGTCGAACGGCCAGATTGAGAGGACTGGAGCTTGCAAATGCTGGTAGTGTTAGTGGCGGTACGTAGTGGATGCCAATTCAGGGTTGATGAGTTTTAAGAAAGACCTAGGAGTAGTGGTGAACGGCCAACTTTCCACATGTGGCGTGTCAAACTGAAAACTCTCTGAACGCCGCCAGCAGCAGGATTATGAACGGTGGATGATGAACGGATGATACACGTGTTGGTTGGGGCACTACGATGATGCACAGATCATCATCCACCTGAGCTCGTGTGTCTGTCACCGGTCTATAGCCATGAAAAGCCACAGCAACCACTGAGGCTAATAATGAATCGGAATCAATTTGAGATTTCTCTGTATCCAAATGAAAGCTCGTTGCATTCACATCTTTCAGCCATCAGACAGCAAGGATATCTGGATGTGTCCTCTTGATTAGACGAACTGAACTTCAGCGTTAGCCGTTAACAGTGGCTGCTGCCGTGCTGCTCGCAATAAACTTAAATGTCATAAATTGGCACGGGTATGGGCTCGCTTTATTTGTACTCAAAACATTAGCACACCATACATTAGGCGTGTCACTAGTGTAGGTGAGTACTTAAGCTTGGTTTTGGTTTGATTCCAAAATCTACCAAGACCAAATTAGAGCAAGTCATTTTGATACTCGTTTGAATGATATCCAGTAGTTAGAGCGCCAAAGTTTGTTGGAAGCGATAAAGTTCTAGTTGCCTATATTTTGGCCTCCAACAAATGTGCATGTATATGGTAGCATGGATCATGGATATTAGCATTGTATTTTGCCATCATCCAATCATTAGCTAAAATTTTGATTGTCATATTTTGAGGTCTAATAAGTGCTACCCTAAAATTCTTGCCTAGATTTTAGTAGAAAATTTTTGACATGACAATGTTTTGGAATGCTCTAGTTTTGCCTAACAAGTTTTGACACCGAAACCAAATAGACTTTTAGTTTTTTTTATCTTGTCACATCTATGTCTTGGTACACCTTTTATCTCACCTCTCATACTCATCCCCTACAAACTCTTGCTTAACGTGTGACAAATGATTAATCTTAAGCATGATTTGGTAAAAAAAGAAAGAAGAAATATGAATGTGTGTGGATGTCAACCAAACATACCCATAGACGACATTAATTATTAGCATGAGCGTCGTTGTCAGTTCATCCCATCATGTTTCTCATTTCCTTGACAAAAAAAGGAGGAGGAGAAACAGCTCATATTCCAAAAGAGTATCACTCTAGAACATGCCAACAAATTATAATTGGTAAATAGGTTGAGGTAAATGTTGGGTATGCCATCAAGATCTCCCCGGAACTGTACGTTTTTGGCATTACTAGTTCATTATCTTTTAGATTTGGATAAATTCAGTCTCAACCATTCACAAATATGAATAGAGAATATACTGTTTAGGAAAAAGTCCATATTACTCCCCTGAACTATAAGCAAAGTCTAGATAATCCCCTAAACTATCTTTTGGTTCATTTTATCCCCTAAACTATGTAACTTGGTCTATTCTACCCCCTAATACAAATTGTCTTTTTTATTTCTCCATACACAAGTTGAATTTTAATTTCAACTTTTTCCTGATTGTAGTAAACATCATAGTGTATATGAAAAAAAAAATAATTATGAATTTTTCGTTATTTGTTTTTGTATAATTTTGCATCTTAAGGATTAATTAATTATTAAATATATTACTCTATCAAAATAATGACAAAAAATCATTTTATATTTTTCTACTATGCATTATGATGTCTACTATCATCTCACAAAATTTGAACGTAATATAACACTTCTACATGGAGAAATAAAAAAGATAAATTATGTTAGGGGTAAAATAGGCTAAATGACATAGTTTAGGGGGTTATGTAGACTTTGCTCATAGTTCAGGGTAGTAATTTAGACTTTTTCCTAATGTTTATGACATTGGTTTTATGTGGCTAATAACTAAGTTCGTGGGCTGAAAAGGGATTATTACCCACTGGCCACTGCCATAGACAGGCACGACTGTGCTTGCGTTGCCCAGTGTTGAGGCCATGATTTGAACACGCAAGTTGCTTGCAAGCACACCCTGTATGTATACGTGGGACTCGTCGAGTTACGGGTCCGCATCACCGTTCACCGCTATCAATAAGAAGGCCGGACTGCCGGAAGTAAGGACAACCAATAAGTAACAAAAAGCGCAGGGTGAATTGCACCGCGATCTGTCTGTGCTGGGATAGATGGCCTCATAAATATCTTCACCCGCAATGATTTGCTTACGAAATACTAGTACAGGCTATCAGAGATCCAGGTGCTTCTGAATGCTGGTTTCAGGGGGAGACAAATGTACAAACAACCAGTAACAATAGTGGCATGGTCCAGTTTTTTTTATTTGATCTGAAGTGTAGGTTTTATATAGGTTTAACGACACATATGTGGTGCCGATTGATCATTTTAAAGACATTGACATTTGAACATTTCCCTTTTCCATGATCTTATATATGAACAATGACAATGGGAGCAAGAACTTCTTCAGGCACAGATTAACTTAAATGGGCGTGCCAAGTTCAATCAAATAGGACTATCTATTTTTTTCCACTATTTTTAGCGAAAACTTTAGCTTTCTTCACAACTAGATAAAAACCCAACAATATAGATTCATATTAATCCCTCCATGATAGAAAAAAGCGAAATAATATTATAACATTTTTATTTATCTGCATGGAACACTTATTTTGTTGTTGAGACGATTTTTTTTCTTAGCGTGGAGCATTGAAAATCCGCCATGACCCCTAATTCTCAAATAACATTTTATTTATCTTCATATAACATTTTATTTATCTACATATAACATTTTAATTCACTGACGGTGCATCTTTTTTTTCTTGGGCGAGAGCATAGCAAATCTAACAGATTTATTTTTGTCAACATATAAATAACATTTATCAGAATTAAAGCTACCAGCACCAGTTTGCTAACTAGTGAGTTGCCTATTGAAGTAGTTTGGTAACTAATGAATTTTCTTTATTGACACAAGCAATTGCTGAAGAGTGAGCTGCCTGCACCCCGCAGTCAACTAGTCCTGACTAGTGAGTGAGTTGTCTAGCAAGCTGCCAAAGTGCCAAAAGTTGCAGTCCATAAAACGTGCTGTAAAAAAAAAAGCTGTATCTCACCTAGTGCCATCCGGACCACAGAACATTCACCTTCTAAATAAAGCAGGCAACACATAGTTGACCTTCCAGAGCCAGAGCGAGAGGATGATGATGCCAGTGAGCTTAACACCGGCGGGTGGTCCAACTATAAAACCCACGGCGAACGCCACCACCCAGCGTCATCTCATCCCCTCCCCTCCCGTTCGCACTTCGCAGCTCAAGAATCCCTTCCTCTCGCCTCGCCAGCAAGGAAATGGAGCGCAACAAGCCTCTCCTCGCGCTCCTCGTGCTGTCCGCCCTCCTCCTCCTCGTCGTCGTCCCCCTCGTCTCCTCCGTCCCCGTGCCAAGTGAGTCTCGGTTGCCGCCGCCGGCCGGCTCGGCCGCCATGGCCGGGTTTCGTTCGCTGATTCCTTTCGCGGTTTGCTGATCTTTGCCTGTGCGTTCGTGCAATTGCAGGAAGCCTGCGCCTGAAGAACCCGCAGCAGCACCCGCCGGCTCTGAAGCTTGATTCTTCTCAGGTACCAGTTGATTCCTCCTCTGTCTTGTTTGGTCTCTCTCCTGCCTAGCTCAAGCTTGCTCTCTGTCCTTTCTTCCTGATCTGTTCTCAAGAACGGTAGTACCAGTTGATTCCACGGTGCAGAAGTGTCGGAGCTGAATTATTGATTCCTGATGATGACTCTGTGTTGGAAAGCAGGGGATGGCGATGGCGTCGTGGAACAGCGGCCGGCAGGGGGCGAGGATGGACGTGGAGGTGAACGACTACCAACCGTCAGGCCCCAACAACCGCCATGACCCGCCCAAGGGCCCCGGGAAAGCGTGAACGGAGAGCTCCATGGGCCCAATAATCCTCCTCCATCTTCAGCAGTAGAAGACTCGTAGTACAAAGTGCGTGCTTTCTTGCTTGCTAGTAGTTTCCTCTCCTGTAACGGTAGCAGAAACGGAATTACCTAGTCGTCACAGAAGGGGTGGTCCGGGTCATCAGTGTCTGTCTGTCTGTCTGTCTGTCTGTCTATATGCCGTCCGCGTGTGTCGGGCAGCACATCGACCGATCGGCAGTTCTTCTTTGTTCGTCAGAACTGCAAATCGTTTCCTCGTGCTGCAGGCAGGCGTCCAATACAGTGCCAAGATTATTCAGACTCTGTTCGTTCCTTCCTCCGATCTTGTCACTGATTATCATCAGATCACTCTAATTTGAGCATCAGCATCGTCGTCTACCAGTGGGACATGTTGCCATGTTGGAGGAATCGTTGCTCCCTCCACCGCCCAGCCTATGATGAGTCATCATATCCCCCTTTTTGATGCGTCACGGCTGCTCCCGCCGCTCGTGACACCACCACGCGTAGTACGCGTGCGCCGCGCTGCAGCACTAGGGAGGCGATGCCTCGTGAACAATCTCCCGGCCCACGAGCTGACAAGATTATTACGGCGCCGTGACGAGAGGGTGAGGTGGCGAGATGCGGTTCTGACTTGGGAGGGGGCCGAGAAGGCGAGAAAGGAGGCAGGGAGCGACGCCTCGTGTCGTGTCCTCCTTGTCCGATCGCACGGCCCTCCGCTCGCCGGCCTGTGGGCTGACGGAGAAACCGGCCGCGGAGACACACACACACACACAGGGGCTTTGACGCGAGCACCGCCGCTGCGCGCCACCCCGGGGTGTTGACTTGTTGGGCGCCCGTGAGGCCGTGTGATGGCGAGCTCCCCGCGCAAGAAGATGCGCCGGGCCACCACGGGTCGCTGGCCGAGAGCGGCGGGGCACGACAGCGACGTGGCGGTGGCACGCTGGCGTGTGGAAGGGAGGGGGACGAGGACGAGCTCGGCGCTGTTGTATGTTGCAATGACCACTCGCTCGAGCGTGTTCGCTAGCTCGTGCCTTGTTGGCCGTTTTCCATGGAGATTAGCGAAGATCTGATGGAAATGGAATCCTATGCTAGATACTACACCGTACTGGTACTGCCACATCGATCGGTTCTTTGCCAACGAGGATACCCCTGACGCGCTAATGTAGCACAAAACCAAAACATAAACTGAGATCACAAATAAACTGGGATACAGAACGGATTGTTTCTTTATTTATTAAAAAAGCCCCCCACGACAAATTTATATTCAACTTTGATCTACGTTAAGATCAACGACCGTGAGTTTCATGTCAATGCTGGTCTCATCTCTGAATGTATCAAGTGATTTCTCATGCGGTCATGCCTTTCGTTCTTAAAAACTACTGTATGCAGAATGATCTATACGTGCGTGGACGAAGCTTTTGGGCACATAGAGTCATTGGAACCTACTGTATCATCGTCACTTCATTTAGCACTGCAGGTGCACGGGGGTAGCGTGGCCCCGCGCCCCCTCGCGGCCCGGGGGAGAGAAAAAAAGGAGGAGAAGCGTACAAAGCCGGCGCTGTCGTTGGGCGGCGTGACGCTGCCCCTTCCGACCGAGACAGCAAGATTCCCCCAACCCAATCCACTCGTCGCCGGATCGATCAGCTATTCAGCTCCATGAGCTTCGATCGAGTAGCGTAGCTTTACCCGATCGAACGCACGGCACGATTGCACGAACACGACGAGTCGGCGGCCTACTAGCTCACCGATGGATCGATCGATCGATCCCTTTCTCTATCCTTTGACCTTGGCGCGTCACGGATTCTCATGCGAGTACAAGTCGCCACTGTGGGAGATTCGTCGAAACCCATGTTGATGCAGGTCCACGTGTTGGCATCGCAGGTGCGCGCGAGGCTATCCGCTTATCCATCCAAAGCCTACCCACCTCCACTGGTCGACAGGACGGCACCGATCTTTCTGCATGGTGATTGGTGAATTGGTGGTGATCGATCGAGCTGGTCGCCCTGCACACGGTAGTCGTGGATGGAGGACGCCGCAGATCGACCCGAGTCTTTTTTGGCTCTTTGACCTAAAACGGCATATCTCGACAGGAACGAAGAGCGGCCACCGGATCGGATATACATCCTGTCGTCCATATCGCCTCGATCGACCACAGCATATATTCCACATTCTAACATATCCGCCCGGCGGCCATTGCATACACTAGAGTATAGATTCGTGTGTATGATAAGCTTGAACGTATCTTTGTCTTGCCCGCCGTGGCATGCAGCAGCGTCCCAAAGAGACCGACCGACAGGTGTGCGGCGGCATCGATGCCTTGGGTGCTCTGATGAAAATGGTCGTGGATTCTGATCGCGCTCTGCTTTCCGGCCAGATCGACGCGGCAAGCGCGCCGACGGGGAGCGGCGAGTGCGGTGGAGACTACGCCGCCGGTTGAGGTGGCAGTGGATAGGGAGGGGTTGTAATTGTAAAGCGGCGGCGCTTTTCTAATCTCGCCCTTTCTCACTCCGCGGCAGCAGCGCCGCAAAAGTGGCCGGCGGCCAAGATCTCGTGGTTGCACCGCACGTTGGATTTGTATCGGACGCGCTTGTTGGAGCATGTGTGAAACCCCGTGCAGCCGTGCCTGTTTCTTTTTTTTTATTGGAAGGATCTATTCCATTAAGTGTCACGTCTTGACAAATGGCCATGAACAAAAGAGGCCACCCTCCGCCCCCTCCCTGGCCTCGCCGCGGCTAGAGCCGGCCGCCGGAAGCCCGCGCGGCAGCAAGGACGGCAGCGCCGCGGCGGCTTTGCCCTATGCTCTAGCTATCCCTCCCCCTTCTCTAACCCTAGGTCGGAATGCCACCACCAGTCGCCAGACCAATGTCCTCCCGCACGGATGCACTGGCTCCTCCAATCGCTGCCTTGCGCCTCCACCGGCTCTGACCTGCGCACCCGCTGTCGCCAGTTGGAGTTTCGGGGCTCAGTTTCGGTCGTTGGTGAGCTCGCAACGGAGCTTGGGTCTCGTGCCTAGAGTTGATGCGCTGGGCTGGCTCGCTCGGAGGGCGTTGCCGTCATCCAGTCGGGCTCTCCACGCTGTCGTGGCCCATGGGGCTCAGTCGCCCCGGGTGGGCCATGGTGTTGGCCGGCGTGGCCACGGTGCTGCGCCCCTAGGCCTGTGCATGGGTGGGTTTAGACGGATTTGGATGGATTTTTGACCCACCCATGAACACATTAACTACACAGGATTGGATTGGGTGGATCTAATGGGTTAGATGGATCCATGTCCTGCCACACCACTTCACAGGGAAGTTGCCGCAGCCGGCGAGCCTGGGGCTCGTGATGGCTTGCCGATGCCGCTCCCGCACGCCCTGCCTCCGCGGCGGCCCCGCCGACGGTAGCGTGGGACCCGAGGTGAAGCCGTGCGGCCGTCCCTCTGGCAGCGGAGACGGCTCCTCCTCCCCCAACGGCGGTGCTGGAGCTTCATTCCCACAGCTCGCTGCCACCATCGCCGCCGTTGGACCCGATCTCCGGCGACCTACAGGCGCCTCATGCTCGCAGCTGCTGCTCGCTCGTGGAGTGGACTCGTCTCCTGGCACAGAATCCCCGCCATGCCCTCTCGGGACAGCCCCTGCCCGCGCGGCTTCGGCTGCGTGGCCGTCCACGCTGACGGCTCCCTCCTTGTCCGCGGGCTGCGGCAGGCTCATCCTCGATAGGACCTTCAAGCCACAACAGCGATAGGCCTCCGCATCGCCGAGGAACGAGCTAGACACAGGCGGCGGCGGGGGCATGTGAAAGGAACAGAATCTGATCCATGGAACCCACGGGTTGGACCCAGGTTCACCCAACCCATATCTCCAATGTTTTAATGGGTTGGATGGGATTTTAGATGGGCGGTGCTGGCTTTGTTCCCCATGCTTCAGCGCGATGGTCTTAGGGCTAAGCACTGCTGACGACAGCGGCCTCCTCTGTTCTCGGGATCTCGAGACCGCGGGATTCGGCAACACGGGGGGTCTTGGCTCGGCAGCACTCCTCTCATTGTGTTCTGTTGTTGCAGTGGGTCATTTGCTCTTGGTTTGCTGTCACTCATGGAGCCATGCCCCCTTGGTCGCGTTCTTCGCTAGCAGGGTTCAGAGGAGGGGTCTTCATCCTCCCCATGGTACTTCCGATCGCCGGCACTCCATGGCTGCTGCCTCTGCTTGGTGTCTCTCCCTTTCATCTTTGTTTCGGTGTTGCTCTATGTTGTCCTTGTGGATTGCTCAGGCGAGTACACCGGTCCTCCCTTGGGTTGCTTGGTCGTAACATGGTCGGTCTTTGGTCATCCACAATGGCATCTCCTTCCTGTTGTGTTGCATTTACTCTTTATTTCTGTCACTTTGGATTACTCGATGCAATCCCATTGCTTTGCCTCTCGACCATATCTTGGCAGTAGCTGTGAGCAGTGATGTTTGGGGGCTTGGCCAGAGCCTGCCGGGCATTCACTGCGCCCGACAACGGTTGCATCTTTGGATGTAGCGTACCATGTTGTGGGCGTTGTTGTTGCCACCAAATCCAGCGTCTTGCCAAGTGAGGGCTTGGTTTGCTCCCTCGGGAACGAACGGATGATGGTGGTGTTGGCGTCGCATCCTTCTGGAAGGCATCTTCTTGCAAGTTTTGCTCGCTCTACTTCTATTGTCTTCTAGTTGTTAGGTAGGCGGTGTCGTGCGGGTGTTCTTAGTGCCTTCTCCTCTTGCAGGCATCAGTTGTCTTGTATCTATTATACTATTTTTAATTAAAAACATGTATGTGATACACAAAAGCAATATGGTATATTAATAAATGAGTCATGCTAGGTATATGTAGTGCAGGAATCCAACCATACAACCAAATATCTCCTAAACTTTAGGATAGGAAGCCAACCATACAAGAAAATATCTCCAAAACTTTAGGGCGGTATCCAACCATACTAGGAGATATCTCTTAAACATTGAGAATTATAGGTTGTAATCCTAACAGCTAACGAGGGAAGGGAATATAATGAAGGTGTACAACTGCACGAGTCGGACACAGAAGAATTTGTCATAGGTGCTGGATGTGACATAGTCGCTAACACAATTGTTGATAGTGAAAGACTCACAAATGTTCATAACGAAAGACTGAACTGAAATTTTAGAGTTTGCCAAGGCATACCTAGACCATCCACTAGCTACGCCACCCTGCAGCCGCCGGCTCAGCCTCCCCGAGATCTTGCACCAGCGCACGCGGCTGCTCCTGTGGTGCAAAGTGCATGCAGAAGCAAATACATTCTGAGTGTTACGTTGAAGTGGTAATTAACAACATGAACCAAGAACCAGCAATAACCCGCACTTACCACTTACGCGTCTATCGAATCAATGTTTTCGTTTTCACCTGGGTGTTGTACTATTCACATTATTTCTTCCTCTCATAAAAGATAAAACACGCTTCCTAGGACTTAGCTAAAGTGTTTTTCTAGAGCTGTAGATTTTTTTCTACAATCTAAACACATATTGTTAGTACTGTTAGTGGGTGACACATACATGTGTATGAGGCAACCAGTCCTTGAACACGTACATGACAATTTGGTAGCCATGATTGCTGTTAGTGGGCTACACGCGATCGATCGACACTAAGGGTGTGTTTTGTTGCATGCACCACATGATGCATGAATGGATGATCCTGGATGGTTCAACCAAATTACCTGTACCACTTTGATCACTCCAACTCGTACAACATTGTATTAAGTGGATGGTTCCATCCTGCATGAGTTGGTACAATTCATCCAACCAAACAAAAGAATCATCATTATTTTGTACCTTTCCATTGTATTAAGTGGGATGGTTCCATCCTGCATGTGTTGGTACAATTCATCCAACCAAACAAAAAAATTATCATTATTTTGTACCTTTCCATACATAAATCAAATGGTACAACCAACCAAACACACCATAAATGCAGCAGATCGAGCACGAAACGGTAGCAACGCAACCCACGAGGCAAACCCACTCACCTGCCGTTGTCGTCGGAGGTTGGCCATCCTGGCCGCTGGGGGGTCTGGTATGTATAGCCTCGGCTGCGTTGCGATCCCGATCCCGTTCCGTCGTTAGGGCTTGTTCGTTTAGGTATGGAATGGTTGGGTTCTATGTGGCCCTGTTTGGGACAGATTATGGACAGATTTCATTGGATATAAGCCGGCTAGGGAGCCAAACACCTCGATTCCCAACGCACTTTCACCGAACGTGATTTCCCCCGAAGCGTTATTTTGCCTACGACGCCGAATCGACCCTCCCCCTCGATTGTAGCCAACGCAAGCGATTCCCGACCTCTTCTCTGCCTCACCAGCGACGGCATCCCCCTCCTCTTCTCGGCCTCCGATATCGTCTCGAGCCCGGCGACCATGGCCGCTCCGCCTCGCCCCCACGAGCTTGCATGTAGTGCTTCCTCAAGTCCGGCGTGCTGCACAGCTGTTCCTCCGCCGCCACCGCCGCCGAGCGACGACTTGACGCGGATGTCGTGCCGCCGACAAGGGGCACCTTCATGGCGGGGAACGACGAGAGCTTGGTGGCAGGAGAAGCGCACCACGGGGAGCACGGAGTTGGTCCGCCCGACGACCGATGAAGGAGTCCGCAGTGCAGACGAGGTGCTGGTCGGGGAGCTCTGCCGCTCTAGCGACGAGTCGTTCTACCTGCTCTGGCCGGCGCTGAGCCGCCATCCCTGCCCGTGATCTGCGCCATCCCCCGTTGCCTGCCCTTGCAAGAGTAGGAGAGGATCCAATTGGTCCACCAAATGCTCTTCTGGTCGGTAGCAAAGGATGGTTGGATTCGATCTGCATCAGTCGAATGACTTGAAGATGGCGACAGAGGGGGATCCAACATGGAGGAGGAGGCCGACTCCTTCGTGCTGCGCTCCGGTGTCCACACCGGCCTCAAACGCGATTCTCAGCTGGGAGCCCCAAACGGGCTACTTCTCGTGGACACGATTCCGATGGAAGCCGATTCTCCAAAAGTCCGGTGTTGGAGAGAAGCGCTTTGTGACAAAGCTGTCCCAAACAGGGCCTGTGGATAGAGTGGGACTGAATCCTTTACTAGTGACTCATGGACTCAATCACACTCATTCCACAAGGAATCCAATCAATCCATAGTTAACCGAACAAAGCCTTACGTGGCGATCCCTCCTATCCAGCCTGCTCCAACGACCGAATGCTCCACACGCGGACGCGGGCGGATGCAGCCGCCAGCACCCAGCAGATGCGCGCGCGAGCGTGTCTCTATGTGTGTGAGAGAGAGACGCACGCCGGACGCGATCGCCTCGCTGGGTAGCCGCTCGTTGTCTCGGCGTCAGAAAGATAGAGGGAGAGACGCACACCGGACGAGATCGCCTCGCCGCTCGTTGGCGTGCGTGGCTTTGATTTGACAAGGAAGAGGGGGGCGCTGCCGCTGCGCCCGAAGAGACGTAGCGCGCTGCGCCTGAAGAGATGTACAATATGAATGTCGATTATATTTTGGCAATCATAACTATAACTAATTGGTTAAGATAGGTGAGCTCCAAATAGACCAATGGAAATATTAATTTGAAAATATTGATAAGAACGAATAGCAAAGACCAAAAAAAGTCTCGTTCTTTGTGAATTTAGAAACATAGTGAACTATCAAAGAATAAATAAACATGTGACTTCACATAAAGATTAATGACTAATAAAAACGGCAATGTATCAGGTGCGAACCAATCTCTCCGCACGACTATGCAAACTTCAATTCTAATCCAGGTGGCGGGTCACATGATGTATTGATGTTGATCCAAGAGAGCACATAAAGGGTGGGAGGGACGATTTTGCAAAATAATATTTTGTTCATGTGTGTATCTTGGTTTTAACACTTTATTGTTGGTGAGAATAGATAACCATATATTATATTAGCAATATCATCATATATTATATTAGCAATATCATAAATAATCTTATGGTTGTCCTAAAATAATATAGTACAAACACAAAAGAACTGCAAGTACACACATTCGGAGTACAAACATATGACCAGAATATATGTAAGTAGTCTCTACAACATTATCATAACCTTATGCTAAGTATCTTATTTTGAGGTATAGTGCATTAACTCTATCAAAAAGGACTGCAAAAGGCTACTTATACCCAAATGTACTTTTATTCACCATTAAACTCTACAACGCCACATATAGATATAGACATTTGACATTTCATCAACAGTTAAGCATGAAGGCTGCTCCACCATGCACCTTTTCTGGCAGCGAGAGGTGAGATAAAACCATAAAAGATAGAGGTGAGGTAAGGGTTCCCCTGGGGTTTAAATTTTAGCTGTCGTCATGATTAAATTATATTTAATCCTCATAAATAGCATGAAAACATTCGATATGGAAGGGCTTATTTGTAGCCCTTGGGAACCAAATACCTAATAGAAGGGCTGTCTGGACAGCCGACTCATCGATTTCATTGTAAGGCATCGACGATGCGAAAGACTTCTATGTGGAGATTGCAGGGACATAACACATTTACCAAACAAAGAGCGAAGCAAAGGATGCATTCTTTTTTTTTTTTTGCAGTACGTGCTGTCACGCGACAGGCAAAGAACAGATAGGCCTCCATAGGCTAGGAAATTTTCATACTATCATAGAAAAATGACCTATGGTTAATGTAGGTACAAATTTAAAAAAAGAAGAGAAAGAATTAAAAGGAAAGAAATAAAAAAGGGAAAAGGAAAAAGAGGAAAGAAATTTGGGAAAGGAAAAAAAAAAGAAAAAAGGGAAAAAAAATCATGCACTGCGTGCAGGGAATCCTCCAGCGGTATAGATGTAACTATATTTGTTCGGGATGATGCTCTAAGTGGAAAAAAAAAAGGCTTGAACATTTGCAAATCACGTCCCTTTATCTGCAGCCAACGCTGGCATGACGTGCTCTCGATTAGCGCTGTTCATTAATCATTATGATGATGTTGAAGCCTCTCTCCGCAAGTGACCAGGCCACGTCAGAGTTCTCAGCCCAGAAAGCCCACCATTCGTATAGCAGGCCCAGAGTGCGGTCGTCCGGGAGTTCATGGTGGGTTTGGAGCGTTCATGGGCTGTTGTGCTACTTGGACTGCTAGCGTGTGTTGTACTGTTTTGTTTAACTCTTGTCTCGCTCGAACTTGCTCGTTAGTCGTTACTATGTAACGAGCTAAAGCGTTAGCTCCCGTTCGTTTCTTGGCGTAACGAGACGAGCCAAGCTCGCATCGAGTCTAGCGAGCTAAATAAGGAGCCACGGGTTTTTCGTTCAGCCTATTAAGCTACGGACTTGTGCTCTGCGTCTCTGCGATGTGGTCTTGACTCTTGAGCCATGGTGGGCTGAAAGGAGGTGGCAGATTACTTCACTACCTAGCATTGTCTTTGATTGGTTAGGAAGACAAGTGTTATCACTGAAGTATTCTACGAAATATGTCACACCTCATATATGGTGCTATTGGCGTTCAAGAAATGGGTGTCTTGAACAGCTCTTCCATTCCACATAGTATTCATCTATTCTATTGGAGGGAATATATGAAAATCCTAATAGATCTATACAATATTTGGCAGTAGTAGTAGAGAGCGTATTATCAAAAATCCTAACAGGCCTATGCTGTATGTTTGTTGATGCGATATAATATTATATGTTGTGGTTTATGCAGTTTTAAAATAATTGTACTTGTATGCATGGCAATATTAGGATTCTTGAATTAACTATTTTTTAGAATTCTGTGATATCTTTACATCATTATTTTCTTATTATGATGCATGTATTATATTATGGATGACTTTTTATCTGTCCGTAGCAATGCACGAGCACAAATCTAATACACACCATCAAACGCCGTGTGACATATGAGAAATGGCATGTATGATGAACTATTGGTGCCTTTTTTTGTTCTCCATCATCTGTTGAAATCTATTCACCGTGGAACTCGATCTAATTTATGATACATATCTGCAAGGCACTATGTAACACCCCGTCTCCCATAGCCACATTGTTCAGCCCTTTCGTAGGGGCGAGCACGCGTACACATAGTACTATGTTTACACTTTCGTCATCGCTTCGTCTAAAAGGGTCAATCCGAAGATGCTATGACTAGGGAACAAATGCTTATAAGTTGGTTCCATCCTTGCTAGACTAGCAAGGTGATACTAAACATGCGCGCACCACGCTCATGATCCACTACTGGGTCGTATCAACAGGGCTAGGTGTCACAATACACCACCCCTCAAAGAACATAACGTCCTCGTCGGTCCAACTCACCCGTCTAGTGCCGACCCATATGCCGTGTGTCCTATCCGACCCACACATGCTATATGTCTGTACACTGACCCAAGCAAATGTCCAGGAACGTTCCCCTTTTAGCGCACGACCGTACGTCCAGTGTCGCTCCGTATGTCATGTCGCACACTGTAGATCATGTTGGTAAACGTGTTTTGTGGGTGGGAGAAATGTGATGAATAGAAAAAGTTACATAAATAGTGTTTTTTTAAAAAAAAAACTTAGGAACTATAGGCACCCTTAAGCAGTTGCTGAGCCAAAATATCATTTTCCACCGCGATGCTACCTCGACCCGCCAAACTCCTATTATCGTCTACCGCGGCAGTCGACTACTCATGTGCTTCTATAATAACCACGGGCGCGCACCAATCAATCCAAAAGCACTCCTCTTCCCTCCACTCCTCCCCCTGCAAAGAATCACTTGAGAGTTGAGACTAGCTAGTGACAGAAAACCGAAGATGACCAGCGGCCATCGTCTCTCCCTAGAGCACATTTGGCTTGTGGTGGCGGTCTGCTTCCTCGCCCATGGCAAGACCACGTCAGGGCTGCGCCCGCACGTGTCTCATCCTGGGCCTCCCATCCGAGCGGTGAGCCTCGGCGGGTGGCTGGTCATCGAGGGCTGGATCCTTCCCTCCCTCTTCGACGGCATCCCAAACAAGGACCTCATGGTAAATTTTAGCCAGACGATGATCATGCTTCTTAATTGATTCTTCAACTGAACGAACGTCCAAGTGATGGCGTGCTACATGATTGTTATATATTGATGTTTCTCCGGTTGCTTTTGTACTGCGGCAGGATGGTTCAAGCCTACAGTTCAGGTCGCTGGCGTGGAACGCCAACCTCACCGCCGAGCAGGGTGGCGGCGCGGCCGTCGTTGCGGTGCCAGATAGCCAGATCAACGCCTCCTATGCGACGTTCAAGGTCTAAACGATACTACATTCTTTGCATCAGTTAGCTAGCTCTCTCAAGTTCATAGCTTGTTCGTGTTTTTTTTTTCATATGGGATTAGTTCAGAATAAATTCCGACCTTTCTTGTTCACTAGCCTTCAACTTACATACTCGTGCACGCAGGTGTGGAGGATCGACGAGACGACCATCAACTTCAGGGTGTTCAACAAGCAGTTCGTCGGCGTCGGGAGCAACGGGGCGGTCTTGGCGACAGCAGCCGGGGCAGGCGGAGATGTTCAAGATCGTGCGCAACGCCGGCGACGAAAACAAGGTCCGGATCAGGGCGCCGAACGGGCGCTTCCTGCAGGTAAGCTAAGCGTGCCTCCATTATTGCTGTCGTTTATAGGACGAGCGAGGTGACCATGTGCCAATGTCTCTGCTGCTCAAATTTGAATTAAAAAGAATAGATCTTACCCTGATTTCAGCACGCATTTGAACATACTACTGCTGTCTTGGGCTAACAATGGCAGGTGAAGAGAGACTACTCGGTGACGGCGGACCACGGCGAGAGCACGAGCTGGGGCGACGACGACCCGTCGGTGTTCGCGATGACCAAAGTCGGAGACATGCACGGCGAGTTCCAGCTCTGCAACGGCTACGGCACCGCCAAAGCCACGCCGGTGCTCAGGGTAAGTTGCTGACAGCACGGCCTCCTAGAGGCTTGGTGATTGTTTGACCAAAAGGTCTTATAATTTGATTGTTGCGGCTTGGCGTACACGTAGATTCCGCCCCCTTCTGACAATGGATAATAGAGTATATCTATTCAGCGACAAACGATGAGTAATATAACATCTTGACAACTCCAGGGGTGTGAGAGAAAGTGACATGGTACCATCTGATCTTGGCATCTCTCTCTATTATTCATGCATATCATGCTCAGGATTCTCTCTGCTAAATTGACAGAAAAAATGACACGATTCCTTCGTTTTTAGGGAACAAACAGACATGATTTGTTAGTCATGTCTTAGTTATTGGTAAAAATACGAGCATTCCCAAGAACAGATGGTACCACTACTATAGGATACACATCACAACCAGTTCCAAGCCCCCTTCACAGCCGGTTTGGAGGGTGTGTTGAACTTATAGTGGGTGTGATGCATGGAGCATCACCGTCAGTTCTTAACTGGTTGTGGTTCGTCAATCATGATACAACGTATCACAACCGGTTCACTAGACGAGCGGACGATGATGAGAAGCTCATCACTGCTGGTTCACTAGACAAACTGACTATGATGTTGTGCATTACGATCTGTTCCAACGGTCACCTAAACCACCTACTTTGGAACCGGCTATGAATGACATGTGAGGCTCTATCACTGCCGGTTCTATAAAAACCAGTTGTGAGGGAGGGGAGTCACTTCTACAGTAATGTAACACCATCTATGCACATATTTTTTTTAGTCATGCATTATTGTGTTTAGGATTATATTCTAGCCCTTTGTTAGTTAGACCTTAATTATTACATTGGTCAGAATATGAGCGATCGGGTGGTGCTTAATTATTGTATTGGTCCAGCTCGCCAATCCAAGTACAGTCTTTCTCCCTCCCTCTCACTGACAGCTTAGCCCCACCCTATTGCTCTGTCTCCATCTGTTCATCCTGCGGAGCATACTGCTTTACGAGCGTTAAAAAATAGAGATAAGGACACAATTAGGTCACGTGGAAATTAAGTGATGAAATCATCTGCGCTCTTAATTTTCAACATGCCTTCTTTTTTAATGGTAAAGCAAAAACTCGAGAGAAGCAGAGCACGTGGATGACCTCTCTCCATCACTCGGGAAAAAAAAACTTTCTGACCATTGAAATCTACAAAAGCCAAGTTCAGACTCATCTTCAAGATTCTCTTACACATTTGCTTGAAGAATCTTGAACCGTTTGTTCAGTCCTGACATAAATTTCTGGAACACTTGTTGGGCAGAATCATTGGAACACATTCATAGTTGAGGAGGACTTCAAGTTCATCGCCTCAAACGGGCTAAACGCTGTTAGAATCCCGGTGGGCTGGTGGATCGCCAGCGGCCCCAACCCTCCGGCTCCCTTCGTGGGAGGCTCTGTCTATGCATTGGACAAGGCCTTCAAGTGGGCAGAGTAAGCAACTTGCACAGAATAATTTAGACAAACAAAGTTTAAACCCCCCTCAAATTATCCTTTCTACAAAGCATCATATATTAATGGCTTTCTGATATCGGTGGCTTCCTGCGTTGATTGTAGGAAGTACAAGCTGGGGGTGGTCATCGACTTGCACGCGGCGCCCGGATCGCAGAATGGTTATGAGCACAGCGCCTCCAGGGATGGCTCGCAGGAGTGGGGAACTACCGATGCCATCATCGCCCAAACCGTGCAGGTCATCGAGTTCCTAGCTTCCAGGTCAGCGCTACTCTAATGGCCATGCATGTTGATCAAATAATAATGGCCATGTTGATCTGAAAATTAAATCTGCTCATGCATGCAGGTACGGGGCGAGCCCGAGCCTGCTAGGGATGGGGCTGATGAACGAGCCGCAGGCGCCCGGCGCGACGCTCGACAGCCTGAGGAAGTACTACAAGGCCGGCTACGACGCCGTGCGGAGGCACGCGCCCAGGACGTACGTGGTCATGTCGACCCGGCTGGCGGGGGACTCCGGCGAGCTCCTCCCGTTCGCCGGCGGGCTGCCCGGGGCGGTCATCGACGTGCACTACTACGTGTTCAACACCACCTTCACCAACATGACCGCGCAGCAGAGCATCGACTTCATCGAGACCAACTACGCCGCCGACCTCAGGGGACTGTCCACACGAAACAACCCCTTATCCTTCGTAGGTAAGCTTCCATTGTGACGATGTATATATGTAAACGTAGTCGCTTTAATTTGGTTGAAGAAGAAGGGCCCATCGAGCATTATATACCGTTTTGTGATGTGCAGGAGAGTGGGTGGCTGTGTGGAATGTGCCGAATGCGACCAAGGCTGAGTACCAGAGGCTCGCACAGGTGCAGTTGGAGGTGTATGGACAGGCTACCTTCGGCTGGGCCTATTGGACGCTCAAGAACGTCAACAACTACTGGAGCCTTGAGTGGATGATCAAGAATGGATACATTTCATTAAAACATTGAAAGCTGATTATGCTTCTAGTTTCCAATTTGACGTGCATGCACGCATGCACTAGAATAAGAGTTCCTCGCTGAATAGATATATTTTGCTGGATGATGGAGAACAAAAGGGCACCAATAGTTCACCATACATGTCATTTCTCATATGATACATCATACATGGCTCAATGATCGATAGTGTACACTAGGTTCGTGCTCATGCGCAAAAAATAATATAACACATATAGCAATAATAAGACAAATAGTGATGCAAAGAGATCATATATAATTCTAAAAAAGATAATTAATTCAAGAATAAAGTTTTAATAGGTTTATGTTATTACCGAACAATTACCTGACATTGGATATTCGTTTTGGCCCCAGGGCGGGGGAGGGGGGGGGGCTTAGCCCCCTTCCTAAAGAATAATGAAGAAGAGCCCCTTGATGCTAGGGTTGGATTCGTCGGCCCAATCGTTATAATGCAAATTCCCACAAGTCTGATGAGACCTCCCCCAACAAAAACATCAATCTCTGCCAGCCCTGAACCCATTATGTAACTGGCTACAGGTGCAAAATAATGCACATCATCAGTGTCCTAGAGGTAACCTAATAAGAGTACTGGTGGACTTCCATGCTATAGGTAGAAAGACCAAAGGCCTATCATGAATTGGGGCAACTAATCACACATATGGAAAAGAAAGGAATTGACACATCTTCAAACACCAACAACTATATCAGTCAATTGATGTAGTAGGAAGTCACTTGCTCGACAACTATGTCAGCCAATTGATCCGGTAGGAAGTCACTGTTGTAAAACACGTCATCAACGGTTGGATCTTCTGCCTCTCACGTCTCTCATGATAAACACAAGAACGAAGTAGACAAGACACAATGATGTAAGGTGGAGCTTCTCTTTATTCCTCATATTTGATGATTTACAATGACAATCTCTCTCATATATATACTCCGACCTATGACTAGAGTTTTGGTAAGAGCCCACAAGCAACCAGACATGGACTAGGACTTCTAGTCCTTCTTTCCTTCTATACAAGTCCGGGCAACCGGACATGGACTAGGACTTCTAGTCCTTTCCTTCTATTCAAGTCCGGTTGTATTACAACACTCCCCCTTGGGCGATTACCACGAATGTATATGCCTCATTAAAAACTCCATCCGAAAACCCAGTGGGAAAAAACGGTTATTGGAGAAAAAAGTTCATATCAACCGTAATTGTATTGCATATGTTGCCTCGTCAAAAACCTTATGTGAGAAACCTTCAAATAAAAACTCACAAAGGGAAAAAGAGTACAACATCAAACCTTCTTGGTTTTATATAATTATACATTCATCATTCTTCATGAACAATGATCAATCTTCAAGATTATGCATAAACTTTAGGTTCTTGCAATAATAATATATGTGATCTTGATTATAATAATCAAGTGGTATACCTTCATGGTAAATAATCATTAAGTTGATTCCTTCTAGATAATACTTAATGAAAATATATGCTCCCCCACATAACGACATTCTTTGAACTTCACGTTCGTGATGATTTTAAGCACATTCTTCATAAATGTGTATGAATATTGGTACCCAATTACCAAAATATTTAGTCCTTCAAAGACTTAATATAGTTCTTCTAGACTATGATAGGAGCAATGCTTCGAGCACTAATAATCACTTATTTAATTACGCAATACAAATAAATTTTATCCTTACATAGGAACATGGGGACAATGAGTTACAAATTAGTATACCTTCGAGGTATTATATTTTCAAACCTTGGTGTTTGAGGTTAGTCAGTCTTCATTTAGCATTTGAAGGGATAATTCAATTTGCCAATCACCAATATACCTTCTATGGTATTCGAGGATACTTGCTATTCAATGATAGCTAGCTATTTATGCACATATGAGTGCTTGTATGGTACATTCAAGACCATTTAAATCCTCGTTGCACTTCTAGTTTAATCATTCGGGTCTGTACGAGTCTTCGCTTGTATCTTGAGGATTTATTGGTGCTCATGCAGGAGTTGACTGATAATAAATCATTTCAACAACTATTTTCTTCGGGGATCTTTAATTCTTCAAGAATAATATTTTCCTTTTATGAGAAATTTTCTCATGATGGAGAGAAATAATTTTCACAATAATTTAAGTTCTTCTATGAACTCTTTACTTTTACTCCTTCTAGGATATGCTCTTCGTGAGACATTTTAATATTCATTCAAGAATATTATCTACCTTAGACATTCAATGTTTAGTATGAGCTTTGATTCTATTTCTTACTATTTTATTCCTTCGAGGAAAATGAGTCCTTCAAGGATCATTTCTCAGGGATTTCCGAATCCACTAATTAACCGCATAATATGTCATTTGCTAGATATGTTACAGAATATTTATTCATACATAATGGGAGTTTAATAGTCTTTTTAAAGACTTATGAACCATAGTATTTCGCCATATCATTATTTCATAATAACATATAGTTTGAACTTCTAGGTTCAAATGCTTTCTTCATGGTCCAACCTCAATTGCATTCTTTCATTGACCCGATATGAGTGCTTCGTACAACTCTGCCATGGACTTTAGTCTTGGATCCATGCTCTCGCTTAGAGAAGCATTTGCAATTATAGAGGTAATGTTGTCGACATTCATTCAATTCTCCCGTATCTTCAGGATAAGACTATTATATAGTCAATATTTTTCTGCTTATGCCAACACAAAATATTGCGCGCTCTTTGAAGTGTTAGGCATTCATCTTCATGATGAACATTTCTCAATTTGTGAGGTAATTAACCTTAAAGGTCTTTTGCTTCGGAATTTGCGGATGTTCTATTTAAATTGTTTGACAAGTTCATATTATCTAAAACCAACAAGCATCCCCGTAGATTTTAAATTAATTACCAAGTCCTTTGTCAGTGTGAGTATATTATTAGATACCCGGAATATACCACACATAGTATTTTGTTTACTACAAGTAAACTTGAACTTCAAGTTGTTTCTCCTAATTTCCGATGTCCCATTCGTGAGTATTCATCATGTGCACATTCTCACTGGGATCAAGTCCTTCAGGGAGTTTCACTTCTAAGTGTTGGCCACATCAAGTGGCGCCCCCGTGGGCTTCCTCACAATTTTAATTTTCTGGCAATATACTTTGCTTCATGCAAGTATAATATAGTGTGTGTTTATATTCCTGCTTCAAGCTTCCAGGAATATTATATGAAGATATTTATTGCTTCAAATATAAGGCATTCATATGGACTCTCTCCCCCTAATGCCAATATTATATCTTCATTACTAGCATACTTCTAAAATGTCCCCATGGGATTAGTATAATGGAAATTTAGATATATTTTCCAACTTCAAGTTAATGCCCATTTATGTATGCTATTATGGTGAAATAAAATAATAGTTACACACACTTCTTTAAATATAGGGGTTATTTGTTTATATGCAGTGAGCTAGACTTTATTAATATAGTAACATGAATGCTACATTTATATTAGCATAGTGTGCAATGTGGTATATTCGGTATACCTATAATTTGCACTATTCGAAGTCTAAGAGATTATTTTTATTGTCTAGCTTCTTTATTTATTTTGCCTATTTATAAGCATAATACTCATACCATATACTTAAAGTGTTTAACATAAACTTTCAGTTTATAAATATACAAAATATAATCTACATGGAATTTTCTTCTAGAAAAATAATTGCTCATTCATTCAAGAATTCCCCATATACTTTTGATTCCATAATATAAAACGTTTTTCCACATAACAGACTACCAGATCTATATTCTTTTTAAGTATCCGCAAAACCCATTCTGATTTGGGTTAACCAATTTCTAATTGGATATACTGAGCCAACTCTTTGCCATTTTTCTCCCCCTGATCTTATCCTTCTTGACTAAAATTTTACTTACTGATTTCTGATCATTTAGTATATGTGCATACGGCGCACAAGTGATCTAGCTTGCTAGCTAGTTGATAGATTATGACGGACTACTAGCCATCCAAGTGTAATGGGGTCTGCTACTCAAAAGGAGAAGCTTGAGTTACACATAACATCCAAGCTAGTGTGAATACAAAATAATACAATGGCTGCATGCCAGTGTAGAGCGAATTTTTAATGTGATACCCCTGCAAAGGGTACTAATTAATGTAGTGACATGATGATCCTTACATTAATGTGGAATAACTGTTAATTGGTCATTCTAATTGACACAATGGTATATGGATTACAAAAGTATGTGCAGAGCTGCATGCTTAGTCATTGCATTGACTATGGCTACGGGCCAACTTGCACATTGATTGTCCCACATCTAATAGGATGTGCCTATTAAATTTTTTCTATAATTGTATCCACATTTTTGTATACCTCTTGGCCCAAATTTCTCTCCCCTCGTAATACCACAATTGCACTTCAGGTGATGTAATGCTTCAAGCATGATCTATGAAAAAGTTTCATAGAATTAAATTATACTGCTAGTATATCTAATATGATATGAATCCATATATTATTGTACTATTCGGTGTACAATAATGTGGTGGGTAGAATAAATTTCAAGTTACAGGGCCTATGTATTCAGTACATAGTTGAGTAATATATCAGTTCATCGCCAGAATGAATCCTTCAATATCAATGAAGTGGCATGTATATTACTAATTTTATGTGCTTATTGAAAATTCAATTTTCATTCTACCTATATGGTAGTAGTGCACAAATAAACTTCATGTTTACTCTAGGCGTTGTGGTAATATATCATTGCAAATGATCTAATAGGCAATATAAAACAATTATTTACATATTCAATATGTAATTCTTTATTTATTCCATGAGATTAAACTGATTACTACAGGTAAAAATTTGCTACAAACATTTGGACAAAAGGTAAGGTGAGAAAAACCTATGCAGAGGTAAGAAACACCAATTTGTTGAATTTGCCCTTCTAATCTGGGAAAGATTCTTAAATTAATGCTAAACTTCATGTTTAAAGCAAAAAGATAAATACTTACTCTTCATGAGTACAACCAAATTCTTCATAAATAACTAATAATGCAACTTATGTAGAATATTCTATTCATTCATGGTTATAGGATGAGCATGAAACTTCTTTTGTCTCATTGCATCTCCCCCTGAGCCTAGCATCACTTCTGGAATGTACTTTATTTTTCTTCCACTTCTATGGCTTATGCAACTTCTGGTAGCATAATTTTTTTTATTGAGCTTATGCACAATTCTTTTTAAATTGTAAAATTGTCTACAAGACAAACAATATGTACAATTCTTCATGAATTGCAAAACTGTCTACAAGACAAACAATATATTTCTTCTAGAAGACATATTGATTTTGTATAACTTCATCTCATATCAAACTCAATTAAGTAATATATATTTGAAGCGTTTACTGCTAGTAAATCATAATGCCATATTGAAAGATAAAAATATTTGGTTTCTATAAGCTAAAATAACTTTTAGAGTTATATAGCATCTCTTCTAGAGATTATTTAGTATCAGGCTTAAACCAATAGATATTATAATAGACTTCATGCCATATTCTACATTATTCATGCAATTGCTACAAGCACACTTCATGTGCATGAAACAAGTGCAAAATTAGTTAAGATTGGTTAATCTATTCAATAGATTTATTTTATATAATTTCCCAGAATTTTCCAAGCAAAAACAAAAATTTACCCCATTCACCCAATTGCCCGTAAAACATTCAAATATGACACTCTCAGTGGTATTATGTCTAAGGTTCTTCAAGATTGAGAGAGATCATAAACCATAATCATTTTTATGGTTCAAGATAATTTTCTAGCCACTTCCGATATTAAAGGTTTAATTTTCAGAATTATATAACCATTAAACATGCTAAAAATGATAAAATATGAGTTTCAAAGGGGGTTTTAAAATTTTGAGAGCTCATATACCTAAAACCATGTTTCTATGATTAAAGGCATTTTATTATTATATTTATGCACAATTATAACAATATAACATAAATACCTTCCTATTACTAGCCCTCTTCTTTTTATGTACCGCGTGCCCAATTTGTTATGTTCGCACAGTTCTTGCTGGAACCCAGGTTAGAATGCTCCTAGCTTCTACGTATCTCTTCAGGCATATATCAAAGCTGGGGACTGCGACAGTCCGGTTCGCTCACATGCGTGCGAAGCCCGAGAGGCCGAGCGTGCTGCGCTCGGTGCTTGGAGTGCTAACTCAGCTGCATGCAGAGCTCGGTGTTGGACTATACGTGTATGACTACAGGTAGCGAGTCTGACTTGGACGGGTTGCACATGGTCGTAAAACGCTGCTACGGGCGACATGTTCTCGGGTTCGAATTCATCTATGAGCGAGATTCAACTTCGGGCAATGCGTTTTATATTAGCAGCGGCAAGCTCAACTATTGGTGAGGCTCAGCTACGGGTGGCGAAGTTGCAAACGGCCGTATTGGGCAGAGTTCAAGCTCGGGGGTTTTATAGATATAAATTTACACAACATGCAAACTGTGAAAGATATGCAATTCTTAATCTACCGCAAAACCAAATAACCAAGGTTTTTCTCTTCTAGGAAACGAGCTTGATTCCATATATACTCCAAGATCGTGACTGTATGAACCAAGGTTAACTGCAGGTTACAAGACTGTTTTATATATCTGCAAGATAATATTGCTATTCTTTTTACGTTGTCCCGAGGGTCTACACGCTTCCATACTTCAAGATAAGAGAGCAAGTGTATCTGGCAAGGAGACATGAGATCGGCTACGGGCTCTGCTCATGCTCGACCTCGGCTCCGAGCGGTACTCGGTTATCGCGGGTGCTCGCATGAAGGTGAGCGGCAGCAGACGACAGGCTGCTCTGGGTGATGGTATACGTCTTAAGGCGTTGGCATGTGATCGTGACTATATGTGTGCGTATTTGTATTTGCAGGATACAGAGCAAATTGACGTCGCATAGCTAGGCATATGTCTGCGGCCATCTGTTAGCGACGGTATGAGGCCATGCTGTGGCCGTGTCCTGTGTGCGTCTGCATGCACAAATATGCATGGATGACTGCTAGTCTACTGCATTAGGCACACTTTTGTCACGTAACAGCTTCATGTGTCAATTTCCCTTGCTAATATGGCAACATATTAACGATTAGGATGAATTTTGCAGCTTATAGCTATTCATCTCCGTAGGGTTTTGCTTCTTGCAAATTTACATGGTGCAATGGATAAAACATGCCAAGCTTCGTGTATAATGTGTATACCAGTTTATGTAAAGGTTATATCTCATCATGAACATATGTACGATCTACAGGATCACAGTCATCTACCTTCAAGGCCCATCAAGTAGTAGATTGAAAAGCTAATTTTCCGCTCGATGGTCGGAACACGCGGATATATCTACTACTTATTTAAGCAATTCATACCTTTCATTGTTTGATGCCAATTGATCTACTTCACTTGCCGTGTAGGGCAGTTATTAGTAGATACATACCGCGTAGGGCGTTAGGCATGGTCGTAGACCTGCATGCTTGATGACGATGATGTCGTTGCAGTGCAGATCGGAAGTAGGTAGAGGTAGCAGATCTTTCCGCTAACGACGTTGATATAGTCGACGTCGTCGAAATAGTCGTCGGCGAGGACGGCGGCGAGATAACCGGCATCGAGCTTGATGATGACTCCTTTGATGCGTGTCGTCGACGAAGAGCGGTCGTGCTGATAACGTGTTGTAAAACACGTCGTCAACGGTTGGATCTTCTCCCTCTCACGTCTCTCATGATAAACACAAGAACGAAGTAGACAAGACACAATGTAAGGTGGAGCTTCTCTTTATTCTTCATATTTGATGATTTACAATGACAATCTCTCTTATATATATACTCCGACCTATGACTAGAGTTTTGGTAAGAGCCCACAAGCAAGCGGACATGGACTAGGACTTCTAGTCCTTCTTTCCTTCTATACAAGTCCGGGCAACCGGACATGGACTAGAACTTCTAGTCCTTTCCTTCTATTTAAGTCCGGTTTTATTACAACAGTCACGATGGCGCGACAGGCAATGAAGAACAACATCTTGGAGGCAGTAGTGGCATGTTTAGTTTGGCAACTAGTTTCATCGCTACAAGAAATTTAATGTTTGGATACAAATTAGGAGTATTAAATATAGATCACTGATAGAACTCATTCCATAACCCCCGGGTGAGTTTACGAGATAAATCTATTATGCGGAATGAGGAATTGGGCAATTTTGTGCTATAGTAAACAATCTCTAATGGTAGAATAATTAGGCTTAATAGATTTGTCTCGCGATTTCATGGCCATCCATGTAATTAGTTAATTAAGTATGTTTAGTCCTTCTAATATTTGATTTATGATTGTCGCATTAAAATTTCTCATTGCAATTAAAAATGTTGTTTATTTTACCTTTTTTACACCAATCATGTGTCCCGATAATATGCATAAACACTATACAAAGTGCACATATAGAAGATTAAATTACATCCACGGTACGACAATCTGTGCAGAATGGTCCAACAAGTTTTAAAATACTTAATTTAGTGTTCGAAAATAAATCTACATAACCCCTCAAACTATCAAGGCTCGACTACATCACCCTCTCATCTATTGAACCCCTAAACTTTGCAAAACCTTTTAAAAGACCCTCTGCAGTGGTCAAAAGCGGTTTTCCTAGTGGAATGCCGCGCCGGCTTATTCATGCAAACGTGAAACATAGACCCACCTATAAGCGTTGTCGTCAAGCTCTTTGCACCATCCTCCCTTCCCGTCCTACTTTTGCCGCCTCGCTTTGTCTCACTTGCCTTGCTCATTGCGGCGCATTTGGACCCTCTCTTGCGTCGCCAGACCCCACCTTGTTGAAGGGCTTCACACCATGATTGCTGCCCGCCGCACCCATTGCCCACCATCCGTCATGAAAAAGCTCCTCCCTCACGACCGCAAAGGACTAGTATGGCTAGGGTATGCACCATGCCAACTAAAACGTGTCCCAGCAGCCAGGGAGCTGTCTACAGGGCGACGGTGCAAGCATACGCGCGGGGTGTTCAACAGTTTAGATTCAACATTTCAGCTCAGCTGTTATGCACCATACTTATGCTGCTCTGTATTTAATATTTTGCATTTTAATGTTGCGTGGTAAGAGTCCATCGTGTTCCATTGTGCGCCTAGGATAGGCGAGAGTACACGCTGCGGTTGGCGCCTTGGCGGTCAGAGCGACATCAAGACGAGCATGAGCGTCGAACATGCTTGTTGTGTAGTCCCGCACGACTGGCGCGAACAAAGACAAGGCTAGAGCAACCATCCTGGCTAAACTGGCAATCATGACGTGCCACCTGGCAATACCATTTTACGAAACCACCTGAGGGGGCCATTTAAACGGTGTTATAAAGTGTAGAAGGTTAAATATCAGGCTTTATAGTTGCCGGTGTTATAAAGTTTAGAAGGTTAAATATCAGGCTTTATAGATGATGGAGTGATATAGGCGAGCCTGGATAGTTTGGGGTTATGTGCAACACCTTGCCATATGGGTGCAGATTAGTTAAACAACTTGTAAAATGCTCAATTTAGTGCAACAACTTGGGTCAAATTAATACATATACATTCCGAAAGTTACAATGACAATTTATTTAGCTACACACGGATCATGACACTAATAATTTAAGTTATATAATAAATTAGATCACATAATTAAGAAAACGAACAACGGTTTAGTCTCGTCAGCTAAAGTTTACAGCAGCATTTTATGATGATGCCGTCGTGCGCCCGTGGAAGCTGCCAAGGATTGGAAGCCACCACAGTGCCATTTCCACCGCCCGCCGGACGTGAGACGTGACGCGGGCGACGCCCTCGACCGCGACAAGACGAACCGCCCGCCAAACAGAAAAGGCACCACGCGCACGCGGCCGCCGCCGACGCGCGGCACCGCGCTGACGCAGAGCACCGGCCCCGATCGCGCGACCGCCCACCGTCCCACGCACCCCACCCTTGAGATCCCGATCCCAAAATTGCCTCCCGTTTCGGCACCCACCCTGCCGTTCCCGTGCCGAAGCCACCGCCCGGGCCCGGCCTCGCCATGGCGGACTGCCGCAGCCTCATCGAGTTCCTCCGCGCCTTCGATCAGCACCACCGCCGCGGCGCTCCCACCTCCTCCTCCTCGAGGCCGCGGGGCCGGGGCCGGCTCTTCCCCGCCCTCTGCAACCATTCCCCGCTGGCCGTCGTCGACGCGCTCGCGCTCCTCGCGTCGCTCGCCGCGCCCTACGCGCGCCTGCTCGCGGCCGAGGCGCGGGACGCCGTGGCCACGGTCGCCGCGCGCCACCCGGCCGCGCCGTGCGTGCCGCTGGCAGCCGGCGTGGCCGCGGGCGCAGCCGTGCTGGCGTGGGACGCCGCGGCGCACCGCGCCCGCAGGTGCGGCAGGCCGCGCTGCCGCGGCCTGCGCAAGGCCGTCGAGTACGACATCCAGCTCGAGACGGAGGAGTGCGTGCGCGGCCTGCTGCCGCTGCCGTACGCTGCAGTAGGCTGGCCCGCCGCGACGGCACGCCCGGGATCGGAGTTCGGGGGCGACCACCGGGAGCTCGAGGCGGTGCTCAGGAAGATGGCGCCGCCCAATGGCCGTACCGTGCTCATCCTCCGCGCGCCGTGTGGGTGCCCCAAGGAGAGGATGGAGGTCTGGGGAGCCAAGAAGGCGCGCCGGATCAAGAAGTAGGGAAGCAGCCGAAGGATCCCCCTCCTCCTATGGCCACAAATAATGAGCGAATCATTACTAGCAAATAATTACAGTTACTACTTTCTACATTACATAATATCATTCCTGCTCTTGTAGTAAGTATAATGAGCTTAAGGAGAGGAATAAACGGGGAGGTAGATACAATGTCATCAGCGACCATTTGTCCTTGTTGGATTATGCAATAACCAATAAGTGGCTGTTTCCGGTTGGGTATATAAATAAGGGCAGCGAAGACAATCCTTTTTTGTTAACTTGGAAAGAAACTTGTTTCTGCCATCTGAATAACTATATCTTGTTCTTTGTTACTAGGCGATGACTACTAACTGTGATGGCTATTTGGAGAAATAGCTTTAATTCCCGTTGTACCTTGTAAGCATATGTACGCAGCAAGGGTAGCAGTAGTCCCTCAGAACATAGGAATTTTTACCTGTCTGTTTCAAGCCGTACAAAGCTGAGAGTTTAGAATGTTAGATCTTGTGATGGCACACATAATTTGTCCATGCTACTTGAGATTGTTTTTTTTCCTGTTTTTTCCCACTGCCTGACCTTAGTGTTTTCTCTGTGTTGATGAATGTTCCTCAATTTGTTTCTCATGGTTTCGTAGGTGTTGACTTTTTTGCTATCGTCTAATAAATCTTTTGTTTCCTATGGAGTCTAATTTCACTGATGTTATTTGTCTGCTTTGGCACTTAGACTGTCCATGTATTGTTGTTTTGCTTTTGAGCAATCTGCATGGCCCAAAACCCTTAACATTTCTGTACCCTATCCGAAAGCCCAAAAATATAATTGATACCTTTTGGTATACGTTGTTTGAGCATGTGTAGATACATCGATGTTGGAAGAAATTATTTGTAATTTCATTTCTTCACTTTTATCATCTTACATAATGTCAGCTCCAGCCGAAGCCATTCAGGTCGAAATGTCTAAAAGATTGGTCAGTGTCATCGACATTGTGGGTGTTCAGGTCAAGTTTCTTCCCTGGACATGGGTGTTCAAAGTCTAGGAACTTGCTTTCTCTAGGGTATTCAACTTCCTGTCTCGTGCAGTTTGGTTCGTCAAGATATGGCTTCTCTGCATCTCCTTTGCTTCCTGATGCTGAACTGGTGGTGCTACCCCCATCATTCTTTTGAGGTGTAATATACTCAGGTGCCATCTCTGTATCACTTTCATATGCAAACCCTGCTTTACTGAACTCTTTCTCATTCTGCAAATGAGCCATCCTACGTTCACTTAAGCTTCTGTTAAGGGCAAACTGGGTGTCATGTTCATGAGAACCTTTTCTGCAAAATAATAAACTATCATCATATGTTTTTAGTACTCCATGATGCTGTAGTCTGTGATCCTTGATGAATCCTTCAGCTGCGGTCAAATAACTATTTGTTGAACTTTCAACAAACTGGATTTGCTTGGGCTCTAACCTATGCATACTTGAATTTTCTTTTATATCTGAAATCGTATTGCTGAAGCATTCATTTGATACTTGTGAAACCAGCTCTGATATTTTTATTTTTGCATCTTCAAGGTTTGCAGGACCCAAATTCTGTTTTCCAAGAGTCTCCTGCGCCTGCTCTAGAACTGCCTGTAGGTACTTCCCTTGGGCTTCTATTCGTAGTTGTAGATGCCTCTGCACCTGTTGCCAGTTCAACTTCAGATCAGAATCACTGCAGCAGTAATCCATTTTGCAGACACTAAGTGTGAGTGTGTGACTTTGTTGTAACATGAAAATGTTTGGTTTGAAATCAGAAATAATCTAGATATTAAATAGTTGTTTGTCACCCTGGGAGTTGAGTGCAGATTAGAGGAAGTAATTTGGGATTCATATTCTTTTTATTATGCGCTTTTGCAAGTTTCGGACTCCTAGCTAAAATGCTGGAGTTATATATAACCTCAATCTACCTTATCCCATCGAGTGAAAAATTTCTGTGATAAGTGTGTTGTAATCTTACTGGTGCCAGTAACTCACCTCAAGCTGTTCATTTAGCTGCCTCTGAACCTCAATTTGCATCTGAAGTGCTTCACCAATCTGAATAGTTCTTTCACCCAGGAAAAAGAGGCAATTAATTCACTTTTCATATTACTCAACTGCAGGGTTAGCACAGGGTCCTTACTTTTCTGCCTGTGGAATGACATTTGTACTGCTTATCGTTGACACGCTTGTTCCAGGCAGCCTATCAGCAATGGCTGTACATCCTATACCTGCAAATCAGAAACAAATAGATAACTCTTATGCTGCTCCTATGATAAAAAGATGGGATGGGAGTCACAACTTGTTCTAACCATTTTTTGATGTACTGGCATTCGCTTGAGCTTGGAGGTTCTTGCTAAGCCTGTATTTCTGTAACATCGGAAAAATGATTATTACTTCCACAGGTACAGATACCATCTTTAGCAGGAGAATATCTGATTCTCAAGTACCTGGAGATGACTCTTCAGATGGTACAAGGTGAGTCCTGGAATGCCCATGAGCCTCATGACTGTTTTTGGAGTAGCTTCTGGGCGATGAAGATAAATATAAGAATTCAGATGGTCTCTGTAGTCTGTACCTTGAGAAGATAAGAATAGCATACTTACTTTCCGCTCCACCTAATTGATTGACTGCATCTACAAATCGCTGATGTAGCTCTGGTGTCCATTTCAGCCTTGGTTTAGCGTCAGTTGAGAGAACCAGACCAGAATCTCCTTGGGTATTTCCTCCACGCAAAAACAGATGCTGCTCCATTGGAAAGGATGTCCTCGTAGTGAAGAGCTCACTCGGCCCCTGATGTTGGTGATACATCTTCTGTAGAATGAATACAAATTTTTGGAAGTTAGATCAATGAAACAGGGAGGGCTAAAAAGTTTCCTACCCTTTCTTGCCTGTGTTTTCCCGTGGCCTCTTTTCTTTGCTCTCAAACGTTGAAGTGTTCCTGTTGACTAGCTCAAACGCACTCTTGTCCTACCTTAAGCCTGTTGATACCTTTTGGCCTTCTCAGGTTGACAAGGAGTGCCTTGTGAGGTGCTCCTTATATGGGTAAACATGGAATCTAGCATCTTGGAATAAACATCAAAAGAACAATCTTTTAGCCTACTAACAGAAGATGCTATCTTTAGTCATTTTGGAATCAATAACCCAAATAGAAATTTTCATTTCGATATTCAGCCTGTGACTGCTACATATGGTAACACCTAACTTTTCTTTCAGTGTGTTTTACCGATTTAAATCAGTTGAAGAGAGAGTGAGTGTTCGTGTAGAGATAAACATGAATACCCATAGCAGAAGCGAAGTATGCTTGTATCATATATGTAGCTTTCTGGAATATGATTCTGCTATCTGATATGTTCAGTTTATGAAAGATGCCCTTCTGTATTTATGCATTATGAAGAGGGAAATGTTTTGAGTAGCTTCTCTATGCTGCCTCTGGAGGTTTGTTTTGTTGGTATTTACGAATGGTTCATTCTTGCCGCACCATGGTGCATGATTAAATTAATTATTGTTTATAGTGGAATCTGATGCAGTTTGGGCTAATTTTGTTTAAGCGACACGATGACACTTCTTGTTATACTTTTTGGGGAAGGTTATTCTGCTTACAGAAACGTAGTATTTCTATCAATTTTATTCTGTCCATCGTACTACTTTAAAGTGCGTAGAATATGAACAAGAATAAGTTCCATCAGTGTCCTTTCCTAAGATTGGTACATATTCACATTGCAGTCCAGAAAAGTTTGGGCCATGCAATTTATGCTTCTTTACGTAGGATAAGCTCCTTTTGAACAAGACCACTTTGATTGTAATCATCTTCAGTCAAAGCAAGACTACTTCTGTACTATGTCTGTATGTGTTACAGTCATTAGTATTTCAGAATTTTGCTACCATAGGTAATTCTTTCATTAAATTCATATTTTTTGGCTTACCAAAGTATAAGGGACTGGAAGACTCCTTAGCCAATGTTGGGCAATCTAATCCCTCCCCATTTTTTTTAAAAAGAATATTATCATTAATACAAATTCTATCAAATCATATTCGATCCACAAGAGAACTGTGTTGTACCTTTGTTATTCTTAGTTTTCTTATCTTCCTGAAATCAAAACTCTGGCATACCACAGTTTCCCATATTTCAGCTATTTTTGTTCCTAATTATATGCTCCTTATATATCCTGGTATGCTTGAGAACTGTGGACATTGTGTTTCATCATGCGATTTAACTATCCTGATATGCTTGAAAACTGTGGACATTGTGTTTCATCATGCAATTTAACTAAGGTGACTCAATGTGCTTCTACTCCAGCTTAGTTGAAGAAGTGCCTCATTAAAACCATACCAACATATGTTGACATAATTCAAGTTCCTTCACGTAAGGAGACAAAATACCATGAACTTTCCTTTTCTGCTTCACTGTCTCTGATGATATTGCTGATTTGCTGTTTCCCCTCCCATTTACAGTTTTTTTTTTTTGGGGGGGGGGGGGGGGTAGCCACGGGAAACAAGAACGTCCCCTATTCCAATTTTTTTCCCTATAGATTAGAATCCTCATAAAGTTTTAGAAAAATGGAGTGATCAGAGTGTTTCTTTGCTCATTATGCTTGTGACGCTAAGATCTAATGGTTAAAAACCATCTGCGACATCATTGTATTTGCCGAGTTTGTATTGATGACTTTAGAAACACATGTTTATATTTCCTTTTCTACTTGCTGAAGTTCCTTTTCTTGACCCATCTGATAATTGTATTTATTTTTTCATGTACTGTATGATTGGTTTTCTAATAACATGTACTTCTCAGAGAGCGCGTGTTGTTTGGAATGGAAGGTGGGCTGTCTAGCTATCAGCATATAAAGAAGTCTTTGATATAAGAATCCAAAGCATCATCCTGTACCATTCATCTTTTGCAAAGCAGCATCACTTGTGGGAGCATATTCAGCCGTAAAGATTGTTCTGGATAGCAGTTCTAGAATTGTAAGTTACCTATAACCTGAAGATTTCTTCTCTAGTTTCTACGTATTTCTTTGACGTTGGTTACCTTACAAGCATATCTGTAAGCCTATAACCTTATTAGTTCAATTGCAGGCTAGTGGAATGAATTGCTTGAACTAGAGTCATCCAGCATAGTGTACCTGTTAATTGTTATTCAATGAGTATTTTATTAGGGAAATCGTGTAGATCTGGCCAATAGAAGAAAGGGCATAAGATTATGTAGTTTGTCTTTGGAAATCCTGTGCGCGTTTTTGTAAATAAGAATAAGTATGTTAAATCATAGGAAATATCATCAATGAACCAGCATGGTACACCTAACAATTGTGATCCAATAGCTATTTTCTTAGATAACAATAGATCTCGTTTATCTGCTCAACAGAAAGAAACTGCATAATAATGTTTGGATGGTCAATGGAAATTCTGAAATTTTAAAAGGAAAAAACTATAAGAAAGTTAAACCTGTTAGATTAAAGGAAACAGTAGTCTATCTTGCATGTATTGTGCATATGAAGGATCTGAGAAATGGGCTTTCGCAGGAATACAAGATTGTTAATTGTTATTACTACCTGTAGGAACCATGTAGCACAATCCAGTGACAAAACTAAAAAAAGTAAGCAAACAGTTATAATCTTATGGACTTTCGCATTGTATCATTGAATTGAATTATCGTTTGCTACCAAAATGATCTGTACTTGTAGATAATTTGGCAGTCCTCATCTTTAGAGCTCCAAAAACCTGCAGAAGACATATATTTATCACCAAAATTCAACAACAACAAGTGATGTTATCTGATTCGCTAGATATAACGTATGGATGTACAAGTTATATGCCCAGTTATGTATTCAGAAAAGCAGCCACCTAGGTTCAACCCTGCCCCTGGCGCCTAATATATTCTGCCCCTGCCTACGTGGTACCTTAGCATGGTTATTATGTGTTAGGGACCACTGGACCACCCCGCCATCTAACTAGCACCGACCACTTTTCAGAACAAAACTAGTTTGAATAATTGATATGGTACGAGGAGTGTGCACCTTTGTGTGTCCAACTAGCTCTTTTATTAACCTGAAAAGTAGTGTTCCAGAGGCCAAACCCAGACTGCTTGATTTCTGATGACCCAAGTTTGGCCAGATGTAGATTAGTAGCTTTTCTATATGAATCCTCAGCTTTGAACAGTGTTTTCTGTGGAGATGGATATGGCAATGGCTACTTACCAAACTGGTTGACACAACTGTGGCAAAACCATACGATTGGGATCTAGAAACCTTATCCACTGTCAGAAGTAGAGTAGTGCGAGGCTAGTTTCTTGTCCACTCTTTCGATCATCTTTTTAAAAATTGGCCAGACAGAGCAGAGTACCAAACCAGTTAAAATCAATTTTGAATAGCGCAGCCCAATTGAAGAAGCTACTCATTTCTTGAATGGAGTCTTTGTCCAGACATCATGAGCTCCATGAACACATAGATTCTCGAGCTCAAACTATCTTCTAGGCATCAATTCTTTTTCTCAGTGTTCTTGGCATGTGTTCATCCTCAAGTTGCCTGCACATTTCCAGTGAGCTTTTTTTTTTCCTTTTTGTCAATATGCGTTTCTCATCAATCCACCTAAATCTTTTTTTTTCTTATTCGTGCCTGCATCCTAATCTCAATATTCCTTGTGCAGCAAAGAAGCTTTCTGTGGCTTTCACAGAACATATGCTGCCTGAGACTGCAAATAAACTATCACAGCGGCGACTATCTTACACTTAGTGATAGTTACTGTTCTGGGATGCTCTTTGAGCAACTAGTCTGGTCTAGTGGTTATGTGATGCTTTTGCAGTTCACAGGCAGCGAGGAAGCACCTGAAGGATTCATTCCCGATATGGTATCTAATGCCAAATTTGAAATATTTTTTCTTGCCTTGATTATAGCTGTACATGTATAATGTGCGCTGATACTTTGTGCTGATGGATGGCTTTGTTCGAAGGAAATCTATGGTTAAAGTAAATCAAATTGAGGCAATGAGGCGAACATCTTTGATATTCTTTCCTTGGGAGCATCGCTGGAGCATATGGCATTTCTAGTCCTGGTCAGTGCTTTTGGTTTGCCCCCCCTTTTCGATATTCCAATGATCATATTGACATCAGTCGTTGTCATGAGCAATATTCCTCTTGGAATGTGGGTAGTTCTTCCACATTTCGCTTCCTGGTTATTGCCGGTGCTGTCTGTTTGTTATTACCTGCTGAAACATGCTACGTTGTAAATGTATAGTTGTCTTTTTCCTAACTTTCCCAACTCCTTACAAATATGGCAATTGAAATCATACCTTTTGTTTTCTGTACTATTGTCACTCACATGTTAGTAATGTTTTTGAAACTGAGCTTGGCTAGAGGGTTTTCGGTCCATGTTCCTCTTTTTGGTTCCACAGGTATCTGATATCTCTTTGAGGCTTTTGCTTTGGGTTGGGAAAAGAGAAGCCTGGTTACCATCCAGCCCTGCCTATGCACTATCGGAGGTGCTACGTTCCCTCCACCTTGCTTTCTCCCTCCCTTGGGGAATGTGTAAATTCTTGTATAAAAACATATAACATTTGCTTGGTGCTAAATTTCCACTTTGGTAAAGTTTGTGTGGTTGTTGGTCGTCGTTCTCCCTATGGTCCGTTGGGTGAGTGATATGTGTTGTACGAGTCATCTGGGTATAATGATGCATAGGCGCATAGCTTTCCTATTAGTTCAAGGGGGAAAAATCCGCTTTGGAATTTGGAAATATCTACATTTTGCTATAAACAATGCAGGGTTTGCCGGGTGATGGAAACCATATGTTTTGATGCCAACTTTCTTTTCTTGTAAACACTCGGAGGGCTGTGTCAGTTGGTTTGGTCCGATTCTGAGCAATCTAGGCTGATGCCAAATTTTGGAATTATTATTGTTTTTAATACATCTTTAACGGTGATAATGCCAAATTTTGAGAGATTTTATGTCGGCATTTTAAGCATTTCAGGATAAACACCTATTCGAAAAAGGAGACAAGGAGCATCTCAGTTTTGCTGGCTTTGTGCTTGGAAGCGGCTCTTGCGCTGGCGCTTGACTCGTCAGCTCTAGTCCCCCGTGCGATGCTACGGAAACAAGCGGAGATCACGAGTTCCATGCCGGCGCCAATCGAACGTGGAGCAGAAACCAATCTGGGATGTGGCGCCTGGCGTGAGTCCTTTTCGCAGCGAAAAGAAAGAAAGAAAAAAAAACAGAAACCCTTCCATCTCAAGAGCTGGCTGGCGATCCGAAGCGCGCGGCAGCGGCGCGAGTGCCCGTCACGGTCGGCGGCGGAGGCATCCGGCACGCCATGGCGGGCGCATCTTTGATCTTTCTTTCCCCCCCTTGACAAATGACAAGCCACCAACCTATCGAAAGCCCCGAGCCCGCGCGCACGGGCACACCCCGTCCCTGCCAGCCATGGCGCGTCGCGCTCCCGCCAGCCATTGGCCCCGGCGCCCCGGCGGAAGTCAGCTGCTTTGCTTGGCCTCCGTCCGGCGTCCGCGGCGTCACGATCTCACCTCGCGCGCTCGACCTCCGGACAGCGATGGAAGTAGGCGAGCTGCAGAGGTGTGACACGAACGCATGGCTTTGGTCTGGTTCGGCCGTTCACCTCGCACGCCCTGTTACCTGAAATATACGGCGCTGCCAAAAAAAATTCAGCTCGGCTTACCTTGGATTGTTGGAGCACAGCACGCTGAAAAAAAAAAAAGAAGGCCCGGTTTTCTTCGAATCCTGAAACAGTTTTGAGAATCTTTTACGAGATCGGATTGTCACTGGTTTTCAGATTGTGCGTCTATGCTCTCGGGCACCTCGTACATTCCCGGCGAAGAATAACAGGACGAGCGATGCAAAGGGCCGGGACGGGCATAGATCCTATCCCGCAGCCACTAAGCACACTTTTAATCACATCCACGGGCTTATAAGGCCCTTAATCAACGGAAAGATTGCGGGCTGGTTAAAAAAAAACGTGCCGATGTGGATGCGTTTAACTCAGACACGGTGCCAATCTTCCTTTCTGGAGAAAGGAGAGGTTGCCAATCAACTGGAAGTCATGGTTACAAATGAGCAGACAGATGGAAGTTCTCGTGGCCACTCAAGGATGTGTTGGCCTGCACCATGAGAAGGGCATGTGATGGGACACAGCACATTACTACTAGGAAACATATTCAGAAACGTACGAGCAGAAAGGCCTGCTGCATATCATCTGGTTCAGAAACGTACGAGAAGGACACAACGCAACACATTACTAGGAAACATTGATTTCGATTTCACCCCACATTCAGAAAAGGGAAATGCTTTGAGGACAACTCAGTATAGTTATGCATATCATCTGGTGCAGTTAGGAGCTTTTCACCCAAAGGGATCTCAACCATTGGATATTGCTTAAATGGCTGTACATGTAGTTTCTTCATTGAATTTCTTTCACGGATGATCAGGTAATAAAATAGTTCGACAGGTAAGTATTACAAAAAACCAAACAAATAAATTCTAGGCATTGCAAATTATAATATTATAATGTATGTGGATTCCAGAAAATAGAGCAAAGGCATTCCATCAAAGAAAGAGACCTCAATTTCTTAAAATCTTCAACCAAATGTTCAAATTTTCTCACAATATTTGAACAGGTTGCTTTGCTCGATATTGATGTCTGTACTTCCTACCTATAGATTACAGATGAAAATGTTTAATGGAGGTTTGCTTCATGCTCGCAAGCATCTAAAAAGTTGCTATTATCTCAAGATAGAGAACATGAACAAAGCAAACAGTTGCATTGCACAGGATGCAGATTGACTTAGCAGCAATGAACTCAATAAAGGTTAAATGATGGCTAAACAGACCCACAAACTTTGTACCTTGTGATTCACCCAAGAACGATTATCAGTCTATCACCACAGAAAAAGATGTGTTCTGCCAGCATGGTTCATTGCTATTCTCAGGTGTATGAGCATTATTCACAAAGGAGGATGAAATCAACTTTCCCCGGCATTTGGGTTTGTTCCCGTAGCTGAAGGTGGCTGTTGATCAGTGAAAGGACCTCTGGTACTTTGCGCTTCAGGTGGCGAGAATAGCCCATTGAACCAAGGAACAAGGGCCCAAGCTCTGTTACTGCTCTCACTGTCATTTCCAGGGCCATCCGCTCTGACTTCCTCGTGGATGCTCTCCGCTCCAACAACATTGCTAGGTTCGTTCAAATCTTTCGTCCCTTCAGATGGTAGCTCAAACCGGCACACAGGGCATGAACTATGGAGTTCAAGCCATGGCAGGATACAGGGTGAGTGGAACTTATGCTCACAAGGCATCTGCTTTGCCTCGGACCCCAGCTCAAGATCATCAAGGCAAACAGAACAGCTGACAACCTCTTCAACTGTAACAGTGGGCAGAGCCTCAACCGCCTCTTTCTTCGCAGGAGGGGTACCATACCGGTTCGGGTCGCTCTCAGCCAAATGTTGAAGCAGCAAGCTCAGCCCAGCACCCAGCACATACTCCTCCAGCAAACCATCATCATGGCTAGAGCTGCCTTGGTCATCCCGGACCTCATCAGGATCGAGCACTGAGCCTTGCAGAGCGAGGGCCTGGTTGAAGGCATTGATCAGAACGGAATTGCCCCTTTCTCTATCAGCTCTGAGGTCGTCTTGGATGCTATCAAGCACCCGTCGAAGAGCTGATACCCGGCGATGCCTCCTGATGAAACCCTCAAACTCACGACCCATATCATCATCTTCTTCTTCGTCGTCGTCCTCACTGTTCGCCGTCCCTCCTGGTTGCTCAAAGAGATTGTCAGATGCTCCCCATTGTGATAAATCCCGCTCTGACCGCTGTCTGATCAACCCCTCAAATTCCTCACCAGCCATCTCTTCAATGAATCCACCATCGCAGAATGGGCACTTCATGTCCTCAGCCATGGCCTCCTCAATGTCAACACCATGCTCACATTCATGGCACCAGTACCTTTTAATTGCGGCTTCTGTCATCCTCCAAATTCTTCCCCTGATCAAGTGTTGCACACAAAGGAGAAGGTGTCACCAAGGCACTCTGGTTGGACGGTAATTTGCATAAATTCCCAAGCAAACAACCGATGGATCAACTCATCATCCATAAGAGTAACTGCAGCATCTAAACAACAATTTCACGAAGAAGAGATGAAACAAGATGAGGACTACAGTGCCCATTTGTGACTGACCTCCACTCAGCAATGGCAGGCATGGATATCTTACAATAAATCAGCATCAAGCATAAGAACAAAAGCTAAGTTTTGCATCTAACACAAAAATTAAGAGTTTTTCTGGTTCTTTAGCAACAGGAGTAGCGAGCTGTACTGAAATGAAGACCCACTTGGGCACAAGGGCGAACTGGAAAATCTCTGAGATGGGGAAGGCAGAGATCAGGAATTGAGATTCTTAGTTCAAGAATCGGGTCCTAATTCCATACTTTCTATTTGAAGAACTTCTATTCCAAAAAAAGAATTGAAACCCCCATCAGAAGTCATTAGACGAACACGAAACCAATTCTCTGTCCGCTCGAGATTCACTCACATTGCACTATTTGCAAAGTCATCTTCCCCTAACAGTTCCCTCAAGAAATCCCCAATCCATCTACCACAAGCAACAAAAGGCGATCCTTTTTTTCTCAGACAACACAATATATTATCCAAAGACGAGAAAAGAAAGTACTAAACACCAATCGCCCTCCAGGCTCTTGAATTCGGGCACCGGAACCAATCGCCCCCACCAAAAACACCGTCCTTTTTTTTTGGGGGGGGGGGGGGGGGGGGGGAATGAGGTAGAGAAAGCTTACACCACGAGACGACTGACCTTTGTGCCGGCTGTTCCCCCTAGCGGATTGGGCTGCTGCGGTGGTCCTCCGCCTCCGCTTCTCGTCCTTGATTGCTTCGGCCGGATGATGAGGGTTGAGGGGGGGTAAACAAGAAGTTACGGGGCAGGTGGGTGGCATGCTGGATTCTTTACTTCCTAGACGCCATCGTCGTCGCCCGGTTCTAAACGGAGAAAAGATATTTTATTTGATCCGGCGCAAATCTCCAACCAATAAAGATGGTTATGACTTAGAAGCATACAATTGCCGAAGTCTTTTTGCCTTTTATGGGAATTTATTTTTTTAAGTACCTGTAATTTGCAGGTTGGCTGATAAAACCTCCCTTTCAGCCAAAGCTGCCTACCAGCTAATCCTCCTGTCCTGCCCTTGGCTCCTTCCTTCCTAGTTTTTCTTCTTTTGATACAAAAATACGATTCTGCCAATTAAAGCTATCATCGTATTATAAATTATAGCACATCCATCGATGGATTGAGTGGACACTTGAAGATATACGTAATTTCCGAAGAAATTTCTAGCACAGGGCAACGCTGTTTGTGCCGGTCATGGCAGCACAGCATCGCATTGACCGCGCGCAGGGCCTTCACCCTCCATGTCCAGGCAACGAACGCTCGATATCTCCCCTTACGGCCGCCGCCGTTTACTTTTTGATGATCTGTGTAACACAACGGGAGGGAAAGGGAATTGTACTGATCGTTTCAGTTCAGGCTTCGGCTTGCCTGCCTGCCGGGTCAGTCAAGATCGGCGGGCACGGCGTGGTGGACTCCGGGTGGCCTGCAAGTCTGCAACTTTGCAACTGCAAGGCTCGCTGCAGAGGGGTAGTATGGGTACTGTAGGTGGAGGATACGACCAGTCGACCACTCGACCAGTGGTGCTGACGTGGATTAACACGTAGTACGGTATTGTATTTGTACGCCGGGATTGGCCCTTGTGGATTGTGTGGCCTTGCGCCCAAGAGCTATCACTAGGAACCATTATACATTTATACATGGCGTTATTTTTAGACATCTCCACCTCGAGATTCACTTTATTGCTGTTTTCAAATAACTACCTACGCTGACTAGTCGAATGTATAATATTTTAGTGATGTGTTAATTTATAAGCGATTGAAAAATAGATGAACAACTACCTTTAAGTTATGAATTCATCAATAGTTCAAAACGCATCTCCTAGTATACATTTTCAACCTGGAAAAAGTATGTTTTACTCTCCTTACCTATTTATTACTTTGTCCACTTAACCTCCTCAGCAAAATTTAAACTCACTTTACTTCCCCTAACTATTTTATTTGATTCAATTTACCCCTAATTAGATTCCTTTTTTTTCTCTGTTGACAAGGAGTTTTAATTTTTAGATTTTGTCAGGTAATTTTTAGATTTTTTTTGTTTACTGTAGCACGACATTGTTTCATCTGGCAATTTCACTCGAGGGTTATAGACTAAGTTTTGTCGATTATTGACATTTAATACTCCTAATTTGTATCAAATATTCGAATTTGTTGTAGCGATAAAAAAGTTCCTAATTCGTATCAAACATTTGATTTTGTTGTATAGATAAAAAAGAGTTGACGAAACAAAACGGGCCCTTCGTTAAGTGTTGCTCCTAGGAACAACTAGTACTACATGTCAACTCTGCCATCTTATTTACAAGGTGTGTACGGAAAACTCGAATTTATATCCCACTGTGCGGCCCAACGGGAGTACTGTTTGGGGAATATGTTACCCAAGCTTTCAAGTTTGGAGGTATTCAAGTGATAAGCCAATCCTCTGCTTAGCCCTCTATGCAAGAAGATAATTTCTCTGTAAGGATGAAATCCAAGGATGGCAAAAAGTCCGTCCTTGTGGTTGTCGACCCTATCTTCAATTCGGTGATGACTGATGAGAACATCTTCGTCGTCTGAATTCCATTCGGATTCCTGATCAACTGGTTCTTCAATGTCATCCTTGCTGAATTCGCGACCGTTAGCATTGTCAGGGCCCGTTAACTTGCTGCGCAGAAATGTAGTTTAGACTCGGCCGTGCGAGCGCAAGCCCACGGGCCACGGCCGCTTTTATGCTTCAGTGTGCCCACCCCATTCGAGTGCGTGACTCGTCAAGGATCCAAACCAGCCAACGAGGAGCTCTCCTTCGTCATCAGCTAGAGCACAGTAAACTCCCTTCTCAGACCTCCCTAGACGAAACTCCGGTAACTCGCACATTTCAATTTCACGACAACTTGGTGGTTGGATCATCGTGTATGTGTCGTCTGACAGTGATAGTTTGCAACCACAAGATAGCATATGCATTATTATAGCCGAGTATATAGCTTATAAAAAATGGTGATATTTCGTTCTGCAAAGAACGATGATCTTGAACATGTAATATGGAAAGATGATTCTCAACAACAAGTACATACTACTATAGTGGTACGTACCTGATAACGAAATGCTTTGCGCAGTGAACGTAGAGTGCCCCCCACGCCAGTACACGGCGTGACGATGGTCTGCATGTCGGCGGTCCCTGGTGGGTGGCGCTGCCCTATCGCCTTCATCACGTCTCAACGACCTCTCCTCCCATCCGTCCGTTTTCACGTCGAGAAGACGTTCAGCGTGAGCGGCGACGGTGGCCAACTCCCTTGCGGATCTCGTGGTCGTCGCCGAGCCTGCGAGGGACGCGACGCGACGCGAGGGGACGGATCAAGAACACCTCGATTGCATGCAGTGCGCGCGACACGGCGGGGTACGTACTTGACGAAGAAGCTCGGCCGCCAGCGAGCGCGGGACGAGGTCACGGCGCAGCAGGCGGCGGCTCGTGATAATAATCCGACTTTGACGACGTGCAGTACATGAAGTCGTCGAATTCGAATCCTGTCCTGTACGTGGGATCTTCTTCGTCGGTTCGTGACAGTACTCTGAGTTGGCCGGACAGCCATGCACGTCGTCCTCCACGCGGACAGAACCACTGGCTGCTGCGGACGACGCTCGCACGCTGACGTCCGCGCGCGCGGCTTGCCTGAGTTCGCCGCGCCTCGCCGGCGTGGCCTTCTCGTGAGCCGTCTCTCCCGTGTACGTGTGCTCCCTCCGATCTGTTCTCTCTGCTTTCATAGACCGACGTGGTCGCGTGGAACACAACAGTGCAAACTGCTGCTGATCGGCGGTCACGCTGCCCCACAGCCGGCTGATCGGCGAACGTTTCTGCGTTCTGCGGAGAGCCCCAAATTCACAAAGGCCAGATGCCAGACTAGTCGACGCTACAGGGGCGCCCATATTCCAGGCAAGCAAGGTTGACAATATAGATTTCAGATGCAGCCGCGGGAGAGCAATGCACGGGCGACGACGGACGGGGTGTGCGGCCGCGGCCAGGAACGCGTGTTGGTGCGTGCGCACCGTGCAATGCATGTCTCAATCCTGGAGCAGGTTGCGAGTTGTGTGACACACAGCAGTAGTCCAGTCACTGTCGCTGGACCAGAGCCCCCTATACGCACGCAAGAACTCTCGCTCTCGGGCCCGTGCCTCAAAGGCACAGATCCTGGGCCAACGAGTCAGCCTAGTGGGCCCGTGCGCTCTCCGGCCTGTCCACGGCCGCGGCGGCGAACCAAACCAACCTCCCTCAAATTCCAACCAACCCCCGGCCCCGATCAGTCGGCATCGCCGCAGCTCCAAAATCTCATCAGTCACACTCGAGTACGCGACCATACCAAACCAAACCCCGCTCGCCCCGCGAATCTCTCCTCCCCTCCGAGCCAAACCAACCGCGAATCCACCCACGGAGCACGGAGCGGCGTGGGGGAAAGGGCGGGGCGCGCATGGAGTTCCTGCACGCGCAGAGGATCGAGACCACGGTGGCCGTCGCGGTCGCCGTCGTCGCCGTGGCCGCCGGCACCGCCTACCTCTTCCTCCGCAGCAGGAAGTCCAGCAGGGGTAAGACCCGCGCGTCTCCAGTAGACACTTGCCTGAAAACTACCACGGGAGTTGAAACGGGTTCGGCGCCGTGTTCTCCGGGAGCTCTGGCTCTGAATATTTATGCCCTGTGGCAGAATTCGCGTTGCGCGCTGATCCATATTTATGGGAAGGATGTTATAGTTGGATTTGGCCATTTATGCCTCATTGCCTCCGCACACAATGTCAGAAATTTTAACTTGTTCCTTGTTCGTGATGATTAAACATTCAGATATAAGGTTTCTTGGCGTATCACTTTGCAATGCTTATTCAGATTCTGAAGCATTTTGTGGTGAGCCCGTTGTGAGGGGAACAAAGAAAGAAGATAAAAAATAGCCTGAAGCATTTTGGGACTGATACTAGACACTAGAGTGGCTACCTCTTAGTTGCTTTACAAATGCATATTTCGTTCTACTTTTTTCAAGCGAGTTTACTGCCTTTTGAAGCTTGGAACTCATCCTGTTAACAAACACTGGGATCACAGCCTGGGCCTATTTTTTCTCATGATTTTTGCTCTGGTAGGTTGCTTGGACCCTGAAAACTTCAGGGAGTTTAAACTTGTCGAGAAGAGGCAACTCAGTCATAATGTCGCCAATTTCAAGTTTGCGCTTCCAACACCTACTTCTGCATTGGGTCTTCCAATCGGACAACATATAAGCTGCAGGTTTCGGTTCTGTCTTTTACCACTTCAGAATACTCGTTTAGTTTGAACTTATGTTATCTCAATTCCCTCATGTTTTCCCCTGTTGTTACAGGGGACAAGATGCTGCTGGTGAGGAAGTAATCAAGCCTTATACTCCCACTACACTAGATTCTGATCTTGGACGTTTTGAGCTTGTTATTAAGGTAATATTTGATTGTCACGTGCCTTTATCTCTAATGTGGTTATGTATACTGCGTGAATTCACATCTTCTTTTTTGTCATCCGTACCATGAAGATGTACCCCCAAGGAAGAATGTCTCATCATTTTCGTGAGATGAAAGTCGGCGACTATATGTCTGTGAAGGGACCTAAGGTCCGTTTTTATTCCATAATAACTTGTTTGCAGCTTTTGCTTCTTCCATATACATGCTGAATTTAGCACATTCTCATGATTTTTTGAACGAACAGCACATTCTCATGATACATGTATGTTTTTTGGGGGGTATTTTGTTACGCATTCTCTTGAGTTTTAATAGGCTTCCCAGTGCACTATTTTGCTATTGAACATGTGGATTATACACACAGAAGCGGATCTAGGGTCAGTCCAAAATGGATGCTTGGTCTTTTGTAATTAGGTTAACTTCAGATTTAACTGCCAAATTTCTACCAACTTTTAGACTAACAGGACCAAAACTTTCATGGCCTAAGGGGTACACCATCCCCAAGTACCTACTGTGGATCCACCGTGTACACATGGTATATATTTTGTCCTTTCATATTGAATTTAAATGGATGCTTCTCTATGCTAGGGTCGTTTCAAGTACCAACCTGGACAAGTGAGAGCATTTGGAATGATAGCTGGAGGATCAGGCATTACACCAATGTTCCAAGTAATAATACATGGTCCAAAATTCAATATGGTATCAAACATTGAAACATTTTGTTAATACTGATCAATGCATTTTTTCTCTCTTATTATCATAGGTTACAAGGGCAGTTCTTGAGAACCCGGAAGACAATACCAAAGTCCACCTAATCTATGCAAATGTCACATATGATGATATTCTTCTTAAGGTACTTTCTTTTTTGTTGACAGACATGTTATAGATGAAAAAGGTCTTCGTTGGCTCTAGAGCTGATTGTTCTCAGTTGCGTACCTTTATGTAATCGTTCGATTCAATCGGTGTTGCCTGTGTGGTGAAACTTATGAGTTATGTTCTATTTCTCCAATTGTTGTACATTAATTATAGGATATTAGTAGACCTAGTTTCTGAAGGTATTTAAAGAATCCAGTCAATTTGTAGTTTGAATAGAATTCGTGATAATTGTTCTATAAAAGTTGGAAAGCAGGCCTCTTTTATGCTGACAAATGATAGATCTGTTCCTCTACAGTAGAACGACGAACTCCAGTCTAAAGTTATTGTAGGATGTTCTTTGCTTTTGTTGTATTCTTATAGGCATTTCTTTACTTGTTAGACCTTCAGAAGAAAATTGTCAGACTAATGCTTTACATCTGCCTTTGTGCCACTCAGTGGTCTTATAACATTGCTTTTATAGTTTTATATGAGGAAATTGCAAGTCGCTATAATCATGTACTCCCTCTGTTTTTGGATATATGACGCACCAACTATTTAGCTTGTTCTAAATGTCATATGTTAAAAAACAGAGGGAATAGTATGCTACCGTAGTGCTTAAATTCTCTTACCCACTTTTCCATTTCATGCAGGAGGAACTGGACAGTATGGCCAAAAACTTTCCTGACCGTTTCAAGATCTACTATGTCTTGAACCAGGTTTATTTCTGTTCCGAGAATTAGTACTTTGCGATGTCACATATCATATCTTGATACACTGTGTTTTGCCTTTTATGCGGCTCACTCAACTTGCATTGTTTCCTTGCGCAGCCTCCTGAAATCTGGGATGGCGGTGTTGGGTTCGTGTCGAAGGAAATGATCCAAACTCATTGCCCAGCACCTGCTGCAGACATTCAGGTAAATTTTCACTGTTCAATCACCGAAAAGCACTCGCCGGAACTTGCAGGCCATCAGTTTTGCTCAGTGAAATCCAACACGGTGCGGTTTCTCCTTTCTCAGGTGTTGAGATGTGGGCCTCCTCCCATGAACAAAGCCATGGCCGCGCACCTGGACGGTCTTGGCTACACGAAGGAAATGCAGTTCCAGTTCTAAACCAGGAGAATGCCAAAATAATTGCGACGGGACAAGTTTTCTTTCCCCTTTGAGTGAACAAAGTTTGAACCTGCCATCATATATAGTTCCAACAGATGTAGTTCGTCATTCACGAAGCATCATATCTCTCGGTGAAAGCACGAGTACCTAATTTGTATCGGTATCGTGACATTCAACCATGCCATTTTTTATGCCATTGGAACACCAGCAGCCTCCAATCCAGACATTCAGGCTCAAGCATTGTTTTTTTTGGGTGCCATTGCTGTCCGTGTGCCGGAGACTGAATAGTGAATATCGAACCGTGTCAGTTGGAGCCAGCACGTCGGACAAGGAAGTTCCCGGCTTCATGCTGCTCACCCTGATGCAATCCGACTCGACTCTTCTCTGCCCTTGATCCTAAAAATGGCCAACTTGTACTATTCAGAGTTCAGACGCCGTTAAACAAACCAACAAACACAGCGCGGCGGCTGCGTTTGTGCCATCTCTGTGACCGACCGTGCGGAGTCGTGGACGCACGTCGTGCATCGGCCCATGACGCCAAAGCGACGAGAGCGAATTCCATCCAGCCGAGTGTGTTCGTTGGAGGCACCCCGGCCCTGCCCTATCCAGCCGGAACAGCACAGCGAATTCCAGCCGCTTGTTTTGAGCGCCAGGTGCGGATGCTCAGAGGTCAGTGACAACAAGGCGCTCGTCGTTTTCCTGCTGAGCTCCTGCTACTCGCCTACCCTCTTCGTCCCAAAATAGATGTCATTCTCGCTTCTCAATAAAAACATCTTTGAGCATTAGCCAAGTATATATAAAATAATATTAATATTTATAGTACATCATTAGTACCATTAGATAGATTAGTACCATTAGATAGATATTTGAATCTAGTTTTTTAACAAATTTATTAAAATTTATTAGAGATATAAATATTACATATATTTTTCTACAAATTAAGTCAAAGTTAAAAAAGTAACACGTGCACGTATCCCATAACGTCATCCTTTTATGTACGGAGGACACTGTCTCTTTTATGTACGGAGGACACTGTCTCGTGGCGTGTCCGTACGCGTGCTTGTGCGTGCCGCGTGCCCAGGGGACATCAGCCAGTGCGTGTGCGTGCTCAGCGTTGCAGGCTGCAACAACGAACAGGGTCGCGTAAAGAACTGAAATAAAAAAGTACTCCGTAGTTCTTTACGCGAGAGAGCTCGGGCCCACATGGTTGTAAGTTGCTAGTAATTGCCACAAAAAAAAAAGTTGCTTGGTCGTGTTCAGGTTATTGGGAGGGGGCACTGATTACTGCGCCCGGGCCATATCAACCGTGCAAGCTTAGCGGCTAAGCTTCCTAGGGCATTATGACTAGCCCGTCACTTTTACCACCGAACACGATCGCTTGTGCAGATTGTTGTTACCATACCTACAAAATCCCAGGGAGACTACTATCTTGGCGGCTAAGATGGTGCTCCATCAACTATTCAACTCCGCTCGCGACCAAAGAAGAGACGTTGAGTTTTGTTGACATTATATATGTAGGAACTTTTAATCTGACCTTAAGCACGTAAGCTTCCAAATAAAAAGGTCATTCTCCCTCCCTGTCATTCTGGTAGACAACGAAATATACGAAACTTTCCTCTAAAAAGCCAAAGAGTTTTTTTGTTGGTTTGTAAAGAAAGCACGGTGGGCGATGATGGCCACTAGCTCTTGCTTCATTGCCCGTATCCAGGATCTCCCGTGGAAGAAGAACAAGGGTGAGAAGAGAGCACTGTCACTACCGTTTTTAAATGGCCATCGATCATGCAATGGTCCCCCACTAATCCCCCCGAGCGGTCTTGCCTCTAATGATGGGAACGGTGATGGCATCCTAGCTCGTCGTAGCGCCTCGCCCGAATCATATCTCCCTCGCGCTTCGTCTGGACCATGCATCTGCGTTGGCGTTGCGCTTCACACACAGATCTGCACTACCTACTAAATGCGCTACCACACCATCTCGCACCATGCTGTTCAATCATCATCGACTAAAACATCAGCAAAGGGAGAAAAAAGTGAAACAAATTAGAAACGTCTTTAATAACTTTACATGGACAGTTTATCCAGCTGCAAACTTGCGATTCAACGCATATATATGCAAACGTTAGCTAGGTGACAAAACAATTGACAGTGTTGCCTTGCGTTCTGTTGTTGGTATATCTTTAGCGTCATCGGATGAAAGGGTCAAGTTTGACACCTAGCTCCACCCAACAACACATTAAAAATGCATAGTGTGATCTCTCGATGTTCTAGAGCTCTCTGGCAATGACATATATTAACCAAGTGTACGCAATCCACGCATCTTATCCTTCTGCAAATTCTGAATCTTTTCAACCAGGTCATCTGGACTGGTGAAAAGATTATTCCGAAACCTTTGGGACTAAATAAGGACGAAATGACGATGAATTCACCAACGGGCACCCGGCAAAAAGCTTAGGGTGTGTTTATTGTAGGAAAAAACATTGTAGCATAAGAAAAACACTGTAGCATTCGTTGTAAAACGTGTTTTATGAGGAGAAAAAAATGAAAAATTAGAATGAATAATAAAAATTAAAATAAACCAGTGAATAGTTGAGAATCTTATGATTTTGTTTGCCCGTACATGGAGGCGGCATGCAGTGGGAGCAATGGTATAAAGCACGCAAGGACAGAGTTGACCCATGGCGCCTCCTCTCGCCTTCCCCAGGTCCCAACCCAACCGTCTCCGCTTCCCCCGCGCCAAGCCCAATCCGGCGAGCCGCAAGTGCGCCCCTCAAGCTCGCCCTCCTCGCGCGCGCCTCGTCGTCCTCCCGCTTCCCCCCTCTCCTCGCGGTCAACCACCCCCCACCCGCTCGAGACCGTGCCCCGCGCCAAGCCTAAACAATTTGCCCCCCGATGCCACCAAGAAATGCCGTGGAACCGCGCCGGCCCACGCCCCGCTGTACAGTTGTCGCGGCCGAGTAGTTTAATCCTCGAAGGAGGAAGGGAGGAGGGGGGGCCGACCCGGATGGCCGTGACCCCGTCGGGTTCCTGCAGACCCAGTCCTGAGTTTGAGGCGTCCCTCCGCCGCCGCCGCGGCTCTTTCTGGTTGCGTCTGGGAGGAATGGTTGCGGAGTTGTTGGACTCTCCGCTGGGGTTTTAGGAGGATTCCGGGCTCTCGGCCGGGGGAAGCGGAGCTCGGAGGTTCTAGACCTGCCGGGGTGACTGGATTGGTGCTCGAGCTGCTGATTGGTACGTTTCTGTTTCTGGGAAATCTCTCTAGTTTCAGAATGTTTTTCTCTCGTGTTTCTCGTTGCTTCTGTTGCAACTTGTGATGTATGTTGCGTTCGTAACTCCAGAATGGTTGGATTTTGAAAGGGTTGTTCTTCTTTGAGGAACTTGTGGGCGTAATGTTTGATTTTTATGTGAAAAATTGCGTCTTTTTGTTAGTTTTGGGTTCTTCTGCTGTTTGTGGTCGAACAGTGGAGGAACTTGTTTCTACTAACGGTCTGGATCCGGCGTAGTTTCCGTACTTTCTCGAGAGAAAAAGTGAGGTTTTCGTACAACTTTCCCCTTTTATTTTATATATATTTCCTGTCAGAGTTCCATCTGTATGTTTCTTTCTCTGCTGCTAATGTCTGGATTTTCAGTTTGTTTCGTGACTTATCATACTTGTCATAGCCTTAATGATATGGTATCAGCCTTTGATTCTATTAAACTATGTCTTCAGAGTTGAAGTTTAGGGAGCAAACCTGCCATCGTTCTCCTGACTTCGAAAGGAATAAGGATGGCTTTGTCAGATGATGGAAAGATGAAGGTATGCGTTGATGTGCCTACTGTTTTACCTCTGTTCATATCATGTCCATATTTTTTCTGAATTCTTAGCTTTCTATCCTTATTCATTTCCTATATATTTGTCGAGGTAAATCTTGAGTGCATTCACATAATTGCAACTAAATGGAGCATTTGACTTAAAAAGTGTTTTGTTTTGTACTATAGGGCTGTCAGCCGAAGCTTTTTGGGACAAAAGATAAGAAAGTGGCAAAGAGGACAGACCGTGCAAGCTGCTCCACAGGTCAGTTCATCATCTTTCTTTTGATAAACGTCATCAACACTCAATTCATGCCGACTAGTATACCGATAAATGGTAACATATATCTTAGGAGAATTTTATGAAATTTCATCCCATTTGGATTGAAAATGCTGATGATGATTTTGAATTTTGGTTTGTACGAAATGTTGAAGTTCTGAAATGAAATGAAGAAATTGGATGAATTCAAATATAGTGCAGCACTCGCTTCCAACTCAGGACCTCAACATTTAAAATAAGCTGCATTGAGTACAACTTTGGTACTTTATCTTGATTCCAAAATAGTAACCGACCGTTTCATGTTGTCTTGCCGTGCAGCTAAATGTGGATCGAGCAACTCGAAGTCACCATCTTCATCCCCCTTCCGGAAACTTTCAGGTTGATTTCTATTCAGTTTGCTCCCTGTCTAACTCTACTGATGGTACAGTTTAATTTGATTGTCTTGTTTTTATTTGTATTTTCTTGGACAAAATGGAAGCAGAAGTTAGGAGCATACGCCTCGGCCATTTTCTAAGCCACTCTTCAAACGCTACAAAATATGAACATCTCAGGTCAGACAATTAACCTTTCATTCTTAGTTATATATGAAAAACAATTTCTGAACTCTTTAGTTCCTTGTTTAGGATATTTGTCTCCACGTGGAATGTTGGAGGAAAAGCTCCTACATCTGAGTTGAAACTTGATGATTTTCTTCCTCCTGATGACCGTTCAGATATTTATGTTTTAGGGTAACCAATCTCATCTCAGAACTTTATTCATGTCAATATTGTCAATTGCAGTGTTAACATTTTCTGAGAAAATTGCGCAATATTTCCCATCTGTTTTATTCTATGTTTAGTATTATTAGAATGTGCAATGTATGTTTCATTAAGGAGACAGTGCTACAAGATAATCACAAGGAACAAATTTAAAAGAAAGAAAGAGGAAGAAGCCAACACCAGGATATACTTACATTTAGTATTCAGTATATCCACGTCTTTCCTCATTTTTTAGATTCCATAGTCTCTTCGACTGTAACTGACATCCTGGAATTTACTAGTGTTTTACAAAATGAGGTTTATCTTTTGTTTAAAATTTGGAATTTGTTTTTATTGCTGAACTCGACAGAAGCTGCCATTATATATTTTCTTATTTAATCTTTTAACAGATTTCAGGAGATTGTCCCTCTCAATGCTGGCAATGTGCTTGTGATAGAAGACAATGAACCAGCTGCAAGATGGCTTGCTCTGATAAACCGCGTGCTAAATAGACAAGTTGACACTGATGCTGATATTTTTCAGCATAAACCATCTCCCTCCCTTGACTCAACCTCATCCCAATCAACGCCAGGCCTTGATAATACTTCATTCTCCAACCGTTCAAGAACAGCCAGTGGTTCTGTAATCTTCCAAAAGTCCTTGAAATCCATCAGGAAATCTTACATGCCATCCCGGAGAAAACAGCTTAAATTCTGCAATTGCCCAGTGGAAATGGCCAAGAAATCCTACAAAGATGCTTGCTTTCGGTGCCCACAGGCGTATGCTAATGAAATGGACTCTTCAGAAGAGGATGAATTGGATGACAAATTGAACGATATTTTTGGTCTCAGTGATGATGGCGTTACTTCGGCTGCTTCTGCCTCCAGGGACCATCTTAAGTATAACCTCATATCTTGCAAACAAATGGTTGGTATTTTTGTCACAGTATGGGCAAAGAAAGAACTAGTGCCGCATATAGGCCATTTGAGAACATCCTGTGTTGGTCGTGGAATAATGGGATATCTTGGAAACAAGGTAAGAAGAAAAGAAAATGGAAATATCTAAAAGTATTTCATATACTGTGCAGTAGACCCCTTAAGTGATGCTTACCTTTTGATTCAGGGGTGTATATCAGTAAGCATGACACTGTACCAGACAAGCTTTTGTTTCATCTGCAGCCATTTGGCTTCAGGTGAGAAAGAAGGAGATGAGTTGAGGCGGAATTTAGATGTGCTAGAGATTCTGAGGCTCACACAATTTCGAAGGATTTGCAGAAGAGCTGGGCGAAGAATCCCTGAGAAAATTCTTGACCACGAGTAAGGAAGTCATGCTACAGATTCTTTGTTTTTTACTGCCAACTGTTTATTTTTTATTCACGTGGTGTTCATTTCAGCCGGGCGATATGGTTAGGAGATCTGAACTACCGTATTTCCTTGAGCTATGAAGATACCAAGAAACTTCTAACTGAGAATAACTGGGATGCCCTTTTTGAAAAGGATCAGGTGCGACTTCTCAAAATGCAGCACTTAGAAGGAAGACTAGTTGTTCAGAAACCAGTCCATGTTTCTGTTTTATATTCTGGTTAAATGGTAATAGTATTTTCTAACATTTTGCACAATTTTTTTTCAGCTCAATATCCAGCGCGCATCAGGAAGCGTGTTCAAGGGGTGGAGTGAGGAGAAGATATATTTTGCTCCCACATACAAGTATTCTTGCAACTCAGATTCTTATGCTGGAGAGACTGCCACATCAAAGAAGAAGAGGAGAACCCCAGCCTGGTATGTACAATCTTCAAGATAGTCTCAGAATGTTCAGAACTTGTGTGTTAACACTTGTCAATGGCTATAGGGTATCTGGAGTTCAGAAACGTATTTGCAACCCAATGATCTGGCATTTCCTTCCTTTCGTATCACAAGAACAATGGTTGTTTTAAATGACATAAATGACTTTTGGACAGAAAGTTGATTAAGTTTACGGAAACAGAAAATCAGTATAGAAAACTGAGATGATTCACCTATTATTTACTTATTAATTACACTTCCCAAAAATTTATTCCACTGTTGGCTGCATGTGTCACTATAATTTTTTTCATGCCAACTACAGTACCAGTCTAATGTGTTACCAATTCAATCAAGTTTGCCATGAAAAACACTATACAAGTTTGATCGCTTATTTCCACATGAGCAGGTGTGATAGAATACTGTGGCATGGAGATGGTATTTCTCAGTTATCCTACTTCCGAGGGGAGTCTAAATTTTCCGACCATCGTCCTGTCTGTGGAACCTTTATTGGTGAAGTTGAAATGCTAGATGGCAAATCAAAACGGCGCTCATCAAACACTAAAATTAGAATAGGTGCTGAAGAGCTGCTACCGACAAGTAAGCACAACAAAGGTTTGTTTCTTCTTGATTTTATATTAATTTCCATAGCAATCTGCGTCTCTTTATGGAAAGGACAAACACTGAAGTCCAGTAACGCATACTTAACTACTATTATGAATATGGTACTGCAGGTGCTGGGATCTAAATCACCCATCAAAGCTAGGTTTTTGCATGACCCATGAACATGATACCGCGGAACCTTCACAAGGACTAGGTATCTGTCTCAGGGAAATTTTCAGCAACCAGAGAGATACCATTATATATCATATGGTTGTTATGTTGTACAGCAAATGTAATTCAGTACAGTTTCGAAAGAAGCACTTAGTCATTAGTTTATATTGTTTACCTTTTTTCTTAGAAAGTTTATATTGTATACCTGTAAAATTACCTTTTCAACACAGCAGTCAGCAGCTAAAGCCTTTCCCTTTTCAAAATCTGTATGTCTTTTTTTTTTTTTTTTTTTTTTTTACCTTTGTAGCTGTCTCAGGCTTAAGTTTTCCTGGAAATGAATCTTACTGAAAGGAAATGCTCTACCTTCAAAAAAGAAAGGAAATGCTCGTCGTACAACATATCATCTATTTGTCGTCTTGATTCTAACTACTGTGAATTGATGGGGGGCCGTCAAACTTATTTCTGAACTCGCCACTGCGACATACTCTCTCCGTTCCAAATTATTAGTCATCTTGGGTGTCTCTCCGTTCCAAATTATTAGTCATCTTGGGTGTCTCTCCGTTCCAAATTATTAGTCATCTTGGGTGTCATTTTGAGTGTCTAAATTTATGGCATACTCTATAAATCTAGACATATAGTTGTCTAAATTCATAACATTTTTAATGAATCTAGTAAAATGTCAGGATGAACTAATAATTTGAAACGAATGGAGTATCATCTATTTGTCGTCTTGATTCTTAACGTCTTTACAAGAAGGACCGCCCAACTACTGTGAATTGACGGAGTATCCGTCTTTACATGATTTTATTTCTGTAATTCTGTACATTAATCAGCAAATCAGACCCGATGGCGGTCACCTTTGGCAGTTGGGTTCTCCTCGTATGGACTTGGCTTCGGTCGTTTGCCACATGTGCGCGAACGTTTCCTCTGGTGCTCGTGTGGCCGTCCGATCGACGAGATGGGGACTTGTGCGGCTAGGATCTGTCTCCCTACCCGCGGAACGTGGCGACCACTTCCAACGGGCCACTCGCCGCCGCCGTGCTCGCATCACCGCGCGCGCCGCCGCACGCCTCTCCATTCCCTTTCCCCACCTCTTCCTCCGGAGCAGGTGGGATCTCTCGGTTGCAATGGCGAGTTCTCCATGGGCGGGGGCCCGCCCTCCTGCTCTCACGCGGCATCTCCTCGTCGTCTTCTTCGCCGTCCTCGCCGGCCGCGGCGGCGCTGCCGGGGGAGGCGGCAAGGGAAGCTCGGTGTACCCGGCGGCCGTCGTGTACCCGCACCACTCCCGCCAGATCTCCTGGAAACCCAGGTAGGCAGGCAGTCCCCCTATCCCCCATTCGGGCGATCGCTTGTTCTGCTTGTTTGCCGTCTCGATTTCATCGAAACCGAACGAGATGAGACTTATGGCGCGAGCCTTGGCGCTTCTATGGCGCAGGGTGTTCCTGTACCAGCACTTCCTCAGCGACGACGAGGCCAACCACCTCATCTCCCTCGTTAGTGCCACTCTGCCGCCCCTGATTCCACAGAACGCTTGTTTCTGCTTATCATGAATGCCCGGAATCGACTGAATTTTGGGATTTCTTCATCTGTGTGTCATCAGGCTAGAGCGGAGCTCAAGCGGTCGGCGGTCGCTGATAACATGTCCGGCAAGAGCACGCTCAGTGAAGTCCGCACCAGCTCCGGCACCTTCCTTAGGAAGGGGCAGGTTAGCCCTTACCGCCTATTTACTTTTGCTGTTTGGTTAACCTTGCATCTGCAAAACAAACCCCTTTTTCCCTGGTATGACAATCCTAAATGCAAATACGTGTCACAGACGTGTCAATGCAAGCAAAATATTTAATCCATAGATATTGCGCAATTTTACTGCATCATCTCAACAAAGGGCATGTCAATAGTTTGACCATCGCAAACTGATCTTAAAATGCAGAATTTTCGAATAAACATGTTTGAATGTCGCTTGTCATCTCTATACAAATATTGCTGATGAGGAGAAACAGAAACAGAAAATGCTGATGTGGTTGAATGGGTGAGAATGGGGAATTCTGAAACATTCTATAATGCTTTCATCCATCGTTTTGCAATTTGATACATATTCCCTCCATTGCAATTTGACGTTTAGGACAAGGTAGCTAGTTGGTTCATTTCTTAACTAATTAGCTCATCCTACATATCATATATTTGAAAATGACGGAGTAGGATACTGCCATTTTGGTGTTAGCATCCAAGGTTTGAAATCCCAAATATCAGTACCTACCATATGTTTGATCAGAATGGCCTCCCTTCTTTAGGATGAGAATTCATACCTGAATGTGAGCTTTTTTTCAAGGTATAGGCAGCAAAACAAGTCTTAAGATTGATCGCATCTATTAATGGATGCTGAGCATCTCTTTGGCATGTTCACTTGGATGTAAGATTGAATTTGGGTTTATCTTTCGGGATTTTTTTTAGTTACATGAAAATATACTGGGGGGCCATCTGCTGGTCATATGCACAAATATTCTAGCCATCAGGTATTTCCCATGACTAATTGTAGCTGGAGCCTGAGAATATAGCACACGCGGTTGTTGAAGCATTTTATTCATTTACATCATTCTTTCTTGATGAACAGTGATGCTCAAATGTGTAGGATCCAATTGTTGCGGGTATAGAGGACAAAATTGCTGCATGGACATTCCTTCCAAAAGGTTGTGGCTCTCATTGAGTATTACACTGTGCTATATTCTTGCAATTTTGATGGCTCAGAACTCCTAACACTAGAACATGTTGTAGGCTATATTTGGCCGTTGTTTGCTTTTGTGGAATTATATGCACTTATGCAGTGCTTGTCAGAAGTTACATGATAAGAGCACTATGCACTTTTAGAAGATATCTCTAGAAGCCAAGATCTCTGTGTCGAATCATGCGCTCCATTTAGTGCCTCTAGAAACCGGCATCCCACTTTCTTTCTCGGATCATTTCACTTGAGAGCTCTAGAATGGCTATTCTTGTTAGTTGGCTGTATGCATGTACCAATTGCAGAGTCAAATCTACTGCATACTCCCTTAGGAAGCCTGGTATATCCTTTCGTGCCAAGCTATATGAGCTGATTAGCTTATCCAAGGTTTTTCTTCGTAGCATCTGTTCTAACACCTGGTTGTCAAAATTTCTTCTTCCTTGTTGCCCTTCTGTCTATATTTTTCCAATCTCTTGTAGAGGCTGGTTCTGCCAGAAGAATTAAATAGCCGTATTGCTTTTTTGAGTATTTTTCCTTATGGGTATTCTATTGTAATCAGAGAATGGCGAAGATATCCAAGTCTTAAGATATAAGCATGGAGAGAAGTATGAACCGCACTATGATTACTTCACCGACAAGGTTAACACAGTCCGTGGTGGTCATCGCTATGCTACTGTCCTTCTGTACTTAACTGATGTAGCAGAAGGAGGGGAAACAGTTTTCCCCTTGGCCGAGGTAAAACTTCTTTTTTATTATTGTAGTACTTAGCATTTAAGAAGATGATAGAAATGGTTCTCATTGTTTCCATCCTTGGGTAAACATGCATCTCTTACGCACATTTCCTAGTTTATTTTGAGATCTGTAATTAGATAATTGTCTGTGAATTCCTCAAAAGGAGTTTGACGACGCCAAAGATGCAACCTTGTCAGAATGTGCTCAGAAAGGCATTGCAGGTATAGTTTTCTAACCTGAGCGGTTTTGGTATTCATAACTTTGGCATACTTCACAATGCACATGCAACTTCTGCCCCAGTGAAACCACGGAAAGGGGACGCCCTCCTTTTCTTCAACCTTAAACCAGATGGTGCCACCGATTCAGTGAGCCTCCACGGTGGATGCCCGGTCATAAAAGGCGAGAAATGGTCAGCGACAAAGTGGATCCGTGTGGCCTCATTCGACAAGGTTCATCACACGCCAGGCAATTGCACTGACGAGAACGAGAGCTGCGCTAAATGGGCTGCCCTGGGAGAGTGCATAAAGAACCCAGAGTACATGGTGGGAACCGCAGCATCACCTGGTTACTGTCGGAGGAGCTGCAACGTGTGTTAGCGTTCAGGACATGAGAAACAAAGAGGCAATGGCGTATCGGAACCACCGATCTCGACACAGGGGTTAAATTCAAGCTGTTTCACAATGTTTGGCCAGGATTCGGATTCCACCTGTCTTCTGTTAGTACTTCCTGCTCCTCATTAGATGATGGTTTTCTGGCTGCCGCATTGAGTGGTAAACCAGACAGGAGCTGGAACCTTGAAGACAAATTCTTTGTTAGTGCTTGCTTCTTAGTGCTGCGTCTGGTGTGTCATAAAAGAAGAATCCATAGGCTACATGCTGGATGCATTTGGAACGAGTTTAGTATTTGATTTTATTTATTTGTTTATTTAGATAGGATCTGTTAGCTCATAATTTGTGCCAGAATTCGAAAACATCTGGATCCTTTGTCATGTGTAACCCTTCTCGATATGTGGTGTGGTGTAATTTTCCAGTAATCACACGAAGTCATCAAATCTCCCCACAATCCTACGAGGCGTCAAGGCAGTCTTCATTTTTGTGGCTAATTCTTCCCCCCGAAACACAGTCCTGTATATTCTCGAGCTTTATTTTTGGTGGCGTATGCAGTTCCACTTTCACCAAGCAGCAGGTCTAGGCTTGTGGTTCTGTACAGAAACTGCTCTGCTTTCTTTGCCCTCTCCCCAACTGTTCCTACCAAAATCTCGCTCGCATGGTGACGATCTAAACGGAGGGGATCAGGAAGTTGCAATTGAATCCAGAGCCTGGTTGATCTACATGAATTCTCCTGCGCCTCCATTCATCTCCCTCCATGCCTCCACGATGCATGACGCAGCCACCAAACCGAATCCTGAGTTCCTGGCACACCTGCACAAAATCTCCTTTGGACGGTTGCCCGTCAAACACAGTGAGCGCCTGGCGACCGCAGCCAGGAAAAGGCTGTGCAGTTCTGTCACGTCACATGGCAATGGCACACGGGAGCGCCGCCTTCAAAGCGGCGCTTGGGGGTCATCAAGACATCAACGGACTGGCGTGTTCGTTCACTCGCTGGCCGGCCCGACTCCATCAATGCAGGCGACGGCGAGGCGAGGACGCCGCGCTCGGCTCGGTTTTGTTCACGTGGCCGGCGTTGGCCGATCTGTGCGTGCCCGCAGCTCCGCGTCCACGGCCGCCGCGCCTGTAGGATTCTCAGGCCATGTTCAGATTCCCAACTATTCACTATTCATTCAAACTTTTCACTATTCATTTCAACTTTTCATTATTCCCTCCTCACAAAACACGTTTCCCAGCGAATGCTACAGTGTTTTTCTTATGCTACAGTGTTTTTTCCTACAATCTAAACACACCCTCAATGCCATTTTTGCCGCTGGAGCTTTATGCGTGTTTTGTGACTTGTGACAGCTGACACCAGCCAAAAGAATCTCTATGTCTCTCTAAGTGTATATATGCATACGCACTTGTAAAGATATGCATACGATGCCCAAATCACACGAAAGGCATGAAGGGACTAGGGGAGGAAGAGGATACACACGCTCACGAGAGTGGAGAAATCATTCGCGGGAAAAGAAACGAAGAGGAAGAGAAATCTTTTGCGGAAAAGAAAAAAAAGACGGAGTGGAGAAATGCAGGGAGTAATATTTCATTTCACTACACATCAAAATGTAATCGTCTCGGCAGCCAAGACACACAGGCTAATGCCATTACGAGCCACCATGCACGGCATACAACAGCTAGGAGTACAGGGCATGAGATAAGCATATACTATATGTGCAATGTGCAGCACAATGTTGAAGATCCCCCATCTCTTGGTGTCTAGTAGATCATGCCGCTGACGGCGGCAGCCGCGAGCGGCAGCATGGCGAGGGCGGCGAGGTGGCCGCCGGCGGAGAAGCGGCGCGCCGCGTTATTGGCCGACGACGGCGGCGAGGCGAGCGGCGATGCACCTGGAGAATGCAGGTGTGATTAGTTCAGACATGTACAAAAGTTTTCAGGTGAGCTGTGCACTTATCATTGGGGAGTACACGACACTAGTGAAGTACTTAGTAGTGACGACAACAGAATGGGAGATTGTGATGGTGAGTAAATACGTGCCCAATGCATGAACCTAACTGTGCGGCACGTCAAAGCAGACCAATTATCAGTGTCAACAGGAGCATCTCGCCACTTGGGCCGCGTTCAGATTGGGAGTAAAAAGTACTTTTGCTAGATGAATAGTGCATTGGAAAGCGTGTTCTGTGGGTGGGATGAATAGAAAAAACTAGTTGGAGAAGTACTTTTCAGTGAATCAGTCAATCAATCGCCTTCTAGGAGTATGATGGCTGATTCGATGCAATCAAAGCGTCCATTAGGCTTTTCTCAACCCAACACATCATCAAGTAGTTTCTATACATCCATGTCATATGGACACTACCTACAGAAACTACCTCCCTAATGCATAGTTTCTTAAAATTAAACTATCATCAAATCACATATGTTCTCTCTCCTTTCATCTCCCTATCATCAGGTTTCATTTCTTGGTTCTTGTGTGACATGATTTCTCGTGCAAGACACCATGTCCTTCTCTCACCTCTTTAATTACCTTGCCACATGACCAAATTGCTTATGTGACTGTCTATTTAATGCTATAGACACCATCCTAGTATGGGTTGGGGATAGCCTTAACCACCGTATGATCGGTGCGCTTACCTGGGAACTGTGGGCCCTCCCCGGAGGGAGCCATGCCTGTCATGGGCGACGGAGCCCCTGCCATGGGCGCTGCGGCTGGACCAACACGGACGTGATACCCCATAGCTACAATTTTGAAACCCACGATTAATTAGCGCGCGAAATCGAGCTACAAATCAAAGCCATGGCCGTCCAGCCAGATTAAAGTGACGAACAACACACAGGGGAAGCGTAGTATACCTGTGCAGGTGGAGACGGGCGGGGTGGCGACGCGGCAGATCCCGGGGAGGGCGAGCGCGCGGCCGTAGTCGACGGCGATGCCGTAGGAGTCGGCGGCGCCGGAGAGGAGCTCGCAGAGGCAGATCGGGTTGGAGCCCACCATCCCGGCCAGCTCGGGGCAGCACGGCGCGTCGGGCTGACGCGCCGTGCTCCCCTGGGTCACGTACGTCAGGCAGTCCGACATGTTGAGCAGCGAGTTCATGCACGCCTGGTCGATCCCCCCGCCCGCCGCGGGACCCGGCGCCGCCGCCGGCGTCTGTTGCGCGTCACTCGATGGCGCCGCCACCGCCAGCGCCGCCGCGAGGACGACGAGCGCCGGCGCCACCGACCACCGCCGATGATGGTGCGCCGCCGTCATGGCAGTTTGCTAGCTGCGCCGGTTTGGTAGGAAGCGGTGGTGTGAAGGGAATGATTTGGGTTCGGAGGCGGTCGGCGTGTCGGAGCGAGCGATCATGCTCGTGTATATGTATAGACTGACCGGCGCCGGCGCAGCGGTGCACGCCGCTAGATGCGTGTACAGGGCTGTTCGGTGCGTACGTGCACGTCTCGATCGATCGGACGGCTACGGCTGGAGCAATGTGTGCGCCCGGCAACCCATCTGACGTTGGCTAGTTTAGCTAGTGCCCGGATCGAGACCGGAATTAATTGGGTCGGTTCGTTTCTCGCTGGTGCGTGCGTGAGTGCGTGTACCGGGGGTCGCGGCGCGCTGTACGTGCCTTAAATTTGTGGCCGTGTCCTGCTCAAGGAAGGTACTCCTCGTGCAGTAGCAAAACGCGCTGCTGAACGGGTGTGAGTCTGTCCGGGGTCCTCGTCAACAAGCCGGGCTCCTGTGTTCAGCATCACTGCATCAGGTAATCAATCGTCAGGGCTTTTTTGGACGACGATGATGGATGCATGGCATAGGCGCGGGCGCACGGCCATGTTGCGTTTGCGTGCATGGCTGTTTGGCCGTTTGGTCGGTAAGAGATTGAGACTTGGCGGGCAATGGCTGCGATCGATGTACTCCGTCCATCGTGGCTGGGGCCTCCGATCGAGCGCCATTCATGACGGCAGCAGGAGCACCGGTAGAACGAACTCGCCATTAATGAATGGATCGCGGTTCCGGGCTGCCAAAGTACCCAGGATCATTTCTACGCGCATCTCGACGCATTCTTTCTGCCGGTTTCATCCGCTTCCTGCCTGGCCTTCACCGTCCACGAAGAGGCGCCACGCGTTCGCGACGGCCGGCGGACGGTGGCACGCCTGGAAGCGGAAGCCCGGCATGGGTTAGGCGGACTGCGTGATCTGCTCCGACGCGTCACGCCATCGTCGTTAGGCTATTCCCAACCCATCTATTAGGACCACATAAGCAATTTGGTGATGTGGTAAGGGAATTAAAGAGGGGAGAGAATGACATGGTGTCTTGTATGAGAAACCATGTCTACACGAAAACCAAAGAAATGAAACTTGATGATAGGGAGATAAAAGGAGAGAACATATGTGATTAGATGATAGTTTATTTTTAAGAAACTATACATTGGGAAGGTAGTTTCTATAGGTAATGTACATATGACATGGATGTATAGAAACCCGACGATATCTTGGGGTTAGGAGTAGCCTTACGTGCGCGCGCCGATCTTCCTTTCCTACTACCTGCAGCCACGCCCCATGCGGCCATGCCCGGTGCTGTCGCCGCCGCAAACCAGCCGGCAGACGCGTGTCCGGGGAGCCACGGTTCACACGCCGTGCATTTAAAAAAAAAAAGGTTCATTTCCCTGCTCATTTCATTTGTTCCTGTAACCTCCTGGCAGAAAGTGCCCTTCAAGTCCCTCCCTCTTGAGCAGCCGGGATTCGCAGCTCACATGATCTGCGGCGTTCAGATCAGTCACAACGGCGGACGCATTTAAGACGTTCCCCGATACTCTTGCGTTCTCTCTCTCTTCGGAGGAGTTCGTAGCGTCACGTTACGGATCGTCTTGTTATAGGGTCTTGCCCGTGAGAGTGTGAAGACCAGAGAAAGATGTCACAGGCGGCGTCAGTGACTGCCCAGGACCTAGACTGCGGGCCATCCGGCACAGTCCACTTTGAGCTCAGAGCGGACGGAAGGTCTCGGCGTCTCGCCGAATAATCAACGCGACACGGCTACAAATGTTTTTGTCATCCATAATCTTGATTGCTTCATCCAGATTTAGTAGTCCATCCATAATCCACGGAAAGCACAGGGAGGGGCGCTGATCGCAGCAGCGGCCGTGACTCGCATAACCACAGGGATGAAGAGGTTGTTCGTCCTCGGTACTCCGGTGAGCTCAACTGCAGCCTAAGCATGGCCGCTACAGAACGTTCCACAAGGGAGTCCATGCCTCCAGGGCACGTCACAACACCAGTATAGCCTCCGGAGTCCGTACTACAAATCAAACCAATGAACCAGTCACTGATGATTGGTTCTAAACAAACCTCAAAACTTGGGGAGCAAAAACAGCAAAGAAGATATACTGTGCAACAAATCTCGCAACCATTAAGCTAGCTATGCCTAGAACCAGTCACTGATGATTTTCGTTCTAAACAAACCACAAAGCTTGGTGAGCGAAAACGGCAAGGAAGATATACTGCACAACAAATCTCGCGACCATTAAGCTAGCTATGCCTAGAGGCAAGTCTGATACTACAACGCCTCGGACTGGCGAGTACACGTCACAACCACGAACATAGTATACCTTGCACAGGCCAAAGCTTTAACAGTACCCACGAAAACATCTGATAGCCATCTCCTTGACCAAGGAGCTTTTATCCTCCCCCAAAACACCCACCCACATTATATGTCCCTGTCACGACTATATAGTTCATAGCAGTATGGTGAAGGCAGTACTGCTCCCCAACATCCGAAGTATTTTCATTGATCGGAGCCCCGCCAAGATGCCTCAAGCCTGAAGTAATTAAACAATATATGGTCAGTTGTGCAACCATTTTCAGTGGAAATACCAAACATCCATGATGAAAACCAACTCTGCTAAGCTACCTTGTTGGCAATGTTGTTGGAAAGCCAGTCAAGCCCCTCGTACAAACCCTCACCAGAGGTAGCACATGTGCTCTGGATGTACCTGAAATGGGTAAAAAACACAGGTGGCAACATTTGTATCACTCCAAGTCCAAGGCACAAACATTAAGAATTAGATCGCTATCATACATGAATTGCATACTGCAAACAGAGCTGAATACTTGGTGCTGGTGCCTAGCTTTAATATCTGTCTTTATGCAATACTAGTGTACCATATAACATTTTCTGCATCCATATATAGTATGATACAATTCCTAATTGGGGGCATATTGCTGTTGGCCAATACCTAATTCATTATTTGTGCCTAAGCAAACACTTTCAGAAAATTAGGGAACATACCAGTGCCGCTGGCGCAGGGAGTGCAGGCCAAGCTTGTCGGTGATTTCAGCAGCGTTCATGGCATTGGGAAGATCTTGTTTGTTTGCAAACACCAGAAGCACAGCATCACGAAGCTCATCCTATCAGCATAAGGTAGCCATGAAGTCACTAATCAGGAGGTATATGAATTGTAAGAACTAAACTTCTGGTATTCTACCATGAACACTATACAGTCACGTATATGAACGTTTTTTTAATTTTATTTTGACAAAAGAAAACAAGGAAACGATATGTAATATTTCATCAGGCAAGCTAATGTTGTTGTTGATTTAAAAGACTTCTAAAGACTCATTGTGAATCTTAGTGACATATTGTTCTCTTGTGCACCACTTGAGGCCAAAAGATGAGAAAGAACATATATAAAACAAGGTAATGCCCCATTTTGGCTAAATGACTATGAAACAATATCTCCTCTATAATGGCAACAGCAATATCTCAGTTTAATGCACTGAAACGCGTTATAATAATACCTCATTCAGCATCCGATGGAGCTCATCTCTGGCCTCAACAACACGATCTCTGTCGTTGCTGTCCACAACAAAAATGAGGCCCTGGGTGTTCTGGAAGTAGTGCCTCCACAAGGGCCGGATCTATTTAAAAGAAACACAAAAGACATCAAACCACAAGAACAACCATGATAAAAAACCATGATAAAAGTAACATGTAATACTCCTAATGTTTATGCAGGATTAGTGTACTCCCAATGGGGAATTGAAGCTAGTCTGCATTTAGCCATTTATACTCTGAATTACTGAAACTTGATAATTTAAATATATCAAATATCTCAAAACAAAATATTACATCAAAATCAGGTGTGTAATTCCTTATAACGAATGTGGTAAATTTTGTATTGCCATATCGCTAATGAAATTGACAACACTAAGAAGCATGGTATCAAAAGTATTGTCCACAAAAGATTGAGGTGTTATTCTTACCTTGTCCTGACCCCCGACATCCCAAACAGTGAAGCTAATGTTCTTGTACTCAACCGTTTCGACATTAAATCCTGCATTTGCAAGGCTATAAATTTAGCTAAATGTAAATAAATATGTCGGGTCACAAATGCAAAATCCCCACAAAAGAAGAAGTCAAAATTTTAACTGGGAATATATGTCTTCATTAAAAGAGTAGTATTAGCATGAATGAACCAAATACCAATAAAAAATGACACAAGATGTCTGACAACTCATGAACAAACAGGAAAGCCACAATTGGTCACTGGCACAACTAAATAGCAAAACAAGTCATGGATAAATTTACTGTGGAGAATTATTTATGTTATTTAATGGATTAATTAATAATCCAAATGGCAGCATGGTGAATAATTCATTCTCTTCAGACAATCTGGAAGGCAAAGATGATCTAAAAGGTACAGTGCAAAATAATAGGTTGACACCTTATGGTTCAATTATAATCTGTTTAGTGCAGCCTGTGTCCATTGTGGAAGTCAGCTAATAGGGCCAAATACATAAAAAAACAAAAAAAACAGAAAGCCAACAAATGTGATGAAACATGCAGCCATTTTGCGTTGAGTGGCATACAAATTTTAAGCTACAATCATATAGAGATAAATATTAAATGAGAGGTATCCCTACACCAATTAGGTCAGACCAAAATAGCCATTACTAGCAAAGGCACTTAAGTCTATAGAATACAGTAACTCCTAAACCTAACTGGAGGTAGGAATCAAGCTGCATAAATTCACTAATTACCAACAGTTATAACATTATAAAAATACTGTTGACAGCAGTAGCAGGGCTGCATAAATTCACAAATTATCAACAGTAAATAACATTATAAAAATACTGTTGACAGAAGTAGCACATGACATAAGATGTGGATGAGGGTCGTACCGATGGTGGGTATGGTGGTGACGATCTCGCCGAGCTTGAGCTTGTAGAGGATGGTGGTTTTACCGGCCGCGTCGAGACCAACCATGAGGATCCTCATCTCCTTCTTGGCGAAGAGGCGGCTGAACAGCTTAGTGAACGTCAGCCCCATCTCCGCTCCTGCGCTGTGACAGAAACGAAAGAGAAATCATCAGCCCCACAGATCCACAGCGCTTCTGCAGAGAACGCTGACACCATAAACAAAGGCACAAAACCACCGCAAGTAGATCCACTGGAGCCGACGCCACCAGCACACAGATCTGCAGCAGCGACGCACGCGAACAGCGGCAAAAGGATCAGATTCGGGGGGCAAGAGCGAGGAAACCCTCCCGAGATTCGCGAACACCCGCGTCGGAACGAAGGTGAATCGAGCGGACACAGTCAAACACGCCTGGATTCCTCGAATAAATTCCCCCAAAATCGATTGAACCTATCAATGAAGCTACGCAATTGAACTCCCAGGATCCGCTAAAAGCCTAAAACCTAGCTGATCAAGCCGATCGCAGCGGCGCGCAGAAACGCCGCGAACCGAATCAGCCAGACCCATCGGAGCCAAGAGAGGAGGGAATGGTAGTTACCGAGATCGCGAGGCCTCGCCCTGGTGATAAGGTGATCGCTTCCCGTCTCCCTGCGGTGTGCGGGCTCTAATCGCAGTCGCAGGGTAAGAGGAATAGGAGAAGCGGAGAGAGAGGCCGGGGCGTTGCTGACTTTTTTGCTGTTGCTGACGCCCGGCCGGAGGGAGGGACATGGGTCACGGGTAGGTAGGCCCAACGAACTTGAGGAGCGCATAATGTGGGGCCTGCCGCCCGGCCGGCAACTTTTTTGCTGGGGGAAAGCCGCCCCGGCCGGTAACTGGAGCCCAGCAGTGTGTAACTGGAGCCCACCAGCGTGGAGGCACTGGGGCTGTTTGCGTGGTAAAAATGTCTTTGCTCCTTCCAAAATTAACACGCTTTTGGAAAAATTTAATTGAGATAAAAAACACTGTAGCTAAATCTTGGAAAACGTGTTTTATGAGAGATGAATAATATGAAATAGAAAGAAGTTGAAAGTGAATAATGAGAATTTTGGAATCTGCACCGGAGAAGGATCTGTCGCCGGTAGATACGTGTTTGGCTCCGACCATGGATTCGCGTCCGTCGCCCTTGCACAACCCCTCACGACACCGGTAGTCGGGAGCCAGATTCAGTACCTTTGCTTCTTCAAGGCACGTTGCAACTTTCGCATGCACATCGGCCCTTCAGGCAGGATCCAACGGCTCGCAGCGCTTGCAAGCAATCCTAGCATCCTGGGACTTCATATCGGCACAAGCAAGCAAGGGGTCGCCGGTCGCCGGCTCGCCGCCACGCCGGAGCACAGCGCCGCGTCGCCGTCCTCTGCTGGACGCAACACCGCAACAAATTCGTAAACTTGGTGAAGCAACGCACTAGAACTTGCAACCAGAAAAGCTTGATTTTGACCTTAGTGTGCCCAATTTGTACTTTGTTGATGATCTATCTGATGAGCGCATCATAGTTGTGGCCGATGAGCGTAGCAAGGTAGGAGTTCTAGAAGTGGCCGAGCCACGCCGCGCACACAATGGCATCGAGCAGGATGTTCCCCGTGGCGAGGAAGGCTGCCAGAGCTCAGGTAGGAGAAAGAGCCGCCCGCGGACGGGATCTCAGTGGCAAGCTCCGTGTAGCAAAAAATGAAGAAAGTCGTGCGTACAAGCCAGCATCGGCGTAGAGGAGCAGGATGGCCCAGCCGACATCGAAGAGCGTCTGCTCCGGTGCAGACTTGTGGTCTTCTCGTTTTCCGGCGGCGGCGCTGGCAAAGTGGCAATGGACCGGACTACCGGAGGACGAGCGGCACCGCAGGCGGATGCGGTTTTCAGCTGTCAAGCATCGGCGTGGCGAGTGTATGACCGCTGGGCCTTTTTTTTGGTGTGGATGGAGACGTCAGATCCAATGGAGATGAACCGAAAGTTACAACGTGCCTTGAAGAAGCAAAGGTACTGAATCCGGCTCGTCCGGCACGACGCACCTGCGCTCGCAACACCGCTCCTATCTGCGCCGTCCTGCACAGCCCCTCGCGCTCGCGACGCCGGCGCGCTGCCACTGTGCTCGAACACCGCTCAGCGCTCACACCCGAGCCACTCGCGTACCCGCACAACGGCTCGCGCTCCCTTCCTGCTGAGAGCAGATGGAACTCCCTTCCTGCGCGCTGAGCTCGTCCTTTAGCTTTGCCCAGGAACATGCGACGCGCGACGCACTCGCGATCTCTCTCACTCACGGCAATAGCTAGAGAAAGAAGATGAACAGTCGAACTTGGGCGACGAACGCCGCGGCAACCTCTAGCGGTCCCGCTTATATCTTGGTCTTGATTTGCAACTGAAACAAGAGAGCGCCGATTACAGACGAGGATGGGGATGTTAGCAAATAATGCGAAAACAAGATCGAACACGAGACACGATTTTAACGTGGAAAACCCTTACGGGAAAAACCACGGGCGCCAGCCAGCAAGAACTTCACTATGTGGAGGAGTCAGGGTTACAACGCCGTAGCGGCGGCTTACAAGAATAAAATAGAATACTAGGTGGACACCCCCAAGTAGCGACCTGGGCCTAATGGGCCTTTGACTTGTGATGGAATTGGATCACAACTCAACAAACTCCACCTTGAGACAAATTTCATCTTGTAGCATAATCCGCATCTTCACTTGCCACAACGAGAACCTCGTGCTATGATCCAGCAGTGGTAGATCAAACTTCATCGAAGCCATTGCAAAGAAATAACCAGAAGAAATAATCTGCAGTAATAAATCTAGGTACGTTACTGTGTAACCCTAGCAAAACCTGCAGCCTGCGTACACTTCCGTGTACGTTCAGCAATGAACCGAAGAATCTCTGGTAGCCTTCGCAGTGTGCACGTAGCAAAATTGATGAAATCTGATTTTCTCCAGGCCGCGCGGCGCACAGAACAGGAACTGGCCTCTGCTCCTTCGATGCGCGTGCAGGAACTCAGCCTTGGCGATCGATTTATCTGCGCCTGGGAACGGTCGGTCGCAGGAGCTTTTGTAGATCGGAATCGACCTGCACCCCTTGCCTCCAAATCGACTCGGCGAGGAAAAATTAATTCGCTCCTTGAATCCGAATCGTGGTGATGCGCAGCAAAATCGAATCAACGGAGAACGCGTGGAAGTTGTTGGATGATCCACTCAGCTGGAAAGGATCGCGAGAAGAAATCGCAGATTGCTCTGCAAACAATAGGACGGCGACGGCGGCGTACAGAACAGGGTGAAACCCTAATATTTTTTTAATCAATCGAATCTCGTAACTAGCTCTTGATACCACTTGTTAGCAAATAATGCGAAAACAAGATCGAACACGAGACACGATTTTAACGTGGAAAACCCTTACGGGAAAAACCACGGGCGCCAGCCAGCAAGAACTTCACTATGTGGAGGAGTCAGGGTTACAACGCCGTAGCGGCGGCTTACAAGAATAAAATAGAATACTAGGTGGACACCCCCCAGTAGCGACCTGGGCCTAATGGGCCTTTGACTTGTGATGGAATTGGATCACAACTCAACAGACTCCACCTTGAGACAAATTTCATCTTGTAGCATAATCAACACCTTCATCTTGAAACAATAAAGAAAATACTTCTGGCGCCAAATAGCCTCTTGGGCTAATCCATCAAACCAACTAAGCTTGAGCATAGCTCAAACTTAGCAACCGGGACTGGCTTTGTCAACATATCAGCAGGATTATTATGAGTGCTAATCTTGCATACCTTTAACTTGCCCTTCTCAATCTCATCACGGACAAAGTTATACTTGATATCAATGTGCTTAGTCCTCTCATGAAACATCTGATCTTTAGTGAGAAATATTGCACTTTGACTATCAGAAAACAGGTTAACACAAGATTTAACTCCACAAAGCTCAGCAAACAAACCCTTTAGCCAAATCAACTCTTTACATGCTTCACAAATAGCCATGTACTCAGCCTCAGTAGTAGACAAAGCAACAACAGACTGCAAAGTAGCCTTCCAACTCACAGCACAACTGCCAACAGTAAAGACATAACCTGTGAGTGACCTGCGCTTGTCCAAATCACCAGCATAATCTGAATCAACATATCCAACGAGCCCCTTATCTGTCCTACCAAACTTCAGACAAAAATCTGACGTGCCTCTGAGGTATCTGAAAATCCACTGAACAACCTTCCAGTGTTCTTTACCAGGATTAGCCATGTATCTACTAACCAAACTCATAGCATATGATAAATCTGGACGAGAGCAAACCATAGCATACATCAGAGAACCAACAGCACTAGAATACGAAACTCTTGACATGTATTCAACATCTTCAGCTGAACTAGCACACTGCTTAGCTGACAACTTAAAATGCGGTGCAATAGGAGTACTAACCGGCTTAGCATCATGCATGTTGAAACGCTGAAGAACCTTCTCAATGTAACTGTGCTGACTAAGAAACAACAAACCAGCAGAACGGTCTCTAGTAATTTCCATACCTAGAATTTTCTTAGCAGCACCAAGGTCCTTCATATCAAACTCACTGCTCAACAATTTCTTCAACGCAGTGATCTCTCTGCTGCTCTTGGCAGCAATTAGCATGTCATCAACATATAACAGCAAGTATATAGGTGATCCATTAACAGTCTTCATGTAAACACAACTATCATATTGGGACCTTTTAAAGCCATGTGACAACATAAATGAATCAAACCTTTTATACCACTGACGGGGAGATTGCTTCAAACCATACAAGGACCTTTTCAACTTGCACACATAATTCTCCTTGCCTGGTACTATGAACCCCTCAGGTTGGTCCATGTATATCTCCTCCTCAAGCTCACCGTGCAAAAATGCAGTCTTTACATCTAACTGCTCAAGCTCAAGATCATGTGATGCAACAATACTGAGGAAAGTGCGAATAGAGCTATGCTTCACAACGGGAGAGAATACCTCATTATAATCAACGCCAGGAATTTGACTGTACCCTTTTGCTACTAACCTTGACTTAAATCTAGGAGGCTCACTAGGAGACAAACCCTCCTTTCTCTTGTAAAGCCATTTGCAACGGACAGTCTTCTTCCCCTTTGGCAATGGAACAACCTCCCAAGTACAATTCTTCTCGAGAGATTGCATCTCCTCCTGCATAGCTGAAATCCACTTCTCACGATTACCACAATCAATAGCTTCTCTATATGTTGCTGGCTCATAAGTGCTATCAACCTGTTCAGCACAACTCAAAGCATAATAAGTCATATTGCATTCTTCAATAAGACGGAGTTTAGGTCCACAACCCCTCTTTTGCCTGCGATGAGCAATAGGGACATCCTCCTCTAGCTGCAAAACAGGAGGTGATTGCTGAACATCATCACTATGAGCTTCATCATCAACAACATCACTCACGGTCTCCACCTGCACTGATTCCTCATCAATAACATGCTCCACCTGCACACTGACATGCTGCAATTCTCTTGCTGAATTTTCTGGAACATGATCCGAGGACAATTTATCAGTAAACATCACAGATTCATTGAAAACAACACTCCTGCTCATGAAAGTCTTTCCTGTTTCGGGATTCCACAATTTGTAGCCTTTAACTCCCGAACCATAACCAAGAAACAGACATTTAATAGCTCTAGGCTCTAATTTACCATTGTCAACATGAGCATAAGCAGTGCAGCCAAAAACTTTCAACTGTGAATAATCTGCAGGTGTACCAGACCATATCTCAATGGATGTTTTCTTATTAAGTGGAATAGAAGGCGACCTGTTTATCAAGTAACAAGCAGTGTTCGCAGCCTCTGCCCAAAAACGCTTATTCATCTTGGCGTTGGACAGCATACAACGGGCCTTCGATATGATGGTTCTGTTCATGCGCTCAGCCACACCATTCTGCTGAGGTGTGTACGGGATGGTGTGATGCCTAACAATGCCTTCTTGCCTGCAATAATCATAAAAAACATCCGAACAGAACTCTCCACCATTATCAGTACGAAGCACTTTTACCTTCTTCTCAGTTTGCCTTTCTATCATGGTCTTCCACTCTTTAAAAGCAGCAAAGGTATCATCTTTATTTTTCATAAAGTAAGGCCATACTCTTCTAGAGTAATCATCAATAATGGTAAGCATGTAACGAGCACCACCAAGAGAAGGCTTACGGGAAGGACCCCAAACATCAGCATGTACATAATCAAGAGTACCTTTGGTGGTGTGAACAGAGGTATTGAATTTTACCCTCTTATGCTTCCCAAAAACACAATGCTCGCAGAATTTCCTGCCACTCAAAGTATAGCCAGGGAGAAGGTCTCTCTTCATCAATTCTGCCATGCCAAGTTCACTCATGTGTCCAAGACGCATATGCCAAAGGTCAGTCTCTGCATTAGTGTCAGCAGCAGCAGCAGCAGCGGAAACAGAACCACCATGCAAAGTTTTACCTCTAAGGATATATAAATTTGCAGAATTCTTATCACCAATAAGCCAAACAAGAGAACCCTTTGATACCTTTAAAGCTCCATTACATCCGGAGTATTTGAAACCTCTTTCATCAAGTGTGCTGATCGAAATAAGATTTCTGGTCATTGTTGGTATGAACCTCACATTCTCCAGAGTGCGAATCATCCCATCATGAGCCTTGATCTGAACAGAGCCAATGCCCACAATCTGACACGGATTATCATCACCCATACGCACAACATCTCCCTTCTGCACAGGTTTATAAGAACTAAACCAATCTCTGTTAGTGCAGATATGAAATGAACATGCAGAATCCAGAATCCATTCATCATGATCAGAAACACAAGCAGCAACAGCCAGATAATCTCCAGAATCAGAACCCTCACCAGCAGAGACAACAGATGCCTTACCATCAGGATTATTCTTCCTCTTCTCCTTATTCCGAAGTATAAGGCAATCCTCAATAAAATGAGTCTTCTTCTTACAATACTTACAGAACTTCTTGGTGGTGGGTTTTCTGGACTTGGAACGGCTTCTACTCTTCTCACGCTCGTTGCCATCATTGGAGTATCTCTGCTCAGGTCTGCCTCTAACATGGAGTGCATCGCCCTTGGAGGACGACAACCCATCATTGTGCACCATGCCTTTCATTTTCTCCCTGGATTGGAGTGCCTCATAAACATCCGCTAGGGTTAGTTCATCACGGCTCAAAAGTATGGTGTCACGAAAATTGGCATAGGAATTTGGCAGAGAACATAGCAGTAAGAGGCCTAAATCTTCATCCTCATACTTAACCTCCATCGACACTAGGTCGGCAACGATCTCCTTGAAAACAGATATGTGGTTCAATACCGACCCACCCTCCTGCATCTTGAGCGTGAACAACTTCATCTTCATATGCATCTTACTGGTTAGATCCTTGGACATACAGATCGATTCCAGTTTGAGCCATAAATCTGCAGCGGTCTTTTCCTGCAGACACTCTTGCAAGATATCATTAGACAGATGAAGCTGAATTAGAGAGAGAGCCTTACGATCCTTTCGCTTCTCCTCAGGAGTCCACGGAGTCTTCTTCTGATCCTCCTTGCCGAAACTTTCCAGCGCCTCATCGAGATCATTCGATTGCGCCAGAACTTGTAGGCCGGGCACGCCTTAGAGCTAGCCTACGCGCCTGCACCGTCCGCCATGACCCGTGGCCCACACACGACGCCGTGGCGAGCAACCACTCACCCGAACGGCATGGCCAGTTGGCCACGCCCCAACAGGCCACGACTTGCACTATCCACCCTGAACCAACACTGACCAAGCCCAACGTGGCGCACATGCACATGTGCTTCACTACTACACAAGTCATTTATAATTACACTATCTATTTTCCGAGCACACAAAAAACGTTATTGCTTATGTATCGGTGGAAGTGTTATTGTTGTGACCAGGATAAGTCTGAACCCTCAACTATCACGTTCGTTCGATTTTCACCCTCGAACTACAAAACCAGATATTTTTGACGAGCCAACTATCGAAACCGGACAAATAACACCCCTGACACTCAGATACCATCCCGGTTTTGATATGAGGTGGCAGTATTTTGCTGATGTGGATGAGTAGGGTCCACATGTTACTTTTCTTCCTCCTCCATCTCCCGGTGTCCACCAGGCGCTCGCGTCGCGCGGATCCGCAGGCGCCATGCCCCGCTCGCTCGCCTCTGTGCCCACCACCTCCGCACGCTGCAGCTGTTGATTGGCCCTGCCTCCTCCTACAACGCAGCTGCCAACGCCCACAGTGGCCAACTCTTCCTCCAGTGGCTTCGATTCAGCGGTGAAGAAGCACGATTGGGCTCCGCCGTGATTTGATTCAACTGTGGTGAGATTCAATTGGACCGCGACGGGGCCTGATTTTGTGGCGATGAACTCAAATCGGCCGCTGGGAAGGAGCTTACTTGGAAGATTCGATTGGTTTGCAGCAGCCGGCTAGAGTATTTAGGCCATGTTCAGATTCCCAACTATTCACTGTTCATTTCAACTTTTCACTATTCATTTCAATATTTCACTATTCCTCTCTCACAAAACACGTTTCCCACGAATGTTACAGTGTTTTTCTTATGCTACAGTGTTTTTTCCTACAATCTAAACACACCCTTAAGTAGAAAGCAGCCAAGCACGTTTCTCAACGGCGTTGACTTTGCTTCTTCCAAACAGTAGAGAAGAGAAGTAGAGACCAACAGCGGGGCCTCGAGGTGGGGGACTTGGATGAATCCCCGTTGGCGGCGGCTGCGATGGCGAGGAGCCCGTCGTGGGCGTTGCCGGCGCCCTTGTCGCCGGAGACGCGGTCGTGCTTGTCAGAGCTGGGGCCATGCCACTGAAGGTCGGAAGGGAGGAGAAGCAGAGAGTAGAAGACAGACCTAAGGGTTCTTTTGTAATTTTCTGTGGGGAAGAAGTCCACGTTACCCCTCTCATCCAATGGTCTAAATTACAACCCTCATCTATAAATCCGTCTAAATGACCCCCTCAATCTTTGCAAACCAGGTACACGACCCCCCTGTGCCCACGCCACCCCAGTTTTGACCCGCTAGCAGCCACGTCGGTTCCCCGTTGGCAGCCACGATAGTTGTTTTCCCCCTCTTCTATCTCTCTCGGCAGCTAGCCAGACACAGTGCCCTATCTTCTTCTCTCTGGCGGTCTCGCCCACGTATCGGAATCGCTCATCAACGAAGCTGTCGAGCTCGACGTGGCGTTCCAGGTCCATTTCGTCTCCGGCTAGATTAAGACGCTTGACTTCAACGATGATCTACATGGCGTCCTCATGCTGAAATCCGGCAAGCCTAGTCCCTAAATATATACCAAGAGGAGTGGTTGTGTTGCAATATGCAGATGATACCATCCTCTGTCTGAAAGACGACGTTGAGGTGGCAAGAAATACTAAACTGTTACTATATCACTTTGAAATATATGTCAGGGCTGAAGATAAATTTTTGTAAAAGCGAACTAATCATGGTTTCGAAAGAACCCTCCAAAGCTTTAACGTTTTCTGAAATTCTTGATTGTGTTGTGGGCTCATGGCCAATCAAATATCTTGGTACCAGTTTCAGGCGCAAGACTACATGTCCTGGACTGGTTACAACTAGATGAGAAGCTGTTAAAAAGGTTGGATGGATGGAAAGGCTATGTACCCTCTATTGGTGGACGCCTAACCCTGCTAATGGCTTGCCTTAGCAGCATCCCCATCTACATCATGTCTATGTATCTCATACCGAAAACGATCATCAAGAGACTAGAGAGAACGAGGAAGAAGTTCATGTGGCAAGGGGGTAATTTGAAAAAGAAGTTTCTCCTAGTCAAGTGGACTAAGCTCTGCCTACCAAAACAAAAAGGAGGACTTGGCATCCACAACTTAAGAAAAATGAATCTGAGCCTGCTCTGTAAGTGGTGGTGGAAAGTAGAGCTTGGCTCAGGGACATGTTAGGAGATTGTCCAGAAGAAATATATGAAGAATAGACCTCTGACCCAACTCAAGAGCCGCCCTGGAAACTCATCGCTGTGGAACGATCTGCTTAAAGTCAAAGACCTTTACCTGCAAAGCAGGTCTATGGTGGTGGGTAATGGCAAGAAAACTGATTTCTGGCTAGATCCTTGGTGTGGGGTTGTATCCCTTAAGGACAAATTCCCTTACTTATACGATATCTGCGCTGACCAAAATATTAAAGTTCGTGAGGCCGCTGCAAGAGGCCGGGCTCTAACTTTCAAGCGTTGGTTGGATGTGTCAAAACAGACACAAATGAGAAGATTAAGAGATATCCTCACTACGTGCCCTCTGAACACTACTGAGGATATCCCAAAATGGAACTGGGAAAAAATCGCCAATTCTCTGTTAAGTTGATGTACAAGCAGCATTGCAGAAGTGAAACAAATTGCCCAAACAAAAGAATTTGGAAAACAAGGATCCCTCTGAAGATTAAAATGTTTATGTGGCTGATTGATAAAAACGCAATTCTCACCAAAGACAACTTAGCCAAGCGAAACTGGCAGGGCAACCTCCGCTGCAGGTTCTGCCCTGTCCAGGAAACTATCAATCACCTCTTCTTTGAGTGTCCAATGGCTAAGTATGGTTGGAGTCTAGTAGTGTTAATTGTTGGTGCACCTTGTCGGCCATGCTCCTTTCAGCAATTCTGGATATGGGTACACACTTACCTGCCTGGGGGTGGTAAAGTATACATGGTTGGCCTTGCAGCCATCTGCTGGGCCTTGTGGAAAGCAAGGAACAACATCTATTTTAATAAGAAAAAAATCAGATCTCCTACTGAGATCATTTGCATGGTTAGCCCATTTCTTGTTTATTGGGCAGAGCTACAACAGCAGGACAACAAGAGTCATCAAGAAGGAGTTGAAGCCCTCAAGACCACGGCGTTGCACTTCCACCTGCAGCAGACTCCTGCGGGAGAGGCAAGGATGATCTTACTTCACTGAAGATCCCCAAGAACTTGAGAATTCTGGACCCCTAAGGCCTCAGAAGACAATGCATTCTGGAACATGTCGAACCTTTTGCCTGAAAGCAATGTAGCTTACCTGATGAGTTGGATGTTCTGCTTACTGTCTTTCTATTATCGTTAACTCAGTATTGTGGATGTTTCCTAGGCTAAGTCTGGTAGTTTTGCATCCCTATGTGATGCCCTATGGTCTCGTTTTAAATAGTTTTTGTATCGCAACAGCTATACTTATGCACGTTGTAATTTTGTTATCTTGATAATGAAATTAGGGCCTAGCTCGTAATGGAAAATCAGAGAGTCTAGGAGCTATGAATGTGTGGTAGATTCTTCCTTAGGCAGAGGGACATAACATTTTCAACTAAGGAGATGTTTAGATTGGAAAAGATTCTCTGAAAAAACACTGTAGACCCAAAAAACACTGTAGATGAATAATATTCTGTGAGTGGGGGGATGAAATCTATCCTATAAAGGATGAGCAAATTGATGTCAGCTTGCACCAAAAAACACATCCATTCACCCCTTACAGAGGACCCACCTACCAGGGCTGAACGGTGGGCTAGTAGATTGATTTGGTCGTCCTCCACTGTTTAAAAGATCTCCTCCCACCTACTCATCTCCATATTTTTTTACTAACAAATAAACCCAACAATAACACCAAAAATAGGGAACATGCCCCGTCCCCCCCAAAAAAGACAGCAAAAAAAGAAAGAAAGAATATATTGTTTGTTTTACTAAGGAAAGAGTACACGATTTGAGGAGACAACTTATCAACGTACAGAACACTTCAATCGCCTAAGGTCTTGTCCAATGGTGACTGTTCATCGACTCTTTGCTAGCTTTTAAATTGTTTAATCGATGAATAGTGTCAAAACAGTATAGAAGTGGGTTGACTCTTTGCAAATGGGTTGGCTCTTTGCTAGCTCTTAGCCGTCTCATATTCATTGAAGAGTGTAAAAGTTATGTGACCGGCTCTGGTTCAAGAGCCGGTCACATCAAAAGATGCATTGTTCAATGAATAGAAAATGCTATAAGCTAGCTAAGAGCTAGCAAAGAGTAACCCATTGTACTATTTTAGTATTATTTTAATACTGTTTATCGATTAAATAATTTAAAAACTAGCAAATAGTGGTCGTTGTATTATATTGATACGTTGCATCCTCCGATCTCTCGCCTACCAAACGCCGCCGTGCACAGGCCACGTCCACGACGCCCCCAAGGACCATGGACGATCCCTCGCCTGCCAATCACCTCCGTTGTGCGCTCCCTCCCAGATCCAGAATGCATGTCCTCCTCCGAGTCTCCGACCAGGACGACGGCCCCGTTGGCGGCGAGGACTCGCCCCTCTTCTACCGCCGTGAGCCGCCTCCCCCGGCGCTGGAAGCGTCGCCGACATCCCCGTCACACGGTCGCTCATCAAGGCTCCCAGCAAGATCTGCTTCTCCCTCTTTGTGTTCGCCGTCCTGTAGGGCAGTTCGAACCTATATCACCTGTAAGCTTTACAACTCAATCCATGGCTTGACAGAAACCTGCGCGCAACTGATTAGATCTCGTCCTCCACTCCGTTTGCCGCATCTCTACGTGCAGCCCGATGCTGCTGCATGTGCTTGTTGTGGTCGTGTTATTAAGCTTCTGACATGATCTGTTTGATTGTGGCTAAGGTAAATAGGGCTTCTCTTCTCAGTGCTCATAACCGACGTCGACGCTGGCTGGCATCGCACGCCCCGACTTCTTCTGGCGCTGCTTTCCCGATGGACTGTGAGTCAGTTCTGACTCTGCTCTGTATGTTCTCCTAACTCTTTGGTTCTACTCTTTCAGAAAGCATTGTCTTCTTATATAAAAGAAATATATGCCTACTCAAATGCTGAAACTGATGACGTGTGGGCTGTACTTGAAGATAAATATGGTAACCTTTCAAGACTCACACGCCTATCAATGGCCTGCTAGCAAATATTAATATGAGTAAAGTACACCGCCGGCCCCTAAATTTCTATCGTTGTGTCATCCCGGTTCCTAAACTCACAAATCGCCCATTAAGGTCATCAAACTTGTTCGGATGTGTTATTCCGGTCCCTAAGCTTGCAAACCACCCGTTTAGCTCCTCAAACTTGTTCACTTATATCATCCCGGTCCTTAAACTTAGTTTGTAATATCATTTGAGTGAAAATAGGACGATCTAAAAATTCATATAAAAAAGAATTTATAACTTTTTCATACGAACTCGAATGAAAACAAAATTTATATAAAAAATATAGATCTCGACGTGATCTACAACTTTGTTGTTGAAAAAACTTTTGAATTAAAAATATTAAGGAACTCAAAATATTATTATATATTTACAGATTTTGAATTTTAAAATTAAATTTTTGGACAAAAAATAACTTTAAATGAAAAACTTTTTAACTACATAGTTTTAGATCACGTCGAGGGCTACAATTTTGATATATATGTTTTCTTCATTCAAGTTCATATGAAAAAGTTATGAATAATTTTTTTGATACGAAGTTTTCTAATCAACCTGTTTTTGACTATGATGAGACTAAAAATTAAGTTTAAGGTTCGGGATGACACAAGTGAACAAGTTTGATGACCTAAACAGGTGATTTATAAGTTTAGGGACCGGGATGACATAACCGTACAAGTTTAGGGACCGGTGACGCACTTCACTCTATTAATATCTCTGCTATGTTTACTGTACATGCATGTCGTGCGGACACTGATTAGTGTTCTTTCACACATAATCGCAGTATGATATGTTTGAATGATTCCATGATGATGTATTTTATTTAAAAGTTAGTCGTATTGCCTTTTCCTCACACTTGACAGCTATGATGATCTATATATGTTGCTTGAAATACTAGCTTGAGCATTTTTTTTTCTTGTGTAGAAGAAAGGGTACCATCGTTGTACAATGATCAACAAGAAGTTGCTTCCAATCTTGATAATTCATGATGCAAATTTGGTCTGAAATACGTTCTCAAGCTTGGGTAGCTGGGAGTGTTTCCCTGCTCCTGACCCAATAGAGTTGGTATATATACCCATTAGTAATTTGTGAGTGCAATTACAGATTTATTTTTGTACATGCATTAATATGATTCCGAAGAGCATTGCAAGCATTTTATTACATAATCTAGGCCTCAATATTTCACTTTTGATGCCCACAAAAGATGTTTTGCCTGAAGCAACGCGCGAGCATGCAATCTATTCTTCTAGACATGCATGACCACGTTGATGTTGTGAATGCACTGATGATTGAAAGGTTCTCTGGTGAAAAAACATGTTTACAACTTTGACTCGGTAGAGGATGAGTCGAGGAATAATTATCCTGCTAGGTGATTGAAGGTATGTAATGCCTAGCAAAATGTAGCATATGGAAAGCTTGTGAAGCATATGGCCACCATAAGATGCTTGCAACGGCTATGTAAATTAGAATGGCAAAGTAGCCAATTTAGTCCCGAACTATCATCGAAGCCGTGAGCCCTCCCTTCCGCCTCGACGCCAAGTGAGAACTGAGAGTCGCGACCTCGCCGCCGTGCCCCGCCCAACCCATGCCGCTCCTGGCCCTTCCGCAACGCAAATCAGGACCGCGATATGCGAATCGGGACCTAGGCGACGCGAATCGGCCGGAGGCAAACATGAATCGAGCCAAGATCTGAGCGATGGCAAAGGTGGCACAGGTGATGCGGGTGGCGAGTGAATTCAAGGGGTGGGGCAGGACAGCAGGCACAGACGAACTCGGAGGGTGGCCACAGTAGTGAGGACAGCGTCATGCGGAGCATATAGTTCCCCGAGGATGTGGTAACGGCGCCATGGCCAAGCACCAGCTGACAGCTGCTGTGCTCCGAGGGTGGCGAGAGCTTTCGCACTGCCCTGCTGCTTGTTGCTGCGTTGCTAATGGAGGGTGGCCAGCAAATTTGGCTATGCGATAATGCGAGCCTGTGATGACCCCCTCCAGCATCAAAACAGATGGAGAATGATCGTCGACTCGTCGTGAGCTCCTCCGGTAAGCGGCAACACGGGTAGCAGATGAAATTATGAAAAGGCCTAAGATTAAGAAAATGAAGAGCATCAGGAAATAAGACACAAAGGGAATGACATCCAGAGTACTTGGACTAAGCGTCATGGCCATGTTCGCTCGCAAATGCCCATTGCACAACACTGAAATTATGTTTGCCTCGGTGGACCAAATATGACGAAGTCTGTGACTTTGGTACAGATAAAGAAATTGAATTAGAATATGGTATAATCATTTGTAACCTCTTGCTAAAATAGGGAAAATGTGTGTTTTATTGTAACGTGTGGTCATATACATTTGTAATGAAAAATATAATAATTGCAGTAATATAGGTAACTCTAATTTTAATTTTTAAAATTTAAAAATCTGATAATAATTCTATATGCCTTCGTTCATTATAATCTCCATGTGCTTTCTCGTTTCGTCCGTAGCAACGCACGAGCATGTTTGCTAGTTGCCTATATAAGACTATCTATATAGTAGTATATACGATATCAACGTGAGCAGTGGAGCACAAAAACCAAACCAAATCATGCACTAAATTAAAACATTCTGCAGCTAGATGAATTTGTATATATGTCCAATCAAACAAATCAAGATCCACCAGACCATACAAGGATCCGGATAATTAAACTGGATTCAACATGACATGGATTCGTCAAAGAACTAAACCTCATATATTCAAAATAACGAGATCACAGATTCATAAGACCAACACAGAAGAACTTCCGCGAAATTGGTCATGTTCATCATCAGTCATAAGCTCACTCCAATCCCTACTTTTACAGAGGAGAAATCAGGGAGATTATTTCTGCTCAACAAGAGAGACATTATCGGCAAGGTTTACTTTGTCCTCTTCAGGGCCGACCCTACCCCTAGGGCAGGAGTTGCGAGTGTGCGACGGCCGGGGGGGCAAGAAGGGAGGGGGCCCAATCTCAAGTATGTACATACGTATAGAATTGGTGTCCAGGCACATTGGTTGTTAACTCGCTACCCTCCGCAAACCCCGGCAAGTATCAAGTAAAACTTGGGCAGGCACTTGGATCCAATAAGAATATGAGATGCAGCCATACAAAGACAGTTGGGACTTGGGACACTAGTACGCTCACATGAAAAAAAAAATAATTTATAATAAAAAGTGATGACAGGTGAAGAAGAGGTGAGAGGACAGTTCCCTCCCTCCCTCCCTCTCTCTCTCTTTTTCTCTGATAGCAAGTACTAGTATGCAACTACAGTTGAACAGTTCCCCTGCTGCTCAACTCATATACCTATGCAGTTGTTTGGATTGTCCGGATTGTATCGAACTACATACAAGATGATGCTTAGCTTTTCAAGCGCGTCATCATTGTTGCCGATTCCCAATAAATTCAAATCTTCAGCTGTGGTGCCGGCCCATGGGAATCCGTCTCTGTAGCACAAAAGTAGGTGTGAGATGTCCCCCCAAGAGACCGTGGACTTTGCCAGGTTATCAGAGAGATGTCCAGCCTCTTCGGTTGTCCAGTGCGAATCAACTAGGTCACCTATTTCTACGAAGCGCGCGGCTTCTATGGTCATGACAATAATTTTTGCTAACGCAATTCCTAGATTAAGTCTGTAGTTTGTGTAAGGGTTGGACAAGGCGCTCAAGGAATCGAGATAGTACTCCTCGCCTAATGCGAGGTGTGGTAGCATATATTTGCCTCCTCCATACCTAAGGCCCAAGAGGCTACTATAGTCAGCCGAATAAGGAAGTTCTATTGAGCCTGGTATTAAATGCTTATAACCTTGAAAAGCGTACCATACGCCGCTCGAGGTGTTGAACCCCACTAAGTAGAGATTATCGCTTCGCAGAAGTAAAGTTGTCCTGTCAGAGCCACTGCCCAACAAATTCAACGTAATCCATTTTGGTGGTTCCGTCCAAATGGCGTTCTGTATATGAAGAAGTTTTTTTCCCCACATGTTGAAGTCCGTTGCTTCTCTAGTGAACACGTCTCTGAAGCAGAATAACAAGTCAGAGAACGAGTGCAATGTCACGTTGCCGGTCAACGCGAAGGCAGGCCTCTCCCAGAGCCTGATCACAGCACGATACAAAAAAGTATAAACAAATCAATAAACACCCATAGAACGAAAATTAGTAAATTACTATATACCCACCCACGCCCACACTGCTTCACACGGTACTCACATTGTTTCGTAAATCTGGATCCTGTCGCCACACGCATGATGTGCTATCAGTAACAAAAGGAGGACTCTGATGACCATCATGCTGGGCTGCAAACAACGACAACTTAAAAAAGTCACAAAGCATCCTGAAAGCCGAAATCCTACGCATATCTGGGTCATTACCATAAACGTGCCTTAAATAACGATTCTCTAGATTGCACACACCACGAAGATACTTATTATCAACTAATATTTTTACAATTTAAACAACTCGATGTAAAATTTAGAAAAGAATGACACTGCTACCCTGCTCAATTATATACTTTACCTACACAGTAACAGAAATCTGAGATCCAAACTCTGGCCATTATTTAAAAACTACAACAGAAATCTGAGATCCAACTCTAGCAATATGAACACCCCTCTACCATTTACCATTTGTTACAACTTACAAACCAGAAAGAAATAACATGAATGAGAGCACTAGTCGATAATGTCTTTTGACTTCCCATTTCATACACTTAATTACGAATACGGAAAAAAATGCCTCTCACCTTAACGCCTGTGGTATGCACACACGCCGCTACGGCCGCCGCTGCTCTGAAGGCCCCTCGAGTCGTCATTCCCCAGTCAGTCGTTCATTCCCCGCTATGCACTTCCCTTTGTAGGTCCGTAGCTCAATAAGGTAGTTGACTAGTTTTTGCTATAGGTAATAGGTTGTTCACCTGTTTGAAAGTAGGACTTCCGTAGGTTCGGTGTGACTCTCAAGGGCTAACACAGACAGTATATTCTGCTCATCAATTCTAACACAGACACTATAATGAGGGTCTGTTTGGTTTCGATGAGCTAAGAGCATCTCAAAAGAGTAGGTAAACAGCGTCGGCTCGGAAAAAAAAAATGAAAAAAATCTTAAATCACCGATGCAACAGAGTCGCTAAACGCTTGTACGTAGTATCCCGCTCGCCATCAAGTCGTCTCTGCTAGGCAAAATTGCCGAGGGAGTCCCACTCGCCATCGCCAATCTCAAATTATCAATTCAAAACCAGACATTTTCATGGAGCTCGGTCATTCAGATTTTTTATATTGGAGACTAAATGAACATAATCTGCTCCGCGGAGGCACGTGAAAAAACAGTGTCTCGAAATGAAGTCACGACTCACGAGTTCAAACAAGATCACTCAAATTGCAATTTGCAGGAAAGTACACAAAACCAAATCTGAGCTAGAATGTATAAACAGTGAATTAGACAATATATGAAATCTTATATTGTCTAAGGCTTCGTTTGGAAGTAGATATTGAAGAGCTCGGCATTGAATTGGCTCAGAATACCAATGCTGAAGGGAATTGGAAATGACCTCAAATACCAATGTCACTGTTTGGATGGGCAAGTAGCTGACAGCTGGAATCAAAGGAAATAGCTAATTCCAATTCATGTTTGGATATACAAAGGTGGAATTGTAGTTTTGGTTGTCTACAATGGTGTAAATACATTGCAATATGTATTTCACAACATGCAAATTTATTGAATGATTATATATATTACTTTACACTAAAAATCATGAATTGCATTTCAGGTAGGAAATTCAGAATCTTTATGCTGCAATTAAAACAAAGTTTCTTTGCATGTCCATAGTAATGACAATTGCTACCTGAACAAGTTAGACAAAAGTTCAGTACTCAGTAATGTTCAGGCTATAGACAGCAGAGATTGGTCCAGACCGGCAAAGCAAAGCATATCTGGGCAAGAATTAAGGCATATACACAACCACAAGCATTAACAATATGGGCCAAATTACTCATGTTAGCTTCATCGCAAAAGGTATTTCTTCTTTCCCAGGCCACCCCATCCATGCGACATGCTAAACCAAGCTCACCAAGAAAAGCTTTCCCTTTGTCCATCCGATCTGCATCAGTCGCCAGATTTACCAAAGCCAAATCCGTAGCATGGGAGGCAGCACAACTGCCGGCGGAGGGGAGGGCGGCCAGCGGAGGCAGCACACCTGCCGGCGGAGGGGAGGAGCTGCCGGCGGAGGCGACCTCCCTCTGTCGCCGTTCCGCGGTGGCCCGGACTCGCGGTCTTTTTTTCGCGAAGACTGAAGCGCCGAAGGGGTACGCGGGGAGGGGGTCTCAATTCGGAGGAAAACCGAGGCGGGAGGCTCTGAATTGTACGTGGGATACTGGGATGGTGGCAGTGTTCGCGAATGCCGTGGGCATTTGTTTGCAATTCCGTCTGCCAATTGCCAACGCTTCCAAACAGCTGAATTGGGGGCTTCCTAATGCCAATTCCAAATTCTAGCCCCTAATATCAACTTCCAAACGGGGGCTAATTCAAAACCAGACATTTTCATGGAGCTCAGCCATTCAGATTTTTTTTTTAATATTGGAGACTAAATGAACATAATCTGCTCCGCGGAGGCACGTGAAAAAACGCTGTCTCGAAATGAAGTCACGAGTTCAAACAAAATCACTCAAAGGTTATGGCATTGTATTTGCAATCCAATACAATCTATATTAAAAACCTGTTTGGCACCAGTATACAGATCCTTCAGTACAAAAGTGAAGTTTGACCCTTGTCTTCTGCTACGAGCCTACAAGGCACAGCCCCGCCAGGCAAATGTGTATGGACGTATGGCTGATATCGAAAACCTGCCTCTGGGAACTGGACGTTCTATGCAACATGTTTCCAACACATACGACATTTGCCTCAATTTTTTTTATAAAAAAATAAAATGCCTCAAAAGTTTTCTGCTGTACTTTTGTATGTCATCCCTGTTTGAAGGAAGTGCCTCTTCAATGATTTCAATAGTAGGAGATGCAAGACTTGTCAAAGCTGTAATATTCCTTTTACACAATGTGAAAGTTAATGAAAGCCATATAAACAGTAGCAAATGTGTTAGATAAGCAACGTCTTACATTTGGAATTCCAACAAGAATGATGAAGCCCCGTGAATCTCAACTTAATCACTTGTATTCTCAAACTACTATCACATAAATCAAGTACAAGAAACCACCAAACTACCCAGGAAAGATTCACCTCATAAAGACCATAAAAAAAAGGTTTGGTTGACATATAGAGCATAAAATTCAACCAAGCCTTGCTTCTCGGTGCAAAACCTGCAAAGAACATATACACATCAACTAATTGTAGTATACCTCAACAAATAGTTATTATAAATACAGGTGGTGAAATTGTTAGACCATTCACCATTGACCAATAAATTTGCATCGAAGTACTTCAATAATGTTAGATCATGTTGATATCCGAAACCAAATCTCTTTAGCAAGGGAGAAAGCAAAATTTGGTGGCTTATCGATGAATGAAATTTAGCATGGTAAATGTTTTTAAGATCGATGTCTTAAATGTCTGAGAAAACATATCCTGGTAGACCCATTTATTATTAGATGTGAAAATGTTTAGACAAAAACCTTTTGTTTACTGCATTAGATTTTTGTGTTGTGAATTTCAGTTGGTGACAACAATCAGTTGTCCACTTGTCCAGCAGTATAATGCCTGATAATGCATGGTCTTTTTCATAAAGTCCTCGCTAATAGGAACAATAGTTGTAAATTTAGCAATAGGGTAAAATTTTCTATTCATTTTCTGAGTCCAGTAAAAAATAGCATACACATCATTCATGTGCAACAGGACTAATAACATAGAAAATCAAACAAAACAAACTTGTTTTACCTCCTCAGCAAACTTAATCAAGATCGTTGTCCTTGGCCTTTGCTGGCCTTCAATAGGCACAAAGTGTGCAGTAACTACTGCAGGAAAGCCAGCATTATCCAATACACCCTATAAAAAGTTACAGAAGGATTTGAAACATTTCAGCTTAAATGATAAAATCAATGGTTGAACATGACTACATGAGAATCGGAAATCTGAAATCCTACCTTTACAATCCCTGCAACAAAGGCTCCGCAGTTGAATGCTCCCATATCTTTTGGCACCGAAATGAACCTGCCAAAACAGGGGGAAAATTATAATCACATTTTAGACCTGTAGTTAAAAATAAAATTAATATGAGGCCCCCCAAGGTCATCAAACCGGTTAACAAGAAGCTCTTTTTCACTAATCATGTATTCATCCTCATGTTCTGTTCCCTTTTCAAGTGAATCAGCCACCTGGTAAAATAAGAAACCAACGTGGAATCAGCAAATAAATGTCAACAGTTTCAGTAAGAGTCTAGCTAGTTTTCGATTCAGTTTGCGGCATGCAGCAGGTGGTTGTTCATGCCCCAAGTCTAAGGAGGCTACTATTGCCATTATCTTGAGATTTGTTAGCCAATTATATGAAGGGATAAACCAAAAAATTCAGCAATGTCCACATCAATTCCTCGCCAAATAGCAAAGCTCAAGAACCTCAAAAGATGGTAATCACTCCATTATGAGGCCGAATTGGAATCAGAAAGACATCACCAGTAACATATTACCTTTCCAAATAGGACCTTCCATACAGTGCTGTGAATGAACGACAAAATCCCTAGAAGTCGTGTTTCTCGCCTATTCCCCTGAAATAATAACCCATAACTTTTACTAAGATCACTACCTCAAAATGGACATTGCATCCTATATTGCTAATTAAAAAGATGAGCTGATACAGTGATGCTACCACTTATTATTCAATTAATTCATGAAAATACACTGTTTTTATACTAATTGCACAATGCTTGGATATGCATATGTGATATTTCAGCCTTTTACAATGCTAAAAATATATAACACGAGCCAAAAAAAACTGGTAACAAACCTTCTCCCTGTGGCAGAGAAGTTCAAGCACCCTTGCACCAACAGCGTAACCAGCATCCTCCAGTCTGAGTATAAAGCAAAAGAAACATATGTAGCCCAGTGGAATTTATAGGTCAATGGATATTACAACGTAGTAGTAGCATTTGGTAACTGAGAGGGTTCTACCACATACCAATCAAGACAAGGTTGAAAAAAAAAACAGCATGACAGCAAAAAGTCAATTAACCTCACTACAAATTCATCAGACCAACATATACAATAGAAACTACCTCCGTTCCAGCTCCGCGATGTTGTCAACTTGTGTTTGGTTGTACTGAACCAACTCAGAGAACAAGAATGCAAATGCACTCAGACTGACCTACAGACGATAGAAACTCGTTGAGTATATCATGCAACTAAAAAAGGCCACAGGAAAAAAGCAAATTTCCTTAGTAGCAAAACAGAAACCCTAGAGGTATCAAGCCCATGAGTAAAGCTAATCATTGGTCCACTCAAACTGTAATATTTTTTTAGTAACTAAAAGACTGTTTTACCAAAGAAATAAACAGAAATCCCCTGGCCGTTAATATGCACATCACTAAGAAGCCTAAATGCTATAAAGAAGAATAAAAAAAATGGACTATAGTGATCACATTTAGATAATGGATGCAGTGCAAAATTAGTAGGGTATTGGGAATTGGTGAGCTGGGTCAAATAGCACTTCAAGGTTCCTGTATCAATGGATAGTCTGGTTGGCAGGAGGTATGGTGTTGCAGTAGTAATGGCATTAGATCCAGAAAATTAGGAGAATTTTTTCTCTCAGTCCTTTCATTTTAAGTGTTCTTTGGTTCACTATTATAAGCTCCAACCCTTTTAGAGCTTCAGTTCATTATCCTTCTTTAAACTTCAAGATGGGTGGGTGGCGAACTGGAGATTATTTCAACGTGTTGGAACAGATTATCCAAGTATGCAGCATGATTAGCATTTCTGTGCCACTCCAAATTCCAACACAAAACTGACCACCCTAAGGTCTAATGTCTGATATGAATAAACAAAATGAGATCTTGGAAAATAACACTCTAACAAATCTCCAAATTCAATACAGATGCAATTTAGTTCCCTCCCCCCCCCCCCAAATATATATATACACACACACACACACACACACACACACAGATGTAGGTTTTGTTCACCTAGCAAACACATTACTGTAGGACACACTCATGGTACAGCTCCATATAAGGTTAGAAAAACAGTAAGGATTCTAATTTATAAAACAACATCAACAGTTGAGATGACACTTTCCATTAGCCCTGTACATGGGCCGGTTTCCCGGGTTTCCGGTTTGTTTCCGGATCAGCCCGAGGGAAATTTACTGGTCCGGTGTGGGCTGGATTTCGGGTTGTGTGCTTGCTAAATAGTATATTGGGTTGGGCTGGTTTGAACGTTTGGTGGCATGTGCTCGCACGCTTGTGTCCGACTCGCTTGCTCGCAGAGCGGCATCTTCGCCGGCTCCGCCTCCTCCTCCTCCTCTGCCTTTTCTCATGGGTTCAGGGGGTTGAGCGGGTTGAACCCGCAGACCGGCTAGTCTCCCTATTTTGGCCTGGTTTTTTTGCGGTTTCAGACCGACCCGTGTGTCGCACCAGTTTGACGGTTTCATCCGGGTTGGTCTCGGCCTGGCAGCCAGTTTTCTTTAACCGGTGAACAGGGCTACTTTCCATCCCATCATAGAAACTCTGTTAGCAACTGAATTTGGCCCTTCTAAAATGACAGATAAAACAAGACATAATAATTCCCCTTTATTGGTTCTTGCGTACTCCCTCTGGGTTGGTAAAGGAAGACGTTTAGGACATTGGCACGGTCTCCAAAACATAACTTTTACTAATACGTTTTAGTATAAAATATTTGTAAAATATATTTTAAAAGTACTTTTCTGAAACTATATTTCAATACAAATCTACTCATATTATTTTTATATTTCTATACGTAATACTTAAAACATTATTTACAGTCAAAGTTTACAAAGTTTGACTTAGGACAATCTCAAAACGTCATCCTTTACCAATATGGAGGGAGTATAAGCAATGACTATAGTTTAGCTCCACTTCGAAGAACTTCAGAAAATAGCTCTAGTAAAAACGAGATCTGCATTTTTGCTTTCTGTTTCTGATTAGCGCGGTTGTTCGCCCACTAGTCAAAAGCAAAGTTTATTTTAAAATGTGTGTAGCTAAACTCTGCAACTAAACTGTCGATATGATATAAGCAGATATCCAATAAACATCATTTAGAGCATACTATTTGTCTAAAAGATATCCAATCACACTGTAGTTTATTTATGTAGTTTTGTAGGTTTACGAGTAAACTACAGGGGGGTGCTTTGGAGTCCATTCTGCTTTTAAAGACAGTACTAACTAGTGACTACACGGAGTACAAATGAATTGAGGTACTTCAAGTGAGAGCGATTGCTACCAAAAGCATCAAATTATTCAGTGGACCATGTATCTGGCCACTGCGTGAACTCAACTGATCGACAGAAATGGGGGCAATTCATTAAACAAGGCTCGGGCAACTACATCTCACGCAACAGCAGCTCCCACAACCCGCGAACCTTGCAAAAAGATTACAGGTTCATCCCTACTGCCTTCCTACCATAACCTCTAGGGGCGCAACGAACTGGGAAGGGGCCGCCTTTCCAGTGAAGTGAAATGCTCGCCCAAGGAAGATCTACATCATGAACACGGATCCAGGGTGGCCGTGCGCGTGTAGATCCGAAGGGAATTCGAAGCGGGGACGGCGCGTACCTCCTGCCTGCCACGGCTGAGGGGCTTGTCGAGGACGTTGGCGTACTGCTTCGCCTTCCCGACGCCGATCATCTTGCCCGCTCCCTCCTATCGGGTCGCTCTTTCACTCACTCCCGCCGGTTTCTCGGGATAGATATCGGAGGGGACTATGTCGGCGAGGAGGGCGTGCGGCGCTGGTGGCGGCGGGGAGAGAGGGGAGCAGGCGGCGTCGGAGAGCAACAGGGAGCGGTGGGGAGGGCACGGCGTGCGCGAACGGAGATCGGAGAGGAGGGCTGAAGGCCTGAATAAAAGCGGGGGATTGGGATTCCATTGCTGTCATTTTATACGAGGGGGTGTTCGGCTCGAGCAAGGTGGAAGGATATTTTGGTCAGAAAACAGCGTATATAAAACCAATGCGTATAATTAGAAAATATTTTTGAAAAAAAAATCTTGTCAGTCGTACAGGCATATATACACACCCACCTCTATTTATAAATAGATGCACGTGACCTATCCCAATAAGTACTCTCGAAAGACTAAACCGTTAAATCTTATATCGACAAAGTCATCTTAAATGTGTCGTTATTGACACCTACCACTCAAATAATAGCGCTGATACACATTCTATTAAAAAATCTAAAAAATTTATCTTAAAATATAAATTTTATCATTTATATTTAAATTCGAATACAAATACCATACACCTTCAACGAAACTTTTTTGTCTAAAACCTAAATATTATTTATATTGTGGACATAAGGTTGGAATGCTCATTTTCAGTAATTTTAGATTGCGACTAGTAGTTTATGGATGATTAGTTCAAGAGGCATAATGTATATTTTGCATTGTAATGTATCTTTTAAATTAGGTGTGTTAATATTTTAGCGACTTACAAATTGTGATGTAAAGTGAAATCTCTTTTATAATATAATCCCCTGTTCCACAATGGTGGTTCTAGTAATCATGAGATAGAAAACGTCATTCTACTACTAAGACCAAATGGTGATATTACACACAAAACAATATAGTACTTTATTATGTTTATATGACAAACATATCCACATAGCTCATCCAAAACCAAATCAATAGCAAACATGACAGACTTGCAAACGAGAATATATTATATAATAAGCGTGAATAAAATAGGCATAACTACAACCCTATGCTGATCAATACTTGACATTAACTCACAGAGGGCATATATTTTCATTATGAGTTTAAATTGTTATGATCACCAACTTTGCTCCTAGTAGGATTGTACAATTGCACATTAGATTTTGAAATGTTTATTCTCAAATCCATGAACAACCAAGACTTGAGCGCGTCAAGGTACCGAAGACGAAGAGACATCTCTTCTGCTTGTGCAAAACTTCTAATGACCCAAGAATCATATAGTACTCCATTTGTGTCCCTTAGGTTTGTATATTTGTCACTTGTTTTAAATTCTTTATGTAAATAATTAAAATAGTGATACAACCTAATTAGGTAAAACCCCATGTGCTAATGCTTGTCAATATCAACAGACTTTACCCTTCCCCCTCTCCTCCCCTTTTGTGGGAGGTCACACTCCCCCACAGAGACACGTTGTCCTCCTTGACCTTAAGGAATTTTGGGCTTTTCATGTTTAGTCACAGTGTGTCAATCATATAGGCTCTCATTTGAACTAAAAGCAGGTCATTGTGAACAATTTGGTCTATCCGCAAACATAATAATTAAGTGATACCTTGTGCCATACGGAAGAGAAATTTACTCTTTGCTACCTAAGGAAAGACGTATCTTTACTTTTATCATATATTCAAATGTATATTTTATGTTTATCCAATAATTAAGGTAGAATTGAGCAGAATTCTAAGTTGTAACACAAAAGATAAAAAAAATGTACCAAGTTTAAGATGTCCCTTCTCGCTTGCTCGCTTCTTCTTTGACGCCGATCATTGCTGCTTTTTTCTAAGGACCGATCGTTGTTGTTGCCGGTGCTGGTGTTGTTCCTCGTCACACAATTACTCTGCCTTTTAAAATTAGTATATTACGATTTTAAAGTAAAAATTTACAAAATAATTAGTCAAATCATATGGATGCTTTATGCTTACTGTATAACAGTTAGATGAATATATATGTGCTTCAGAGACTTTTTAATATGGCATTAGTTTTGCAGCAATTGATGACATGTTGTAAGATAAATTTATTGTAAAAATATATCTTTAACACTTTTCGAAACTATACTGGTGTGTTTGTTTCCCTCCTAAATTATATAACTTAACTTATAGCCTAAGATCAATATAATAAAAGATCATTATGAACCACTATAATAATCTAAGCCAAACTGCAATTGGTTAGCTTAGTTTGGATTATTCTTGTAGTTCAGATAGCCTTTTTATTATGCAATTTTGGGATCATAAACTAGATTATATAATTTAGGAGGTAAAAACAAGTGTCGGCGAATTATGCTGACAACGTTCTCGAGGGGGTGCCCCGAGAGAAGGGTTTAGGGAGAAGTCGTCGAGAATCTAGAGCCGAAGGTGATAAGAAACGATTTAGACAGGTTCGGGCCGCCGAAGCGTAATACCCTACGTCCTGTATGGTGTATCTTGTATTGATGATATTCTTTTGAGGGGGTCCCTGCCTCCCCTTATATAGTTCGGAGGGCAGGGTTACACGGGAACCGTATAGGACTAAGAGACTTTTACAAGTTTATCTCTAATTCCCTAATACAGTATATCCAAACCGACTAGGACTAATCCTTGTCTTGTGCGTCAAGTCTTGTTCATGGGCCGACCCATAGGATGGGCCGCCAGGGTTGTTTAGTCCGTCAGGACTCTACACCCACAAGCCCCCGAGCACCTTATCTCCTGAAGAACAGCCTTGTTGAAAGTACAGAGTTCTTTGAGGTCCTCCAGAGTTCTTTTGAAATCCGCCAGGGTTCTTTGGGACCCGCCAGGGTTCTTTGAGACCCACAGGGTTCTTTGGTCTTGGAAGTTGCAACCATGTTGTTTAATAGGTAATGATGTGCTCATAAGTCTTCTCGAAGTTCGGATTGGTGCGCACCGATTAGGTGCGCCCAATTGGGCAGCCCCCGAGCCTCGTTTATCTTTGAAGAAGAAATTCGAGGCTCTTTCGAAGTCCGAACCAAAAGAGAATCAATTTCCGAAGAAACCCGAATTCTTGTAGAATTCCTCATAAATTTATCAATTGAAGCCGAAAATTCTCAGAAAAATATTTCCTGAAAATATGTCCACAGCCCCCGAGCCTAAATTTGAACGAATTCAAATATAGGATCAAGAAAGGACCAAAATTGAAAATTACCGAAGTAACGCTTCGAAAAGCCCATATAAACCGCCCGCGACCCTTTGTATCCGTACGCTTGCGCAATACAGATCTAGGGTTTGCGACAGTTGCAGTTCGCGTAATCCAGAGATCGCACACAAGCATCCACAACTTCCCCCAAGCTTAGATCCAATCCACACCAAATCACAAGAGATCCCAATGGCCGGTGGTGAAGGATCCAGCAAAGGCAAAGGCTCGAAGAGGAAGGCAGAGGCGATGAAGCAGGTCGTTACGACCGAGGAGACAACGTCCGCGGGGGACATGCCAATTATTGGAGATTCAATCAGCGACTGGCCGACCAGTATCTTGAAGGAGAAGCACATCAAGGCCCTAGAGACGGATGGATTCTTGCCAGCACAAGGAATAAGCCGATGGAGAAGCGCATACGGGCATGAATACCCCACCGAAGACACCGAGGAAATCACGGTATGGAAGGCCTTTTATGAAGTTGGATTTGGCATGCCAGCATGTGATTTTGTCCGCCGTGTTCTTCAATTTTATGGAATTGAACTATGTCATCTGAATCCCAACTCCATTCTCAATCTATCCATCTACATCCATCTGTGCGAAGCCTTCTTAGGGATAGATCCCCATTTTGCCCTTTTCCGCCATCTATTTAGGGTAAAGACCTCCAGCGGGCCACTGCAAGTAGTAGGCAAAGTTGTTATCCAGTTCCGCCAGGGCATGAGGCCGGTGTATTTGGATTACACAACAAAGGAAAGCCTCAAGGACTGGCAGAAGGAATGGTTCTACGCATGGAACCACCAGCCACAGTTGCAGAGCCGTTCAGGAAATCCTCCAGTAATGAAACCATTCTGGAGCGAGACAGTTGGAGTCAACCAAGCCATGCAAATCCCTGAGCTGCTCAACATGATCAGAGATCTAAAGGCACAAGGCCTAACAGGAGCCATGGTATATAAGTCATTTCTGCTGAGGAGAATCCAGCCATGCAAGCAACGCAGTAACCCAGGGTACTTGTACTCTGGGGAAGCAGACCCCTCAAGGAATGCCACCGGGAACATATCGGAGAAGAGAGTGAACCAACTCTTGAAGAAGTTCCTGGTGATTACTGATGATCAATTTCCTGAAATAATGGAAGTATCTGCGATAACCATGACACCTGAGGTAAAATCCTTTTCTGAATATAGTTCTGCATTGTTGAAAATATATTGTGAACTAATGTCTTGATCATCACAGTATGAAGCCCGGCGCGCCTTATATGTAAGTCTGCCGCCCCTGGACCCAACCAACACTGAAGAAGCGGCATTGCTGGCACGCTGTGTGGATCCAGGGGTAAGAGATCAAGTGCGCATGAAATCTGCAATTGAAGACCCTGACGAGCCAATGGTAAAACTTGAACCACAGGTCCCTGAAGAACCCCAAGCCAAATCAGGAGCGACCTCCAGGGGAACTGAAAGGTCCAAGAGACCGGCGCCATCAGAGGCACAAGCACCAGTGCCCAAGAAAGCACGCACCTTGCCCAAGCCCCGAGCCAGAACAATCCCAGAGGAAAGGGCAAAGGTATCCCCACAACCCAGGACAACATCTTCAGTGGAGATAGCCATAGGAGAAATTGGAACCAGTATGCCGCAGCAAAGCAGCTCTGCTCGGCGGGCATTATCTGAGGAAGAGATCCTGCACGAGATCTTCAACCCTGTCTCCACGCCGTTTGAAGGGATAACACCAATAATTGAAGAACCCTGTCCAGCGGGACCTTCGGCGGCGGAGCAGGAGGTAGAGGAAGAGTTCACCTTGGGGGAGCCAGAGATCCCCATGCGACCCTCCACCATGTAAGTATTTTGTCAATCAATACACAATGTAGCGGCGCATAATACCGCTATAACTAACAAACTTCATTGCCCCAGTGTTGAAGATACTCCAGCAATATCCAGGGTAGAATCCTTGGGTGACCATGCAGCTGTAGAGCCAGAGGCCGCAGTGCCCGAAGAACCCAGGGATGTTCCAGAAACAACCCTGCCGGAAGTGCAAACAACTCTGCCATCAAACCCGCCAGCACCAGAAGAAGCACAAGTCAAGGAGACAGTCGCGGAGGTGCTGGCAGATACCGAACAGCTGGTCACGTCGGCGGTGATTGAAGAATCCGAGCTGGAACGCCGTGACCAGTCCTCTGCACAGCCCCCGAGCGTCACAGAAACAACCCAGACCGGGGCGGAAGCAGAATGCTCGAGGGGGAAACAAGCAGAAACATCAACCCAAGAGCAAGAAATTGAAGAAATCCCCAGGGTACCCCAGAGTACCGGAGCTGAAGAAGAAGGTGGGAGCTTCCGCATCGGGAGCTTCGACCCAATGCTCAATCCGAACCCGCAGACCTTCGAATACATATTGGACGCGGAGGAGGATGAGCACCACATCGACAGGGGACTTTATCATGCCGAGAGAGCAGTAACCTACTTCAAGGTTAGTGAAACAACCCTGTTCTTGTAGTATGGATGAAGCATATCTTATAACAACTCTGTTGTAGGCTGTTGGCGAGGCATCAAGGAAGAAGACCGAGTACCTCCACAACATATCCTTGATGCACGCCAAGGCGGACCGTCTCCAGAAGGAGCTGGAGCGTGAGCGCGAAGATCGCAAACTCCAGGAGGCGGAAGACGCCGACACGATCCGTACCTTACACCTGCGCACCAAGGAATTGGCCGCAGAGAAGGAGGACGTGAAAAAGAAGCTTGCAACGGCGAAAGCAGAGCTCAAAGGTACTCTGTCATAACCGAAGTCTTATGAAAAATTGTCCATTGCCTGTGTTGAATAACAACTCTGTCAATTCTTGTGTTCGCAGGGGCGCAACAGCAACTAGCAACAGCCCAGAGCAAGATGACGGATTGGTCCAACGTGGCCAACCGTTATGAAGAAGCGTTGAAGACCCTCTCTGCTGATCATGAAAGCCTCCAAGAAGAACTCAGAGTAGCGGTCCAACAATGCAAGGATGCCGACGAGCAATTAATTCAAGTCCTCGAGCAGCAAAAGCAACTTGCCCAGAACCTGGAAGGTGCTCGCGAGGAGAATAATCGGCTATCCAGGGATCTCGTCCAGGCACAGAAGCATCTATCAGACAAGAAGGTGCTAGACGAGAAGCTCGAACAGGCGGCCAGGAGGATGTCGGAGCTCGAAGAAGAATTGCGGTTGATGAAGAAGTCGGACGACGACCTGGCGGAAGCCTTGAACCGGATCTCGCAGCTAGAGAGGGCAGCGAACCCGGTGGTGAAAGCCTTGGTTCCAGAAGACCCGTCAGCGCCGCTATCATTCCTGGAGCGCCTGAAGGCCATGCCGAGACAGCTGAAGGCGTACATCAAGAGATCTTCGAAAGCTTGTCTCGTGCATGTCCTTGCCGTAGTGAAGTCCAGGTACCCGGAGGTAGACATAGGCAAATTAGTTGAAGGCGCAGAGCCAAACTGTACCGAGTCTGCCTTCAGGGACCTGAAGCAAGAGGCCGAGCCGGTTGCAGAAGCAATTGCTCAGAGCCTTAGGCTGTAGATGTAAACAGATGTTATTGTAACATAAATATTATGCAATGTAATATATTTATTGCCATGTTATGAAGAAAAAACCAAGAATTTTTATGAATTCCTGGGTTGTCTCTGTGTTGATAACCAGGACTTAGTCGAAATGTACGTGGCGTAGACTTTGACTTGAAAAACAACCCTGTTAAGGACCCGAAGGAACCCAGGGAGATTTCTTATAGCGTAAGCTATCTATTAAAATGTACCCTAGGAGGATACTTGGGAACTGACTGTATATGGTTTGCCGAAGCAAGAACCCAGTAAGACCCATGGAGCGGCAGCGTGGAGCTGGAAAATAGCACAGAGTAATGCAATAGGAGGAACAGATCCGTTTTTGGCCTCGAAAGAACCCGGATAGACCTCAGTTATAGGCTCCGAATGTAAAAGAAGCTTTCCAAGTCTCAAAAGAACACGGAAGTTGTAGGTAATGTCACGAAGACAAGTAAACAACCCAGTAAAGGAAGTTTTATTGAGATAAACCTCGTTGCCGGAACAACGAAACAAGAGAACAGGTAATGCCGAAGCAAGTAGTTCATATATTGCCGCAGCAATGTTTACAGAAGAACTCTGGGTGCCGAAGCAATTGGTTCTTGTGGTGCCAAAGCACTGCTGAAGTGAGGGAGGTACGCGTAGAATTTGCGTAGGTGTTCTATATTCCAAGGATTTGGTAATTCCACACCGTCTTCTGTTTGAAGTCTGTAAGTGCCCGGTTTGAGTACCTTGGAAACGATAAATGGACCATCCCAGGGTGAAGTAAGCTTGGAGTGGCCGGCTGTATTCTGGATTCGGCGTAGCACCAAGTCTCCAATTTGGAATGATCTTTTCTTCACGTTTTTGTCATGGAATCTGCGGATTCCCTGAAGGTATGCAGCATTATGTAACAAGGCTGCTAGTCGCGCTTCTTCAGCTGTATCGACTTCCAGCATTCGTTGTTCGTCCGCCATGGCTTCTTGGAACTCCTCAACGCGAGGATCACCGTGCATGACGTCAACAGGTTGAACGGCCTCGGATCCATACACCAGGAAGAAGGAAGATTGCCCTGTAGCTTTACTGGGTTGAGATCGTAGGCCCCAGACAACTGGAAAGAGTTCTTTCATCCACCGGCCTTCTGCTTTCTTCAGGGTTCGTTCCATGCGAGCTTTAAGTCCATCAAGGAGCATGCCATTGGCTCGTTCAACTTGCCCATTGGCACGAGGATGAGCAACCGAAGCATAGGATACCTCGATGCTGCGATCATCACAATAGTCCCAGAACTTGTTGCCTGTAAAGGTAGTGCCCAAATCCGTGATGATTTGGTGAGGTATCCCGAAGCGAAGAATCAATTCTTGGAGAAATTGGACTGCTTTCTCAGAGGTTGGTTTGACAACCGGAAAGACTTCTATCCACTTGGTAAATTTGTCAATTGCGACGAAGCAATATTCGAATCCACCAGGCGCCCTGGGTAGTTTCCCAATCATATCAAGACCCCAGCATGCAAATGGCCATGACGGAGGTATCAATTTGATCTTGTGAGCAGGCTGATGTGAGTGATGAGCGAAATATTGACAACCCTTGCAGTGACGAACAATTTCCTCAGCGTCATGTAGGGCTGTAGGCCAATAGAACCCGGCACGGAAGGCTTTGCCTACGATGGTGCGGGAAGCTGCATGATTGCCACATTCTCCTGCGTGAATTTCCTCCAGGATGTTGACTCCTTCTTGCTGTGAGACGCATTTCATCAATGCGCCAGAGCGTGCGCCACGTCGGTACAGTGTATCGCCGATTATAACATAGAACTTGCTACGGCGAACAATTTGCTGAGCTTCTGCCTTCTCGGCAGGAAGTTTGTCGTGCAAGATGAAGTCTATAATCGGAGCACTCCAAGTGGCGTCGATGAGCATAACCTCGGGAGCTGATATTGCAGCATCAGAAGTTACTGCTGCAGAAATTGATGGCTTGGAGAGTTCATTGACGAACACCCCGCTAGGCACCTCTGCTCTGGAAGAACCCAATTTTGATAGAACGTCTGCAGCGACGTTGTAATCTCGCTCGACATGATGAAATTCAATGCCGAGGAAGTGTTTCTCCAATTTCTGGACTTCTTCACAGTACGCATCCATGTCTTCATGGTTTCGATTCCAGTCTTTATTGACTTGTTTGATGACCAACATTGAGTCCCCATACACCAGCAGACGCTTGATACTGAGGGTGATGGCCATCTTCATGCCGTGAAGAAGTGCTTCGTATTCTGCAGCGTTGTTGGTGACAGCGAATTGAATCTGCAGAACATACTTGAGTTGATCCCCTCGAGGTGAGATCAACAGAACTCCAGCGCCTCCGCCTTCCAGCTTGAGTGACCCGTCGAAATACATGATCCAATGCTCAGGTTTGGTAGTGGCGACTGGGAGATTGTGCTCGGTCCATTCCGATATGAAATCAGTAAGGACCTGAGACTTCATGGCCGTGCGACAACGGAACTCGATGCTGTATGTTCCGAGCTCAACAGCCCACTTGGCGATACGCCCTGTAGCGTCTTGATTATGGAGAATCTCGCCAATAGGATAACCAGTAACCACGATGATCTTGTAGGTGTCGAAGTAATGCCGCAATTTTCTGGATGTCATTAGGACAGCATATAGAATTTTTTGAACTTGAGGGTACCTGGATTTGGAGTCCGAGAGGACTTCGCTTACAAAGTACACAGGCCGTTGAATCTTCTGGAGGTGGCCTTCCTCGTCGCGTTCAACAACAATGGCAGCGCTGACGACATTAGTGGTTGCTGAAATGTAGAGCAAGAGATCTTCGCCCGGGAGCGGTGCAGTGAGCACAGGAGGCGTAGTCAGGAATAGCTTGAGCTTGTCGAAAGCGACATGAGCTTCCTGAGTCCACTGAAATCTATCTTGCTTCTTGAGTAATTTGAAGAACTCGGTCCCGCGTTCTCCTAGCTTGGAGATAAAGCGGTTGAGTGCAGCCATGCAGCCCGTAAGCTTCATGACATCCTTGACGGTGGTCGGCGGCTCCATGTTCATGATAGTTGCTATCTTCTCTGGATTTGCCCCAATGCCGCGTTCACCGATAATGAACCCAATGAGCTTTCCAGATGGGACGCCGAAAACACACTTGGCGGGATTAAGCTTCCATCGCCATTTGCGTAGGTTATCGAACGTCTCGGTGAGGTCAGCGATGAGATCCTCGGGATTTCTTGTCTTGACTACCACATCATCAACGTAGGCTTCAACATTTCTATGAAGTTGGTCTTGAAGACACCCCTGTATCGCCCGCTGATATGTGGCACCTGCATTTTTCAAGCCAAAAGGCATGGTTGTGTAACAATATGCGCCATATGGCGTGATGAATGAAGTTTTAATCTGATCCTCTTCTTTCAGCGATATTTGGTGATATCCTGAGTAACAATCGAGGAAACAGAGTAGAGTGCACCCTGCGGTGCTGTCGATGACTTGATCGATGCGAGGAAGCCCGAAGGGATCCTTCTTGCAGTGTTTGTTGAGATCAGTATAATCAACACACATTCTCCATTCATTCGAATTCTTTTTCCTTACAAGAACCGGATTGGCTAACCAATCCAGATAGAAGACTTCTTTAATGAAACCAGCTGCTAATAACTTAGCTAGCTCTTTCTTGATGGCTTCCCGACGCTCTGTGGCGAATCTTCGGAGGCGCTGCTTTTTGGGCTTTGCGCTCTCGTTGAGGTCTAGCTTGTGCTCGATCAACTCTCTGGGGACTCCAGGCATGTCGGAAGGCTTTGTAGCAAAGATGTCTGCCTGGACTCGTAGGAAGCCGACGAGCGCGTTTTCCTATGCAAGAGTGAGGGTGGAGCCAATCACTGCTGTCTTCGATGGATCTCCTGTTTGGAGGTCAATCGTCTTAGTTGCGACCTTCTCCACAGGCTTGATAGCCCGTGTCTTCTTCTGCGTCGGGGCGTCATCGTCCTCTGCGACGACGGCTGCGGCCAAGGGTTGGAGCTCTTGGCGATCTATGGTGGACGCGGCTCTGACGGCGTGCTCCACTGCCTCTTTGTCGCAGAGGTAGGAGCGCTTGATATCGCCGCGAAGGGAAAGAACACCGTGAGGCCCTGGCATCTTCAGCACCAGGTAGGTGTAGTGGGGGATGGCCATGAACTTGGCCAATGCTGGTCGCCCGAGGATGGCGTGGTAGGACGTTTCAAAGTCTGCAACTTCGAACTTGATGAACTCTGTACGGTAGTTGGATGCCGTACCGTACGTAACGGGCAAGGTGATTTGCCCGAGGGGGATGGCGGCCTTCCCAGGCACGATGCCGTAGAAAGGAGTGTCCGCCGGCTGCAGCGTACTCGTGTCGAGGCCCATGGACTTTAGCGTCTTGGCGAAGATGAGGTTGAGCCCGCTGCCTCCGTCGATCAGGACCTTGGTGAGCCTGCTGTTTGCTACCACGGTCTCGAGGACAAGGGGATATCGTCCAGGAGAGGTGATCTCGGCCCATTGATCTTCTCGGGACCAGGTGATGGTGGTGTCCGACCACCGTAGAGGTGTAACCACCGCTGGTTCTGCTGCGTAGGCCTCGCGCCTCGCATTCTTGTTATTGCGCGAGGTGTCGCTGACTGTCATGCCCCCGAAGATGACGTTGACAGTATTGTTGATGTCGGGGAAACCGCTGTCTCCCTTGTCGTGCTCGTCGTCTCCGTCGCCAGCCGACTTCTGCTTCTTGTTGGGGGTGCTAAACGTCTCCCGGAGGAGCACGCACTCGCCCATGGTGTGCTTGCTGTCGGAGTGGTAAGGGCATCGCTTCTTGAGAAGTTTATTGAACTCTTCCCTTCTTTGCTGCGCGGATTTGGCGGAGCGGACGGTCTGGACGGTTGCGACCGTGTTGTGTGGTCGCTTCCGCGGGTTGTTGCCGTTACGCTGGAAGGAGTCGCGCGGCTGATCCCTATTATCTTCCTGGTTCTTGCGACCAGGGTTGTTGGGTCTCTTGCCGTAGCGCTCCCGTTCTTGATCGTCAGTGTCCATCCAATTGGACACCAGTGCACGGAATTCCTCGAGGTCACGAGGACGGTTGTGACCGAAGTCACGGAAGAGGGTGCGATCGGTCATCCCCTCTTGAAAGTAGTCAATGACTTCTGAGTCGGGGATGGGAACGCAGGATGCCTTGATGGCGAAGAATCGCCTGTTGTAGTCTCGCAGGGACTCGTCTGGCTTCTGTTTGCACGCGCGGAGTTCATACTTGCTGCCAGGGCGCTCAAAAGAACCCTGGTAGTTGGAGACGAAAGACTTCTTCAGCGCGTGCCAGCTGTCGATGGAGTCTGGATGGAGGGACTCGAGCCAGGTGAGAGGACCCTGCTCCATCGCAACTGGAAAGTAGAGCATCTTAGAGATGTCGTCGCCCCCTGATGCTTCAATCGCAGAAGAGTATCTGCGCAGCCAGATGTTTGGATCTTGCTTCCCGTCGAAGTTGGAGATGCCTGGCGGCTTGAACTTTCGCGGGAAGGAGCTGACGCGGATAGCGCGTGTGTAGCATGGCAGAGCATCGGGGTTGGGGACGTCGTATCTTCCTGCAGAATCCGCAACGTGAGAGGTAGCTCTCCCCCCTCGGATCCGGAGGATGTCGTTGCGGGCGTCGTTCGGCGTGACGTGAGAGCGAGCTGGGCGAGGTTCTTCGCGACGTTGGGACCTGGGAGGTTCCTCGTGAAGGCGGCGGGGTTCTTCACGAGGCCTGTTCTTGTCCTTTGTTTGTCCTGCGGAGCTGCCGTAGTGGCTGCTCTGATGCTTCGCTGACGGTGCTTGGTGGCGCGAAGAACTCTTGCTTTTGGAGGCGGAGCGGCCTCCGTCCAGGCGATCAACCATAACCGCTGCGGCTTCTAAGCGGGCTTTGGCGAGGTTGATCTCCGAGGTTGTTTGGAACCCTTCGAAGACGCTGACCCCGAACAAGATGTTGGCCACAGGGGAGTTGAAGATGTCTTGTTTGTCGAACTCAGAGTTGAGATTTTTCTTCTTGATGAAGCGACGTCGGAGGGCGCGGTTGCGGTTGCGCTCGATACGGAGTTCCCGGTCCGCGTCGGTTTCTCCTTCCTCTGTTGGAGCGTCGTCGGAGACAACTTCTTCGTCGCTGTGATCGTTGAGGATCACGCAGGACTGGCGACCGGGGTTGCTAGGCCCGGTTCTTCTGTTACTCGTGGCAACAGGGAGCTCTCTGCCTTCTTGGAAAGGAAGCAGAGGTAGGATGTCCCGTACCGTGGAAGGTACGTTTGCTTCAAAAAGAGCTACCTCGGGATCCATGTCAGGCCAATGAACGATAACCCCCGAGGGAGTTGTGGTCATGACAAGATCCGAGGTTGCTCCGCCGGGTTGGAGAACCTTCTTCTTTAGGTGTTTCTGGTGGACCGCGGCTGAGTTTGTTAACCCGAAGGAAAACTGAGATGCACGCGGCCCACGTGGTGAAGTCTTCGTCCCGCGGGGGTTGGAGCCAGAGTTCCTGGGTACCCGCGGGGTTGCTGTCATGGTCCTAATCGTTGAACCCTGGCGGGACTCGGAAGTGATCCGGAGTCCGCCGGGGAGTCTTGGACACGTGGCTTGATCCTGCCCCTTGATAGGGGTTGGGTTGACATGGTCGGCCCGGGATTGAATCTGCTTCGGGCGCCATGTACTCCTCCGAGTAGGATACGATCCAGGGATCGTGTCGGAATTTGGGATTTTCCGAGATCCTCGCGGAGTGGTTTGCACGCGTGACGAAGCTGGTGCAGCCGCCTCGTCGCGCAATTGGTGTTGGAGTTCGCCTTCCTGGTTCGCGATGCAAAGCCAGGAGCCGAAAACGAAGGAGGCGCCTGCCTCGAACTTGGTGACGATGGAGGCGCTGAAGGAGGCCATCGACTCTTTACTGAAGACTCGACGAGTAGATCCCCACGGACGGCGCCAAAGTGTCGGCGAATTATGCTGACAACGTTCTCGAGGGGGTGCCCCGAGAGAAGGGTTTAGGGAGAAGTCGTCGAGAATCTAGAGCCGAAGGTGACAAGAAACGATTTAGACAGGTTCGGGCCGCCGAAGCGTAATACCCTACGTCCTGTATGGTGTATCTTGTATTGATGATATTCTTTTGAGGGGGTCCCTGCCTCCCCTTATATAGTCCGGAGGGCAGGGTTACACGGAAACCGTATAGGACTAAGAGACTTTTACAAGTTTATCTCTAATTCCCTAATACAGTATATCCAAACCGACTAGGACTAATCCTTGTCTTGTGCGTCAAGTCTTGTTCATGGGCCGGCCCATAGGATGGGCCGCCAGGGTTGTTTAGTCCGTCAGGACTCTACACCCACAACAAGTGACTAATACGTCAAATCAAGATGAACGGAAGGATTAGTTGGTTGTCCAGAACTGGTTCAGGCTATTAGTCATAACCAACAAAAAGAAAAGTAAGGGACGAAAGAGAGTCCCACTATCTGAAATCTTAATCAAGCTCAAGGTCCAGGAACAAAGAGAAAATAGTCTTCATCCCATATACCTCGATGGGAAATGTGAAAGTTTTGCCAAAGCTTGAAGAACCAAAGAGAGGAAAACAAGATCAGGCTATCAGCTCCTGTAACCTGTTAGGATTACAATTACAACTCCACAACGGCCAAAAAGAAAAACGGGTCAGTGAAGAGTTACATCTACAGACATCTATCTGAATTCTGAAATGCTCCCCTAAATCAGTAAATCCTTCTCCAGCTCTCGCTAATTCTGCTTCGGGTTCGACTTGCTCGGCGTCTGCTTCTTCAGGCTCGCGCCGACGCCGCGGCCCTCCCCTGTCGCTGCTGCTGCTGCCGCGGCGGCGTTCAGCGGCTGCGTGCCCGCTGCTCTTGCCGCCGCATGCCGCAGCAGCTTCCGCGGCTGGAACCGGAAGCCATCGCTTGACGCCGCGACATCGCGAGCTGCCAGTGTTCCTGGCGTGCAGACCAGGCAGTGCAGGAGGATCAGGGCACAGACGAACTCAGCGCAGGTCCCGATCGGTCTCAAGGCGAGCCGGGGATGCGATGCAAGCCACTGGCCACTGCTACGAACTGATACCAGGCTGGCAGGCGGCTGTGGTTGCCTGGTTGGAAGATGGAAGGTTTCCCACTCTCGAGTGGAGTAGGGCTCTGAAGTCTGAAGGAAGTGGCATGGATCACGGCACCGTGGCTGCGATGGCAGTGTCGCGCCGGCATGTGGCGAGGTGGACTCGTACGGTGTCCATCGAAACCTAACCAGCATGCGGCCGGTCTTCTTCGTCACCGTCGTGCTCGTCACATGGGAACCAAAGATCGCGTGGCTGATCCGGCTGCATTTTCTTGGATTATATGCTTCTTCAGTTCTTCGATTCTCGTCATCACCAATCTGAAGCTTTTTTTTTTCCGCAGACGGTCACTCACTGCACGTTGGCACTGCGACGCTGATCGCAGCAATGCCATTGTGTCGCCGCACTGGCACGATCGAGCTCGACGAAGGCTTCGATCTTGGCGTGCCATGTAGGGTTGGCGAGGAAATTGAGACGAAGTCGGGTGAAGAGCTCGTGGCGGCGCGAGCGCTTGCGTTGCGCCCCCACCCCGCCTGAATCATTGGCCCCTCGTGCGATCCAGCAGCGCACTACGGCAGATCTCCTCGACCCCGCATCGGCATCACGTCGCGTGGTGGCCCATGTCATCACGCCTTGTCATGCGGACAGTGGATCACTAGCCCCATACCCTCTTCAATCACCAAATGGATCAGGCAAAAAAAAAACGAGCTTTTAAAAAGAGAGAAAAAGATCATGCCAACAAAGCAAATAAACAAACTATTAGAAGGGAAATAGAAAATTGAGAAGGAAAATAAACCAACGTTATAAGCAGGTTAGGCTGCAAGAAGGCAACTGCAGTCGAAGCAAGCTAATGTGAATCATAGGTTAAGATGGGAACCAATACCTTCCTGCAAGAGGCATTACCTGCTGGATTCTCACCGGGCAAATGTTAGCTGAAAATGAGGTGCATATCAGCAGATGTTCATTAGGTCAGACACCATGCTCTGTACCAATAGAAAACAACGGCAAGATACATACTTGGGCAACGGGTACTTAATATTTCAAAGCTCACATCAGATCTTCAATGTGTCTAAAAGATTTACAAACACCTCGGAAATGATCAGTGGGGGTCACGCCACAGGTTGCTACCAACCTACATACACTGAACAACCGGGCTGGGAAAACCTATAACCTCGATCTATCAATTATTTCTAACCAAAGAAACAAACTATATAAGCAGAACCCTTATGTAATGTACAAAAATCACTATGAGCATTGTCACCATACAAAATCAAAAGGCGGACGAATTTGTTCTCCTGAGCTGATACTTCGGTTCTGGCGGAGGAACAGAGCTTAGTATATCATCAAATTCCTGAAAATAATGTCAGTATAGGACCGCACAAAAAAAACCAACGTTAGTAATGGCATCAGCATGAGTATAATGCAAGAAAAAAATTTATAAGCAGCACTGCATGCAAGCAAAGCGCTAGCAATTACCCACTATTAAGGGAAAAAAAAGCAGCATGCAGCTCAAGCATTCAATTACTTCATGCTGCGGAAGTTTGATGCACCACCACAATAGAAAAGGAGTAGCGGGATCTCTTTGTGCTAGGTTAAAAAGAAACGGACTGTGAGATCACAGCATGTGAAATAACAAATCTGACCAGTGTGGAATCAGATAAATAGTATAAAGATGGCTGGAACAAAGTTTCTCAAGATAACCCATGTGTACAGTGCTCAGCGAAAGTTCTGTTTTTGGCAGTCAAAACAAAGGTAATGGTACCAATCATCTCGATATAATTAGCAATTATGATGCAACAATAGATGTTGTCCAATTTCCATTAGGTTCTCTGAATCTATGGAGTTGTTACTGTCATAAACCTCGATGATGAGGAAAACATCTTAATTTCGCCTCTTACATAGCCTCTGATTGCACATTTAAGATGCAGAACCAAACAATTTGAACACAACAAATGTGATGTTGTAGAAACAACAATGAAAGGCTGGTTGACTAACTTTAAAATTATCTGAGACTGAAAGAAAATAGTAGTAACTCTAGGAGGTCATTTGGTGGAGATAAAGATATAAAGGTCTCTAAAGCATCATACATCAATTATAGTTGCCAGGTAGCACATGAAATAATTATTGAGCACCAAAGGGCAAAAAAAAACTGGGAAATGAACAAATATTAACATAGAACAGAAGTCTTGACTATCTGAAGAACAACAGTTTTGCAAGAACTGATAGTTTAACATGAAGACCCTCTGCAGAAAGACAAGAAAAAGAAAACAAAATTAGAATCACAGGAGATAAAAGTACCTTCTGTTTCTTTAGCCTCTCATTCTCCTCTTCTAGATGGGATACCTTGTTTTCAAGCTCATTAGTGTAAGCCTGCCAAACACAATGCGTAAACTCATGAAACTGATAACTATACATGGAAGGAAAAAATCAAAGTCCAATTATATCAGGTTTGTATCCTAGCTAAACAGTATAAAATAAATACTAAAGCCCATGCCTTCAACATTTCAATTCATGCTGCAATAAAAAGAGTCAAGCAAGCAATGTCATTCCGTATATGAATTAGAAATGAACAGGGCAGCAGAGACAGACCTGTTTTCTGGCTCTTGACCGTGCAGCTGATTCTCTATTTTTTATCATCCTCTTCTGCCTTCTTTCAATCACCTTATCTACCACCTCCCCTGAAGCACCACGCTTGCGCCCAGGTGTCTGATGGTCCAAAAATGAACCTAGTGTTGGTGAAGTAATCTGGCCATTGGAGCAAACTGAATCCAACATTGCGCCTGTAGCGACAGATAGTGGCTGGGGAGCCAACTGACTAGCCATGTATGAACCCACCAAACTTGTCTGCTGGGGCTCCAAAGCTTGCTGCTGGTACTGCTGCAGCCACTATGCTCCAGGGTTCAAACTGGAAGTGTCAGGCAACATAACATTGCTTCCGACTATATCCATATTGCCCGGCAAATCATCCGAATCCCTCAATAGTCCTTCTGTAACAACCCCAGCTTTAACCAAGAAGTCCTCAAGTGTCATCTCCCCAAGCGTTGGCTGCCTCTCCTGCCTGTGCCGACCACCTTCCGTAGCACTGGTCTCTGGTCCATCCTGGATGCCCTTCCACACCTCATCAACTGTCTTCCTACTCAGCTGAGGAGGCATCACAATGCTCCCTTGTCGCTACAGGTTCGATGCTGGATCAGGCTTGCCTGCAACGCTGACGTCTGGGTCTACACCGCCCGGAAACACACTCTTCAGGAGCTCATCAAAATTCATGCTAAGCAATGGCTCTCCAAATGATTCTGGACCTCATCCAGGGTAAGGTTGTATAAAGACCCTTGTCTCGCCAAACCCTGAATCTACCCGCGTTGCGCCGAGCCAGCATCGCCGCCTCTACCACCTCCAGCCTGTGATGCCATTTGCCTCGATCATGAACCAAGGGCTGATCCAGTACAGGACATGGGTGTACACATACACACCTTTTTTTTTTTTGCAAAAATTTGAAGTTAGTAGATAAAATACATGGCCAGATTCGAATACAAATTGCACGAGCTATGGTTTTGGGCGCTCGACTTCGCGCAGCAAGAAGGGGAGGGAAGGGTATGGTGGGCATACCCCTGTTGGATGCTCCTCGCCGGCAAGCGCCCGACGAAGAACGACCGGCGCACCTCGCCCTGTCGTCACCGCTGGGAAAAAGGAAGGCCGCGACCGAGACACACAGACAGAGAGAGAAGAGAGGCGTGGGGGAAATGAGAAAGAGCCGGAAACGTGGTGTTTTTTTTTTTGGCACAGCCGGAGATGTGGGTCGTGCAGAAACAAACGTAGAACAGGCCCACGGCAGCACAGCGAAGCAGTGAGCATCAATTTTATAGAAATGACGAAAGTCCTATTAGTTTCTTCATTAAATATATTTATGTAACTCAATAATTTTTATTAAACCTAAAATGATTTAACTTCTCAAGAAAGTTAGGAATGGAAAAGGTATTACTATGCTACATAGTTGCTGTACTTTTTTCAATCACGTGAGAACATGATAAATATTTTCAAAGGTAGTGTCTCTCGTCTCTCACATGAAAGAGGATAGCTTAGATACACTCTTAACATAATTAGGATAGGCTAATGCACGAGCAATGACTGTACCCTATATCCAGCTAGAGTAATCTTGCCTAAAATAAAAGGTGAAGGGCCAATCTTCAGTTGCTTCAAACAAAATATTTAGCCCATGAAAATCTATAGTTCATGATAGAAAGGAAAACCAAGTGAAATATCCATTTTAGGGTACAACAAACCAGACAATCAAGAAATGCCCGATGGAAAATAACATGATTTTGGTAAAGACAAAAATTGCAACATACAGCTAAGAAACCGCCAAGCGAGATGCGAATTCGCGAGATGCAAGACCCTCAAGCACTCCTTGACTTCTTTCTATGATGGGTGAAGCGAGTATCTTGCCAAACTAAAACTTCAGAACATTGTTGGGTGAAGCGAGTATACTACAAACTAAAGTTCCTGACAAAGCATGACAGGCGAACTAAAGTTTCCAAAAGCCTAAAAAATCACCCCTACTCAGTGAGGTTCAATTTCACCTAGCCGAATTTGCTTGCAGAAATCACTTTCTTTTACAACTCATCCGATTGGCCAACCAAAGGTCTTTCAAAGTCTGTAGGTCATCCCTCCAGAAGAGCATTCTGCATACCTGCTCAGTAATTCACAAAAGAACACATTAGGAACAGCAGAAAAGGTGTCTATACTCTTTAGCAAAGCAAAGGGTCAAGAAAGAAATGCTAAGTGCATGCTTGCTGCACTAGGCACCAAGCCACAACATTTCCCATGGACAAGGATTTCAGTCCTAGAACTATGAATTTGCCACATACAAGGGTCTTCCTACTGCTTCTCCAGTACTATCACCATTCCAGGTTCTTGGCGGTAAATAAAGCAGTTATCAGAACGATGAATTACATAGCTCGCACAAATAAAAATTTTACATGCATTTTTTGGGCTCCAGTGGACTAAAACAGTAAACTTAACATGACAGCAATCAGTATTTCTAGGGTGCAACCAACAAGAAAAAATTTATCATCCTACAGGTAAAACTATGCAGAGAATAGATTAGAAGCTACCATTGTTGCACAATAATACTGACTCAGAAAATTGCAATTTTGTTTGCCTCGTCATTTTGACAAACAGTACAGCACCTGCACATACTGTCTGCGCAGTTCTTAATAATGTGCAAATCTAAATACATAAAAAAAAGTGCGCCTTCTCATAAGACTAGGAAATAGGAGTATCTTGAGCCGTTAACCATGATCCAATTGCAAAATAGAGATCCACTTGAGAAAAAGGAAGTAACAATTTTGTAGTGCTGATTTCATAGTACTTCTTTAATTTGAAAGAATAATTGTATCCAATACTTTTTTCTTAAAAAATTTACAAGGGCCATTACTCTAGTGATCTTATGTAAGGAAGACCTTAAAGTTTGGGAAATTAGACAATTTAAATTGCTAGTAATCTAGAAATGTGCAGCATAAGTACCTTGATCATCGTTGTCTCGAAACTGGTGACCCAGCAGCTTCACAGTCACTTGTCTGTGAAAGGAAAACAAAAAACAATCAGTGCATGCCTATAATAGCACACTACAGTAACTTATCATTCAATCACGAGCGCCAAACATTTCAGTTACCAGATGAGGCGCGCGAAGCCGGGGGGTGGGAGGAGAGTTTCCTGATGTGGATGTAGGGCCAAAGGGAGTACGGTGTGGTGGCGAAGGAGTCCTTCTGCCTCTCCCACCAATCAAGCACCAGCCCATGGCAACGAGGCTCGCAAGAAGCGAACTAGCTGCAGCACCTACACGGCCTGTTAGAAATTGAGATATTAGCTCGGTGCCTTTGATCAGCAATAGCTCGTTTAAATTAGTAAGCATCTTAATCCGTACCACCCTTATGAATGCAGTAGAATAGTCCACCCAGTAGAACAAAACCGCCTATCAAACCTCCTCCAATGTAGATCGCTTTCATGACATGTGGGGCGTACCACGGCGCCACATTGAGAGAAGGCAGCACCGGGTCCTCCTTGCGGATAGGAGGCGGCGGAGGGGATGCCAGCTGTGGTGGCGGCTGAGGCAGTGCCGGTGCGGGGGGCGCAATCATCTCTGAGCAAAGTTACACACGAAATAAATTTATGGATTCTCGCATCAACAAGGTCGTGGGGCTTGGTGCGGGGTACCTGGAGGGAGGTCGCTATCCAAGCACGCCGTGTTCGCGCGCGCGCCGGCAGGCAGCTCACCACCACAGTCCAGGAACGCGGAGATCAAGTAGCTGCGGCCAAATCCATCCACGATCATGTACGGGCTGTCGGCGACACGGCACAAACACCTGATGCCCCCCTCCTCCACGACTGCGAAGATAGCTCTGCAGCAAGGCGGCGACGGCCGGGTGGAGCTCGAAGCCGTGGAGCTCGAGGGCCTGCACATGTGCCCCAGGGTCTCGCCATGAGCCACCGCATTGCAAGCGCCGTCGTCGAGGGAGAAGGCGGTAGTGGCGGCGAAGACGAAGATGGCGACGGCGGCGGCGGCGGTGGGGCGCGGACCTCTCATCGTATCGCTCGTCGGAGAAGTGGAGGGTAAAGCGCGGCGGCGAGGGAGGATGCTTCTCGAAGCAGCCAAGCAGGCGCCGCCAGGAGAAGCAGATGGGCTGTGGGGCGGTGCAGCTGGAGGGGCCGGCTGCGCTTTAGCTTAGTTGGGCCGACATCAGGGCAGTTTGGCCCAGCGCGCGACAAAGGCCTATCTTTTTTATTCAGCTCTTTCTTTTTCATTTCCTCCTTTTTTTCAATCTTTTTAAGACATCCAATATTCATTATTCACACTCGAAAATTTAAAAATATTGACTCAACATTTTGCAGGGTATTTTCAGAATTGTGTTACAATTGTTGAAATGATACATTTAAAATTTTGAGTAATTTTACAAATATAAACATTTTTCAGAAAAGTTTAGTCCAACGTTTTACAAGAACTAGTTGCTTCACAAGATTTTTTTGTTGCATTATAAAAGTAAAATAAAAATTCACATGGGCCACTATTGTGTTGAATTAATTATAGGCACAAGCCTATTTTGATTAATTATAGTACCTTTATTTAAAATTAATCAATGTTCCTCCATATTGCTAAAGAAAATTGTTTAGCACATCGACACGATCTCAAAAATATGAATTTGATTAATATTTTTTTGCTGTCAAACATTTATAAAATTTATTTAAAATGTACTATACAATCATATTTCAATACGAATGTACTCATATCATTTTTCACATTTTTAAACTAAGCAAGCAAGAATATTTGCATTCAAAGTTTAAGTTTGACTACGGACAATCTCAAAATCATTTTTTTTGACTTGGAAGGAGTACTAGCGTAAAAGGTAATAATCCTATTGCAAACCCAATTGTTTTAAAATACTAGTAAGGTGTATGCGCAGCACACACGTATTTAAGAAGAATCCTTACACAAGTGAAAGATAATATTCACTTGAGGGACAATTAACAAATACAACAACAACGACATAGCCTTTAGTCCCAAGCAAGATGGGATATGCTTAGAGATGAAACCTAAGAAACAAATGTCAAGATCGAGGCACGTTGATAGCTAGTGTTTTCAAGCGTTTTACCAAAAATTACTTCTTATGAAATAAAATAAAATAAAAACTTTATTGGATCATTCTCACATCCATTACCAAAATATATACATACACACACTTGGACATAAGATATAACTATTTAGACATAGGATACAACGAAATTATATCATGCCTGCAGTACGTCCATGTGCACAATGTTTTCTGTGCTGCTACCGAAGGATCAGGACCAACATTAGGCTTCGCCAGCAACCATGTGCTCTTCGCGAGACGCCTCTAGACAATGCAACATATAAGTTGTCCATGAGAAAAAAAATTTGGTTCATAAAGGAATACTAGCAAAGACGCACGTACGATACGCACATGTTTGAAAACTACTCGTTCTTTTATAGTTAGATAAATCTAGTTAAAAAATTTATATTCATGCATAGGTTAAAGAATTTTTCTCATACATATATATAGTAAGAGTCACTGCAGCATATTTGGTAACTCTAGAATTATTAACGCTGGTTTAGGCTATCATTGAGGAGACGCACCGCACCCACCAGATCGCCGACTAGAATATGGTAATAATTTCTGAAACTGCTAATACTTTGCATAAAAAATTCTTATAAATTGAGCCTTCCTGCTATATGTTCGTGTTCATTTTATTTCAGGTGCTGCCCCTTCTACGCGCACGGGTGCATGCGCCCATGAATTGGGACAGCCGCTACGCCACATACGTGTTTCGAGCTGGATTCCTACCCATAGCGGGGGTGGTTTGTATGGGCCTACCTCCCATGGGTCGTTCCGAGGTTTTATTGCCATGTCAAATATGCAGCAATGATAGCCTAAACCAGCGTTAATAATTCTAGAGTTACCAAATATGCAACAGTGACTCACTGTTGCATATTTGGTAACTCTAGAATTATTAACGCTGGTTTAGGCTATCATTGCTGCATATTTGACATGGCAATAAAACCTCGGAACGACCCATGGGAGGTAGGCCCATACAAACCACCCCCGCTATGGGTAGGAATCCAGCTCGAAACACGTATGTGGCGTAGCGGCTGTCCCAATTCATGGGCGCATGCACCCGTGCGCGTAGAAGGGGCAGCACCTGAAATAAAATGAACACGAACATATAGCAGGAAGGCTCAATTTATAAGAATTTTTTATGCAAAGTATTAGCAGTTTCAGAAATTATTACCATATTCTAGTCGGCGATCTGGTGGGTGCGGTGCGTCTCCTCGTACACCAACTCAAGGAGCGCGTACTGGGGTGCACCATCACGAAAAAATTGAAAGAGCATCGTCACATGTTAGAACAAATATAATACACTATAACACAACAATAACATACAACTACGATTTTTACATACAAACACAGGAAAACCAGGTTTTGAAATTTAGATGAACACTGACGCTATCTATCTGAACACGAGCTGTTTTCTATGTCCTTTTCCTCTTCTTCTTTGTGCGACATTTATAGTCCTTAATGAACTTGTGGCACTTGAAGCACCGGTTTTGTGACCTATCCTCATCGAAGTCACCGGTCCCGTAATCTGCCGCTAACCGACCTTGTGAAGCATCCATATCATCTTTGAAACGCTTCTTCTGCCTTTGACCTTTCTTGTCCTTCTTCAATGTAGGGTCAACCACATATTCTGCACCATCGTACGACGACCATTGGGTAGGATCAAGGTAAGGCTCAAATCTTGATTCCCAAATGGTGAGGGTGTGCTCCCTGAGTACAACGACGACATGTACATCGGGCTCTCATAGTCTAGACCTTTAGCCCTTCAAGCTGTAATTACATGTGAGCAATGGAGGTGCATCAACCGAGGGACATTGCACGAGCACGATCTATCATACATGTTCACTCTATAGTGTCTGTCACCATGCCTCTCCCCTCCTATGTTTATACCCCCAAAACCTTCCATGCTGTAAATCATTCTATCTGGTCCAAATGTTTCGGCCTCTTGGTTGATAGATCTATCCTCATGGTCTTCTAGATGCTCTTCAAGTATAGCTCCCTTAGTTAGTCCGTCAGTCAACTTATTTCTCACTACTTGCCATCTCTTGATAAAATACTCTTTGCATTTTGAGAATGAGTACTCAATTATCCCTGAGATGGGTCTACTCTCGATGCCTTTGAAGACATTATTAAGCGACTCCGAATAGATGGTGATCATAAGCCCGCATCCCATTTGTATCAAATGCTTGGGCCCATTTCTCCTTATCTGCCATTTCATCATTCAACCATTTTTTTGCCTGCTCGTGCAAGTCTTTTGTTAGAGCCTTCAACTTCTCCTTAAACCAATCTTCCGTATGAACGCTACACAATTCTTTCAACTTTCCAATCACCTCCTTCTTCTTCTGCCGATGACACATGTTGGCTTCAAAGTGTCTCATGTACCAACGGTGAACAAGGGGTGGATACCCCTCCAAATGGTCGTTCACATAGTTTAGAAGCCCATGTTGCCGGTCTTAAATCAGGCATACCTGCCGTGAATTCCCAAGCATGTGAATGCGAACAAGCCTCATAAACCATGACCAATTGTCATTGTTCTCAATTTCTACGATTGCAAAAGCAAGGGGCACAAGCTGTTGTTCTGTATCAACCCCTAAGGCCATCATCAGGGTTCCCTTGTACTTCCCTGGTAGGAATGCCCCATCAGCAAGAATCATAGGATGACAATGCTGAAAAACCACCCTACATTGTTCAAAGCACCAAAACACCCTCTAGAGAATAGGCTTCAGAACACCATTGTCAGGTTCCATGAGACCCCCCTGTGTGAATGAACTACTTGACACCAGGATTTCTAAAGGCCATAGCGGATAGGTGCCTAGGAACCATTGCATACGACTCCTTCCAGTCTCCCCATAACAAATCTACATCGTGTTGTTTCGCACGCCACGCCTTGGAGTACTTCACACGATATCCACTCAAGGCGAAGATGGCCTCAATGAGAGATGAAATCGACACATCATTGTCTGTGCGAACAATTCCCAGAATGTGATGGGCCAAGTACTGAGCTGTCAACTGCGGGTGTGTTTGCTTCAGTTGAGAGGAACGACAAGTACGGGGCTGGTTGGCTCTCGTAATCTTCCATTTAACTTCTTGCCTTATCAGCTTGCGACACCACACACGTCAGAAGCACCCTTGCTTGCACATGACTTCGTACCTCTCATTTTTGTCAGAATGAACAACAGTGAAAGGCCTGTGCATCCTAACCGCATAGTCAGCCAAGAAAAACTTGAGACAAGAAAAACTATGGAACTTCATATTCTCCTTAATCTATGGGGTCTCTGTATACGGTTGACCGTATGCATACACCAACGTGGTTTCTACATCACATTGCTTCAACACATCGAGCTCACGAGTCGTTGTGTAAGTCAAAGAGCCCCTCACATGCGCACTCTCGGCTATGTCGTGCACGACTCTGCTAGTGTTGAGCTTAGGGGCTTGCACATGACCAATGGTGTTGCCCAACGGGGCTTCCCCATGCCTAGTGTTGTTGACCTATGGAGCTTATGAAAGAATCTATGTCCATAGTTTATTGTTTTGGTAATTAATGACAACACTTTGTGGACTAATAAATCTTTGAGTAAATGACTTAAGGTTAGTCACAAAGATGAGCTATGCAAACCATGGAGATGCTGGTGATGGAAATCTCAAATGAAGAAAACCTTTGGCGAACAAAGTGACACGTAGTCGGTATACTCGAGGCAAAGGTACAAAAAAAATAGGGATTTCCATTTTGCCGGTCAAAAGGCGATTAGAGAAGAAAATTGACCGGATTTGTAGGCTAGATAGCCGTACTATCATGAGAGGTCAATTCTCATATGCTTGACGAGTCAGTAGTGCCACATTGCTCAAACTTTAGTAATGCATGCATATAGATGGATAGATGCAAAAGTTTGACTCAAAAAGCTAGGTTTGAAAGAGCTAACTGTGAGTATATGGAGGACAGTCCGGCATCCTAGTGCGGGCAGTCCGCTGGTCAAATGACGTTAGGATAGGGAGGATCCGCCTCTATGCACTTTTCAAGGACAACGGTGGACAGTCCGGCCATAGGGCGCGGACAGTCCGCCGGTGTAAAAAGAACTCTTACAGAGCCTGTCCCGGCTCTGCTCTGCCGCTGCCGCTTCAACGGCGGACAGTCTGGGCCCTAGGGGCAGACAGTCCGCCGGTCAGTTTCTAGTCGGGACAGAGTTCATCGATCATTCTGTGTAAATGGCGTTGAGCGGCGGACAGTCCGGGCCCTGAAGGGTGGACTGTCCGCACATTTGAAAACGGTCGACTATGACACGCATTTATTGCAAATAGAGTCATTGGGATGAATGGCGGACTGTCCGGGCCTGTAAGGGCGGACAGTTTGTGAGAACGCTGTGAAGTCGGGTTTTGAACCTAACGGCTAGATTTTGGATCCCCCTCTATATATACCCGAGTGGCCGGCGTGGGGAGGCTATCTTAGCCTGTGGAAACACTTGAAACACACATTTGAGCTCTCCCTTCTCTCTCTCTCACTCACATGACTTGAGATTGCATTCTTGGTGAGATTGAGAGGCATCTAGTGCTTGCATTCAAGGTTTGAGCATTGGTGCAGCAAAGTGATTGATTTGTTACTCTTGGAGGTTGCCGCCTCCTAGACGGCTTGGAGCTGTGGTTGTTCATTGAACTCTTCAAAGAAGATTGTGAAGAAGCCTTTGATTCATTCTTATGAAAAGGTTCTTGAGCTTAGCTTCACCGGAGTGGTGAAAAGCATCTCTAGTGAAGAAGAGTTTTGGAGAGGTTCATTGATTCCGTGATTGGCTCATACACCAAGTGGATTCTTGGTAGAGGAGCAATTGGAAGCTTTGAATCCATCCACCTCAATGTGGATTAGGGGTGACCAGCAAGTCATCGACACCACGACAAAAATTATTTATGCCTTCCGTTATTTCTTTCTCTCATTTACTTACAAGCATTTTTACCTTGAGCATTTCTTACATAGACCTTGAATTGTATCTTGTCATCCTAGGTTTCAAACCTTTGACATAGGTTAGTTTCACTAGTTATAGAATTTATCTTGTGTTTCTAATTAAATTCTCTAGCGTTGTGCTTTCAGTTTAAAACTGCCTATTCACCCCCCCTCTAGTCGGTAATTGTGGCAGAACCGCCCAATTTAAACTGGCTCAAGTGCGTCGAGCCACCTTAACTCAGGATAACTCCACACGCACTTCAAACAGTTTAAACCCGGTAGTCTGTCGAGTGTCCCCGGGACATCCCGAATCATCCACTGACAACATTTTCTTAACCAAAGCTTAGGATCTTTTACCGAGTTGGAGATAACATAACAGGCATTACCTTTTTACATACATACGGAAAGATACGAAATATTACAAACCGAGTTTTGAAAAAACCTTAACGACAAACCAAAGTTCTAAGGTCCAAGATACAACTAGATTTATACAAAAGGAGTAACGTAGAACTAGATACTTCTAACATCTAGAGTCATCCGGGACCTCCGATGCTCTAGGGCTTCTGGTTCTCTTCCTCGCCTTCGGTCTGCGGAACTTCCTCTGGAAAACAGAAAGGGAAGAACCCTGAGTACGAAGGTACTCAGCAAGACTTACCCGTCTTACCAAAGAAAAGACTCTCAAGGATAATGATTAGGCTTTTGGTGGTTGTTTGGCTGACTTGATCTTTTGCGGAAAAAGCTTACTAGTAATGAGTCCTTATAAAGCAGTTTTGTTGCAGTTAAGTATTAGCTACTCAACTAAGTGGTAAATACCTTTTTCACTCAAGTGATACTAGGTCCAAACAGCATTTTGAATCACTTCCATGTAATAGTTCAACTTGTTTCCTCTACGATGTTTAACACCTGATCAAGTGCACTCATAACCAAGAGTAGTGTTGATCCGGATCCATATACATCCTGCAGGAGATACCTAGCCACCAGTTACGTACAGCTGCGCCAGCTGCCCGCAACAACCTTTCAATCAGTTGGACCAAAAACCGGAAATATCCTTACCCGAACCCGGGAACGCATCCCCACGTGGGCCCCACGTCTGACGACCACCCCGTGAGTTCCAGATGACGATCCCGCCTTTCTCCGACCCAGCAAGCACCGGTAAGCGATATTTCCAATTCATGAGCCAGCTAATCTAGTTGGCTTTACTGGCCCCATTACCCAGTAAGCAACCAGGTAGAATCACTTGATCAAACAGGTAAACAACGGATCGGTCCTTAGTGACTTTTGGTAGTAGGCAGAGCTAAGGATCGAACCTGTCAATCCACTCTATCATCCTCTGCCCACTCTCTCTTTTCTTATAATCTCATGCATGATTCATCTATGATTAGTGAAAACCTAGATCAATTCCTTTAATTATAAACCTGGCAAGGCATAGCTAAGCAGATGTGGTCTAATCCATTTACTTACTTGCCCTATCAAAGGTAATTCTATCAAGGAGTAGTTCATGCATCAAGGGTTTGCATTCAACTCCTAACCTAATGCACACATAAAATCATAACCTTTGGACTCGTGATCTGTTGAAATAAAGTAGGTAAAGATGCATCCGGGGCTTGCCTTGGGTTTCAAAAAGAGTAGCAGTCTCGACGGCTTCCTGAGACTCCTGAGCAACCAAGAAAACCTCCTCGTACGGCACTGGATCGTCAGAGAACTCCACGTACTCCACTTCCGAGGCTTCAGATTCTATATGCGATGCAAGTTAGTGATGAGAAATGCAATAGTTTGAAACATAGCACAACTTCACTTCTCGATACAGTTGCAAGCCAACAAAGATACCTAGACCTTTCCCAAAGAAAAAGTTATTTTATAAAGTGGGTAAATTAATCCTTATTTATTTTATTGATTTTATTAAGAAGAGTTGCTAAGGATGCTCAAATTATTTTCTACACAAACCTAACCCTTTATTTACCTATAAAAGTGCTTACAAGACCTAAATCCTATTTTAGAATATTTTTAGCATCATTTTAGCCATTCTTAATAATTATTTTCTAAGATGGTGTTATTATTAAATTCTAATCACTACAAACTTAATGGTTTAGCATTTTTATAAAATAAAGGAAAATCTAAGGAAATTATTAAAATTTATTTCACATTTTTCTGATTTCTCTATAATTTTCTAGAATTAAAACAGTGAATAAAAATAATTTAAACTTATTTCTAAAACTTAAATGGTCTTTTTACAAAAACCCCCTCGGCTTTCCTTCTCTTCCCCAGCGAAGCCCCTGCCCACGCGGGACAGAGTCCCCGCGCGGACCGAGCGCCTCGCCGGAGTTGACCCCGCACGCTCGCCGGCGGCGAGGTCCTCCGACGATCACAACTAGTCCTAGGGCCTATTTACACCCCCGCGCACCCATTCTAGGACTAAGCTTGCTCGGAGAACCCTAACCCTAGTTCCCCCGCGGCACGGCGGCGGAGCTCCGGTGGCGTGCCGTACTCCGGCGAGCACAGCCCACCAACCGAGCTCACAACCGGCTTCCAAGCTTCACCGAGCCTAGCAACGCCTCACGCACACCCCTAGCCGCGCTACGCGACACCGCACACCCGAGCGCACCACGCCGGCCATGGCGGGGACACGCCCGGAGCACGCGGCGGCGAGCGCACCACGGCTTAACCACGGCGAGACAAACTCTAACAGCTACCCTACGAGCACTAGTGAACCCTAACGCACCTAGCGCGCACCCAAGCTCGGCCGGAGGAGGCCCGAGCAACGCTGCAGCCGTGCGGCTGCCATGGCGGAGGAGCGCCATGGCGGCGAACGCGTTCCAGCCCGAACAAACGTCGCGCTCGACTAAACAAACCCTCAACCATCTTTCCAAACCTCTAAGCAGCACCACTAACCCCTCTAGCTCCGACCAACACAACTATAACGGCACAAAGACGGGGAGAACGCTTACCCCGGCGACCGTCGACGGTGAGCTGCAGAACGGCTTGCGCCGAGCGATGGAGTGAGGGAGGAGGAGCACCAGCGGGTGGAAAAGCTCAAGAAGGTGACGGCGAAGCGTTTGGTGGCTAAAAACGGAGCGGAGCGGCTCCAACGGCGGTTGCAGCACTCCGGCTCAACGGCGGCGAGGGAGAGAGCAGAGAAACAACGCGGCGAAAGGGGGAGAAGGAGACCGGGGATGACGGTTTTATCACCGGAGCAACGCAGCGGCGCGCGACACCTCCAGCTGCGACGCCGCTCGAGCTGGCTCTCACCGCGACCGACGCGTGGCCGGCGATGCGGTCCATGCGACGCCGGCGACGAGCTGTGTGCTAGGCATGACGTCAGCATTTCCCCATTTGCACCTCTATTTGCCCGAAATTGAAGCTTCGATTCCTCACAATTCCATATGGTAACATCAAAAATTTCCAAAATGAAACTTGTAGAGGGATCATCCAATTTCATTTCATACATTGGCACTTCCCTCATCCGAGCTCGAATTGAAGTCGAATTTGTGCTCCAAAGTGACTGCTGCAACTTCCCCCAATTTTCAGAACCCTAACTGAATTTCACAAATTACTCTCAAAACTTGAATAGAACATGCCTCTGGTGCTGAAGACAAATTTGAAATTCAACTTCAGTAGAACAACTTCCTAATTGGAAGTTTTTGCAGAAAACTTCAAACTCAAACTCAATTTGCACGAATTCGAATCTGCTGTCAATTACACTGAATCTCTGAAAACATATCCTGACTGGTTTTCTTTCGTGCTTTTCCCCTCGATATAGCCAGTTTCTGAGGGTGACTCAAAAACAAAAGTTGTTCACCATAGTTCCCTTGACAACTTTGTTTAAGGCACCTTGGCCATACCACCCACAGATCAAGGGCTAAAGGGCCTTGAAATTCGCTGCTCAATATGAAATTCCAGCCGAAATTTGAAAATGGCTAAGTGTTTGTGTCGGATGGTGAATAGTGTCATCTCTCATTTTCCTTCTTCCATTTAATTGAAACATTCTTTCTCCAATTTTTCTTACTAGTGATGGCCAAGTAAGTTGATAAACTTATAAACTTCATCGAGAAATTCTTGGGTTCTCAAAATTTCGAATTTGGCCACTTTGTTGACTTTAGTCAACCATTCCTCTTTTCTCTTTCTCTTCTTCTCCTTAGACATTTTCACTTAACCAACCATTCTTACACATGTGCAACGATTAAAAAGGGTGGGATGTTACAGTAATCCTCGATCCTACAACTTCTGATTCTGATTCTGACACCTCTAATTCAGACTCACCCCTAGAGCTGCCATCACCACCTTCGGATCCTACGGAAGTGACATTTTTATCCATCTATGCTTAATCCCTCACAAATGTATCATTAGGGTACTCATCGTGTGCCATGGTCAGGCCACCATCCCTATCTGTTTCATCCATCTCAAATGCCTCATGATGGCTTCCTCCAAACCCAACATGTGAGATTATTGACTCTTGAGTACCCATGTGACCAACTAACGGCATTCCACTGTCGTCCCAACATTACTAGCAGTCCTACAACTGATATCAACAACCACATCAAAGGATATAATGCTTGCATTGCCAACTAATTTCTTATATTGATCCCAATTCTTCTCGGATGAAAAATTCACTAGAGCAAAGTTAGGTACGCTTGCTCAACCACAATCAACTCGGCCTCTCAACGTCATCCAGACGCCTCCTCCACATCTAAAATTTTGTCAAACAAACCCAACTATCTCTTCCAACCATGGGGACATCATCAGACATTTCTGTGACCTTTTATATATTCTCAAAAACTTCATTCTCTTTCACAACCCCACCATGAAACAAACGGACTAGGCGAACCATCTACCAAATATAGTTTGCTACGACCATCAGACCAAACAGACATTCAACATTGCACAAAATATCCACTAAACCCTATTCATTCAACAACATCGTCAAATAAAAGCATGCAACTACTTCCACACGTTAAAATCGAGGGCAGAGATTAAACTACGCTTGCGCTAACCATCAAATTGACACAAAGAAATACCTAAATCATGACATTTCACAATATATCGCAAACCCTAGCTCACCTAAACATTTTTATATGTACCAAATCCCACGGTGGAAGAAGGGAAAGGGGGGAATACCTTCAAGGACAGCCCAAAACGGCCAGATTTGGATCAGAAAAGGAGATGCGGCGGCGGTCGCTGGCAGAGAGCAGAGCTCTGTTCGCGTGGAGGAGGAAAGGAGAAAGGAGGAAGAAGAAAGGAGAGGGCCCGTGTTGGCCCTTGACCTGGTCTGCCGCCCCAGGCGGTGTGGCGCGGTAGGGCTTGCAAGCCCCTAGCCCACTACCCGCTGGCGTGGCACCACTGCCGCGCGGCATGCATTGGCACGACGGAGCGATTTGGCCATACCGTCCATTCTGGCATGGCCAAATTGGCTACCCAGTGCAAATATTGCACTGGTGTCAGCGATTTATGCCGGCATGGTTCTCGCGGGGGTACCTCGAGAGAGAAGTTTAGGCTAAGTCATCGGGAATCAAGAATCGAAGGTGACAAGAGACGATTTAGACAGGTTCAGGCCGCTATATGCGTAGTGCCCTACATACTGTTTGGTGTATATTGTATTGAGATGTATAAAATCCGCCGATCTAGGGACCCCTGCCCTCCTTTATATATTCAGGAGACAAGGTGACATGGTAAGTCTCCTAGTAGGATAAGGTGTCCTAATATGAGTCTAACTTGCTTAGGGAACCTAAGGTTTCTATACTCGCCAAGCCCCCAAGCGTTTCATTGCCTGAAGTACAACCTTGTTGTGAGTCCTGGAATATCGCTGAGTTGTTTTGATGTCAATCTGAGTTCTTGTGAAGTCATCCGAGTTCTCTCAGCTTGGTTGTACGAATACTTTGATGTGCTCAAGGACTTCTAGAGAATCTCATTGGTTTGCACCGAGAAGGTGCACCCAATTAGGTAACCATCGAGCCTCGTTTTGCTTGGAAGAAGGAATTCGAGAGTCTTCAAGAAGAATACGAATTCTTTTGGACCCAAACGTAACCTCCGAGATTCGGTATTAACCGAAAAAATCCGAAGAATCTTTGTCGATACGCCCCCGAGCCTTGATCTGATTTAATAAATCAATTAACGATCTGGACTGCAGGATTTTAAGAAGATTTGAAATAACGTTGTTGAAGTGAAGAGTCCGAGTACTTTGCTGAAAAAAGTACTCGGCTAGCGACATGGCCCGAGTTCTTTGTTGAAAAAAAAGAACCCAGTTAGCATTATGGTCCGAGTTCTTTGTTGAAAAAAAAACTCAGCAGGCATCAGCCCCCGAGTATGAAACTCACGGAACTGCGATGGCGTGCCGAGCGATATGAAGAATTGCGTGAAAATATAAAACATATTATGTAGCACATATCGAAGAATATTCGAAAAGCTGAAATTTATTCAGCGTATTCGACGAATCGACAGGATAGCATGCATTGCGCAAAGTGTGTTAAAACTCTCGTTAAAAGGAGATAAAGTAGTCGACGAATCGACAAAGTGGTGCGCATTGCGCAAAGACGAAATTGATGAATGTGCAGATCCCACAATGATTGAGGTCGACGATAGCGCAAATTTGCGATGTGTCTCAATATGAGATTGGTTTTGGTGTCTGTATCTTTTCAAGATCGTAGGTCCGAGTAGTTAGTCCCCGCTAGCCGTGCCCCACGAAAACCATGGTAGAAACACTTTGCATGGAAAAGGCGTGGTTTGCATTGTCAAACAAAAACTCTCGATACACTCGACTTTAAATATAAACAAAACACACCGAAGAAGTTGGCGAAAACGCGAAACACGTATGAAGAAATCAACAAAAAATGGATCGCGCATGAAGAAGTCCGATCGTGGTTGAGCCTTCGAGCACAGCTCGTGGTTTAGGGTGTGTTTTGGTTGAGCTGTGGCTGTGAGAAAAGCCGGCTGTGGGCTGTGAGATGTGAAAAAAGCTGCTGTGAGCTGTGAACTGTAGAAAAGCCGAAAGTCGTTTGGTAAGTTGACTGTGGCTGTGTGGATTTGATAGTAAATACCAATATTACCTTGAAGTCGTGAGAGACTATTTATATGAAAATGATCATAAAATACGTGATGTTCACAAATTTCCATGTAAATTTAGAACGACAAAGTTAATTTGATTAAATTGTGCATCAACTATTAATAATTTTAAAGATTATTAACCGATTATAAATATATTTCTATTTTCTTTCGCCATTTTCCTTATCTCCCAGCCGTACAGGACAGGATTGTTGCTCTCTCTCCCATCTGTGTCAGGCGTCCCGCTGCTGCACCGCTCTGTGCTGCTGCTTTGCCGCACCGCCGCCCGTCCACCATGCTGCAGCTGCAGTCGTGTCGATCCCTCCAAATCAGCGCAGAGCAAGAAGCAAATCAGAGCAGCTGCACTGCTGCAGCGCGTCCGTTCCCTTCAGATTTCTTTCCTCTTCTTCTCCGGCCAAAACAGATCTGACAGAGCAGCTTCCGCTCGCCGGCGAAATTCACGAACCACGCCCCACCTCCAGTCGATTCCTCTCATCCACGGCACCACAACCTTCTGGTCTCCACAACCTTCAAGCTCTAGGCGCAACCGAGCACAACCTCAACCGGAATCGTAGATCTTGCGACCTCCATGGCCGCCGGTCATCCGAGCTTGCGCCGCCGTTGGCGCTGGGGTATCTGCTGCGGATGCTCGTGGGAAGCTCGCGCCACTTGGGGGAGAAAGCACGGATGCCCGTGGGAAGCTCGCGTCAGCGTTGGAAGAGAGGGCGCGGCTACCTGTGGGGAGCTCGCGTCGCCGTTGGGGGAGCAGGCGTGGTCGGCCGCGACGACCTCGCGCGGCTAGCGGCGTGGACCTTCTAGCGCCCACCAGGTGGACCGGAGGGGAGGCGGTGCGCCGGGAAGATGGAGCGGCGCGCGGCCAGGAGCCGTCGAGGAGGTGGAGCGGCAGTCGGAAGGAAAGAAAGAACGAACCGGTACAACGTAACCGATGGGCAGTGGGTAATTTTTTGTGAAAGTTTCACGGCACAGCGGAGAAAGCAGGGTCGGATGTGCTGATGAAACAAGAAGCTACTTTTAGCTGTGGCTGCCGGTGAAAGCTAGCCCCTTTGGTTCAGCTTTAAACTTTTCCAGGAAGCCACAGCCGTAGAAGCTGAACCAAACACACCCTTAACCTCCGAAAAAAGAAGTTGTGGCCTAGGCCTCCGCCATGGCATGGCCTCCAAAGAACTCGACGAAGACGTGAATCACGCACGAAAGATATCCTCTTATAGATGCGAGTAAAAAAGATAAAAAAAATAATTAAAACATGTGACTTAATTTGATTCGTGGATGATTTGTCAATGAAGCTGCGTGGTGGCCCGTGGATGAAGCCGCGAATGGTTGATGATGAAGTCGAACTAGTCGGAGTTGATTCCAAGTAGTTGTTGCTCGTTCCTAAGTTGTTTTCGAGATGAGACGAGTTGTTGAAGTAGTGGACGACTGAGTTGCCAGCGGCACGAGCAAGTAGATAGATGTTTGGCTGATAAGCTCTGGGCGATGAAACCACCGTATTCGTCGCGCACAAGATACAGATAGTCGATGAGTTCGAGTAGTCCGATTATGCCACATTGATTGGTCACACAGGCGAGTTGTACTTGCTTGCCTCTGCACAGTTAGGCAACGAAGGATACCTGTACACGTATTTGTAGCAATGTATATCAATTTGGAAATCCAGTGGCGGCAGACGATTTGTCTTGGCCTCGCGTTTGATGTCCATGTCAAACTCGTTCAGAATTGATCTCGTTGTTGTCCTCCACGTTTCGACGCATGCACGTGCAGCAGCCAGATCTTGCTTTTGCCACTTCCGCCACAGCTGCCTTTACGACGGGAAACAATGTGATACTCGCCGATTTTGACTCAGACTCTATCCTTTTTTGTAAGACTCAGACTCCCATCGAGAGATATTAATGTAGTCGCGCAGTCAGGAGCCAAGCAGATTGATTATGGTGATGACAATCAAGCTCGCCCGATGATAATGACGATGTTGGAGTTGATGGGTCCTTCCATTGTAGCGGAGGATTCTCGACCCATATCCCACGAACGGCACCAAAATGCTGAAGCTTTTATGGCGGCAGGGTTCTCGAGGGGATAACCCTAAGAAAGGTTTAGGGCTAAGTCGTCGAGAATCAAGAATCAAAGGTGACAAGAGACGATTTAGATAGGTTCAGGCCACAATGTGCGTAATACCCTTACATCTTATTTAGTATATCTTTGTTGACGCAAAAAATCAGGAAAGACCTTCACGCGCTAGCACACGAATCGGTTGTGTGACCATGAATACTGGGAGCGTGCCGGTCATTTGACCTGTTAATTGACAAGAGATGAAACCGTAAAAAATACTAGAGCGTATTGGTTTGGAATTCCGATTAGCTCTATAAGCAGAATCGACAGCAACTGTCGATCCGTAAATAATAATCGGCTTGGATAACCGATTCAGAGCAACCTCTATGCGAGATCACTAAAGCGTAATATAACAAGCTAAGAAGAGTAGCACTTGAACAGATATAGTCGGTTGTGAATAAGAGATGCAACGACAATAACACAGGTAAAAACGACCAAGCGTGTACCAAGCTGGATAAAAGTTAAATAGCAAATCTTACAACACAAAATAAACAGCGATCTTATCCGGTCACTGGAAGCCTAGACTACTTTATTCATCGATAACTATTGAATAACCTTAAAATCTATTGATGGACGAAGGCAATAGCGATACGTGGTTGCTAAGTTACGTATTTTTCGGTAAAAGACGACTTACGAGGCAAGCACTGAGATTGATCACCCTTGACGTGCTCGAAGATGTGAAAAGAAAATAGAAAGTCGTCGACTTGATAAAGTAAGGTACTGGAAGGGCAGGGTTTGTTTATTTGATCGTGGATAATAAAATTTACAATAACCGTGCACCCACTTACCTATTTATATGGGCGCTGAACTAAAGACCTGCGTTGCATCTCACGTATATGGAAGTCTAAAACCATTACAATTGACTCTAATCAACTATCTAAATATAGAAAATATTAAGGATACACGGACTCTAGTTTCTTTTTCCGCAGAGTCTTC